>CM050658.1:24194097-24794097 GCA_027574665.1 Rhynochetos jubatus
TCAGCAATAATAAAAATAGGAATAACCTGAATACTAATACTAATTGTAAAACAGAAAACTTCTGAAGGCTAATTGTATAACACACTGTAAGCATTTTGTTAGTGTTTCCTTTATATCACTTGTTGCAAAATGTTGCAGGTAAATTAATTGGTTGTTCATAGTGTAGACTGCAGTGATTAAAGAATCACAAAACTTGGAGTTTTTGTAAATGTGAAACATATGCTTTGCTACTTAAGACCTGTTCTTGTGGTTTGCAGATGACACCAGGGCTTCTAATAATAATAACAGAACTGCACAGAAATCAAAGAATGATTTATTTTAAACTGTTTCATGAAGCCAAAAATGACTAAATAGCTAGCAGGTTCTGCTGTGAGTATTTTACTGTGCCTTCTCCCTGGATATTTGCACTTCAGTAATTTATTCAGTTCCAAAATTACAATAAATCCTTACCCTATCAAGAAACAGTATTTGTAACTCTTTCTCAAGAAATGCATGGAGCACAGCAGAAGGAATGCTCTTGGTACTCTTACAAAGAACACTTCACCAGCACAGGGTATTCAAAATACGAATTCTTTCTGTTTCATCACGCATTGCCATCTAGCGGCGTGCGGTCCCCGCCTGTCTCAGCAGGCAGCGTCTAGCCATGGGACCAGCTAACTCACGCTGGGCACTTGCCCTGGTTGCGTTTTTATTGATTGCTTTCTTTACAGAGAATAGAGGTCTTGTTGCAAGGATCTGCTAATTGCACTGGCTATCATGCATATATACTCTAACATTTCCCTTTTTCTTTTCAGTAAAGATTCACAGGGCAAAAAGAATTTGGGAGAGAGGCAGGGGCAAGGTATAAGCAGAGCCATCGGTTTTCACTTGTGGTGTGGTAACCCACTCAGCTCAATCTGTACAGAGTGAGAAATAATTGGTGTCAGGTTTGTGTATTGGCATGATTTCATTTCAAGTACCGTAAAAATTATCAGTAATTGGATCATAATTCTTGGCAACAATTGTTTCTACTGGAAGTTCAGATGACACCATGACTTGGTTGATACTAATGTTGATTGAATGATCCTTGTGAGCTGTGGGTAGTGATAGCCAGTTTGCTCCTGGAGCTACCCTTTGTGTTAACATCCAACCAAATCAGGTTTCCTTGCACTGATGGAAACACAAAGCAACTACACTAACCTCCATGAAACTCTCCTGCATTTTTATTGGTATCACCAAGAACTGGATATTTATTTAATTTCCACCATACCTACTTTGTACCCAAATTTTCATACATTCCAATAAAGAGAAGTTAAATTAATAGCTGTTGTAGCACTGCTCCAAGGAGGTGGCCATTCATCAGAGATTTGGCAAAGGGAGTACCGCCTGCTAATTACATGGGAATCTGGAAAGATTTTTTCCTAAACTCTCCCTCATTTCCTTCAATACAGGTCAGTAATGAAATCCTTCAGTCATTTATAAAGTCATTATTCTAGATTATTTCCCACAAAGCTGTGTTTGGGCTAGCAGCTACGTTGGATTTTTATACACACATATATGGGAAAGAAAAAGCCACTGAATTGTAATATTTCTTAAGCACGGTAAAAATCATTGCTACAATGATTGTTCAAAAAATATTTCTGAAAGAGATTTGCTTTAAAAATGAAACACACACAATTGTCTTGCCTTTCTGCTGTTACCAAAGCTGTTCCAAAAAGCCCAAGCAAATGTTCACATTTGTTTTCTCATACTGAAATAATAGCATTGAAACTCTCTTTGTCCCATGCCTTTCCATCATTGTATTACTCACTTCAAAGCTTGCTGGCTGGCTCTTGAGGAAGAAGCACTGTTGCTCTCAATAGTGTTTTCTGTGTCTGCAGCAGGATTTTGGTGTAAGAGATCAACACGAGATGAAGGTATGAGAAAATGCAGCCCTACCAAATGTTAGGCAATTTCAAATCTATGCATTATAGTGATTTCTGGTAGTGAGGTGTGTATTCATAGAAGAATCTTAAGGAAGTTCATCATAAGAAATTTTTAAAAAAGATATTAAAAAAGTAGGATTACATTAATGGGAAATAAATATATGAGGCAAAATACAAATTCAGTTTTCTGTTATGTTACTCAGTATTAATTTCAGGTGGCTTTTTAGTATTCTACTCAGTTTTATTTCATCACTAAACAAGAGAATATCAAAGGAAAATATCTATACAAAAAGAGATTTGAAGAATTCATTAATAAACAATACCTGTCTGTACAGAATCACATACTGGCAGTGAAAATTCAGAAGTTGCTTCAACAAGAAACCATTAGAAAGCCCCAAAATAGACTTTATTGCCATCAAAACAAAACTCTCTGATCTGATTCTTAGCTGTAAACCAACACCTATTTGTACTAGCTGAGGATTTCACTTTCTGGTTAACTAAAGAAAATGTTGATATGAATATTCTGCAGGTTTTGTACTGATAGAATGAGTAAATATTGAGCATTTGAGACTAATAGGAGAAAAATCCAACAGTTGGATATCAGTCATGGAAAGGTTTGTCATTATCAAGTCATGGATTCTCTAATTTCTCTGTGTTTTAAGTGTAGGTATTTTACATTAGCTGCTGCACTGCCATAGCTGAGGGGTTTGTATTTTAAATTTTTATTTTCAGAAATGTTATAAAGAATAATTTTCTGCTCACCAAAAGTTGAATACTGTGTTATCAGCAAAGGCAGAAATCTGAACATTTAAAGGTTGAGCTAGGTTTTCTATATATAAGAGTGGAAAGCTGATCAAAGCATCTGCCATTTAAAAGGCTTGAAATTTTTTTCTGTGACTTATATATTTGAATCAGATTTTTGTGGAAAACATCAGTGTAATTCTAGTGAAGTTACTACTTTATCATAATACTATGTAGTAAATGTAGTAATATTGTAATAGTATGTAGTAAACCAGTTGGTAGATGAGCTCTGATTTCCTTAAAATATAATTACTTGCTTAACTGCACAGTCATGCAGACTGAAGCATCAGAACTTTGCCATTTAAACGTATATAGGTTACATATTTCTGAGTGTTGGGCTTATGACATTACATGTGTATTTGTGTCAGCAGTGGCTTGTGATAACAGTTGGCGTAGTTCGAATAGACGATGTTGTAGACCAGTTTTCTAACAGGTTGTAAAGTGGGCTAATCTTGTTTAAGGTTCATAATGTTTTGTTGCTTTTGTCTTGGGCTCTTTTGGCACTGCTCAAATATGTAAAGATCGAAGGTCTTGCAGAATAACCTTGATTGTGCTCTACACCTGCTTGCACTTAGGAAAAGAAACATTTGTCACTCTTATTTATGTAATTGCTTAAATTGCATTTTAATTTTAACAGCTTAAGTATGTTGGTGGAGAAAAATGTTTTCTGAATGAGAACTTGATCAAATGCCAAGGGAGCCGGTGCAAGACTTTCCATTGACTCAAGAGATTTTGTTTCAGGCATTTTATTTAAACAATACTCCTGTCAACCATAACTGACTAAAGTTACACGCTTTCATTAAAAAAAAAAAAAAAGTTTCAAATGACAATATTTAATATAACATTTTAAGGAAAATTTCTGAAAATTAAATCTTTCCATTTTACACTTTTGATGCAATTTTAAAATATAAAGAAACCTGCATTTAGTTATTAAAAAAAAGCAATATATCTGTTTGAGTATAACAACACTCTATTTCTTCTTGCTAAAATGGAAATTGGATTAGATTAGGTTGGAGTAAACTCAACGATTGCTTAACTTCTTTTGTGTTATTCTTCATTCCCATTAACAGAAATAACATGATACCTATACTCAGAAATTCCCATCACCGTGGGCTCTTAAATAAACATTAGGAAATATTAGTCTCAAAGTTAAAGACTCCATTTAGCACATTGCCCAGCTATGCATTTTGTATTTGCAAGTATGAATAGCAGTCCAGATTTTTTTGACTACTCATTACACTAATGCTTGCAGGCTTTCCTGGCAAGACTTTTTACAGAGCTGAGCAGGTTCAAAATGTATCAGGAGGCCTTATCACTCAAAGTAAACATTCAAAGCATATTTCCCCTTTGCTGAAAGACTTACATTCGTTCCCTGTTAGACAGCATATCAATTACAGTGCTGCATTTCCTACATGTCATACACACGAGCTTCCCCTTTTCTGTCACCCCAAACAAAATTTCAAGTGCAGATGTTATAATAGGAGGATCTGGCTACATTTATTTAATAAAAGCTTTTTAAACTATCTAGGTGCAATATTGAAGGTGTTAAAACACTCCTGTTTTGGCATTCTGACACACAGGCTTTGATGCCCTTGGTTATGCCAAACAGCACAATATGCTACAAACTCTTCCAGAGACTTCCTCAGTGTTACTGTGTAAACAGCACTTAGCTGATCAGATCATGTCAATCTGTTTGTCTGTCCCTGAGATATGTGATCCCAAGCTAATCTGAGTAATAATTCAGGCAATATGTGTACTGATGAGCAAGTGTGGAGGGAAGTTACGTTTTAGATGAAAGACCAAGATTCAGCAGTAATTCCCTTGCTGCGTGTGTGGTTGAGAATCAATTCGCAGCTCTGGGCCACCATGCTCAGATGTAACCGTGATCCTGGGCTCCCCTCAACTGGCACGAGCAACCAAGGCGCTGTCTGCATGGGAATGTGCAGAAAGGTTCATACACGGAAATGAGAATGAATGGATTTTGATCTCTGCGCATCCAGCACGGATGCTCAGCTTTACATGTGATGCAGCTTTAGATCATTGCAATATTAAACTTAACATCTCCTGCTCAAACGCATACTGGATAAATTCACATCTCAACACATAACATTAGCAATTTCTAGTGAGAGTAAATAAGATCACAACTTTTGGTGCTTGAGACATTCTTCAGTTAGTTGCATAGGTTAAAAAAAGATAAAAAATACAGCAACTATAATTTTAACCAAGGCACAAAAAGTTATTAGCACGAAGTTGCCATCATTCTGTATTTGTATGCCATACATCCCAGGAAAACTTTCCCTTTTGCTACAACTCTTTATAAACCATGAAATGACATTTTTTATTCAAATAAATTGTAACATGAACCAGATCACATAAAGTAAACAAAACACAGTTGGAAGGAGAAAACAGAGTAGGCTGAGAAAAAGCTGCTTGGGAAGCTGTCCTAGGGAAAGGAGAATTGTGCATCTTGTTTAGTAAGGGGCTCAATTCTTTCCCCTTTGTCTAAGGTGGGTTTTCTCCGAAGTGACTACTGGAAATATTCATTGCTTGCATATATACACGACTTCTTAATTTGAAATCCTTGCATGAATACTGTGAGTTTTTCTAAAACACATTTTATAGGTAACAGAAGTTGTGTTCAGGTGATGTATTAGTTGAAGTTCTACATAGAAAGTGAGTTCTATATAAGTTCTATATAATTAAGTTCTACAAAAGAAGTAAGTCAACATAAATCACTGTAATGGTCCTTTCTTGTTTCAGTGTCTATGGCTCTACTAAAGTTTAGTTTTCTTCTTGTAATTGCTTCAGGGATTCTAAAATACGTATTTTTTATTACTATATATATTCAAAGAAGTAAAACAGTTACATAGAAATATGTAAGTTTACAAAAGTCCCAGTACAAATTGCTGATTGTTATATGTTTTACAGAAATGAAAACAAAGGAACAAAGGATAAAGCCAGTGCAAGAAAGTCATGTGAACCTCTCTCAGTGGAAGTGAAGGAGACAGAGTGTATGACTAAATTTAAAAATTAGAGTGTTAAAGGTTTAGAGTAACTCATTTATGGAAAAAAGTCTTCTCTTTTTTTTTCCTCAGGGCAGTTTCCAAGTCTTGGGAAAAAAAGCTAACATTTTTTCTTTGAATCTAAAAGAGAAAATGTCTTTTAAAGTTCAACCCTTAAACACCATCAAGTTTCTGAGTTTTTATGGATATCAGAATCTCATCTGATAGTGTGAAATCAAGTGTTACATTTTAATTTTCACTATTGTTATATGATCAGCATTTTTCTTATTAAAGAAGGACAAATCATGAGTGCTGGTACAATTATACATTCCCACACATCTATCTGTTCACCTTAAGACATTTACAAAAGTGAGATTCATCATCAGAAGTAGGGTAAAACCTATCAAAAGCAATTTCTTCCTGTGGCAGAATGGCATTTGTCACAAATAAGTCAGTGTTGTGGGCAAGAAGATGGTGAAACATGGACCAGTCCCCAAAAGAAGGTTGTGATGAAAGGAGACCAGCTCCGCAGCTTCTCCTTGGTGGACATAAAGTAGTTCAGGCCAGTCAAGGGCTGTGACTATCTTGTCTGAAGTTCAATCCCACATGGAATAACTTTGTTCTGATTTTAAATATATCCCAACTATGAACAGAGTCCTTCAACTATGCAGTGAATTGAGAGTTTCTGTAGTCTAACAGGTTCCTGGTTTTATGGCTTTTAAAATCTTCATTCTCTGCACTAAGCAGAAGTCTGTCATATTTTAAACAGCTGCAGTTTAGAATTCAGTTGACTTTTGACATATTTTTGCTATGAAATTCCAGAATTTATCTGCTAACTGCACTTTATCAAGTAAATGCTCACTGGGCACTTCAAACCTAATCATTTTGATCTACCTTAATCAAAATTTCTGTCTAATCTGTCCAGTTCTTTGACAAATGTTGGAGCCAGCGATACTGATATGTTAACGTGTATAGCTCTGCTGTGTGATGCTGTGTGAGTTTAGGATCTTCAAGAAAAACACAGGAAATAAACTGTGTGGTCTGACTTCTGTCTGTATTGTATCTCTGCTGGCTTCACTGAGATTTTCAGGACAGGGTAGAATAACAATATTTGTGCAAAGGTGACGGGTGGCATAATACAAAATTTCGCTTGTATGAAGATGGATGACAGTACGCTCCCCTGTGAAGCATCTGTATGGGGAAGAAATAGACCTAATTCTCACTCTTGGTTGTTCAGAAATACTTCAGAGAAGTCTTCTTTGTAGAGATTTTGCCACTTCTGCAAAGTCTAGAGATACTGTAGAACCAGCACATAAAAAAAGACAAAACATAGAGGGTAATTCAATATTTACTCAGCTCATCATAGAAAACTTTGTGGACCCAGGTGCTATATACTTGCCTAAAGTGAACTTACTTTCCATAATGTAATTCTTAAATATGGCTGTTTTATTAAGTATATATAAAATTGTAAAATATTCCAGTGTGGGGTCTTTAGTTTGGGTTTATGTTATTTGGGTTTTTTTTGTTTCTTTTTTATTTTTCCTCAAATGAGAACAAGTGTTTCTATATGAAATTCTGGATTAAATGTGAATCTTAGTCCATTATTTTCCAATTTGCAAAATAATGATGTGACAGTGTAGTGCCTGGGGTAGTGGTATGTCAGGTGTCAACTGAACATTCATGGAATTAGACCCAATTTGAGGCTGAATACATTTTTCATGCTGATACCTATCTGCCTCTTGAAAGTATTTTAGTTAAAATAATTTGGCTTCAGAAAATGTGAGTTATTAAAACAATAAGATGACATTTTTGCTTACAAGAATAGTTGTGAAGATATTTCTTTCCTATTTATTTTCTATTTAGCTCTAGTGACATCAGACCCTGGGCTTAGCAGCAAAATGTCTAATTGATTTTAAAAGGAGAAGGATTTTACCCTTGCAAATATGCTTGGTCTTTCAACAAGCACGGTGTGAAAAGTTTGTAGCTTCCATTTATAATATTCACGATGTTTCTGTGGTTGGCAAGCTGTTTGGCCTGCTATCTCCAAAGGCATTGCAGAAATTGCAAGTGTTTTCTTCCAGTGGAGGTAGTTTCTAGTAAAATTTCATTTAATTCATGGCAGAGGGGGTTTTTCTAATTGTTGATTTTGGTAAATTAAATGATGTTTCATCTTTTATTATAACCGTATTTTTACTAAGACTAATATCTATAATTGTTTGCTGTAAGTCCTTGTACTTGTTTTTGCTTTATTCATATTTTTCTTGTACAGCAACCGTGATCTTTAAGTTGCAGCTGACAGGGCAGGTTTTTTTACAGGAACAACATAATTAGTGTTTAAACCATATATTAGTATTTCTGTAAGGTGGCACACAGTTACAATTTCATTTACAAAAGCCATAGTATATAGTATTGGTGATTCCTATACTGTAAACAGGCTTCTTGCAGACAATAAGCGATTGAATGGGTCGCCTGTGTGTACTTGATATAATTGTGAGTTAAAGCCTTCAGATCTCTGAGCTGTAGCTTTGCCAGCAATGCTTAGAAAGACATGCCAGTATGTAGAGAGAATATTTGAACTTTCAGCTTCCTGGTTTTATATTGAAAATGTAGACTCTCAAAGTGGAAGCCAGTGGTTAGAAACACAGGATGAGAGGTGCTTCATGGACATGAGGTAGAGCTCCTGCTAAATACAGTTTGGCCATTTCATTACATGTAAACCATAGGATAAGCTGCTTTAGTTAGAAATCACTCTGTAAGTCTCTCCCCACTGCTGAGGAGCGAGTGGCAATGATTACATGACATGTGAAAAATGTTATTTAATATTTTATTTATCATCCTATATGTACCTATATATGTATATACGGTTTTGCATGCTTGCTCAAAGAATCAGGCTGCATGAAAGAGTTATATTTCTGGAGGTTCATGTGTTTGTGTAAAAATGCAGTCTCATAAGCAGACGCTTGCATTTTGTCAGGTAATAAGCTGCTCTCTTATTTCCGACTCTGCCATTTTATTCAAAGTGCAGTTACATGCAGCTTGTGTTTGAAATATAAAAGTTCATGTCAAACAAATGGCAAAGTTGCTTGTGCATTTCCAGAGTCCAAAAATTTTTCCCATTAGCAACAAATAAAAAAAGAAGAATGCTGATACTTTCTTCACAGTGAATGCTGGGAGACACTTCAAAATGTAAATTTAGATTAAACAATCAAAACTTATATAACTTGCTTATATTTTCTGTCATAGCATAAAGACCAAATACATCTGTACTTTAATGGCTTTGAATGTGCCTGCTTGGAACCAGGGATATATTTGGTGCAGTGACTGCATAAATGAAAAATCATGGATATGCAAGCTTTTCCTTCAATTCCTCATGCAAACCTTTCCTAAAACTTTTTATAGTACATGTCAGCCAATAAAGCAGTAATGAAATACGCTGGAGTAAAAGAATCTAGTCAGTACTTTGGGCTGTAACGGGCTTGTGTTAGATTTCACAGGCTTCAGTGAAGCTTGCATTCTTCTGCTGAAGATTTTGCTTATGATAAGCCAAATTTTGCTTGTCTTAATCAGTAATCATCTTGCAGAATTCAGTTAGTCAGCTGCCCTGATGGAGTCTAGCTAGTCTTTAGCACACGGAGGACTTTCTGCTTATCAAAAGCAGCAGCCTTAATATGACACAGCATTAGATTCCAGTTCACAGAGGAGAGGAAGAAAAGAAGGCAATAATACTTGGGTGTCTCAGCAATGCTATTAGTAAGTGTTTTAAGATGTGAAAGTGGGAACTTGGAAACCAGGCCACCACATACACAAATATAGACGTGGAATTAATACAACTCATTTATAATGGGTGATTGCTTGGAGGCATCATAGACAAAATCCTTAATGTAAGAGGAAAAAGTGTAGGCTGTCACTTTCAGTTCCAGACTTTAATTTCAATTGTATGAGCCAGAGCAGCTGCATGTTGCTATCAGGCATATGAAGTTTTTAGTGCTAAAAAGGCAGCTGGACTGGAAATACCCCAGAAGTACATATCCATTTGTCTGGTTAACTTCATCACTTAGACTATCAATCAGGTCAGCCTAAAGAAAAATGAATGACATCAGTCAAAACAATAGGATATCTCTGTGCAGTGATTAGCTCTGTGTAGTAAAAAACTTAAATAATTTGTTCTTTGAAAATGTGATGATTGATTGGCTTCCATTAGGCTTGGATTTTAAAACATTCCATGAACTCTCAGATAAAATGGCACTAAAATGTTATTGCAATAACCAAATAAATCATATTAGACTATAGTGTATATAAGTACTTTAAAACATTATAGATACTAGAATTCTGTGTATAATAAAAAGGTGAAGAATGTAATCCATGATTTTTTTTTATACTCTCATCTCACACCAGCATTATCCTGGACTGTTTTGAAGAATAATGTTCCTAAGGATATGAATTTTTGGTTTCCTTTTACTGTATTATATATACAAAAGTAAAAGTTGCACAGTTCAGGATATATTTGGTCAAAGAGAGCTATATTAAGGCTACCACAGTGCAGTAGCTATCTGAGCTTTTCATACTGATTTTGGCCATTTTAATTTGATCACAGCACTGCAATCATCTTGTATCTAAGAAATACGCAGTTTCCATTTAAACACAGTGCATTTTCAGTATCAGATTTGTGGTTCAGTTCATGGTCCTGTAGTTCTGTCCAGAGGATCTCTGACATATAATAATGTTTAGCCCTGAATCTCGTGTAGGGCAATAAACCAAAATCTTTCCCTGATATGTAGGGTGGCAGTATGGTTAACACTTGTAATTTATGATTGTTCTCCTAATATTTCACTTTTGCCTAATGACCCAGACTCTGCAGGCAAATAATTCTGTGAATCATTTCTTACTTCAAAACAAACTCTAGGCCCAGTGCATGCAAGATTGCCTAAATATTTTAAGCCCTATGGATCATACATCAGAAGACAAGGAAAATAATCCCATCAAAAACGTTTTATTTCATTATCTTAGGCTTTTACGTCTGCATTTCAAGCACTGCTGCTGAGCTTAAATAATGTGTTAGATCATAAATCTCCAGAGAATCAAAGGCAAACAGCATGCATGCAGCACACATGTGATTACCTTTGAAGTCAATTGCAAGTGTCGATTTTATACTTTTGTACTGTTGACCAATGCTATTTTGCAATTTGTTTTCTAATAAGAGAAAACTGAGTGTATTAAGAATGTCCAGATACATTCAGATAGTCTTTGGAGGGTTTACATGCTTGATTATATTGACTGTTTTTTAAACAATAATACCTATGATCTAGGGTATTGTTTCATACTGGAAGTACTAATCACAGATGATTCCATTTCTGCTATGAATGACAGACTTCACTGAAACATCATGTCTGAGACTTTGTCTCACACTCCAGAGCCAATGAAAGCTTTATGTAGCTAGTGAGATAGCCATGGATAAGATCTCAGGTCCATCTATATGCATTTATAAAGTCATTGTTATTAAATAAACAGGTCAATTCAGTTTCAAGTTTCTAAGTCTTGAGAATGGAAGGCTCAGAAGAATCCTAGAAGTATGTGTAAACACAGTACAAAAAGATGGAGCCAGGCTCTTCTCAGTGGTGCCCAGTGATGGGATGAGAGGTGATGGGCATAAGTTGAAATGTTGGAGATTTACAGTGAGGGTGGTCAGACTGGACTAGGTCATGGAGTCCCATCTTTGGAGATAATCATAACCTGACTAGACACATTCCTGAGCAACCTACTCAAGGAAAGAGTTTGGGTTGGATGATCTCCAGGGCTGCCATACAACCTCAACAATTCTGTGATCGTAATGCAGAAATTCCACTGAAATGATATCTTCAACAAGAGATGACTACGAATGATTAATGACTATGTGCATTTCCTGACTTAGATATTTATGATGTGCAGCACCACCAAAAGCAGATATTTCTGTCTTTGCATCATAAAATCATATTCAATATTTATTCTTAAGTAATATCTACAAACTATATTTCTAATTTAGGCTGTTTGAGTTGGGCTTGGATTGTTACCTGAACATCAGGGTTAGGATACATACTAAAGTAAGGAGCAAGCACAAAGTCTGCACTGTCAAATTAGGTTGAAGTGGGATGTAATAGCTTCAACATTATACAGTAAGGTGTTGTATTCTGAATTCATATTGTTTATTGAAAGGAGTAGATTAAATAGCTCCTAATGTTTTAGAGCACCAATTTTGGGGCAAACATTATAAAAGTTAAAAACTATGGTTATTTTATAAGTCTTTGTGACATAGTGTATGCGGAAAAAATGTTTGAATTCCTAGAAGTTGGTAAGATCAAAGCTAGAGCTGGGCTGTGTTGAATTTCCTGATGATATCTGCTGATAGTATATATTGCTGCTGGCTTACTTCTTAGATTTTTTTCTTGTTTGATTATTTGGAATTAGGTGCTTTGAAGGGAAACAAGGAATTTGCTTGTGTATTTATCCAGTGCCCCACTCAGTGAGGCTGTTGTGTCACTAACAGAATTCCAGCACACTGGCTGCACCGATCAATGGATCTTGCTGCCTGCGGCTTAGGCAAAAGTAGTCTTTGGCTCCTGCCTGGAGTAAGATAGAGAAATAATTTCTAATGCCTTGATAACTGGACTGTCTCCTACCATTAACAGCAAATTCTCGACTCCTCTATTGCAAAATTCCACTTTGCATATCTTACAGCACAATCAGGAACACATTTTTAAAGCAGCGCTCATTGTTAAAAGCATCAATAAAAATGTTGTGGATAATTACACTTGAAATATATTTGTAATATATATTCTTCCTAAATGAATTTAGAGTGCTATTTAGGCCACGTCTGGGGTTTAGTACCAGGCCTAACATTCGTCTTATTTATCTGCACATTGCAATTTAACATTTGGGCTGGGAGGCCGGGGAGCTGCCATCCACGGAGATATTATGTCCCTGGGAAGGTGCCCAGGCAGGAGCACAGAGGTTTCTGGTCAGGGCACTCTCCATAGAGTGATGGGCAGCAGTTCTCGTGTGTCTTTTCCTACTTCTCCACATTCAAATTTAAGCCATTCCAGTGCAAAGTATGTTTGTGTTAAGTGCTGACTTTGTGGTAATGTAATTTGCTAACACACCTACAGAGTTGAAAGGCAGCTGAAGAACCCACTCTCCATCAGGTGGTAGCTATTGCCTTTCTGCTTGTGGCCATCTGATAAATGACTTTTCAGTCTAAGGTGGCACCGAAGCTAGTTTAAACGTAGTATGTTTTATTGAGTGTTAGAACAGAGGAGGGTTGCTCATGTTAACATTACTGTGCATCTACCAAGGGAGACTAGCTAATAGCTGAAATCCAAAAATAGCCTAAGCTCAAAAACTTTTACAAAGCTGAGCTTGCTGAGTTACAACCCTGAAAAATTCTTTGCCATAGAATTGCCGCTATAGGGTGTACCTAAGTGGTTAGTACAAGGCTGAAGGAGGTGATTCTCCCCCTCTCCTCTGCTCTCGTGAGACCTCATCTGCAGTACTGCATCCAGCTGTGGGGCTTCTAACATAAGAATGACATGAACCTGTTGGAGCAAGTCCAGAGGAGGGCCACAAAGATGATTAGAGGCTGGAATGCTTCTGTTATGGGGACAGGCTGAGAGACTTGAGCTTGTTCAGTCTGGAGAAGAGCAGGCTCTGGGGAGACCTTATAGCACCTCTTCCAGTGCCTGAAGGGGGCCTACATGAAAGCTGGAAGTGGACTTTTTACAAGGGCCTGTAGTGATAGGACAAGGGGTAATGGGTTTAAACTGAAAGAGGGTAGATTTACCCTCTGGTATTTTCCTCTGGCCCCCTTCTAGCCATTCTCTTAACTTCAATTTTTTCCCTATACATTAGGTAAAATTAGTTGTACCAAGTGAAGTATATTGGACAAGTCAGAAATATGAGACTAAACCTTTCTCATTAATCAAACTTTTCATTTCTAAAACTATACCAATGCAGAAAAAAATGGCTAAAAGGTTTGTAACAAGTTACAAGAACAATAAAAGTGTCAAAAAAATCTATTCTTTTTCTTTCTGCTCAGTGTATTTTCTGCTTGTCCTTTCCAGTATTGGCTTCAGCAGTGTACTTTAAGCATTTTGGTGATGCTGTCTTTCTGAACTAAATCTGGTGTTACTTAAAAAAGTGATTTCTTCTTTCATCTCTCATGTATCCCCACACGGATGCCACAGGCAATGCTCCTATCTGGAGTATTGCTTTGCAGCATAATCTCACTTTTGTTCTGGCCCTTGCTTTTCAGCATATTGAAGCTGACAGTCCTCTCCTCTCTCATCTGGAAGAAAATATAAAATGAAATGTATTTCCATTTCAGTTCTTTGAGTTAGTCACAGCTGCTCATGTATGTGCTTTCTGATGTGGTTTTAGCTATCACATTGAGTTCAAAAGCTCTGGTAATCAGCCTTGCACTGCCTTACCCTTTGAGATAAAGGTCCAACTTTTACAAAGTTACTCCAGGACCACCTTGTGCAGTGTTCTTTACAGCATGCAACTTGGACTGAAGAGCAGGGTTTCAATGCATGGCATCTGCACAGCAGGGCAAAGTCCTGAGAAGTACTTTACTATGTATATACATGGCTGCTCAGGGTTTCACTTTACCACCTAATCATTTTTTTCTGATGTGGCACTCTTCATTGCTTGGTCTGGATCCACTAGTCTTGGCACTGTTCATTCAAACCAATAAAGAACACCCAACATATGACTGCACTACACAGAAAAAGAGCACTGAAATAAGATGCAAGGCAGGCTATGCATCTGCAGTAACATGAGCATTTGGCTAACATGGCACATTTATTTCATCAAAGTCCCTCTCTACACATTTACAGTGCATCATCTATTGCTGCGTGCTGCTTGACTTCCTATAGACTACACAGAAGACGTTGAAGGCTTATGCAAGTTTCATCTGCCTTAAGGTGTTTAGGTCCTGGTGGATGTCTAAAACCACCTCAAAGTACTACCTCAACTTTATGCTTTGACAAAAAACTAATATTGGGTTTATAATATGGTTTTCTTCACTTACTGGGTTACGTATTGTAGATACTGCAAACAGAGCATTCTGTGACTTCTATACCTAAGTTTCCTGAACTAGACTCCAAAATCACCTATGACATTTATCTGCTTCTGGAAGTCTTACCTGGAGAGAGAGTTGTTTCATGACAGCATCAGTTGAGCTGCCTAGCCAACAGGTCGTTTCTGCTCCTACAGAAATAGCTGAAATTGCCAATGAACAAGCAGAAGTGTGGAAAACCTGGGTATTGTTGTGTTGCAAAGGTATAGGGTCAAATCCAGTCTTTTGCATGAAACTTCAGAATCCTAATTTTCCTCCAGTGACAAAATAGCAAAGAAGCAAAGGTGGAACAAATTCTGTCTAGCAAAATATTTCCCCAAACCTTCAGGTGGCCAAAGAAGGGGTAAGAAACATCAGGAATTGTTTGCATTTTAGATTTGGTACATTATCTGTGTGTCTGAATCCATGTCTGAGTGTATATTGGTGGTCAGAATTTCAGCATAAAACTATGAGATTTGGCAGTAATTAGTATTCAGCAGAAGAGTTGGAAATTGTTTTTCACATTAAGGAAGCCTGTTGCCCTTCAAGGGCAAGTGTTTTCTTTCTATACTGACAACGGACTTTCAAGACTTTCTTGCATATTCTTCTTTGTGTGAGGACAATAATGTAATCCAGTCAATTTAGTGGCTCTGACCTGGTTAATCTGGGTAGATAACCATGCATAAAAATAATAATTGCTTTCCACCCCTGTTTTCCTTATTTCACATAGTGGGGGAATCTAACTAATCCCAAGGTAAAGCTGGAACCTGTTAAATTACTGGGTAGGCTACTTTGCCCAGGAAAATAAGAGTTCTTTTATAGAACAGACGGGGAGAAATTATAGCAGTGATTACACATTTCCTCAAAAATATCACATTCTGTTGTGGCTTTGTTTAGGTTACAACAAAGTTCAGCAGAGGATCCTGTACATATTTCAGCTGGGACAGACCAAGGCTGGTCCCTTATATACGTATTACATAATACATAACATAGTTGCAAATTCTGATTAAATATTTAAGAGTAAAAAAGTATTGGCCAAAGTGTTTAGAAGACAGAAATCAAAGAAATAGCAGAGACTTGGGAAAGCCTTTCTGCATGCTTTCACTTAAGAATATTCACCTGTGATATCCACTGATACTAATCTGTTCAGTATCAGTCCTACAATTATCCCTTCTAAGAATTTTTTTTCCCTAAAGAGCTTCACCAAACAAAGACTTGGCTTTGCTGTGTGTTCTTTCCTGCTGGAGGGGAGAGATCCAGTTTTTATATTGAACAGCACATCAGCATACTTCTTCACAACTTTGGGAAGAGTGTTATTCCGGAGTCTGTAGCACAAATAGTACATGGAATACAATATCCACAATAATGTAAGGCAATAATATAAGGCAGATAGTATTGTGCAGTGCATTACTACTTGAAAGTAAGCACACACTATAAAAATGATAGTGATGGGAGCAACATTGCCTCTTACTACTTCATGGTTTTCTTTATAGGATCTGTGTTTCTATTTTAAATGTTATGTGAATACTCTCCATTACTGTCTACCTACTGGAGACTGTGACTTAAAGCTGAGTAATACACCACTTCTGCTTGGAATTAGCCAAATCTCTTCATAAAAGATTACCATCAATAGCTTTTATAGAGGTGATTATCAATTCCAATTGTCTGCCAAGTGGCATTAGGTTTAGTGTTTCCATCCGCCTATTCATTAAGCACATGTCAAACTCAAAATAACTGATAATTTCTGCAATTAAGGCCACCATTATTGTTTCCTTTACTTAAGCCGTGAGTCCGAATTACATGGTTAAATATAACCATGAGTTGTTCCCACACACACTTCGGGTCTGTGCTGCAGAATAGCGTTAATCCTATGAGAATACACAATTAATAAGATAACTGTAGATTAAGTTTGCTACTGTGAGCTCAAACCCTGAAAGATCACATCCTGTTGAAGGCATCTGATTTGAGGAAAATCCCAGACAGAAGTCAAAGGAATGACCTGGAATCTTAAGGACAGAAATATATAAGTTTAAAACTGTTGCTTAATGTTATGGGTGTGCTCAAGGATATAGAAATATGACAAAATAGTTACATACAGACAGATCAAGCCTTTTTTTTCTCGATGTTGATACTAGGAACTCTATTTCTTATTTGAAAAGATGAAGAAGGATTAATTAATATGCTCCATAGGGAACAAGCAAAGCTGAGGAAGAACAGTACAGGATGCCGCTGAACAGGAAAGATTCAAAAACCATCTGAGAATTCCTTGATCAGGTCTTAGATGCTCTGGTCCAAAGTCCATTTGCCTCCTACAGAAGGATTTCCTACTGACTCCTTCAGTAGCTTGGATTTTATTCCAGGTCCTTAATTCTTACATTTCTGAGCATTGATATTAAATGAAACCTGTTACTATAAAGGCATTAATTTGAAATTACTCAGTTTCTTTGTCACATCGCACAGTGAGTGAGGATGGATGGTAATGGGATAACTGATATTCTGTTTACCACTGGCTACCATTAATTAGGATGAATATTAGTATTTGCAGATGATAATTTTTCTCAGAGACTGATAACAGTTTAATAACTTCTAAAATAAGTGTCCATCTTGTTTCACATCTTCAAGCATGAAAGTCTAATACAATAAACAATAGCACGGTACTTGGGGCCAAGTGTTTGCAATGCAAAGCCACAGAGACTCCCAAACTAAAACTGGTTAATTGTTTCTGTTTAACAGTGGTGCCCTTCATTTTACAAAACAGGACTAGGGAGGAAGGTGGTATCACTCCCTCACTGCAACCTTTTCTGCTTGTTGGTTTAAGCCCAGCTGTAATGTTATTTAAATGTTGGTTTCTGGATTTGATTGAATGTGCCTTTATTGAGAGAAGGAATGCTCTTATATAAATGTGACACAGTTTTTTTTTTCCAAGGGAAAACAAACCTATTCAAGTCACTTAAAGAAATGTGTAAAAGCTACAGTGATTTTAATTTAATCTGAGTGTATGTTTAATCACCTTTAAGGCACTTAAGGGATTTTGTTGATTTATGTATTTATTAACAGGGTTCTTTTAGATGCTGTTTCGTGAATATAGAGCCCCTTCAAATTAAGAGTAATGTTTTGGGTCTATTCTCCTCTCTTTTGGCCAAATCTTGTAACTTCTGGAATGAGCCATACAGCTTGTGTAAACTGCTGAAGACCCCATACCCTGCAGAGCTAGAAAAACACCAGGTAGATAAAAATGGGGCACGATGAAAAAGAGGAGTTGAAGTGTTCTCATTGTCTAGAGCAGAGCCGTTTGACGATGAATGGCTTATTCTCATTAGCCCCTGACAATTTAGCCCATGCACCTTGCTTTCCTTCCCTCTTGAAGCCACTCTTTTCCTGGGGAACACTTGTCATCCCTCCTTCCTTACAATGTTATGAAGTTATAAATTTGGGTAATGGGTGGACATTTCTTTGAAGGACATAGATCATGGTTTCAGCTGAATTGAAGCGACGTTTTTTATTTTATTCAGAAACAGGTACATACACTTTAGCTTCTTATTCATAAGGAAAAAAATAAACCCCTGTTACCATCAAAATTTTGAGAATAGATATTGGTCATGTCCCTGCACCATAGCTGTCCGAAGCAGGTAGGTGACAAAGTATTTAAAAGAGTTATTCCAACCTTATCTCTTAATTTTTCTCAGAAAAAGAGGAAAGAGAACTGAAGGAGTGTACATGCACATAACAACACATTCACCTACTCTGTGCACACAGTCATCGTTAAAGGATTTATGGGCCTAAGGTGTTCCTGCAAATGTCCAGCATCTGCAGGCCTGTGCAGATTTAACTAAATTTAGTTTTTTTATCTTTTAATTTAATTTTACTGGTAATCTTCCCTGGTCTGCTGCAACCACCAGTAGTGTCAAGATGTATAAGAAGCTATTGAACTCCAGATGAAGTGTACAGGGACCTCACTAAAGTGTTTGTGCTCCACCTTAGGTGGATGGAATGAAGCTGCTTGCACCCAAATGGAGAATTTCTTACAGTGAATTCTGCAGGTATTGGGAAAACTTTCCTTGTATAGAGGATGGATGAATTGCAGGCCCGTCAGCTTTATAAAATATCCCTCTTCAGAGATAAGAGCTTGTCTGATGCGGTTACATAACATATCAGTCCTTGTGAGAGGAAACTCCAGGTCTAGGAGTGCCTCCACAGAAGTGAACCAGGCTTCACCAAGCAATGGACTAGGAAATGCTCTCCTCTCTCCCCCCACACACAGAGTCTAATTTCTCCCTGAAAGCACTGTCACATCTCTTCATCTTGGGGATAAATACTGATAAAGCGGCTGTGTCAAGTAGCTGTGTGAGCAGGAGCAGGAAGCGGCTGTGGGAGAGCCATCCAGGCCACTGACAAACCCCAGACATGGTGGGCCACTCAGGCACTTGTTACAAGCACATAAACACTTGCTGTTTCAAGATATGGGAGAAGGGCAGCAGCTGAAAACAAGCTAAATCAGAGGGTCTGTGTGACTGCTATTTATCAACTCCTAATTAACTGTTAATTTGCTGGTCTCTAGGTTCAAGCAGGGCCCTAATTCATCACAGGCAGCAATGACAGCGTCAGGGCCAGGGGAAGGTGCTCTGCACAGTACTTGAGCACTCTTCTCATTAACAAAAAATGGTGACATGAAGTAATTCATATTGCTGTCTGCAGCGGAGATAAGACTGGGTGTAAAATGCAGGACCATTTAGAGGCAGCCTGTGCAGAATGAAGCGCGCATGAGATGGCTGCCAGCAGTGGGACTGCTGCTGCCACCCGGGCAGTGACCTCTGCTCTGCGGGCCCTGCTATTGCGGGAGAGCAGAATGAGGAACAGGCTGGGCAGTCCCCTAGTTATTTTAAACAACCATTTCTGGTGGTACCAGGAATTAGGAACTAAAGCACGCTGTAAGTATTGCTATAAAACATTTGGCCATAGCAAAGTAATTGTTGTTTTTTGCCCATGCACAGAAAATTGTAGAGTCAACTTCTGCATGTCTACAATCTTATCACATCATGTTTAACACATTATTTTTCAATGAAAATTATCTCACCAATGGATTATCTCTCTCAAAAACAAGACTGCCCTTTTATTTCCAGAAATGTTTCTCCTGTGACCTAATACAATCTTGTATGGCTCTGTTGCAGGGCTGTCTCCATTGACACCTAATGGAGTGTTTAGTACAGTGATTTACTCCATATGGGTGATGGGCTCAAGACCTGCTGGATTGGGTTTACAGCCCCCCAGCCCTACAGTCACAAAGTGCATAAAGTTAAGAGTGTGCCTAAACATGAGACTGTAAATGCTGGTGGTAGGAAGCAGGATTTATGTTGTATCTGAAACTCTTGTATAGCACTGTGTAGCTTTTAATAGTAATACATGTTTGCTTTTTATTATCAAGCTACATACTCCCTGTTTCTCCTCAGTGCTGTGATCTGTGCTGCCATCCCCACAAACCCACCAGCACACATGCCACTGAAATTATAATTTTCACTCTTGTTATCAAAATATTTTAAAAGGATCAGCAGCAGCAGGAAAATATTTTGCTCAGAGGAGCTGAGGAAGACGTTTAACAAAGAGGCCTCATAGAGAGCTTGTGACATTTACACACTTTGTGACACTTCATATCCCCTTGTTATAACACCTAGTTAAGGTTTTCCCTTTATGGTATTTCAGGCATAGAGCACCTTTTTAATGTCAGGCCTCCAGCTCTCCTGAGCCAGGCTTGGCTGCTGCCTGCTTAAGTGAGCCCTGCCTTCCAGGGGATAATGATTTTGGGGGGTGCCTTGAATTAAAGTAAGGGGCAAGTTACACTTGTTAAGAGTGCTTTTCGTGCTCTGATAACAAAAAACACTTTACAGTTTACACTGAAATTTGGCAGGATGCTCAAGTATTTATTGCAGGCTTGGGAGATGGGGTGTTGCTTGGCAAAACTGGCTGCTTTATTAACACTTGAGGATCGCCTACTGTACAACAGTAACTTTTCACTGGGATTTCAATAAACTCATCTGCACTGAGAGGTGACCTGCAAATCCAACACCTCCCTTTTCTTTCTACACAGTCTTAGATTTGGGGATAATGACTCCAAGTCCAAATATATTGTAGATCATGTTCATATCATATTTGCACTTGGACTGCTTGAGCCCAAATGGCTGGATCAAAAAGGATGTTACTTCTGGATCAAGAGACACAGAGGCACAATTACTTGTGTCATTGTAGGATTGATGGAGTTAATTCAAAAGGAAGAGGAGTCAGGGATGTTGATTCACAAATGCAAAGAGACAAATTCAGGATGATTTTGTGATTTACCAAATTGTTTTAAATTATCCATCTCATCTCTTTATTAGAGTTCTTGCTTCTGAATTGCATGAAAGGAGCCCAGAGGTACTGAAGGTTTACAGCCTTGTGTATATAGCCTGTTACTGATTGTGTGCTTGGCGGAGTAGCATGATAAATATAATCATTACATTTATCAATTTCCTTAGACTTCTGTTGAATTACTCTTTTTCATGTCATGTTGTTTTTCTAGATCAGGATAATTTTTTAGGCCTAGTAGGTTGTATTCACTTTGCAACAAAAAGTGCAGAATGAATCTCATAAATGCAGCCACATTCAGGAGCAACAGGCAGGTCTGAAGGCTGCAAAAAACCGGTGTGAAGCTTCAACATTTTTCTGCAACACTCCACAGTGTCCAGATTGTACCGCTGAACTGTCCTGAGCTCTGTGAAAGATGAGGTAGCACTGGCAGAGCACTGAGCTCTTGTCACTGCACTGTGCACACAAACTTAGGGGTCATAGATGGGCAAGGGCTGTAGGACTATGACTGCTAGAGAAAAATCCTGTCCTCTTGGGTATTGTTTCCATATGGTAGTGTCGGTGAGCTCAGCCACATGTTACTGAACAAGCAACTAAACTGTGCTAAGAGATGGACCAATTTTGTAAGAAAAATTAGGAGGGCAGTGTTGACTTATTTTTGTGATCGCATGTGAGATACGTCCACTTAAGCCTTGTTAGAGCTTTGTCTTCAAATCTCTGAAGGTCAGAATAACTGAGGTGGACTGCCACGCTTCCTATACAGGGAATTTGCA
Source organism: Rhynochetos jubatus (assembly GCA_027574665.1). Lineage (NCBI taxonomy): Eukaryota > Metazoa > Chordata > Aves > Eurypygiformes > Rhynochetidae > Rhynochetos > Rhynochetos jubatus. The sequence continues at coordinate 24,215,999 of CM050658.1, forward strand.
TTTTCAACACTCAGCTTATTGTGTTAAGAAAAGCACGTGGGTGTGTTGTACTCTCATGAAAATGATGAACAGCTTTGCACCTTCACAGCAAGGAAATGCATTGCCTTTCTGGGATCACAGTCCTACAGCAAATTGCCAATGAGCTGTGAAGGTGAATACTTGTCTCCTGAGCCTGTAGACAGCACACAGGCTGCTCTTGGCCAGTTCTGGGTGCTGTGATGTTTTACACTGATGTAACCAATGAGCCTCAGCATTTTGGGACCAAATGAACAAAGATACATATGCACCTAACAGGCACTTCCCCCTTACCCCCACCCCTCTGGTAAAATACATGTAGGCTACTGTTTCTTAATGCCAGAAAACTGGATATACCTGCATAAAATAAATGCCATCCTGTATAAACCACCTTCTTCTCTGCTACATTCTAAAATATTCATTATTCAAGCTTTAAAAATAAGTTTAAAATATGCATTTATTTCTTCTAAGCAGGCACCTTTCATGTGATCTTTCTATGTACTTGGGCACCTAGAGGCCAGATTCAAGCCAGCACAGGACGGCAGAGAATTTCCTGGTAAACAAGAAAAACTTTTGAACAGTTTCCTTGATTTCACCATCACAGGAGGCAGGTAGCAGGCAACAGTGTAAGGCATTACTGCGGGAGCAGGGGGAAGGACACCTGGAGCCCAGACAACCCTTTTCCTTCTCTGACGGTCCCTGTGTGAGCAACACTTGCAGTCACTGTTGCACGTTTCCCTTGCTGGTGGCTTGGGAAAAGCATCAAGGTTTGTTTGTGCTTGTGAGTGTTACAGAAGGTCCTTTGACAGTGTTTCACAAATGAACTGTGGGATATGGGTATTTCTGCAGAATTTTCTGTGAGTGCTTACAGCAAAGACAGCTACGGTATTTGAGAGGTGGGGGGTAGACTGACATCTGCTGTATTTCTTTTTTAATTCTTCCAGAACTGGTGTGCAAAGGATCAGGTCAGTTCACATTTGAGCTTTATTATGCCCACATACTGGTGTTTGAGGTGAATTAGGATTTGTGTCTGTTCTTAAGTTTAAAGTGGAGACACGTTTGTTTGCAATCACAAGTACATCAGTTGTTAGTCATTAATTATCTGTGTGGATGTGGTGTTATCTCATAGTCATTAATTGTGCCTTCCAAATAATCTTTAGTTAAGATTTAGGATGACAACTGCTCTTTAGTAATGGGATATATATATTAAAAAAAAAAAAAAAGGTCCCTTTAAATAGCTGTAAAACCCCACAGTATTGCATTGTAAAAAGGAAACATAATTTACATAACTTGTGTTCTTATGCCCTAGTGCCCTCTTTTCCCAGCCTACTTTTCATTAGCCTGCCAGACAGTGAATTGCCGCAGAACAGAAAATGCAGCTATGGCCAAATAAGCCACTTTTAGGCATTTTGATGACAGCTTCCATCCCTGTAATGGGTGCAGCCCACTTAATGCAGCTGTTGACAACCAACCATTACAAGAAGTGTAGGAATAACATGACTTCTGTATCTTATCATATTCTATGAGATAAATCCTTCATTCTCCCTCTCCCCTCCCGGACAATGTATATGCACATATCCTTCACTGAAATAAATACTTGCATGAAGGCAAAAGAGGTTAATGAGTTCCAAGTGAAAATTTATGGGTTTTTTCTATATGGTAGTACCTCAACTATGTGCGTGTATCCTGAGGAGTACTCACTTCTGAAAAAGTATATGCAAAAAGGAGGTTTTCTTCCCCTGTGTTCCCCCGAGTCTTGTGTATCTGATTTGTCAGCAGATGTGAAAACCAAACCTCAAAGAGAAGAGTGTGACGTATTGTCTTTGTTGCCTTTACTTCAATGGTTAGAGATAGAGACCGACCCAAAAAGGGATCTGGGGACTGGATTCACCTCCAACACTGGGTTGTTTTTCTCCCCTGAAGCATTCCTGATCATCCTCTTTTTCCTGCGTTGCACTGTGGTGACTTTGAAGGAGCATCTCTACTCTTCTCCTGCCTCTCAGAGGTTCACCTGTCTGCCTGGCAATCTCATAAGCATCTCAGTCACACACCATATACCACTTACTTACATAAAATATCAGTGTGTTTAATGCCCACCATACCTCAGCTGAGAACTTTGGGTGCCACCATAATGCTGACTCCAGTGCTACTGTTGTAACTGGATGATATTCTGGTGCTGGAGTCCACATGTGAAGCTCTGCCCTATGACAGAGACCAGGGAAGGACTTTACTTCCCTTGGAAGGGCTATCAAAGTCCCCACAGCTGTTTGGAGTTTCCTGGTTAAGCAGCACATAACCCTTCCTGCCTCCATGACACTGTGGAAAATAAAATGCTTTTTATGAGACTCATCTGTGAGAGAAATGAAATAATGAAATTGGATAAATAACTTGATTAAACAAAAGCTCAGTAACTTACATGAACCTTTAAAAGTGATGAAAATTTTGTGCTGAAAAATCTACATGTCCAACGGACCAATGGCATCCTCAAATTTGCCTGATTATTTTGACTGATACTTTGTTTTCTCTCTACATCTCTAGATCTTCTTTAGTGTGACACTTAAATACATCAAAATGATTCAAGACCTACTTCATCGCCACATTATCCATTCCCTTTGACCAGAGCTGGAGCCTTCATTGTCTGCTTCAGGAGAGGAAGAGTCCCCTTAAGCTTCCTTATCTTTCCTTTCAAGTCGTCCTGAGACTAATCTAGGCTTCCCAAGGGCCCTCTTTGTAAATACATACTCTATCTGGCTCTGTGATATTCATGGATTGTGAGTTGCTGAACACTGTAATTAGCAGACTCAATTAACAGTGGTTTGAAGATGTTCACCATCTTTACAGGATCAATCACTAAGACTGACAACAGAAAGGTGGCTTCTCCTAAATCACAAAATGCCTGTTTCCTTTAATTGTAGATAAATTCAGGCATTTTCATCTCTGTTTTGAACAGCAAGTAGTTCAATCTTTGAGAGACTCTTAGTTAAGACATGAGGTATACTTCCATGACCCAAGCTAGATTGCTCTTCTTTCCTATACCTCTTCATGCCTAATTTCTTTCTGTGTCAAGATTATAAGTCTTTGGTTCTTTATCAAATTATATCGGTATTGCTGACAGGTAAGAAAATTGGTATGATGTGATCACTTTTGATGATCACTATCCTAGAATGTGAGAGTGTGGGAACCAGTGTGTCCTAAATCCAAGCAAGGTCTGTGCACCCTTGACTTTCAAGAACTAAGGAGAAAATACTGGTACATTTGGAGTAGGGGTGAACACTATATTTATTTGCTAGTTTTCATGAGCAAGCACAGGAAACAAATTAAATGGTAACAGAATCTTAATCAGTACCGCCCTGAGCACAGATCTGGTTTTCAGGCAGTGATACAAACTGATGCTGCTGCCCATTTCATGTGACATCCAAAGTACCTTGTGCAAAGGCAGCCTGAGAAACCTGGGCCAAATCTGAGCTTTGGTTTTGTTTTGTGGATGTGCTCTGAGGTGCAACTGTAAGGAGAGGAGGATTGACATTCCTGTATCTTTGGCTAGTGCTTGTGAACCTTTCCCTGGTGGGTTTATGTGACAGAAAGACGGAGGAACCTGTAAAAGGATGACTCAGGGTCCATAAGTGTAAGTTTCTAGTGCCATTCTTGATGGGTCTCCAGATGCTGCCCCAGAAGTGGACAGGCCTCCTGGTCTGTGTCACCCTGTGGCAGCTCTGTAGCTGTAACAGTGTTCCCTGGGTTAGAATAAACAAAGAGCTGCACCCGTGGGTGTCCAAACCATGTGACCAATGTGACAGACGAGAAGGACATCATCTGCCACTGTCTTTTTTTCTCCTGTTTCATAGCCTTTTGAAAATAAAAAGTCTAGGAAATGTTAAATAAAGGGACTGACCCCTTTATTTAACAGGGGTCAGTCAAATACTGACTGAACCAGACAAATCTTGCTTGATTCAGGGGGAGTTGGTTTGACTGACACCTGATCCATGAGGACCTAAAGTTCAGATCAGAGAGAAGGAGAACTAATTGTGTAGTTACATCCTCCCCCCAGCCCAAGAAAGTCTTCTTAAATCTGTACCTCATGGGAAAACAGGAGAAAACAGAATTTTCACCTGCCCTCCTACAAAGCCAGCAAACCTTCAGTGTGAAGGTACCGTACACCACAATGCATCTGCAAAACTCTTCTTCCACCTATGCACCAAGACAATGGTGAGCTTGGGACTCTGCTGCATAGCTCCAGATTTGAATAAGGGCATCATGTCTGCATATGTGGTGTATTTTAAAACTATTGTTAGTAGGATCAGATTAGCAGTAATTTAATTTTAATGGGGATGTTTATGCTGAAACATCTACAAGTACAAAGAGCCACAAATCATATCTGCCTTTAATTAATTCTCTTGATAAATCAGTTTCTCAGACTGCACCAAATTACCTTAATGAAGAAAAATCCTTGTTTATATCAACAACATTTAGCCAAATGTGGAATGTTTATAGCAATAATTCAACAATATCCTTCAAGGAGCACAAACAACAATGATCAATGTTCAGGTTGTGCCGCTCTTTCTGTTCTCTTCCCTCCTGTCAAATAAATAATGTGTGGTTTAAAAATAAATTGATATGCTTTGGGTAAGCAGCAATATTGCTGAAGGGGAAGTGGGCTAAATTATAACACTAAATTATTTGCTTAGGTAAGTGAAGGTCCCACCTAGTTTGAAACAGACTGTGCACAGATCCTTTATAAATCAGACTCACCCTGAGGTTTGGCTTTATTTTAGGGGCAATTTGGTTAATTTGTTACTTTAAAAACAAAGTAAACTTTAAGTAAATCTTGATGGCTCTGAGAAATTCTTTCTCAGCTCCAGCACCACTTAAGTTACCCATTCCCCGTCGGATACGTCCGCTGGCATCACTCATCAGATGTTCCCTGTATGTTCCGGCACAGGCTCCTCGTAGTTACACGTGACCCCACAACTTGCTGCAGGGTCCTGCAGGGATTCAGAAATGTGTGGAAAATTTAACTTGAGTTTTAGTACATGCAACTGTCTTTCCCTCCATGCCCTCAGTGCTCTTGCCTTTCCCTGCAATGTTTAAATTTTGTGTTGCAGCCATCCCATGATGGCAGCACTCGGACAGCTCAGCGGCTGCCAGGTGAGACAGGTGCATGGAGGTGGACATTGTGCGATGAGACACAACAGCTTTGCTGCCATGCTGTCACTGGTGGAATGCTGAGGTTTTTGGCTGCCCCAGCTGCTAAATACGCTTTCAAGAGGGTACTGGGGCTGTTGGTCGAGATGTAACAGTTCTGATGTTGAGCACACTGTTTTGCCCATCTGTGGTCACAGAATTTGCTAAGTTCAATAAAAATTCAGGGTAGAAATGGAGGAAGAGGAAGATGCTTATAAAGAAGATATGAAGAAATCAGTGTGGAAAAGAGAACTGTTCAGCTGCTGGTTTTTGTGAGGGGAACCCAGTCCTCCCTGACAGTGTAAGGCCGGGGCCACAGGGCTACTCATTATGGAGATTTTTACTTCTTTGCTGCATCTCTCATTTCTGCTTTTTAATTGGAGCAAGGAAGCGATACCTGGACCTGTTCATGACTAGAGTGAAGTAAGGTGTTCCCAGCAAACAGCTTTTTCTAATGAATTTTGTGTTTTTCTCTGAATTTTTGAAATTGCTCTTTCCAGCATAAATTTTTGAACTTTCCATATAATTTCTTTCAGTTTCTAATTTGCAAGCACACCTTATAAAGAGTTCACTGCATTTTCATTTAATTAGAAATCAGACATTTGGGTTTATACATGTCATGTATTTTTTTTCTTGTTTGACAGCATCCTGCTGAAAAGCCTTCATGAGCATTTGCCTATATTTGTGAATTCAGGATTTTCTCTCTGCAAGTCCTCTCTCAGAATTCAGTTTCAGGACAATTCTTGCCCATCATGGGGTTTACTCCAACCATTTATTGAGAATGACAATATAAAAAGGATGCAAATATGTATTAGATTAATTGATTTTTAAAAATTGAAGGAAAGTAGCAAATAAATATCTTTCAGCCTTGTTCATAATTTTGAATGACACTGATTATCATACTCAGAATGAAAATGGAACTCTCTTAGCCCTCCATTCTAGCTTTTTAGTTGTTTCAAATCAGCACAGTTGATGTGGCCAAATCAGTTGTGGCCAAATCAGTTGTAGCCAAATCAGCACAGTTGGTTTGGCTTATGTTTCCACATATTTTTGTGCAGATGCGAAGAAAAATTGTATTAATCATAGTGAACCATAGGTATTTCACAGCAAAAAGTCCATTCTTGAAATAAACTTCAGAATCTTTTATGCTCTTGTTGCAATATTGTATGTTGTAGAGGGGAAAAATATGCTCTTGTAAGAGCAATGCACACCACTGATGAGAATTATCTTTTTCCTTTCACTTCTATTTGCTATCCCTTTCACTTTCCAAAGCAATTCAAATAATTCCTGGAGAAAAAAGGGACTTTTTTATTTAATAAATCAAAATTGAATATAAATATCACTTTGCAATTATGAGTGTTTGAATTCCAAATTTTTTAGGCTAATCACTTTCAGAAACAAACAAGAGATTGAATTTATATCGCCTGCAGTTGTTATTGGAAAGGTATGCCTAGAGATTGCTAAACGAAGTCAGTCCCAGTGCAATTATGATCACTCAAGCATGCTTTCAACGTATCGTGCCAAATTAGGTAGATTTGAGCAATTTGACTTCCTGTAACAAATCTCTAGGGCACTTTTGAGAAAGTACAGACTGTTTACAAACACTCTCAGGTTTCATGGGTAACTCGGTGCAGCAGCGGGCCTAGCAGCACACAAGCACACACCTGTCAAACTGTGACAGCACGGACTTCTCATGCCACATGTGCTGGAGAAAGACCTCACTCACTAGGTTTTGTTATCCTTTATTTGCAATTTAAAAAACTGAAAGGCCACCAAAGTTTTAATTACCTTGGACTCAGTCTTTTGAAAACCAAAACTCTACAATCTGTTAAATGTAAATATTGTCATCTTTCTGTATTACATTTTTTTCTTTGAATTTTTTTTTGTTGCCAGTGTTGAACATTTTTTCCTCCTTTTAGCACAAAAAAGGAGAGATTGTGTATCTGGACTACATAGGATGGAGGTAGAACAGTTTAGCTGATGCTTCTAAAGAACGGTGCCCTGTTCCTGATCCTATATAGATGGCCAGTACTTCTGAAAGAGCACATTCCAGCAGATCCTCAGCTGACAGCAGAGGTCTCAAAACTAGTACAGCCCTTTTAAAACGTGTATTTCCCACTGAAAACACAAAACCTCCTAAAAAGATAAACCTGAATCATACAGAATGTACTAAACTGGCTCTAATTTCACCATTACTAGCTTTGCAGAGTACTTTTCTTGCTGAGACAGGGATCGAGTTGCTGAAACGCAGTTAGTGAAGAGCACATTTTTTTCCTGAGCAATGACAATAATGTAATGACAATAATTGTAATTAATTAACAGTTATCACAATTGTTTCCATCTCACTGTTTCTGGGCCTGAAGGATTGAAGGTGTAAGGTCACTCTGTAGGTAGTCATGCATTGAACTGCTTGATTGGGTCATTGCCATTGTGCCCAGCACCTTGAAGGACTAAGGTCTAAGGAGGTGTTAAAGTGCTCCTAAGCATTTTAATTTCAAAAACGAAGTCTTTTGTTAATCATGTTCAACACAGCACTGCTGCAGCCTCACCAGAGCAACCATGCTGAGCTGTCCTGTTCATCACCAAGTCACAGTAAAATCCTTTAGGTCACAGTTTTTTATAATGCACTGCTTTGAAAAGTGCTTCTTTTGTGGGGAGGGAGAAGGAGGGTGAACGAGTGGGTTAACAGCAGCCAAAAAGAGCAAAATATTTTTAAGCCCTTCCAAACTGCCGCACAGACCTGCACCCACACGGGTCCATCGGGGGAGCAGAATCCCATTAGACTTTAGCGTTTTGCAATAGTTGCTTTTCTGCAGGTCATTGTAAAAAATAAACGTCAGTCCTATGTGTAATGTTAAAGGCCAGAAGCAGCACCGCTGTGCAGAGTGCTTCAACACCAACCCCTCTGTTATGCTGGTAACTTCTGCAGCTCTCCTGCGCTTTTCAAGATGTACCTAGAGAAAAAGAAGGGTGAAAGAGTTACCACAGTTATCCCATGACGGGAACTCATTCATCACCTTATAATACCTCGCACTGTTATAAAGAGAACTAAAATCTCACTGAAATGCCTTGGCAGCTTCCTCCCCGCCCCCCTCGGTTCTGTTTTACAGCTGGAACAGCTAGGGCTTGTGGAGAAAATAGGGTCTCCTCATTTCAGTACTTTTCTGCCTTGGCCTTTCTTGGATCAACCTCTTCTTCACTACTGCAACTTGTCCACATCATTGGGTTTAGTGTACTCCAGGTTTCTCACAGTGGCACCCATCCTTTCCATGGAATATGCAGCCTCTGCTCTGGGCTCTGCAATTCTGCTGCTGCTGGGGAGTGTGCTTTGGGCCAGCCTTTCTCTTCCCACTTCAAGGCAGACAATCAGCTGTTCTTCAAGAAAATGTAAACTAAATAAAATATCTTTGGCCTTCAACCTGGGTGCTGTGCTACAGATGTCTAGCATGTTGAGGTGTCATCATGGTCCCAGGAGGTTGAATATATAGGCCTGAAGAAATGCTGAAGCAACACACAAACCCTAGAAACCAATGTGAGTCCCATTTTCCAGTGCTGTGCTTATAAGATCAGAAAGATGTATATTTTTAAATTGTCTAGTTTAAACTTTATGGTTGTTTGGGTTTTGTTGATTTTTTTTGACTGAAGCTGTAACATAACCTGCCTCCCCTTTTGTAACTCACCTAAACAGTGTGCAGCATCTCTGTCCTGTAGCATGGGCATCTGGGTTTTCATCAGCTATTGCATAAATTAAAAGTTTCTCCTGCCTAACGAGTGTGTGTTCCTCAGCAAGCTGTTCTAGAGGCCTGGCGCGTCCGAATTTATTCATCACTTAAAAGCTAATTATGCAATCAAATGTTTTCCATTCTGAAAGATAGCTGAGGCTGGTTTAACAGATGACATTTTAGAGTTGCAGACCAAAACAAGCTACTTCAAACTGGCTTAGAGAGGGGCTGGTCAAGTATTGCTGAAACAGCACATTTCCCACCAACTGCAGCTGGGAATTCAAACTTCTGAGTAATTGCCTGAACATGGCAGGGAATAGCCAGAGCGCAGGTTACTTGTGGGTGTAGCAGCAGCCATGTCTCCCAGCTGCATGTCCACTGGTTTAAATGTATTTGCTGTATATTAACATGGGTGTGAATGGCAGCACGTGTTCTCCTCCCACGACTAAGAAGTGGAGCTGCAGTCCTGGTGCCTGTACAGCCTAGGGACTTGTCCCAGCGCTTGGGGACAGCCTTAGCGTTCCCATCTTGACTGGCAGGAGGGGCTGTGCTCACAGGCTGGCCTTTGAGACCAAAATGGATATGCCATGTGTCATAATCCAAGGTTGAACAGCAGTGAATAGTTAAAATGTTGCTTGCTGTAGTTTGAGCTTTGCAGCAAATTGACTATAAAGAACAAACTTTATAGAAATGTTAAATATATTGCACTCCTGCACTGTGTAAAATGGTGATGAGGAAAACATAAGAGAAAGGGACCATAAACCAAGAGATACGCCGAGGTGATTTTTCACACTTCTCTGGTAAGTCATTACATTGTGAACAATGCCAGGCCAGCTGTCTTGCTCCTGTTCAAAGTGCAAAACCACTTTAGATCTCTAATTGTTTTGTGTTCATGAATTTCTTCATTATAAAGAAGAAAATAGAACCTAGCATATTATGAAAAGATATTCATTGTATAGCACATAAACTAGGTACATTGATGTTTTGCAAGATAATTTCAATGCACTGGGCTTTTGCATCTACTGCATAAACATTTAATTTGCAGTGTCATTGCTCAGTTGCAACAACAGAGTAAGTTTCCTGCAGGAGCTGGCAATGTATCATCATTTTTTTCCTTTTCTTCTTTTAATATTTGAGGATTTTGTAAGAGCCACGGCTTGAAGACTAGCCTGACTGTCCTTAATAATGATCACAGCGTCACTGTGACTCTGTTTCTTACTGGTAGCTTGCAGCTTTGCACCTCACATCTTGTATCTTTCTGGGGCTCCCAAGCTTCAGCTCAAGTTTAGGATGCTGTGTATGGTAAATAAGCACTAACAGATAACATCTCAAGTTATTTCCGGCTTTGAACATTTTTCCAAGAAATACAAAGGTCAAGTGGAGTGAAATTGTTTTTAAAAACAAACAGGCCAATGAAGAAAAGAATTAATTGCAGGTTTGAAATAACATGACGTTAGAAAATAGCAAACTGTATTTGTAGCTTGAAATCTTAATTCAAATTATTTATGTTCATGATATTTCTGCTTGTAAACAGAGATCAGAGAATAAACTTAGTAAATCTCCCACTAAGGCATAGAAAAGCACATGTGCATTGCTAATGTTTTAAAGGTTTCAGTTAAAGCTCTAGATTTTGCCTACAAGCAGACACATTTTTTGTAATGAAAGACGAGTAGAAAATACTTTGCTGTGAATTAATGAGCAAATTTTTGGATTACACTCACAGCTGTTACTACATGGGCTGGCTTTGGTCATTGTAATATATTCTGATAGTCCCCCTAGTAACAAGTAAAGCGGTCTCACGAGCTAGGCACAGTTCAAAGCTTTTGATTACATGCGGGTCCTTGAAGCTCCAGTCACCCACTCTCCACGATGCATGCTCTCCATCTGCGAGATCATCCACATGGCAGAAGCTTACAAGAAGGCCTGCTTGAGCAATGCTTTCAAGATGTCGGTAATCAGCTAACAGCAGACATTAAGAGCAACTATTACAGCCCTTGCCATCCAGGTTTGGGGATTTCTGTGTTCCTTCAGGAATGATCAAACTTAATCTCAGTAATGTAGAGCACAGCCTCTCCGAAAGAGATCCAGGCTTGTCATGTGTCACACTGTTTTCTCAAGCCAAAAAAAAAAAAAAAAAAAAGAACTTTTTTTTCCTTCAACTTCTAAGTCTCATCTGCTGAAGCATTTGAAATACAACATGCGCCCCGAACGGCTGGGCCGGTGAACGTAATCTTGCTGCCTTTGCACAGGAAAGGCTTAAAATGGGAATCGTCTCCAAGAAAGGCCCAAAGCACTGACCTGTCATTACATGAACTTCATGGATGGTCAGAATATGTCTTTCTGTCCCAAACTTTACTTCTATGAGCCCTCAGGTCCCCCTCATGCCTTGTGCATTATACACTTTCCATTAACAGATGCCACATGTTAACAACTTTAATAGAACTTATTATGTTTAATGGGACAGTGGTAGGGAAGTAGCAAGCAGAATGATGGATAGTTGCAATCCATCCATTAAGAAAGCTTACTTTAAAAGTCTTTGGCGGTATTTTACCTGTGTTTAAAGCATCTCTAAAGTGATCAATTAGCCAAGAACTTTTAAACAAAATTTAAACCTGAGCTGACTTGCAGCCTAACAGAGAGTATGAAAGAGAAATGACTTTTGGAGCGTTGCAGCAGTTAAACTAATGTATGTGTGGAGGGTAATTGCACTGGTTTATAGGCTTTCATTTACATAAAAAGGAAACTGGTACTTGATATGTAATGAAGTTATGTGAGAAATAACCATAATTTGCTGTATTGTGTACTAATAAAATTCTGTTTGTTTAAGATGGTTTGTTGATGAGACGGTTGTTTTAACAAACTGGTAATACAAGCTGAGAAAATTACTTTATGATCTGATTTTTTTTCTTGTTCACTCCAAATGCTATGTATGCTGCAGTGAATTCTGTAATAAAATACATGGGCTTATACACTGTGTAAATAAAATAAAAATAAAGTGGTAGATACCTTGCAGCCACCTTACTTCAGTGCAAAATTATAAGGAAAAGGATCTTGTTACTCTATTTGAATGTAGCAGCATACAGTTTTTTGGAACCATACAACAAATTATCAAATTGAACTCTTTCTTTGTACTTCAGATTTTGAAAATGATGTTTTTAAAACATTTGTCTGGGTTCTTTCTGGTGTTATTTGGCGGTATTGTCAGAGATGTGTAAATGTGCAATACTTCAGCTGTCTGTTGTCCGATGAACTTGGAAGCCATGAACTACACTCATTACAAGCGGTAACCCAAGAGGCAAAGCAACTCTTCTTGGTACTGCTGTAATAACGTGCCCAATTGCCAGAAGACAGGTTCTGTAAGAAAATTATTTCAGGAAGGGTCCATCATCTCTGATCCTTGTTAATTTTTTTTTTTTTATTTTTAGCTATGTTGTTGTTTTAGACAAACATGTATCCACGTTTCTATGTACTGCATGCTTCTTGCTTTCTGCAAGAGGAGATCTTGGTCTTAGAGATGGGCAATGCTAATGTAAATTTAGGCAATACATGATTTGGCCATTTTGAGCAAACAATACCTTTAGGTAGAACATGAAAAGTAGAAATTACTTTAGCTTGTATTTCATTCAGCCTTCTTCTAAAACCTTGGGGTTGTTCAGAGGAGGAGTTTGAACTGAGTCACATTCCAGTTACAAGGTTGCAGTACGCTGACAGCATAAGCATCAGTGCATCAGAGTTTAAGATTAATTCCTCAGATTTCTTCTTGAACATAATTTTTAATCTCTTATTTATCTGAAAAGGTGCAATTGTTTCTTTGGGTAAGAATGATACTGTTATTTATATTACAGAACATGAGTAAGGGTTTATTTATATCCAGGCAGTTCCTTAAATGGGAAACAATGCACTGGTGTTTGTTCTAATGTATTATTAATTTCAGTCTGCTGGATTTCTGTTCTTCTAGATTATGAACCTATTGTCAGGAAACAGCAGAATTTTGTATACCATTTAAATATATACAGATTCCCAAAGTTTGAAATTATATGATTTGTGCTCTTTGTAATGTATTTACCCAGAAATGTTTGGCTCAGATGGAGCATCTGGTTCTCAGTTTTAAACTCCGTTTTGGTTTTGACATCAGAAGACCAAGTGACAGAAGGTCACATATTGAGCTTCTGACTCAGCTGGAATGGAGAACCAAGATCCGTCTTGCTTGCTGCCTTTTGCGTGCCTTTTGTTCGCTGTGCTGCAGAGCAGCTAGAGTGCCCATCTGCACAAACAGGGACAACCCAACAGTGGGACAACTCATGCTAGTAACAGGTCACCCGCAACAGTGAGCCTGAATCAGATGCCTTTTGGGGTGGAAAGTAGCACGAACTTAGCTGGTTTTCTCTTTAGAACCCAGATATTCTCTTTATAACCCAGATCCTAGCCAGTCTCAGGTGGGACATAGGCATGACATTCTTTTCTCTTTGTATTATGAGTGCAAAGACTCTGGTAAACAGACAGGACAGGAGCATGTGAAATGAGTGATGGAGACATGGTGGTCTTTGTGACCTTCCTATATAGAAAAGGCCATATATTAATGGTTAGAAAAAGCATTGGGAACTTCTAGGTGTTACGTAGAGTGAATTTCTGTGGGTGTATCTTTATGGGTATGGTGCAGTGACACGGAAGACTTGTTCACAGGCCTAGTCTGTTGTCTGAAGAGCTGTCCTTGATGTTGTAAGAAAATCTACAACCAGGTGATTGAATCAAATGTAGGTGTCCAGGCCCCTGGCTGCAGGGAGTGCTAGAGCTTTTCACTTGGAATGGAGGATTGCAGGGACAACGCAGGTTCGATGAGAGCAGGTAAATGATCTGCTCAGCCTGGTGGCTGAGTTGAAAGAGGAGGTCGAAAGGCTGAGGACTATAAGGGAGTGTGAGAGGGAGACAGACTGGTGGACTCAGACCTTCCCACCCCTGGGGCAAAGGCAACAGGTTCCACATGAAGCACAGGATCCCCTAGCCTCTTGCCACCAGGTAAGAGGAGGGGGCCTAAGAGACGGGGGAATGGAAGCAGGTCCCTCCCCAGGGAGGCAGGCGAATCTCCTGCCAGCCTCCCTTGCCTCCCCAGTTACTGCTGCACAACAGATATGGGGCTTTGGAAACTGAGGGCCTCAGACCCTCCTGAGGGCCAGGTGAATGAGGATGGAAAGGAAGTTCCATCAGGGAAGACAGGGTGAGTCACTCACCCCCACACCTTAGGACTCGTTCAATCCAGAAAAAAAGGACACTAGTCATGGTAGGTGATTCCCTTCTGAGAGAAACACAGGGCCCCACATGTTGACCTGACCCCTCCCACAGGGAAGTCTGCTGCCTCCCTGGGTTAGGGATGTTAGTAGGAAACCCCCTGGCCTGGTGTGTCCCCATATATCACTACAGGTTGGGGGCTGTTCTCTTGGAGGGCAGCCCTGGGGAAAAGGACCTTTGGAGTCCTAGTGGACAACAGGGTGACGATGAGCCAAGTGTGCCCTCACGGCCAAGAAGGCCAGTGGCATTCTGGAGTGCGTTAAGAAGAGCGTGGCCAGCAGGTCGAGGGAAGTTATCCTCCCCCTCTACTCTGCGCTGATGAGGCCTCACCTGGAGTGCTGTGTCTGGTTCTGGGCTCCTCAGCTTCAGAAGGACAAGGAGCTACTGCAGAGGGTCCAGGCAGGGCCACTGAGATGACGAAGGGCCTGGAGCACCTTCTGTATGAGGAAAGGCTGAGGGAGCAGGGTCTGTTCAGCTTGGAGAAGAGGAGGCTGAGGGGGGATCTTATTAATGCTGATCAGTATCTAAAGAGTGGGTGTCAGGAGGATGGGGCCAGGCTCTTCTCAGTGGTGTCCAGTGACAGGATGAGGGGCAGTGGACCTAAACTGGCCAACAGAAGGTTCAAACTGAATGTGAGGAAACCCTTCTTCCCTGTGAGGGTGACAGAGCACTGGGACAGGCTGCCCAGAGAGGTGGGGAGTCTCCTTCTCTGGAGACTTTAAAAAGTCACCTGGACTTGTTCCTGTGTGATCTACCATCGGTGATCCTGCTCTGGCAGGGGAGTTGGACTAGATGATCTCTAGAGGTCCCTTCCAACCCCTAACACTCTGTGAATCTGTGAACCGCTTTTTTATATGTCAGTTGTAAAGGGGAGACCAGCATGCTGGAACAGATCTTCAGGTATGTAAGTACAACTTCCCTTCACATGAATGCAAATGTAGAGATTCAAGCAAGTCTGAGCTCTGAGCATTTATTTTTTAGCTACATTTCTGATAGAAATTTTTATAGTAAAATCATACTACTTTCCCAAAGCAAGCCGTAGTGCTTCTATGCCATATCTGCAAACAATTAGTCAAAAATGGTACTTATTTGAACTGTAATCATCTTAAACTTTCTATGCTAGAAAATTCCTAAACCTTGAGCCAATACCGTGACAGTTAATTTATTATTTGATAACACAGGCATTCTGTATAACAACAGTGTCGTAGATGCAGAGCGTCCTTTAATCAAGTGCAGGACTGGAAACAGAAATTGTAGATGCACCAGTCTCATAAATGATAGAAGGTCATTAACACTGATTTGCTCCACAGAAAGCATATAGTCAATGTGAAGTGTCTTTTTTTTTCCTCTAGAAACTATCTAGAGTGCCTATACCAGCTCACGGAGAAGCTTACCCTTACCCTGCCACTTCCTTTCCCCCGTCTTTCCCTCTCTGAATGGGAGCAGATTTCCATAGTGCCTGATTGAGCTAAGGTTTACATTTGCTTCTAGAATTACTAGAAACAGAGATGGTCCTTTAGGAAATACGCATGTGGACATGACAGCTATGTGTTCATTTTTGGTGCAGACCACGAAGTCAATTTGACATGACTCTAAAATAAAGCACAATCAGTGGACTAATTAGCTGCTTCTCCACTATTCTGTCTTCCCTAAAATTTGTCCTAACCTCCCAGTTCCTGAAGAATTTTAGGTAGATTGTTTTTTGACTACAGTACTGATGATATTCCTTTCTCAGCTAACAGCTTAGCTCTGCCTGCAGGTGTCAAACCTTGCAAGACTGATGACCTGTTCTCCTGCAGAAAATAGGATTCTTGCATACCTCAGAGCCTGACTAAGACAAAAATGGCTTCAGTGTGAATGAGGTCCAACTTTTGCAGTCATTAACAGCTTTGTAAGCTGGTTGAAATTACTGTAGTTTTTCTTTTTTCCTTTAAAACAACAGTAACTATTTCAAATTAGTGCACAATATTGTTGATGTAACTTCTACCAGGAGCATCTCAACACATGCAATACTACTACTGTCCTCTAATGATACCTCATGGAGAGTGATATGCTTGACATTTATTGGGAATGGCTTCCCTGAATTTATCAACACATCTCTAGGCTTCGCAGGGAGGGGTTCAGGAGCTGCAATGGACCAAGACCTAAATTAATGCATTGCTTCTGCAGGACTCAGCTGTGGCAATGCTACTGGCAGATTCCCAGCTGCTCACAGAGAACGTGAGGTGCTCTGCCCACTGTTTCTCTGCAGCTGCTGGAGCCAGCAGCAACATTGAGCATGTCCATACTTTTGCTCTGTTCTTCCTTTCCATTTCAGCATGAGTTTCTCAACTATTTTTCCTTCTGGGTGGACACATCCACCCATTTTTTTCAGGGGGAATTGGCACTGTGGTGCCCAGGAGAGGTGCTGTGTAGGACTGCACTGAGCAGGGGTGGACGTGTTGCTTTAGAGACCCTGGTTCACCACTGACCTAGCCAGGGGAAGGTGGCTTCTAGTTCAACCTGTGCCTGAAATGGACTTGCGCTTTGTCAGAAACACTAGTGCTGTGGCTGAACGAACTGACTGATGTGCTCAACTAGAAAAGGCCTTTTGTGTGTGAGGTGGTGTGCGAGCTATCCCGCCAGGATTTGGCAGACCTATTCAGGGTGTAAATTGAAACACCTGCTGAGGATTTTAATATTTGGTCAAAACCTTAGGGTTAAAAAAATTCAGCAAACAAGCGCTAAGAGAAAAAAAACCCAAAAGCTCAGTGTTAGTCATCCTTTCTTGAAGCCTGATATCAAATCTGATACTGCAACTAATACAGCGCACTGGAAATCCTTAAGTGCTGGATAGGAACACTGACAATTCAAGCAAGCATCATCAGACCTAATGTTTGCAGCCTTTGGGATGTGCACAGCATTTCTGCACATCCTAAGCTTGGTTAGCATGGAGAATGTGGGAACTGCATCTGGCGATTCCAGGTGGTGCAGTACTATACCAGCATGGAAATTGTTCGTTTGCTTTTACAGATGTGAAAATCCTTGCTGATGAATTAAGTTTTGGGATTGCATGGTGGGTTTAAGACATACCTCCACAGACACATTCTCTAATAACTGACAACTAACACACAGTATTTTATACGCATTTGGAGGCTGATATTCTGTAGCTTTTGCAACAGTGTCTAAAAAATTATTCTCTGTTAAGATCCCTCATAAATTTCTATAGCACATTTATGTTCCGAATCTGCATTTAATTTAGGTTTAATAAGACATTTATAGTACAGCATATTCACTAAATACTAAAAGATTACTAAAACCTGTGGAGGATTAACAACTTCATAACTCATACTGGAGATATACCTATTAAATTGCCTGTAGATATACTACTGCTGCTGAGCTGTGCTGATACCCTTAAACCACCACCTTCCCTCCCCAAAGGGAGGCCTCTTACTGTGCACATAATTTCCCTTTCTGCCCCAGACCAGAAGAGTCAATGTGACAGCCAACCTCCATGGAAGCAATGTGAGTTTTACCACGCAGAGAGCCAAGATTCATCCCCCATCATTTTTCTAGGCACATTGCAAGATTGTTTTAGTTTTAAAGGAAACAGTCCAGACCAGTGCTGCAATACTGATATGACTGTGTTTGATAGCCATTTAAGAAACATGTTTTGTGTTTTGTACCACTCTAAGGTCTGGAGGATGGACAGAGCAGAGCAGAAATATCAGGGATCATGTGGACCTCTGGGCTGCAGCACTGTCTCTGCAAGGAGAGCTTGCTGGGAAGCTTCAGCCACCTCTCTGGAGATTACACATGACATTACATATACTTATGAATGAACACAATATTGGAAATCTGTTAAATTATGTAGGATACGTCTGTCGCTGGTTCAAACCAACACTCTCTGTTTCTCCTCCTGCTTGATAAGCAACTTTTGGACTTGCTTTTTTTCTGGCAGAAGGTGCTCAAAGATCTGGAAGGGCCCTTGGTACCTTAAGACAAGCAAAATTATTACATGTAGATTATATGGATCTCCCATGTCAGGCATGGATAAAGGGTCTTGTGTCCCTCTGGGCAAGCAGGACAAATACAGGGCAGTGCACAACTTCCCCATGGATGGTGGGTGATGGGGAGGAGAACAAGGAGCACCCTGCCAACACATGACCACGATTCTCCTTAATAACAGGAGGATGCATCTGGCCTGGCCCTTCAGCAGGTGGGATTTAATAATTTTTACAGTACTTAAATGTTTACAATACAGCCAGGCTGAGCTGGTTGTCCCAACCGAGGGTCAGTGGGCACCACTGTAGGGTCAACATCAAGGCTGTGGCTGGAATATGCATGTTTGGTGTTAAAACTACATTTTTTAAGTGTTTGCATTGAAACAGGAGAATATCTTCCTAAGCTGGAGTAGATTTCTTCAACACACTAGTATTGTCTAATAGGAAAAATGAAGTGGACAGTATGTTTTTGTCTATGTATTTTGCACGCTGCCACATCAGCTGCACTCCTGTTTTAACCAATCTGCAATACAATAGACAAAACATGAGAAACATTAGACAAAATAATGGAGGGAAAACTTAAATTTCCTTGTCAAAATATCTGTTTATGTAAGCCTGACAACATCTGGAGTGTGGCATGAAAAATGGGGATTATTTCTCTGGGTGCTGAAGAGGGGCCACTGCATCAGACGATCAGATCCGTCCAGACACACCGGTCTCTGCTCCACAGCCGGATAACATCAGGTCATTTAATCCTGCAAAATGCCTGCTAACAAGTCAGCAACAGAAAGTCCTTGAAGTGTAGAAGAAAGAGTGATAATGTCATCTCACACTGTTCATAAAATAACTATACCTTTTTTTTTTTTTATGTGACATAGGCACTGAGTAGCCTGTCCCTAGCCAAGCCAGAAGAGAAGCCTTTGTTTAACAACTGGGAAAAGTGCTTAAATCACTCCTAAATTATTACCCACATCTGACAAGTTTATCCAGTAGAACCACTGATATCCTCAACTATGGTGTTTCTGCAGTGAAAAAAGAGCATTTGATATGAGGGTTGATATATAATTTTTTGAAAGCATTAGGGTCATACTCTGTCTGTCCTGAACTAAACCACATATGTGTATTTACTGAGTTACTAAAGGCTCTGTCTTGCCTAGGAGTGTAGATTGTGCTGTATGAGCCAGACACTTATTTACGAGGTTGTAACTTAGTTGTGATGAACAACTGAGCAGAGGGATTGGCTGTGCTTGAGGCCACACACAGAGCAGGTCTGGGGACATGCAGGCAGCGTGGTGTGACAGGGACCGGGGAAGAAAGGGGTTCACAGCCTTTGGGCACAATGAGCATCCTTGTGGGGTATGCAACCAGACTGAGTGTCTATAAAGCTGTTCATCACTGATCCAGGGAAGTTGGCACCATCTAATGAACACCACAAAGATGACAAGCAGTGAGATTCACTTCCTAGTTCAGCCATGGGCTCCTGTGATGAGTTTAGCTGGGTGCTTATCTTTACTGATACATCCATAAACCTGCACTTTATGACTTGATGAAGATATTGTGGTGTAAAGGATGTTGTTTGAAGCTAAAAATAACCAGAAGCCAAAAGCCAGGCAGTGCCGTACCAAGCAGGCTCAGCACATCCATGTGCAGGAACCCTACAGCATTTGGTCTTCACGTAACTGAACGCTTAATTTAAATGCTAAGTAGACAACTGATATACTCCTGTTGGCAGATATGCAACTACTGGCAACAAAGTGGGTACTACAGAACAGAATTTGGGGTGAAAGCCCAGGACAGATGCGTGATGACAGGCTGAAGCAGAGCTGCTGTTGCATGGCTGCTGCATGAAGGTTTTCGGTTTACCTGTCTGATCTGCAACTGGGTTGACACCCAAAACATAAAACGTTGTTTGCTGTGAATTACAGTTCAAAGTTGCACCCATAAAGAAATTCTGTGTTTTTATTTCAAACCATTGGAAATGCCCTGATCAGATGTAACTAAAACCTGAGAGCCCTTCCCATGGCAGTAGATGCAAATAATTCAATGAGTTTGGGTGAAGAACTAGTATTAAAGAAAATCTTTTTGCTATGAAGTCTTTCTAGTCCATTGGGATTTATTGAGACATTCAACCTTCATTACTGTCTACGGTTTCTGAAATTTCATTCTTGGATTTTCTGTCAACTGTTCTTGAACCCCTGGACAGAGGAAGGAAGTCTAGGAGGAAGCATCTTTTATCCTGTTTTTTAATTCTCCTCTAAAGAAAGAGAGAATTACCATTGTGCAATATACCCAAAGAAGGAAGTTGGGAGGCTCAGGACAAGCCTGTTGACAACAGATTGCTTTCATTGCTTCAGCATGTCAGTGATTAATACTGAGGTCTGGTGGGGGCTGGATGGTGATGGCTAGTGCCTGAAAACCAGCCCCCAATTCATTATTCTCCGCAAGCGCAAAGGTCAAGCGCCACAGTGATTGGGCACCTTATGCAAAGTGCATGTCCTGGGAGGAGGCCCTGACATCTTTGATTTTTCCCACACACAAACTGTTGGTACAAGATGTATTCTGGGAATGAAAGGGCTGTGGACAGGATGATTGGGGACAGCTGTTCCCCAGAGGCCTCCAACAGCAGAGCCTGAGTACTAAATGCCCTCTGCTTTCCATGGCCTCAGGACAAGAGAGGTGTCAGGCTACAAAGAGGCACAGATGGAAGTGAACAGGATTAAGCAGTACTGATTAACTATAAGTATTTTTTCAGTAAGGTAATGGTACTTTAAAAAAAAAAAGGGTGTGGGGTGGGGACAAAAGGAGTATATGCCCTCACCAGCTTCTTCCATCCATAATCTGAGTATGACCAAGGCTGTGTCTGAGATGGGTCACCCGTGTCTGTGGGCTTATCCCTGCTGGACCATCATTTGGTTTTGAAGAAAACAAATCTTGAAGCAAACCTCCTTGCCCTGCCACTGCTACTTTAATGATTAATAAAAGAAGACATGGTCGTTTGTAGAGATAGATCTCAAACCCACGTGAGTTAGCAGCAACGATATGTTTTGATGGTAGGATTTGAATGAGGTCTATGCAGTGCAAGAACTCATATTTTTAACTAAAGCACACAGGCACTTTTTCCATTTCTTCTGCCAGTAGAGGTGATTTCAGCAGGTGCTCATTGCTTCCCTGCTAGTTCTCCTCTGGTGCTAAGGGCCATGTGTGGACAAATCCTGCTGACCTCTAAGTGGAAAGGCTTTTTGATCACCAGAAAGGGTTCTCTCTATTTAATTTCTTTTATCAAATATTAGATATAATAAAGATGGATGAAAAGTAAACAGCTTTTGCTTGATTCCCTTCTGATGCAAATGGATGGTGTTCAATTTTTTAATCATCGCTTACTTTGGCACTGTAACAACAGTTCTTATATCTGAGGTGGTGGAAATGTACATTTGAAAGAATGCTATGAAGACTCCATAAATTTGTGATCAGAGGTCTATGGAAGAGATTTCTGATATGCAGAATAACTGAGCTGATTTATGATGTTTTGATTAATCTGTGTCACATAATGAACTTTGGCTTAGACTGACAATTTTAATTAATCTAGAACACATTTTTTCTACTTGCATGTCTATGTTGTTTGTCTCTCCTCTCAACAGCTTCCTCTGTGCTCATGAGGTTCTGCAAAGCTCTGGCTGTCAGCAAAATCTGATATTGAAGTGGTGATGCTGTATCTTGTTAAATTTCTGTTGTCTATGTCAATTCTCCCCACCCCCTTAAAAAAACTGTTAGATCAGAATCAGCCTATAAGTGTTTTAGTTTTCCTCTCAGTTTACAAAGTTACCAGTGCAGGGAGGTCTTGTGCTTTTGCACCTGCAGTAACTGAGAGCAGTTAGGAACTCCTGGATCAGGACTCCACTTACAGATCTGTTATACGCTACCCAGTTGTTTCTGCTGGTATCCAAACCTTCCTCGCACTTCACCATATGCTTAAAGGTTCCATAAAGAAGGCTGAGCTAATCTAAAAGGGGAGGAATTTCCAACTCCATTAACTTTACTGTAATCTGAGAAAACTCCTTCCAGATTGTTTGTGGGCAAATTGCTCTCGCTAATGGCCAGAGTGGAGCTAGCAATATTGCTTTTTCTACCACCGCCAACCCCCTACCTATTCACATGCAGACCTGCTCTGAAGCCCCTATTCTTTCTGATCACATGATGAAAAGGAGCCAGAGGAGTGTTCCTAGTGAGATAAGTAAACTTCTGCAAGAAATGGGTTGGCCTTAACCAGGGTTTTCTCCTATGAATGCACTGTTTGAGACAGTGAAGATCTACTTAGCAAGCAGATAGTTGTAGTTTGATAAAACGTAGTTTGGTTAAAAAAATAATACCAAAACGTTGCAAACACACAGATGCTGTGGTACTAGCGGTGCCACTGAAATGCCAGTGAACTATTCTCTTGGCCATGTTTCCCACTGATGATTTTGAGGATGAAGTATCTATCTAGTTAAAGGGTTTAGATTCTGAATACATTTATCCTGCCTACACTAGCAAATAGACGTCAGTTAGTAATGACAGACTATCTGTTCTCCTCTGTGCAAGAATAGGGGACATGCTGAAGCGCATCCCTGAGTGACACGCTGAATCGCATCCCTGAGCAACATGCTGGACACTGCCGGGGCACGGGCAGGTGGGCAGCACTGGCTGCTCTGCTCCGTCTCAGCTCCTTTCCCATCACAGCCTAGGTTGTCTGCCTCATGGTCAGAGAAGGTGATACTTACTGCTTTCCAAATAGTTTCTTTTTTAATTATCGATTTTACGTTGACAAGGAAAGTACAATTTTGTAAATGGGAAATCAACTTTTTTTTTGGAAAACGGCTAATCAAGACGGCTGTATTTTAACTGAGCAAATATGTGTTCAGCTGTATCCTACAATTTCACTGCCAGCGATGCAGTGCTGGCCGTGCTGGCTTTCTGTGAAGGACGACAGTGGTGTGAATCTCCAGCCTCTATTTCCCAGCAAGATATCTTAGCGTGGGTGAGGTTTCATTATCCTTATTGCATACTAATATTATGGTTTTCAAATAAAACGCTTACATGGAAAGCAAGTTGCTTGTGGTGAACATACGATGAAATTTTCAAGAGGAGGAGGAGTGCTGTTTTCATGAGCTCAAGTGCTGCACTTGCAAGTGCGTAATAGGGGCTGGTTGGATTCTGCATTTGCACATCAAGTTGAAAAGAGCAGAGCTTTAACTCTGAAACAGTTCAGCCACCACAGAAGCTTGGCTTCCTCCAAGTTCTACTTTGTTAGGCACTCAGAAACAGCAGTCTGCTCCTGTAATGCTGAAAAAGAAGCACAGAAAAGCTCAGTTGGCATAATTACCATCAGAGCCCTGGGTATCTGGCTTTGCTACATTCCAGCTGGAGGGAAGTAAAAATGGGGAGTTTTGTTTAAAATACACGTCATGGATGTAGCATGGAGGGAACGTGCCTGAACAGAAACTGGGAGGAAAACAAACTCATGCACACATCTTCTGAGGAGCCTGGGTGGTGGTTTCAGCCTCCAAGGAAGTAACTTTGATCCCATTAGCAAACATGACCAACTCAGTAGGCATCAAGACTACAAACCAAAGACCATTGCAGATGTAGGACAGTTAATTTTAAAGACATATGAATGTGGAGGCAGGACTTCTGTCACCAAGTATGCTGTTGTCCAAAGCAACTTAGGATTTTCCAAATGGCCTCAAAGACACAGGAAAAGTGCAGGACATCCATAAAAATCTGGTACTTAAGTACATTCCCCACTGTGTAATGAAAAAACTTCCAATTTTTGATCAAGCCAGGATGAATTTGTATTTTGTCTTTTTGTACATTCATAAATTCAGTGCAGACAGAATTCCCAAATTACTGTGCTATTCCCCAGGAATTAGCAGCCACTCCACTTGGGGGGAAAAAAAAGGTTGGATTAGATGATAAGATTTCCATCTGGAATTGTGATTATTTTGTCTTTATTATAAGAGGCCCAATGATAATTTTCCCCTTATTTGAGAGGAGAAAAAGGCCAGCAATTTCCATAGCTCTAATTCTCAAAGTATCTTTCACTTTACCTCCTCACTGGAAATGCCATTCCTGGATCAAGCAGATGATTTTAATGCAGGCTGGATTTTGAAAGGCAACCGTCCAATCACTTGATCCACACAGTGTCTGGGTAAGAGACAGAGCAAGTGGAGATCTAGAGCAGGGTAATTTAACAGGCTTAATAACATGATGATTTTTATATTGTATTGCAGAATGCTTATTTATTTATAGACAATTTAAGACCATGAAGTCATGTGTAATACAAAATCTGCTACACCAGCTCTACAAAAATACATCTTTTATTTATACAGGTATATATTGTGGATACATGGATGCCCTACTCCAGGGAAAGGAAACCTCACACTGTCTAATTTTTGGTAAAGCATTCAACAGTTCATTAACATGTTTAATTCTGAAGTTCAGAAAACAAAATGTCCCTAGTCAGACAGGTCAGGGCTCTTTAGAGCAAAATATTTTAACAATATCACAGTTATTTCTCTTGTGGATACTGTAAGACCAGTGGTTAAAGACACTTGGAAAACACTATTTAGCAGTGGATATCAGTGAAATATCAATTTATCTATACAGATGGAGTCTACAAATTTTGCCTTGCCTTTGCTGGAAGGGTACTGTAGCCAGACCAATATATCACGGTAGTATAATTGCCAAGTTTTGAATAAGTCCGAGGTGTGAGTAAGCCTTCAGAAGTTTGAGGACTTTCTTATACTATCTTCCAGCCTTTTAAAGCTGAAAGGTTTTCTTGAAGAAGTATTTTTATAAAATATTAGCATTTATGAAGATAACAATCAGCATGAAGAAATCTTCTCACAACAATTGCATTTGGCTGCATCCTTACTTTGGATGGAATTTTTAGATAAAGCTGGATTTAAAATAGTCTCCATTGTATTTTTGATAATTACACCTGCAAAAAAAATCTGTTTGAATCTCCCAATCTGCTATGGATGTGAATACTTGCTAATTCTTTAGACTTTCATAGACTATGGTGGAAAACTGTTTCCTCCTCCCAGTTTAAGTCCTGACCTTGCTTCTGCATGCTGTGTTGTGACTCTGAACACCCTGTTTACAAGATGGATGGCATAAAGGAATTCAGGAGTGGTATAATACAGACTGTTTCCATGTCTTGGATTATGCCAGTGAGGAATAAGGACGTTTGATTTAGTTCCTGAAGTTGTCCTAACTTCTACCTGCAAATGAAGAGAAAGACTTTCTTGGAAGCCAGTGATTATTAAAAGGAGCCTGAGTAACATCTATACGCCCACAGTACTGTCAGCTTGGATCACTGCAGCACAATCTTGTCCCCAAACTGCTGTGCTGAAAACGAGAACAGGGATGGTGTCTCCTTGTGCCTGTTCTGCCCTCGAGGTGCAAACAGAGCTGGCTCTGAGATGTGCCTTTGCCTGTGCTCACAGGACCGCTGCTGCCTAAATACATAATGCTAAAAATGGCAATGCTTTATGCACTGCCAAATATTAGTGCAGAGAGGCTTACTCCTTTCTTTTGACAGCGAAAAGTCTTTCTCATGCCAGCAGTTCCCTCTGCTCTGCATGGATTCATCCCAGCACCACTGAAATGCCACTGTCAGTCAGCACAGACACACGAATTGCACGTAGGTCAAGCCATGAGCTATGTTAAAGTAAAACGGAACACCTTCCAGTTCTATATAATTCAGCACATTACATGCAGAAAATATGCAGAAAATGAAGGGAAAAAAAAAAAAGGAGTAAAAAAAGGTTTATCTCTGAAGTCATCACAATCCAAGAAGACCCCTATGGCATCCCACCTTTCCACGTCGTGGCAATGAAATACAAATGGTCAAAGACTCCTAAAGCTGAATCCTCACACATCAGCCATCAGGAATCAGGCAGTATGTCTCAAAAAGGGCTTTTGCTTTGCATGTGTGTCCTGCGCATTTCTCTGTAGATCACAGTGGAGATTACATTTCAGGTCAGCAGCCTAATGAGGAATTGCCCTGCCAGGGGAAGGAATGCCATATGGCATTTTTTGCCCACTTAACACATTATGAAAGCTAAAAGAAACAGCATTTGGAGCTGTCTTGGCTTGTTGAGAGTTCGTGGGGTAAATGGGACTAAAATTGCAATGCAGTTTGTGAACAAACGCTAGCAAAATTAGTTTTGTACCAAGCAACATCATTGTGTTTCTGCTATTTTAATAGATTCTGACAGTTATTGTTTAGCATAGGTTGGCAGCATATAAAAAGATTTGGTCTCTAAACAAGACCCCACTTAATTGTTTACCAGCATCTCCTTTTCTGTTTAATATAAGTAAAGGCAGCTTCCACATTTGTTCTGTCAAAGGAATAAGGCATTGAAATAAGTCTGGTGGCTGGCCTCCCAGATATTTCCATGGAAATCAGTCACTCACATACTGGACATTCCTTGCCCTGTAAATATTTTGTGATCAAAGGGCTACAAATGTGGTGCACAGGTGCTTCACACTGCAGCTGTGGGAAGAACTACCTAAAGTTTGAAAGTGAGAAGAAACCAGTCTGGGGAGAACCAGAGATGTGGTTTTGAGACTGCCTTGAGTTCAGCTGGCAAATACTTGACAAAAATATTAATGTCCAAAAGACTTTAAAATGTAGGCATTATTTTTTTTTTAAATTTGCTAAAGTTTTCTGGGAGCTCAGTTGTCTGTCTGAGAGTCTGCCCGTCTGTTTCCCTCACTTTCTCTTTTTGAGTGGGGGGTTGAGAGGTTGGCAAAGGGATAGACTCCAGATGTCAGGGAAAAAAAAAAAACTAAACCCCAACCCCAGAACTGATCCCAGCAGAGAATGTTCTGAATCAATGGACTCCACAGTCTAACTGCCTGTGGACCTCTGCTCCATTTAACAAAGGCATTATCTGTGCCAGAAGCAATGCTGCCTCCTGACTGTATTTGTACTACAAGCTTATTCATATTCAGAGGAAGTGCCCTGGGTGGGTGAGTGTTCAGCTAGGTAACCTCAAGGTCAGGTTTAATTGCTCTAAAAGGTGGCACATGGCAATGAATGAGCTCTAATGATTTAGATAGTATCTATTTCACATCAAGAAGTTTCCACTCTGAACAGACCTAATCGAAAGTAATCTGAAAATTAGGGAAAATAAAAACCATGCCCACAATGAGCTAAATACTTATTTCCTTGAATTTTATGCCCTAAATAACCTCATTCCTGGGAAGTTTAATTCTTCCCTTCTGCTAAATATGCAATTGCCTGGGAGAAATGACTGGTCATAATCAAGCTTTTTTAAAGCTGCAACTGTTAAAATAATATTGTTGTATGAAGAATTTTGGAGGGGAAAGCAGCAAGTATAGACGGAGGGGGTGAATGCCCCGGGCTGCCAGAGCAAATGTCCATGGGAACGCTACTCATGCAATACTGCTTTCACATTTTTATATATGTGTATGTTTAAATATTTATATATTATTTACATATTTATGTATGGTATGTGTTTTTTTATATATATGTGTGTACTTACACACACATGGTGTGTGTGTATATATGTATGCAGTGTGTGTGTATATGTTTAGGTATGAGACATTTAGTATCCATAGTTCCACCTCCTGCTTTCACGAATAGATAATGATGTACCTTTACAGAGAACAGCATGGTTCCTTCTCAGACTCACTTACAAAGGAAGGGTGAGAATACAAAGGAGAAGCCAGTGTGCACATTCAGACGGTGCCAGTACATTGGGCTGTGGCATGATCAGGACTGGCACATCAGGAGTGATGTGCTCATGTCCACCCAGCTCTGAGCCATCATCATCCTGCCACACCTGCCTCATTCTTGTGCTTTATGCTCCCTCCCCACCCTTGCACCCTCACATCTTCAGGCAAAACACGGACTGCATGGACTATGTGGTCAGGAGAAGGCTATCGTATGTCCAAAGCCCGATGGGAAATGTTTGCTGAAGAGATGCTGAAAACGTCAAAGGTGTTCAGGTAACCCTGGCAGGTTAGGCATCTCCCACCCAGTCGTGGGCCAGCAGGGTCAGGACAGCTGCATTTTTTGCCCAGGGCTTTGTTGCACATCAGATGCAAACCCATAGAGAGCAGAGTGTGCCTCTATGTGTGTCTGTGCCTTGTCCTGCTCTATCCACCCGGTGTGGCATTTCCAGTTAAACATGACACACTGATGTTTGACCAAGCCATGTACTCTGATACTTCTGTAACTTTCCATGCCCTGAGTAATTTTGTGGTGCCCACATTTGTGCTGGGAAATCCCATGTTAACCCTACACCCATGACCGAAGAGGCTGAGGGATTTAGTTTGCTAGCAATTAACATATTGAAGTATTTGTTTGGAAAAGCTAGTGAATTCTTTATGACCTTGAGCCATCAAAGACTAAGTATGCAATTCATTTTAACTACAGCAAGGCATTTAAAGTCAAGCATGTGTTTTAGTGCTTTGATAAATCAGGGCATAGCAGAAACTAATTTGAAAATTAAAAATATACAGAAAGTTGAGGGGCAAAACTTTAGAGCTTGCAATCATGCCATTTTTAAAGGATACTCACATTATACAGCTCTTTTACTTGAAGACAATATTGCACACTCCAGCAATGTGACTGCCTGTACACAGACAAAGCTGAATAGGGGACTGCTCTGCCTTATTGCAGACAGAGTCCTGGCTGCATTAATCCCCTGTTGTGCTCAGACCAGAGCTGTGTAATTCAGCACAGGGGAAGCTGAAGGGATTTGATGAAGCAGAAAGCTGACCTTGTGTTACCTTCAGGTACAGATGGAACTGCATCTAGTTTAAATTTCAATATCAATTTCAGCAATGGAAAATTATAACCATAAAGATGTTTATAGCCATCTAACCATTATAACCCTAGGTGGCCTTAGGAGAACTAATAGTACTTTAGAACTTTTCTAAGATCATTTCATAACTATTCTTCTACAAACTAACAGGATTTAAACTTTCTACACTTTGTCCAGCAGGCCCAGCTGTGGGGAAGAAGGTGGTAATGGTTTATGTGCTAAACTAAAAAGACCTTGTGATTCTCCATGGGGACACTGAAGATCAAGAAATTGAAAGGCATCCAGTATTTTGGTTGGCTTCTGGGAGGAAGCAAAAGGCAAGCACACAGTGATCAAACATATGCACAGGAATGCGCTAGGTACACATTGGGAAACCAAGACAATCCACTTATTTCAGCGGTAATTAATAGTTTTCTTACAGTCTTTTGTCATGCTGAATTTTACACTAGTTGCTATTTCTTCTTACCTGTGTAATGTTGTTGTTTCTTATTTCTTTATGGTGTTGCTAATATAAAGGGTCCTGGGTAGCCCCTTCCTTCAGCTCATTCTGGGCAGTGAAGGCAGGTCAGGATCCAGCATAGCACAGCCACAGACCTGGAGTGGTAGCAGCCACTGAGGTCCAACCTGTTAACAGTCTCTCACTACTTAAGGTAAAAAAAATGCAAGAAAAATGAACACAAATCCAATAGATGGAAGACATTACATTTTCTTTACAAAAAGAAAGAGAAATTTAAGAGACAATTTAGAAGACAGAGGGCCAAAAGCCTTTGTCTGAAATTACACTCCTCTGCCTGGATGTTTGTCCCATGGCCTCTGGTCCCTGGGTGTGGAGGATGCTGCTGGTGTACATGGTGTGAACCTGTGACACAAAGGACTAGAAAACAGGTCCATCCAACCACCCTTCTATGTTGGAAGTGTCCCTTTCTTTCTTCCTCTGTTACCATCTAGGCATCTTGTTGCAAAACATGGACATCTTAAACTATAATTGGCCTTTGCTGAGCTATTGATCCTGATTGTGCCTGAGATGTGGGAGTTTCCCAAATACAATAAGTGTGTTTACATGCAGTAGTCAGAGAGGAAATTACATGTGAAAGCACTCAATAAGGGGATGGTATTTTGTTGCAATTATACATAAGCCTTGTGTTTACATGGGGTTTTTAAGGAGAATTCAAAGCATATCTCCTTCTTGTGATGCATCAACAAGCATATCAAATGATTGTCCAAAAAGCTTGTGCTTTTTGCAAAAATAGAAACCAAATGGCTGAGTAATTTCCAACAGAAAAAAACTGCTATAGCAATTCCATGGTCTATTTAAAACTCCTTTATAAAACCTTTTAAATAATAAAACTCTACACTCCCAATTAAAAAAACCTACTGGCTCTGTTGGTATCATGTTTCTAAACATCATAGTTTGTAGGGCCATTATATGAACTGCATATTTCCCCCCCCCTCCAAAGATCATATGTTCCACTCTTTCTCTTCTGCTGTTGCTACTCTGGCCTGACCCTTTCCTGACATAGTTATGGTCCCACAGGGCACTCCGTGTCCCACATCCTTGGCACAGCTCTGGAAGTGACTGAGTGTCTTTAAAGCAATTTTCTTTCTGGGGCTATGCCATGTTGGGGACAGGCTGACTGTTGCTGGACGTCTCCTGCCCTCAGGTGAGCTGATGTCTCTTGCAGATGGTCCCATGTGGGAGTGCCCCTTCTGAACTGTTGCTGGAAACCTGTTGCTGGAAACCCTTACTCTGACCTGCTTGTATTGTCTGCTGCAGGAGATTTGGCTGAAACTAATGGGACCATTGACCAAAAAAAAAAAAAAAAAAAAACCAAAAAACCAAAAAACAAAAAGCGGGACGGGGAAAAGGGAAAGGGAGAAAGATAAGACATGAAGGCCGTAAGCCTTCAGCAAAGCAGGAAAGGTCTCCTTAGGGAAGGGGTGATTGTGAAACAGAGACTGAAGCCAAAGCCATTCAGAGAATATTTTTTTTCTTTTTATTTCTTTCATGGAGAAACAGAAGCACTGCTGCACTTCCCCTGCCTGTATCCCTCGGCTGTGTTGCCTGGCCAGTCTGCAACTGAAGCTTGTCTGTACAGCTGGGCCAAGAGCTCTGAATGTGTTGCTCTCCCTGGCATGCATGTGCAGAGAGCACGGTGCACAGAGCCCGTGTTTGTCTGTGAGCAAGGTAATGAACTAACACCTTGTAATTAAAATCTCCTTTGTCATATTAACCACCTTTTTGGTGACTACTACAAATTCCCTTTCAGGCATCACACTTGAACCTCGGCTAGTCACAGGCTATGTTCAAAAGAAACGTCTAACCTCTGGGTTCATATTGCAGAGGCCCCTTAAAAACAATTCTCTTCTTCCCTAACAGAAAGGTCTGGTAATTTAGCCTCAAAACAAACAAGCTAAAACACATTACAGACTAAAACCATGATCTTTGCACTGCCGTTACAGCAGCAGGCCAGCTAACATCATGTATAAACAGGCACATTGGCTAATTCTCTCATACTGTAAACAGGATACGTGGCAGCACCTCTGCTTTCGAACCAGTCCAGTTCTGCAGGGCAGGACATGGGGCGGGGTGGTGGTGTAGGCGCCATGACAGTAAACAGGTGGGATTAGATGCAGTTTGATCACGTACATGGGCTTGATTGCCAGGTTTGTAGCAGAGCCTGCACAAGCTGGGGCTTGGAAACAGCAGCAGTGGATTTTCCCATGCTCCCTCATGTGATTGCGCATCGCTGCCTTGTTCAAGGGAGGACGTCCATGCCTGGCACATCCCTGTGCCCAGGCAGCTGCTCTGCAATGGCACACTCTGCACGTTAATCTCTCTCCATAGCTCAGCCTCATGCATTGCTTACCCCTGTCATGGCCTCCTAGTCACTGAAACAGGGAGGTGAGTGACTAAGTCTTGGGATCTGCTCCTGCTGGAGACTTGGCCCTGTCCCATGGGGAGTGAAGCATGTTGGCCTGGAGCCATTTTGTGGCAGAAAAGGGCATGAAAACTTCTGTGGACAACCACCCAGTAAGACAGCTTGGGCCTGAGCTCCTTCCCACCCTTGCAGCTGCCAGGCTTTTGCCAGGCTCAGGGAATCTGATCACTTTTGGGAATGGAAGTGCCCTTCCCACACCCACCTGACAAGGGTGGGCAGCCCAGGATGCTCTTCTGGCCCTCTAAGCTTCTCAAGGATTTTTCTTCCCTTCCAAATGTTTTTCTAAAACCAACCTGAGACCAGATGTATGTACAAGCAATCAGTCTCAGGCAGAAAACCAAGAAAAAATCCAAGGTGTGCTTAGCTGTGTAGCTGCACATTTACTACAAGAAAAATCAGTTTATACCTTCACTAGATCTTGCTGATGCTGCAAGCAAGTGAAGAGGTCTCACTCTTACAGGTCTCATGGTTTTCACCTGTGATGATGTCTCCTAGTGGCTTGGCATTAATTTCTACTTGAACTATACTCAGTTGTCAGTCTCCAAATTTCTCTTTTTTGACTGCACCTCTTTGCTTGGAGGTATCAGCATTGCACGCAATCATGCCAAGCAAGGTACCATTCCATATACCCAGTGCTGGCTGTAGTAATCAGAGGAAACGTGATTTAGATCTGGCATATGTTCCTATGTTTAATGAAGGCTGCTTTTCTTATGTGCATGTGTACACACACATTTTTAGCCATATTCTTCTAATTACTTTCATACAGCAGATCACATTCAAGTAAGACTCTGAGTCTGGACCGATGGTAGCTAAACACACATGGACTTTTTGCATGCACTTGCGATATGCTAAAATCTTTTAGTTATTAACAAACCCACAGTGTTGATAATTTTCTTTTGCAAGGTAAGATTTAGAGGCCTGGCTGTTTAGGTAACAAGGAGGTCCCATGTACTCCCAGGCTCAAAACCATAATATTTATTTTGTTGTGTATCAGGTGATTTCTCCTGGATGGCACAGTGTTAATGAATGCTAATGCTTCTACCTCCGTTTGACTGAGGCCCAGCAGACAGTGCAAGCCAAGACCTGGAGTGCACTTTGCAGAGGAGACACATAATCTCTCATTGGAAACTCATGGCAAAGTGCATGTCACTCAGGTAGTCTCGGAGGGCCAGGCATTTGCTAGGACAGAGCAGTGCTCTTGTTTCTGGAGTCCTTTAGCAACCCTGAACTCCTGTGGAAGTGCCTGATGGTGGTTATCCATATTAAGCACCTGCGGAAGATGGCAAAGCAGTGACTCAAGGTGACTGATGGAAGTAGCAGTTATCTGTGGGGGAAGACAACATGTTATTTTCCAGATCCATTTTTTTTTTCTTTCCTCCTTTCCCTCTTACCTTTTCCCTGTAAATCCCCAAGTTGTGGAGTCTGTGTCTAGCAGTCACAGAGCCAATTGGCATTTGAAAAGTGCCTTTGGAAAGGCACTAAAACCTCTGTCCCCTCAGATTTGGCTCTCCTACCCTGGCTAGCTGTACAGTGCTCTTAGCAGGCAGGAGCAGCTGGGGAGGCAGTGTTTGGGCTGGGAAACAACACTGCCCACAGCAGCCCTAGTAGTCGTGGCTCTGCCAGCAGCACTCGGCCCCACAAGTTCTTCTTCCCCAACCTCCAGACACAACGATATGTTGTCACCTTTCACGTCCCCCAAACTTCCCAAAACAGAGTGCCATGTGCCAGGCTCAGCTTAATACCCCAGTTTTCCACGCCGTTGGAACTCTGGGAGCATCATTCTGATGGTCAAAGCAAACTGCTCAGCCAATGCCATGTTTGTCTGCAAGGAAATGGGATGTTTATGTTTATTCAATTTGATACTGATGGATTACACTTTTGTTCCATTTAGCAGCTGTTTGAAACATTTTATACCACAAAAAGAGATTAAGATCCAAAGTACTGTGGGGTTGTGTTATGAATAACAGCCGTTTAAGAGCAGTAACAGTGAATAACAATTTGAACCATGGCTTTTAGCTATTATTATGTCTAAGGTTAGTTTGTTTTTCATATATATAAAAACATATTTATATACATATGTGGATATAAATATATATTCCATATATATATACAAAAGGAACATACCTAAGGGCATATTAGGTAAGAGAAAGCAACATCTTTCCAGAGAAAACACCCCAGCTATTCTATATTTATCATCCTAGTCACTCATTATGGAAAATAATGTTTAAGAAGCAGTGTAATGCGTCTTGTGAATCTGTAGGTAGATCTGAGCTCGGGACTCCCACCATGGAGCCATGCAAAAGGGCTGCTGCCAAATCGTGCATGGGTCCATCAGTCACAAGCGTGGTGGCTACAGCAAAACAAAGCACATTTTTCCAAGAGGAATGCCTCTTAAATATTGTGTTCTGCCAGCCTGCCTTTGGTACATAGAAGTAGCTGCTTGTTCATGAGATGCTGCCAATAACGATGTTGGATGAGGCTTTGAGCAACCTGGTCTAGTATAAGGTGTCCCTGCCATGGCAGGGGGATGGGAACTAGATGATCCTGAGGGTCCTTTCCAACCCAATCCAGCTTGTGATTCTATGAAGAAAGAGCAAAACTTTAGCTAGAAGCTGCAATGACACTTCTCTCCATCAGAAACACTGCATAGAATAATTATTTCTCCTGCTCACCTCTGAGGGCTGGATGCAGGGAGATGTGCTGTGCAGCCTGGGGAGACACTGCTGGGGCTTCTGCTTACCTGCTCAGACCTGGTGCCTAAGCCAGGGTCTGCCTTGGGAAAGGGACCTGGGCCAAGGTTTATCTCACCCAGCACAATGTGTCACTAGGGAAAGATGCGTGTATTTGTGGACCACAGGCACAGAACAGTCTATTTATTTACGACCATAAAAATCTACACCATGCATGTGATTAATGTGACTTCCCAGGACAGAGATATGTGTGTGTGAAGGGCCTTGCCTGGCCAGTTACTGGCCACTTTGGACCAGAGTGGAGGCAGTTTTCGGAAAGGAGTCTCTCGACTGCTGCACAAAAATGAATTGCTGCTGACAACAAATAACTACAATAGAGTCTGGTTCCTTGTCATTATCAACTGTTCAATGAAGAAGATGATAATAGTTGCCTTTACATGAGGCACCCTTTTATTTTGTACAAATACTCAAAAATTAGACCATATAGAGAACACTAAAAAATATGACTATTACATTTAAATGATGGGTTAAATCCAACGCAAAAAACCCTGGGTTCTTATCCTGTCTGACAGGTGGCTTACTTCTGATCCCACCGCTTAATCTTCGAAGTCATGTTTTCTTTCCAACTCAGTTATTCCATTTTAAAAGGAGATTGGCTTATATAAGACAATGTATGACAAAGCATAGAGCTGGCAAATAAAGTATTTTTTTAAAAAGAAATTCAGGACCAATTTGTTGACCTGGTGACACTGCAAGACATCATATCCATTTCTGAGGTTTGCGAGGTTGTGGTTGGACAGTTTTTATTTCTTTGCAGTATTTAACATGCATGTGCACAAGCAATGGGCGACAAGAGGATCTGTTGACAACATCCTAAACATACCTCTTGCCGCTTTTTCTGTAGTGTTCTGCAGCTTACCAGGCATTCCTGGTACTGTGTGTCGCACCCTGCAAGGATGTTGCACTCTGGATTAATACGACTGCGAGTGCTGCTGGAGTGGACTGGCCTGCAGCACCTTAACGAACGAAGGTGACGGTTGGATGACAATGTCATGGAAAGCATCTTATGGAGAGAGGTCCTGGGGTTCAGGCTGAAGCTCTGCTCCTTATACAGTCCTTTACTTGACCATTTAGTATTGTACTTACCATGTTCCTCGTTGCATGCTCAGGGCAGCTCAGCCATCTGAAAGGGTTCTACCTTACATGACCTTTCCCTTGTGCCAATGGCTGCACGCCATTTCATGGCAATTTAGGAATGCTTTGCCTACACTTAACAGGGTTAATTGGCAATCAACAAGAAATTATTTCGAAGAGATAGCTTCTGTGGGTTTCTTCCTCCTCCGTGTGCAGTTATGCTGAACCCCTTCCCAGGCTCTTCTCCTCTCTATTGCTGGACAACACTGCAGCAAAGGAGTACAT
Source organism: Rhynochetos jubatus (assembly GCA_027574665.1). Lineage (NCBI taxonomy): Eukaryota > Metazoa > Chordata > Aves > Eurypygiformes > Rhynochetidae > Rhynochetos > Rhynochetos jubatus. Next base: position 24,252,072 of record CM050658.1, read on the forward strand.
GCTACAGAGGTAAAACCAACATACATACACTTTTGGAGGAGGCGCAGCTGTAGGACAGCGATGTTGGTGATGGTGTGATGTGGCCAGCAGTCCACCTTCAGCACCAGGTCTGATGATAGCAATTGCAGGACCATGCTCTCCACTCACCAGGACAAAAAACCCTGCCAAGAACATCTGGAAGCAGATGCTCTTTGGCTCATAGTCAGTCCTCCAAAACCCAAGGATATCCATTTTCAGACACAGAACTAGGCAAGCTAACAGTTTACCTGTCTTTTTGTCTACTGCAAGGGAAGCATGAATCAAAAAACCACTTACTGCCCAAGTTTTACAGATTTATTTCTCCCCCTGCTCCTCATTTAGCAAAGCAAGGTTGTTAAAACTCAGGAAAATATTTCATTAGGCTCTTATTGGGTAGTGATTGAGTTAGTATTTTTATTGAATAAAAATTATAGACAAGGGAGGCCAGAAATGGCCTAGGAAGGGCATAGTTGTTTTGCCACCTAGTTTTGTGAGTTACAGGGTATCCAACCTTGCAAAAGCAGAGGGGATGGGGGAGATTAACTGTGGTCTTTGTCAACTGCCATCTGGTTGTTAATGTTCCTTAATGTATTGCTGAGAGACCAGTGGAAGGTTTTGCAGTGAGTGCTGTACAGAACTACAGTATCAACAGAACTATGCAAACAGTGAGTTTCTTTTCACAGCAAACACAAAATCTGTAGAAACAAAAAAGTGTGCTCTTTTTAACTCTGGGCACCAAAATAATGAGGACTTTTGGTATATTGGCTCACTTGTTTCTATTATGGGTGACCTGGTATTCTGCATAGCCAGGAACGTGCTCAGAGGAATGAGCCATATTTTCAGATATGGAAGAATTATTTGTTTAAATGTCACTCTTCCTCCTGCCTCTCTGGTGTCATCTGGCTTATAGCTCAATAGCTCTGGCCTGCCAGAAGAACAGATGAAGGCATACAACTCTTTGTCAGACCTTGCAGTGTCTGCAGGTGCAGCCCACACCCTCCTTTCCCATTAATTTCACTGTATGTAGCAGGATAATTTACCTTTGATGACCTGAAAATCTATGCCCTTCCTCACATACCCAGTCTTACCCCATAACCGCCTCAGCCTCTCACCTTGTATTCCCATTCTGCAAACGACAACTCTGTGAATATCCTTTACTTTGTGAATATCCCTTTCTTTGCTTCTCCCAGGTGATCTTTGAGTTTTTTTCTCTCTTTTGTTTTTGTGGTTTTTTTTTTTTTTCCTTCCTCCAAGATCCTTTCTGTGCATGGAGTAACGTCCCTGTGACAGTCACAGGGGTGGTTATGTCCCTCCCTCTGAAAGGTCTGTTTTGATGTTCTCAACATACTGGGCTTTTCATCAGGATAGGAAAGACTTTTGTGGACTTTTTGTAAAAGATGTATTAAATCAGGCAGCACACCACCTATTACAACTGAGATTTGTCAATGTGAGATTTTTAGGTGTTTGCTTTGTATCTCTCCCCTCTCTTTACACATGGTAGAAGGTTAGCCACCTGGAGTGATGGCACTGGACCCGTACAATGCATGTGGGTGGTCTCCAAAGAGGTCTGGGCCTTGTGGGAAGGTCTGTATCTAATAAGAAGAACTTTTCTCTCCCAAGGATGAATTAGGTCAGTGTGAGTCACTATAGGTGGCATTAGCACTGTGGTACCAGCTAGATAACTCCTGAGCTGCTCCACTTCTGTGGGGAGATGCACGGTGAACCAAGCTGACCTCTGGAAAGCAAGAAACTGATGGCTGGCAGCTTCCCTGATACAAAGACCATTGAGGTTGATGGAAAGCCTCAGAACTGTAACTCTGGCAATGTGGTTTCAATCATTCACAACGATATGGGTTTGGAGAGCATTTTGGGGAGTTCCCACTTGGCTTGAATGTGAAGGGTGACTCTGACAGTGGAGCTTCTTGTGTCATTTCAATGGATCTAGACAGCTGGGGAGAAGACAGCCCACACCACCATGGACACACGAGCAATCATCATAAATGTTAGTCACAACAGCATCTCCAGGAGACATATTTTATTACTTGCGTTCATATCATGTCCTGTGGAAAGTCAGTTTGGGGCTCTGACAATCTGCAGGTATAGGAATTATCCTTTCTCTCCTTTTCACCTAAAGAGCGATGAGAAGGGTCACTTTTAACAAGGAGAGAGCTCTAAATACAGAGCCAGGACAGCTCTAGAACGTGAAGGGTGTTTCGGCTGCACCAAGAGGACACTTTCATGGCTTTTTCACATGGGAAGTAGACTTGGAGAGCACACAGAAACTGCTCAGGAGGAGAACTCATCATGCTGTGTGTGCTACTGCTAGTATGAAGGGTGAGTGTTCATGCAGTGTGGCACAACCAGGACGTCTGCTCTGGCCCCTGACAACACATGAATTGCAGGATCCTTCTGCCTGAAGGGCTGTGCTACCTAAACAGTTGAGATCTGCAGGAATCCAGCTAACCACGTGGTTAGTCCTACCTGAAAAATACTCAGCAGTCCCTGGAAGGAATAAAAGTGCAAAGCGATAATCAGGAGCTCAATGGAAGTATGACTGCAGTGGGTGGAGCTAGCCATGTGTTTTGTGACACATCAGACATGAAGACTGAGTCACTTTGAGGAGATAAACCACCATATAAACAGGCCCCATATGATGTTATTTTCTCTTCATATGCTACTGTACCCAGCTAAAACATACTGAAAACAAATAATGGAGTTTCTTAATTGAAGTTAGTTGCTTTCCCTGGATGTATTTAATTTCCTGTTCTGTTTTAAGCATTGGACAAACTCTGGTGTTAATATTTTACTTTTTGATTTAATAGCTGATCTTCCTTTCTGTTCCTCAAATCATATTTGTGACATTGTGCAGAAAAGACATTGTGCAGAAAATGGAAAATCACAGTGTTCTTGGTGGTTCTTGATTCCTCAGAAGCTTACAAAAGGCTGTGACTCTTAAGGTCACACTTTACAAAGCAGTTACTTTCTCTTTGGACATCTATGTACGCAGGCTTTCGCCAGTGCTGGAAGCTGGTGGCCTAAGCAGCAACCAGAACCTTCCTGAAACAGCTCTGGATCAGGCAGAAGGTTGTAGTCAGAGACTTAGAAAAGCAATAATGGGCATCATAGATTAAATCTGCCTGGATGTTACCGGGACAGAAAGTCAATTTACAGTGGTTTTCAAATGCCTCTGTGATAGACAAGCTACAATGAAAGTGTCTGGCAGTGAAACAGTGTCTTGGAGAAACTGAGGTGTGTAGCCAGAGGAAAAGAAAAGTTTCCTTTGTCTCAAGAGCTGAAAAGTCACCTAACGTGATGAAGGTTTAATCCCTGCAGATGGTCTGAAGCCACAGCATCTTTATTCTCTTCTCACTAGCATCTGTCGAAAAGTTGTCATCACCGCTTATGCCAAATGCCGGACAGGGAACGGTTTGTGTAAAACCTGCTCAAGATAATAAGCTCGTTAATAGCTTATATTCCCTGTAAATGGCCAAGGTACACTTAGCCATGACAGTTTTCTTTCAGTGGGCCGTTATCAGCTGTGACAGGGCAGAACGGGTGGAATGTGGGGAACAAAAGCCCCACACAAAGGGAGCACTTTTGGTCTGGAGCGTCTGGCTTCCTCTGGCTTCCTAGAGGCCACACAGTGACGGGTGTACGGTGAGATTCTTTAATTAATATTTCATTCTCAGAGTAAGTTTCAAGTTATCCCTTGAGAGAAGTTAAAGGTTTGCACGTTTTGAGGCAAACTAAAGAGGCTGGTGAGCTTGAATTAAGAAAGTATGTTGAAAGAAGCTGTTACAGTCTTTAACCTTGGGCAAGGGACATGTAAACCATACAGTATTAGAGGACTTTTAAAATTGTATAACTTGTTCTATGTACTGTTTTATGGTCTGCTCCAATAAATTTATACATAAATGCTTCTAGGAATCATTCACCCCTTCTTCCCTTTCCACCTTCTCTGGACTGGGGCATCTGATATTCCATATTCTGCAGAGGTGTTTGTTTTCCAAACCAACCCACCAAATATGTTTTATGACAGCAATAAAATGAAGTGGCTATGTGGCTGGAACTGCTGAGTTCAGCAACGAAAGTGAAAAAAGTGGCCAGTGAAGGAGAGTTTCTGCTGTCAGCAAATGCAAGGACTCTAGATAAAGCAGGCTGGTGAGTCATCCAGACTTCATGGCGAAGAGTGTGTGACACTTGGGTGTAGTGATGTACAGATGTGGGGTGCTGGGCACCGCCATAACAGAATTACATCAGTCATTACGAGCAAGATTATAACCACCTAAGCAGCTAAAGGATGAAACTCATCATGGGCCTCATCTTTAGGGTTGTCTATCCAAGGGAATGCGAAAAAGAAAGGCTACTTACAGGCAAAAGAGGCAAAAGTGATTTCTCTGAACTTCCACAGCAAGTCACTGGCCAACCTGGGAATATCATCCAGCTTTCGGCCCACCAGCCTGAGATGAGCCCAAGATATCTGAGCTGGGCTGTGCAGCAGCACCCTCCCACCCTTTGCCTTGCATTGCCTTGCACCTGAGCCTGCTTGAGGCTGGCCAAGGGGACGTGCACTGGCTGTGGAGGGCAGTTGCTCCCTGGAGCTGAACAAGAGTGAGGACCTGCAAGCCTAGGTTGGTGGGAGCCATCGGATGGCTATGGCACTGTGTCAAAGCTGAGCGGCTTCATCTGGCGTTTTCTCATTCTCTTCGCTACAGGCTATTGTTAGGCAGGAGTCTCTTAATCCAACTGTAATTCCTCAGGATACAGCTTGCCCAAGAGAGCAAAGTAATTACAGATCTCAGACTTGTAAACTGGAGGTACAGTAAGAAAAATGATGCCACTATGTGTTGAGTAGCTTACCTATGGGCTTATCAGGTGCAATTTGAAGAAAGCCCTCCCTGGCTGTGCACAGAGAGAGAGAGGCACTTAATCCATCTAATGGCTCCCATGACATTGATATCCCTGCTTCTTCATTGTTGTGTTAAGAACCTCTCGAGCCTTCAGCTCATGCATCACTGGATGACATTATCCTGGTGTGTTATGGCCACCAGCACACCTACGTTAAAAAGGATGCTGTGGTGTCACAGGGGAAACCAGTTACATTATTATTGTCCATTCACCAAGGCAAAACCTGGACCCTGTAAAGAGCCTGGTGTGAGGAGCCGTGCTCGCGTTATTTGCGCAGTGTACCGCAGTGGTGCAACTCACTTTCATGCCTTCATCCGCTAATAGAGCTGCAACTTATGCTTTGAGAAGTTCTGTGTAGGAACTTCTGCAAGATGTTCCTACACAGCAGCATCTTGTTTGTTCAACCTGCCAGCAAACGAGGGGGGGTATCAGTCTGCCTGGGGCTGGAGGTACATCATGATGCCAAAAAAAAGAAAGAGAAAGGGCAGGGAGGAAAGGAAGGAAAGGAATATTAGGGGTCACATTAAAGAGGGATCCAGCTCTGGGAAAGGGCTATTTTTTTCATACCACAAATACAGGGAAAATAAATCCTCTCTGAGCACTGTGAAGTGGACCAAGAATGAAGATGTGTGGGAGCGATTACACAATTGGCCTTGTGCTAAAAGTTCTCCAGTCGTGTTGAAGAAATCAACACACACACATAGTGTTACGCCCCTGACTGAACCAGCTCTACTGATAGGCCCTGCACAGACCTCCGCGGCACAAGTGCAGGGTCTTCATGAAGTGATGGCAAGTTTTGTGTGACCATGAAGCAACATCTGCAAAAGAGCTGTGGGCACAGCGGGAGTCTGGCCCATGGTGCCCACTGCCCTCTCCCAGCTGATGGCAAGAAAGGAGTGATGAACACCATTAAGTTATGGGCACAAGGCTCATGTGCAGGAGAATGTGAGGAGCTGAACCAAAGATGGCCAGTGACCTCAGCAAGAATTTAGCAACCCTTGGGCTGCCAAAGAAAGCTTTTTAAACAGTAAATGGAGGAGTACTGTAAACATAAAGCCTTTTAAGATGTGTCTCTTTGTCATTTAAGTGACTGCTAATTACTAATTTGACGGAGTTGAAGGGGAGAGGAAGGCTCAGGGTCCCCGAGCAGTGTGCAAAGGGGTGAGCCAAGGAGCGAGCCTGAGCCCTGCCTGGCAGCCAGAGGCTGTTATGTGCCTTTCTCTGAGAAGTGCACCATGGAGCTAAATGTTTAGTAAATACAGTTAGCTGGGGGAAAGAAGTATGTAAAGTTTGACAGAAGAGTGACCTAAAAATGGGCCTCACAATACGTCTTCCCAGCAGACTGGAAACAGAAGGAAATCTAATTAATTATAATTATTACACTTTTAAGAGAAGAAGAGAAGCAGACTTTGTCTCATAATATACAGAGAACAACTTCAAAACTGTTTACACAAATGCTGTGAATTCTGTGGGGTGGGTACTACAAATCCATGTCAGATGTTAATGGAAAGAACAGCATTTGTAGTGGAAGATGGCACTGTGCCACTGTTTTAAATAACAAATACACCCTCTGCAGTGCAATCTGAGTCTGCCCCAATCAGAGCTGAAAGATGAACATAGGGTCTGTAAGATTAACATGGGGCTGTGCTAAATGTCCAGTTTTGAATGATTTTTGTCAGTTTAAAGACAAAAGCAGTAGAAACCCAAATGTTGTTGCTAATCATTTACAGGAGCAGCCAACAGTCTCTCTGCATACAGAAAACACCATCCTGGCAATGGCACTCTTTCTTTGTATATTGAGCAGTAGATTTACCAACTTCCAGCTGACATTCACTGTAAAAGTAAAATGTAAGATGCGCTTATTGTCCCTCCAGCAGACAGCTCCACACTGGACAAAAAAAAAAAAAAAAAAAAAAAAAAAGGAAAAAAAAAGGAATTAACATGTATTTCACCTGCATCCACAGCAGTTCCCAATACAGCACCCATTAAGCATTGTGAGACTACCCAAGGGTATGAGATGTCCTCAGCCAATTTAGCAGGAGTAAGTGTGGAGGACTCTGTGGCATCTTCAAATGCCTGTGGGGACCATAAAGTGTAACCTTGCTGCACGTGGAGCTGTGCTTGCAGAAAGCAGCAGGATCTCTGCACAGCTGATCTTGGAATGGAGGTTTGGGGCAGCATTCGCCAAGCACAGTGGTAAGGCAGAGCGGGCTAGGACAGTTCAGGAGGTATTGCTTGGCAACTGCAATTATACATGCTGTATTTTCAGTGTGCTGAGATATTGTAAGGGGAAAAAAAAGTGAGGTTTTTTATCTCACTGGCACCCAAACAGCTTTCAGTGGTGCTTGCTTGGAGGCCTGCTGTAGAGTCCTGCTGCAGAGCTGGAGAGAGAGGACCTGTGCCAGGTGCCCTTTATCTCTGCTGTCCGCCCAAGGCTGATGTGTTGATGGGTAGCACAGAACCAGCCAGAGGGTGAGTTGAGCTGGTCTCCTCCATTTTCCTGTCCATGCTCTAGTCTTTATATTGTATTTGTGTGGGATAAGAACTTGACAAATGCGGAGCCCTCTAGAGTTTGTCCAAGAAGGGGTGGAGGAGTTGCCTGGAAATGGTGTTGACTGCACAGGGTCAGCAGCCCACCTGTAGAGACAAAGACACTATTACACTTCTACCAACCATGCATAGTGAAGGTCAGGACTGATCAACACATCTTGATGGTGCATAAGTTTATGACTGAGAGACATGGACTGTTTGGGGGCACAGAAGAAGGGCAAAGAAACATGCAAGCAAAGGAAGCAATAATTCAGGAAATAGGCAGGAGCTTTGAAATTACTGGACAGGATCACAGACCTGGGAATGATTTGTAACAAGCCCCTATGTGTTCTTCCTAGGGAGAAGACTAAAAAAGCCAAGATAAACCAGGAGGAGAATGTCAAGAAGTCCCTAGCAACCCAAGAGGCCAACAAGGCAGTCCTTTCTGAAATGTCATCACAGAAATACCCAAGAAGCAGCACATGAATAATGTTTGCAGCACTGGACTCAAACCATGCTACTGGCTATGGACAAGGAAGGGTAAGAAACACTTTGCATTGTTCAAACTTCTGATGGCCATGATGCACCTATTGGAAACCACATTGTCCAGCAGTTAAAGCTGCTCATCTTGCTGCTGTCTGGAGGTGTCTGGCACCACAGGCCCAGAGGCAGCACAGGTTGACCAGCGTCCCTCAGCAGGAATGCACAGGGCCTGCACTGCTGGTGCACAGCCCTGGGCCTGTGTTACTGGAAAAGCCTTTGTGCTTGTAAATGAGGCCAGCTGGAGTTGTTGGTTAAGATGAAGCATTTGGGCTCTCCTGTACGTGTTTTTTGAAGGCATCCTTTTGAAAGCTAGGAACCTCCTGGCTGAACCCAGGGAAGTGGGCAGTCAGGTCCTGTACTGCATTGTCCCATGCCAGGCCAGGGCTCCTGCAAAGGGGAGCTAGAGCAGCAACTGTTACCTCTTGTCACTGGATGAGATCTGCAGCTCCCTACTGGTTTGCCAGTGCGCGGTCTCCTTTGGACTGTAGCAGCTACGCTCTGTCATCGCTTACTTCTGAGGGTGTTTTCTGCATGGACTGAACCAGAGCCTTGCAGTGGCCTCCTCGGGCTGCTGGTAGCTGTACGCTGGAATGAGCCACAGGGCATCCTCAGCCTCACTGCAGTAAACCTGCTAAACAAAGGCTGTACGTGTCACCAAGCCTTAAGAGGTGGTAGGGATTTTATTACAATGATGGGTCCTATTTTATAGTCTCTGGTTGTTTCTGAACTGTGAACTCCCCCACCTGGTGAACGTCTGCTATTACCACCAGCCACCTTCAGTCCAAAATGCCTCTGCGAGGACATCTTTAGCTCAAGAGGAACCTCAACAACTCACCAGCATCCTGAGATGTCCAGTCAGTTGGAAGCCAGAGGGGAAATCTGGGAAATCTGAGCGATGTGTATCTGCAGGACGATGCGCTGATGTAGCCTACCAACACGAGTGCGGCAGCAGCACGACAGCCTTGTCTGTCGTGAGGGGGAACACGGTCAGCGTGTTTCCAGGTGACATGTGCTTGGTGGGGTTTGTCTGTCTCACAAAGTCTGAACTCAGTGGGATGCTGGATAGGAATGTGGGAAGACCTGGACCCTCAGCAGCAGCGGGCACAGCCATTTCGCTATCATTGCTCTATCAATATCCATGAGGGAACATCACACTCAGACCACTTTGAAGTGTGACTTCAAGAGAACACAGTCACAGAACCTGGCCTGTGTCACACATTCCAGGTCATTTGCACATTCTTTTGGGCTGTGTATGTGAAAGTCTCTATACATAACAGATCACTGACCAACCCTGATGGAGCTTAAAGCCTCATCCCTAGCACATGAAAGCATCAGGAGCCCTGCTGCAGGGCAAAATGGGAAGGCCGCATGTAATCAAAGAAACTGCTGTTTGCCAGGTTAGCAGCTCACACCTTCACACGGTCTTAGACAGGTTGATCGCGCTGTTGTGGTTCTGCATGTCCAAGCCAAGGCAGGAGTCTGCAGCCAGCAAATGTCGTACTCCTGATCCACTCCGTGTTCATGTGGGCACCCAACTGCTCTAGCATTTGTTGGAGGCGGAGGCTGCCAGGAGCTGAAACACCTGTCCAACAGGAAAATGAAACATCTTTTTTTGATCTGGATGGGTTCCTGGCAAGGTGAGCGGGTCAATCCAAGACACTTGGCGGGAAAACACAGGCAGGAGTGGGAATGTGTGGGGATGCAGGCAGGACACTCCTGTAGGGAACTCCTGAGTAAAGGTGGGAACTCGATGGGTCTGGGAGCTTGCTTAGTGGGAAGCTGTGTCTATCCAAGCACTACTGTTTTGGCCTGTGTCTTCATAAGGAGCTAATGGCCAGCACTGCATTAAGTTCTCTGCTGGAAGGCAGTAAGAGAGGATCAAACTGCTGCCTCTTCTGATACCTCCACCCAGGGCTTGGTGCCCTGTTCCCCAAAGCAACATTCCCGGGGCCCCTCTATATACTTGTCATGCTGTCCTCGGCCAAAAGCTTACCTTTGGCTGAAAGTAACTTCTCAACTTTCCTTCAAATCCCTCAGTCCAAACGGGCTCTGAGCCTTCCCCTAGAAAACTGTGTCTTCATCCACCCTAACCCTAACTCACTCACCACTCACCACTGGCTGCCTGCTTTGAAATCTGACATCATCTAACTGGGATGAGTTTTGCAATGCCTTGTACTGCACATAACATCATGCAACTACCTCTCCTGTACACACGTGGTCTTTGCATTTGCCTGCTGTACATCACTGAGACTCAGGACGGACACACAGTGTAGGTATTTCAGAGGCACAGCATCTCAAAAAGGAAGCAATCCCCCAACAGCATACCCGGCTTCTGCCTTTCCTAAGGGATTCATCTGAAGGCAACCTGCTTGAAGGTAAGTGCCAGTGAAAAGATCCGTATTATCCCACCATGTCACTGTCATCTAACAAGCAAATAATACAGCATGATTGTGGTTTGAGGCTACATCATGCTTACCTCTATGTAGAAGACTCTGCAACGCTAACCTTGAGCCTGCTGGGGCTGTCAGAAGGCATAACGGGTAACCGTGCAGGCCACAGTTGGCTTGGTCACTGTCAGCAGTGTGGCCAGGTGCCAGGTAGCAGCCCAGGTGTGGGAGATGTGAAAAGCCTTGTGTTAGGAAAGAGAATGGCAGGAGCAGCAGCAGTTGCACGTCTATGGGTATCATGCTCAGTCACTGCTGTGATAATCAAGGTGTGTTTGGAAAACAGCCTGTAGCACCTGGAGACCTCCAAGATGGAGGGAGGAAGCAGAGGGAAACGAGTGTCTATGCTTGTTCAAGGGCGATGGATGATGAGAGCAGTACTGGCCAGTGGGCAGACATGTCTGGGTGAGCCATGGGGTATCTTACCAGGACAATCAAAGCCATGCCAAATGAGCCCGGGCTTCTTGTGGTGCTCCAGTAAGCAGAGGTGTTGGCAAGGGTTTTGGGTAGCAGATGGAGCACTGGATTAGCACCCTGTGGTGTGCTTGTAAAGGGGCAGCAGAGCCCTCAAGCTGCCTGTTCCTGCTGAGGAGCAGGCTGAACAGGGCAGAGCGTTGTGCAAGGCTGTCTGTCCTACCCTGCCTGACGCAGGTCCCTGGCCCCCCACCCCACACAGGGACCCTCAGGGACACACAGCTGCCTCTGCTCCTGCACTGAGTCCACGCACTGTCCCACACCGACCCCAGAAAAAGGCCAGGCTCAGGCAGTTGTGTACAAAACCTGAAATAGTTTACTTTGCTTTCTTTTTTTTCCCCTTTTTCTTAAACTTTGCTCTAGGTTTACTTAGATTTTGTGAACTCGATACAAGAGCATTTGATATGAATCGGTAAATAAAACACCGTCATAGATAGATAGCCACGATAAACTTTGTTAGAAATGTACATGTCGCGAAAAAATAATAATACTACTAATAATAATCATAATAAAAAAAGCTGGCGCAATGCCCAGGCCTACACGGACCTCGTGGCCCTCGCCCACGGCCGCGGGTGGCTCTGGTTCCCCGCGGGCGCAGCGCCTCGGTAATGTGTGTATATAAACAAAGCCCATAAGAAATGTACAAATATAAAAAGCTACAAACATTAATAAATTACATCGTCACAAAACACGGAAAACACTCCACAAGGTGCTAGTAAAATAACGGTCTCCCTCCTCGTACAAGAAGTTACGCAAAGAGCTGGTACCGGCGGGCGGCGCCCCGGAGAGATTTTTCCCCTTATAAAAAACTGGCGGTGGTTATTCCAAAAGCTATGTACAAGCTACATTCTAGGAAAAGGGTGCCTCGGGAAACGCAGCTACACAGGGCCACAGGAGGTTGCCTGAGAAACGCGCCCAACGCCTCACGGCCCCGCGGCCGCCGACGCCCGACGTCCCCGGCCCGCTCCAGCCGGCAGCGCCGCCCCGCACAGGCCGCTGCCGCCCCTCCTGCCCGCTCGCGGGGCGGGAAGAGACGCGGCCTGGCGCGGCGGCCGCCCGCCTGAGCCTGCTGAGCCGGCGAGGGCCGGGCCGCCCCGGAGCACCGGCACGCTCCTCCGCGGCCGAGATTAGTATTAACTTTTGCAGCTAGTCACTCTCAGCGCTCTGAGAAAGGACATCTATATTAAAAAATATTTATAGCAGGATTCTGTACACTCCGACCGCTGAAAGTTAAAAGATCACTGTCGTGGTGGCCAAGCTCCCGCCCGCCCCGCCGCTAGAGCAGCAGCTTCCCGTTCCGGTGGATCTTCAGGATCTTGCCGAGCCGCTGCTTGGCCGTGGCCATCCCCTTCTTCGTGCGCTTTCCTGGAAAGAGAGCCGGGGCAGCGCGGTAAGGGCCCGCTCCCGCCCCACATCCACCCCCCCGCAAACGACCCCTCCGCCCCCGCACCGGCCGCCTCCTTCCTCCAGAGCGCCTCCAGACTGTCCCACGGCCAGCCCTGGCCCCCCGCCCAAGGGCACGGCCACCCCTCACGCGTGGGGGCTCCCCCCGCAGACAGCGCTCGGTGGCGAGCGCAGCCTCTGCCGCACCACCACCACCGCGGCTGGGGCCCGTCGCTTACCCGCATCCAGGGCCACGTCTCCCGAGCACATCCCACTTGGGGTACTGCCTCCGCAGTGCCAGCCGTGCTGCCCTGTGCCCCACCCCGGCCCGTCTCGCTGCTCACGGGTGAAGCCGGCCGCCCCAGCACCCTCCGCCTCCTCCGTGCCCCACGAGAGGAGCTGCACACACAGAGGCACCCACTCCGCTGCTCCTCGCAGCCAGCTGTTACCGTGCCTGCCTTCACCACGCACCGGCACCCTCGCCAGGGATCTCTGCGCTCCTCTGCAATGACCTGAGCATGCCTGGTCCCTTGCCACCACACTGAGACCAACCCACATACCACTCAGCTCCACACATATTGGTCTCTTCCCCCAGCTCTAGAGAGACCACCTGCAGCCAGCCTAGGCAGGAGGACACTGAAAAGATGCACGTATGCACACACACACTTCCTACAGCTTCAGGCTAGCAGCGAGGCACTACAACACTCCCACAGTGGAAAATCTTCCCTGTCCCCACACCAACGAGCAGCCACCACCACCACAAGCCTAGGCCCTTGCTCATGAGCTGTGTGGTTCAGCAAGGTCTGTGCTCCCTGTGTACTGGTCCTGGGACTGGTGCAGCTACCGCACACAGCTGCTTGCTGCGCCACCGCTCACCAGCTACCACGTTATGGACAGAAACTTCTCTGGTCACCAAAGCACCCGGGACTGCGGGGCAGAACACAAACCTAGGCAACCTCTTCTCTTCCCGTCATGCCACATTTGTGCACCCTTGTGCGATACCTGCAGAGACTCTTCTCTACTCTTCCTATCTGCAGTAAGTGCCCTGGTCTTAAAGACCATGACAGTGTGGGTGACACATTCCATGGGAAGTTTCCTCATTTCTCATCCTTTCGCTTCACTCTTCAAGACTGAGAGACCTCCCCTGAGGAGATCCTAGAGCACCCTCACTCTGCTTCACCCCACCATCTCCTTCCACAGTCCATTAATTTCCAGTGATGCCCAATCTGGTAGTCCCCAGGCTCAAGACTCTCCTGTGCTCCATGCAGAGAGACGCCCTGAATTCCCCTTGGTGCCCCCAGCTGTCCCAAGACCCTGCACATGAGGCCCTGAAAGCGCTCCACTCTCTGTGAGGTCAGTCACTTGCTTTCGTGGCATATGGCTCCCTCCCTCCTTTGAGGACTGAGCTATACCACAGCCAAGGTGTGATGCACGTGTCTGGTCAGGCTCCCTTCACGATGTCCTGATTGGGCTGCCCAGCTTACCAGCCAGACTATGGTTTGACTCCATTCAGCACTCCTCTTCCCATCACATCTTCCACTGGCTTGAACCTGTTTCACTAATGCCACCATTTCACCACAAAGACACAATTCCAGGCAAATATGTTCATGGCACTCCAGTTCTGCAGACAGCCACAGGCGTTAGCAGCTCCTGGCAGGACCCTAGTGCATACCAGGGGCTATGCCGTCCTCCTGCATGGCCCATTCAAGCTGCTCTGGTGTTTTACTGTTTGTCAGGACACCATGCACTACCTCTGATTTGCCCCACTCAAGTATAGAGGAATGCAGGAAACACCTGCCATGTTGCCTCGCTTTTACATCAAAGCCTCTCCCAGTGTGATCGCACACTTAATCTTCACACCACACTGTGCCTGTCCCTCACACCTGCCTTGGTCACACTTTCTGAGCAAAGTTCAAACAGAGAATAGGAGGTCCTAGCCCAGATTCCAGGACAGTCTCAGCTGTGGAACCTTTCCCTGCTGCAGACAAAAAGTGACCTCTTCCTCTCTCTTGGCTTTGGTTGTGTAGCTGTGTTACTCCCAAAGTTTTCCTCTGCTCCCTTATGGCAACTGTCAAGTCAGGTTTGTAGGTTTGCACTGCTCTATGCTCACTGGGTAGGATGTCCTTAGCATCAGCACATGTATTGGTGTACAAACACCATCCCACCACAGCAGCGCCTGACCTAGCCCTGAGCAGAACAGCCTCCACAGATGCATCTTCCCCTGAACAAGGCTTCACCAGACAGGCTAGACTGTGACGTGACCGCTGCAGGTGTTCCTCAGGAGCCTCAGGGCACGCTCAGGATACTTCCTAGCATAGGATGCCTCACACCCTGCAACAAACAGCCCAGCAGCAAAATGTGTATTTGGGCCCACAGTGCCAAGACAGCCAAGGCTGTGGGCCCTATCTCTGACCAGATCTGACCTGCCAAAGCACTTCTATGTACCCATGACAGACACAACATGTGAGGGCCCTGCAAAAGGCATGGATTACATGACCAATTCACCCTTCCCCATTCCTACACCATAACCCCAGGCATTTCCTGGTACCTTTGGCGGAGGCACTGTTCTGCGAGGATGATGAGGGTCTCCTCTGTGTGAGGAAAACACCAGGTGCCATCGGCTGCGATCCCCTGTTAGGCTGGGTGACCCCAAAGGTGCTGGCCCCTGCGGTGTACTCGTGATCTGTGAGGCTGCTAGCATGTGACTCCAGCTTCGGCTCTGGCGAGATGCCTTCCTGAGCCGTTTTGTTCACGTTGTTGCTTGACAGCTTCTTTTTGGTATTTTTTTTCTTCTTGCCTTTTTGTTCCTCCTTTAAAATGACAAACATGAAGCTCAGATTAATCCCCAGAAGACCTTTAGCTATGGCAAGGGCCAGCAGCGTTGCTTAGCGTCCTGATACAACGGAAACCCATGCAGTTTGCTATGTACAAACTGCTCAAGGTCTGTTCCTATACCATCTCGCTCACAGCTCTCTCTGCTGCACGCACATGTTTGCCTTTCTTGCATCTATGTATGTGCTTAGGGCAGAGCCTCCTTGTTTGTTAACCCTGCGTACACTGCGGCAAGCGGGAGCCAGCCAGGACCGAAATGACCCTGCCTTGGGAGACCAGCGTGGTTTTGCATGAACAAATCTTTCGATGTTCCACAAAAACTGGCACCTCCTATCTTCAGGTATCTTCATACACTTTCAGAATAGCATGGAGGATATTAAGCATCCCAGTGATTCACAGACTCTGCTTCCTGCTAGGACACACATTATTTCTCAACCTGTAACTGCACTTATACATCCATACTGTGAGAACAGTGGTCTGTCACCATCCTGTTTCCCTTGCCTACCTTCAGTCCACTTCTTGATGAAACCCTGCTACCATTCTTAGAGCTCTTCTACTCAACAGTACACATCACAGAAACCCAATGCCACCAAAACCTGCATCTCCAGCAACTTGCCAAGGTGTCTCACCAACCTTGCTCCAGCAGACCTTGTCACCTTTATGCCTTGCAATGTCACATTTGTGGGGCCTATTTGTGTTAGAACTTAGCATCTATATGACCTCTTCAGAGATTGGATGCTTACCAACACCAAAAGTGCCTCAATACCTTTGCTAAACTGACCCATAGTTACCCACAGTTCACCAAATCTTTGGAAGTAAATCCTTACGCTTCCCAGCAGCCAGTTTGCACAGTCACAGCAATCATACCAGTCAGACTCAAATACGTATCAATATGTGGTTCATGCACACTCCTGGGCAGCCTCCTTCTGACTTAGCCTGGTAGCTATGCTCGCTTGTTCACACTTCTCTACACTTCTGATGCTCTGCGCTGCGATGCTGCCAGATATGCTGCCGACACTGTTGGATTTGCACCCCATTTATTTCCTCTGAGACTACTGAGCCTTGTGTCACTGGCATGAATAAACACTGAGGAGGACTGGCACTGCACTGCGATTTGGGCATGACTGCTACTGGGGGAGAGGGCTTTCATTTCCTGACAGCTCCTACTTTGCAAGCAATCTCACCTGCTGTGACAACTTCGCGGCAGCAGCGGCAAGTCCAGTTTCGATGGAGGCGACTCTCGTGCCCTCTCGCACCGGTCTGTCTTGTCGAGGCACTGAGGGGCCGACTCGTGCTACAAGGAAAGCAGATGCAGATAAGATGTGCAGAATGTGCCCATGTGAACAGCATAACTACACACTGGGCAGTGAGGCTCTGCCCTCCTGAGCAGGGACGGCCAGGGATGCTGCAGGCTCAGCCCTTCCTCGCACCCAGGATGCGCGCAAAGGCAAGGAGGTGCTGGCAGCCTTCAGTCACAGTGGCTTGGGGAGAAGCTGCCAATAAAGATGTAACACAGATGAGCAACTTTAGTGGCAGCTGCAGCTACCTGAAGCCAAAGCCACAGGAGGTTTCTGCCTACACTACAGGTATGAACCACTTCAGCATCATTTCCAAATGGACAGTGTTCACTGCCCCATCAGCTGGGTGTGGTCATGCCGTGCCAAAAGCTGATGAGACATGGGCTGCTTGTCACACACGGAGTTGCAGAGACCCCTGTGTTGGTGGACCACATCAAAGGGATCTAAGGACCCTATGGCCTGTAACTGCCTCTGGAGAGCCACAACAAAAGCACCCTTCCAGACCACCAGCTTTGGTTGAACCTGGAGGAGACGATTCCCACAGTCCCTTATTTCCCTTATTTTTTACACAGTCAACACCTAAACGCTATGGCTAGTCAGCTGTCTGGGATTTCACTGTTACACCAATGCTAAGGTGGCCACCAATTGTTCCATCACCAAGAGTGTAAAGAAAAATAAACCAACAACCCACCCAGGAATGATGTTTTCCTGCCAACTGATTGATGGAGGAAGGCTAATATTGCTTGGCATGAGTCCCAGCACATGATATCACCTCCCACTGCACTGGAAAGAATTAATCCTTCACATGATAAAGAAATTGCTAGTTGTGACCTTACAATTTCCACACTCCTTGAAAAATGGGTGTTTTTTTAGTGACCTGCATGACCTAGCCTGAGTCTGGGCAGCACAGACCATATGGACTTACCCGTTGGACTGTAAGGAGCATCATCTGAACTTTTCCTTTTTTTTGACCGGGATTTGAACACTGGATTATCTTCATCTGATTCAAGAGAAGGGTAAACTACAGCAGGAAACAAAGGCAATAGTTTCAGTGTAGGAAAGAGCTCTGCCCTGCACAGAGGCAAACACTTGCTCTCTAGAAGTGTGTGACTACAGGTATCACAAGCTAGAATAGCCAGGTTCCTCTGAGGTACCCCTGTGTGGTGACAGCGCTACAACACTCAGGGGACTTCCTCCTGCTCTCATCCACACGCTACACCTGGGAGCTGCTGTCATTAAACTCTGACAAGCTACTTTTAGGATACACAGTGAAACTTCTCTGGCAGGAGGCTTCATCTTGTCTGCAGAGCAGCAGCACAGCTAGAACATACATGAACAGGTTTCCTTATCTCAAGCTAGACTGGTACTGAAGACACATCAGCCAACCCCTTCATTCAGCACTGCCCCTTCCTGGCCTGTATGACTCCCATACAGTTAGGCAGAGAGATATGATGTCGTGCTGTTTACACAGACCTTGAAAACTCCTTTCCTTGACTTAAGAGTATCTGAAAGATGAACGTGAACCATTCTACCAAAGAACCCTTCACAGGCCTCTGGGATAAACACAAACTTATCTGTCTATATTTTGTCCCAGCCTTTACTATGAAGTTTCTGTATTTTTTTATGTGTTTGATTTTCTTGCCAGTTGCCATTTGTTACATTTCTGCTGATTTTGGTATTACTGTGGTATTTGGCCACTGAAACTAGAAGTCAGCTGATCAGATGTGGCACAGAGCCTCTGTAAACCAAACCCACTCATAACAAAGACTCTCCATTCACTGGCAGCACAGACACATAATAAGCAAATCCACCCCTCAGTAGAGTAGAGTCTTGTTCATGTGTGGCATCTGTGTGTACACCACATCCCTGTCCCACAGCTTCATGGAGCTGCTCTTTCCCAAAGCACCTGCAGCACTACCCCTGCATCCCAGCACCTGCAGCGCACTATAAACGGCTGGGCAGCCACCTTCTGCAATGTGTCACAGCATCTCCATTTTGCCTTGGTATCTCTGTTGGTAATGTCAAAACACACACTCTGTTTCTCTGATCATTAACAAATGATATCTGATGACCATGCTTGCCAGGGAGACTTAAACACACACACAGATTCTCCTGTTCCACAGTATAAACCTCTGTCAACTTCTTGCCCCCTTTGCCCTCAGTCTTCACGATTACTTTCCTTTATTTCCTCACTTCTTATATTCAAAAATGCTCCTGCAGATTATTAGGGCAGAGCCGATGTAAGTGGTGCAAACTGGCTTTATTCCCATTTCTGATTCAGATGCTTGCATTCTCTGCCAACAGTCAAAATACCACTGGATCCCTTTTCCAAGTACAAATTCAACTTCTCACTCAGCTAAATTGCTGTTGTGCAGACAAGGACATCCATAAGTACCAGTACCTGCCACACATTTTTGGCACAGTTTCCTGTTTACTGGCTGACTGCTACAGTTTCAGTGGGCTTCCATGTTTCTAAGATCTCCTGATTATGACATGCCACAAATACAGTCTACCTGGATGAACCATATCACCACTGGCTCTGTAGTCAGTCTACCTATCATACAGCATTTGCTCAATTTTGCCATGCAGTCCTCTTGTTGTTTGCATTCCTCCTTACCAAAATACCCAGTTGATTTCAATGTGGCAGAAAGCGTGCAAGCCTATCATGAGAAGCACTGGTGGTATTTGCCAACATGCGCAAAGCTATACACGCATACCCAGGCAGGCACTCGTGCAGACGGCTTCATTCATACTTACCATAATCTGAATCTTTAAAACAGGCATCTAAGTGGTCCTGATCTTCATCGTAATCTTCAATGTTAATACTGTTCTTTGTGCTTTTCTTTAGCAACCGCTTGCCAGCATTTTTGTTGCTGCCACCACCCGTTTTTTTAGAGTTTTGTGTGGAGATGGAGTTATTCTTTGCCTGATTGGCACCCCACGACGTCTGGAGGCAGGACTCTGATGACTGGAGGTTTGCCATCGATAGCATGCCCTGGATTGCTTCTTGCGTGCTGGGTGAGGCAGGTGGCTGACTGCAGGGAAACATTGACAAATACAAGTGCTATTAGCTTCCAGAAAAACACAAACCTCTCACAACAGTTGACTCCCTTCACTGCACAGTGTTGCTAGAAAAGGTTTCCTGATAATGCCCTTTGATCAGCTGGGCATGCCACCAGTGACACCAGCATTCCCAACAATGCAGTGTTTCTACTATCATCAACTCTGCAGGCTTATGGGTCAGCACTGGACGGGAATGTCATGGTGGGCTTCTGATACATACTGCCAAGCAAGTAGAGGAAGCATCTAAACAACCGGATGGAAACTGATGATCACAGGCAATAGTTCTGTCACCACTCCAGGATCTGCTGGAAAATCAGCGTGGTAGGGCACAAGTAATTAAAGAGATTTCTGCAGTGCACTGGGAGGGTTTTCTGATGTGGATGTGGGATGGATTGATTATGGGAGATGCGGGAGAGATACAGACTGGATGAATGGACTACAGGGTGAGTAGAAACCTTTGATTTCATTGAACTTGCTTTCTGGCATTTTACTGCCAGTTTTCAACAGGTACTATGCATCTACTACAGAAAGAAATACATTCATACAGAATAAGCTGAGGTCAAATGATGTGTAAACTCTGACTGGCATGTATTCTTAGTGAGGTGGGAAAGCATGCTCCCCACATTATAAAAGAACATAGAAGAATGATAATCTCATCAGAGAACACCAGACATTAATGCTGCAACAGGCAGAACACATCATCAAATATTTCCAAAACTTTGGAGTTTGGGCAAAAAGTGAAATGTAAAAAAAGCTTGCTGCAGTAATGATTTTTTTGCAGCTATGCAATCAAAGCCACTAACACACAGCACTTCCCAAGTAAATTAATGGTATCACATTGCTTTCTTTTATTTGATCTTAATTTAATCCACTTTAAACCATTACATGACTCTGAATAATGTACAAAAAATAGTGGGAGTTTCTGGGCACTAACTGCATTTATAAATAATCCTGAAAATGAGTTGACTGCTGTTAGCAGCTAGCAACCCAATGAATAGAAGAACACTGAAAAATTTATTTAGGAAAGAGAGATTGTAATCCCTCATTATCATGCTAGATGCCTTAGCCTTCTTCCTGTGAAAGGCATATTTTGCACCATCTATAAGAAATTAACATATTTTCTCTCAATTTTTCCCCCCAAGCGTTTTTGCAAATTCTGGACTCTCAAAACACTGCAAACAGACCATCAAACACTGACCACTAAATGGGCAAATCAGAGAGGAACTGCCTTAAGCAAAACAAGCTTCGACAAATAAATTGTGGAACATGATCAAAACCAGTGGTTCTGAGAGTCAAACCACAACCTGAATGGGTGGGTTCAATGTCTCAAAGAGACGGAGCTGCACACAGGGCAGTGTTTCTCATTAGGGCATGTGCTTGAGCGTCCTTCCATTAGAGGTATTTCAGCTTTCTAAGCCAAAAAAAATTCAAAAATAATCAGGAAGCAATTTTTAAACTCTGGAAGGCCTTTCTGTAGCTTCAGCAATGATTTAAAAAAAAATAGTTATGAAAGTAAAGTATCTGTGAGTTACAACTACGACTTAAAGAACATGTAAGATGGGAGCAAGAGCAAGAGCACAGCAGCCAGAGCGCTCTGCCCCCGTGCTTCCTCCCCAGCAACTGGCTGGCGATGGCCCTTCGAGCAGCCAGCGAGGTGGCACTCAGCAATGGCACAGGCTCTGCTGCTGCTCTGCAAATCCTGGCAGACTTACTTTCCTGTCCTCAGGCTAAAAAACTGTGAAAAGAGAAAAGGACACTTTAACAAACTGACTGGTAGCAGTTTGTACCTGTTGCAGTGGGCCTCCCTTTCCAAGATTTTACTGTTTCCATTGATTCTTGTAAAGACAAGGACACAGGACTGGAATATTTTACTGCAATAACTGTTTGCTGCTTAGCACGCATCTGGTGATTTCCAGCTGTGTACAGTGCAGGAACTGAAAAAGGTCCACACTGGAACCAGCTTTGACTGCAGCACCCAGTAAACCTCAGTGCAGCTGCTGAACAGCCCACAGGCAGAAGAACCACTCAGATGGCCAAAAAGGCATGGCCAAAGCAGCCCGGTGGCTTGCTGAATGACCCCTGGGGCTGAGCTGTGAAGGACAAGTCCAAGGTCTGCCAGATTCAGCTCCCACCCAGAGCCCATGCTGAGCTGGTACTGAGCCCAACTGGCCAAGCTTGCACCCACACTGAACAGCCTGAGCTCATGGGCCTGCTAACGAGCCATGTGCATTGTCATCATCAGCAACTGCTGCTGCTCCCGAGAGTTGAAATTCCTGTTTTCATGTTATCAACAGAGAGAAGCACAGGAACAGAAGGGAAAATTTGCAGTTAAAACTCATCCCTAATAATATCTCCACCAGGGCTGATCAGCCTGCAGTGCTGACTGGGACAGTGATGAGGAGCAGGGATGGGCAACTCATCTCAGTGGCAACCCAAGGAAGAACACATTGGTCTGTATGGCACAGATGGCTTTGTGCCCTACACACAAGTGCTCCCTGCAACTCTTTGTTCTATTGGGTTTAAGCCTTGGTGCCTCAGTGTCCCAGACCAACTTGCCTGTTGCTAGCAGTACCTTCACCAGGGAGGAGGGCATAAAGCATCCCTTCAGATTACACTCTGGGGCTTTCACATTGCCTGCATAACCACCTAGACTTGACAAGAGCATCCTTTCCCTGACAGCATGTTTCAGATCAGTTGGCAACAGACAAACTGCTGCAATCGTGACAAGAATACACACAATTCAGCATAGACAAAGGTTTTACCTCCTTAGCTGAGGCTGGCCCCTGCACTATCTGGGCACAGGAACAATCCCAGCACTGAGAAGCTAGGAGAGGATATCACACAGAGAGCTGGTGCCTCACTTTTCACAACCCATCCTACTACCACCATCTCCCTCTGAAGGTTCAACATCTCTAGGCAGATCACCTCATTCCTTCCAAAGACAATTACTGAGCCTTTCACCTATATCCTCATATTCAGAAATTGAATTTATTGATTTATAGAATCATAGAATCATAGAATTGTTTTATTTGGAAAAGACCTTTAAGGTCATTGAGTCCAACTGTCAACCCAGCACTACAAAGTCTACCCTAAACCATGTCCCTAAGCACTACATCAACTTGTCTCTTAAATCCCTCCAGGGATGGTGACTCCACAACCACCCTGGGCAGCCTGTTCCAATGCCTGACAGCCCTTTCTGTGAAGAAGTTTCTCCTAATATCCAATCCAAACCTCCCCTGGCACAACATGAGGCTGTTTCCTTTTGTCCTATCACTTAGCACTTGGGAGAAGAGACCAAGCCCCACCTCTCTGCACCCTCCTTTCAGGGAGTTGTAGAGAGCAATAAGGTCTTGTCCCCTGAGCTCCTCTTCTCCAGGCTGAACACCGCCAGTTCCCTCAGCAGCTCCTCACAACACTTGTGCTCCAGATCCTTCTCCAGCTCCATCATCTCAATGTGTCTATTGCACTGAGGGGCCCAAAACTGAACACCGTGTTCGACATGCAGCCTCACCAGTGCCCAGTACAGGGCACTGAACCACCATGAAGAAGTGGAGCCAAAACAGTAATGACTTATCAGTATTTTGGAGAAGTGACAGTTGTATGAAAAGATGTAACGCAAATAATTTCAAGTACAAAACCAGTATTTCCTTCCATTTTTGAATCAGACCTGGAAACAACAACTAATTTTGCTCATTTCAAGATGACGGGACTATCAGTCCCCTCCAATTTTTTTCATATTCCACTTCAATCCTTTCAGATTTCCAAACTCACAGCAGCCTTTCTGCAGGACATTATCTCTCCCCATCTCGCTACCATTGACAGAAGTATGGGAGATGCAGCTCTCTAGACCAATCTAGGTAATGTCAACAGAGCATTTGGTCTGGTCAGATGAAAATGACAGCCCAATATTTTACAGAATAACACTTTACACAATTCCGATAAGGTCATTATCACAAAAAGCCCTGACCTGCTTCCTATGTTACTGCTGGGGTTCAGCAGCTCCAGTGCTGGTCTGACAGGGCTTCCCACTTGAGAGCTGGCTGTCATCCACACAGACTGCTGTGTGAACAAAGGAGAGTCCACACAGACCTACCTGCATTACTGCTACATGGAGTATCCAGAACATACATACACATACATATGTATATATATATAAATACATATATATGCTTACCCTCTATCTGCCTTAAAAGTAGAGAAAGACAGAAATTGTTCCTGAGAGTCAGACACGACCATATTGGCATTATTTTGCGATGCAGTATGTTTGCATATCATGTTTCTTCCATTATTTTTTACACCACCACCCTCCCATTATGGACATTTAAAAAGCGTAGCATAATTATGAAATGAAACATAGTAATTTCATTTATCGGGAGCTTTTTTCAATAGAGCTGCAACACACACTGCCAATGCCTAATTGTTTATAAAAGAGCCAGAATTGACATGACACATTCCGACTACTCTACCACACACAGTGTAGTAATTCATGCAGAGTTTAGTTATGTGACTGCCTCTGTGACTTTGATTTCAGAAACCACAAAGCCTACAAGCACACTCAGTACAGAGCCCAGGCTGAAGGAAAAATGAATGGCCTGAGTCGTCCTCCACTACTGAATGGCCGTTTTAACCCATTGCAGAAAGCAAAAGACACCTCCTAAGCAAGGAAGAGAATCTTTGAGGACATTTCTTTAGCCTGCTTTTTTCCACTTACCCCCCATATTTCTGTGCATTGCAAGCAGGCAGTGAACCGTGTCATATGTACAATGGTGAGTAGTGTAAAGGTGGCCAAGGCAGATTTCTTTTCATTCTTACAGTGGTTGATAAATTTTCTTATTTTATACCAAGCTTCAAGCATGGTAGTCATATTACACTGGCAACTTTATTCCCAGAGTTCATACACCTAACTATTTGCTGACATGTCTAATTACCTGCCAAAATGTAAGCGTAAATTAAATATAAACACTAGTTCCCTTATGCACCATAATACAGAATGGAAAAGGAATCACAGGAACAGCCAAATAGACAACAGGTGCCAATGCAACTATTTCTGTCAAAGAGCAGATGCAGAGACGGGGCCAAAACTCCAGAGATCAGGCAAATCTAGAACCACTGATCCACTTGAGCTCAGACAACAAAAAGTACTACATTTCCTGGGAGCTGCAGTTGCACTGGTACCTCTCCCCAAACGCTCTGCCATACAAGAGATGGTTAGCTGTTTTGATTGACCAGTCCTTGCCAGGGGGAAGGCAGCATTGGAGGAAAACCAGCACTAAACTGAGATTAGATCTCTTCCCTAGAAAAAGCAGCCTTGTCATGATAAGCCTTCTAAGGATATGTAGTAACTATATTACTTGATTTAAAAATAATTGGCTTTTTTCACCCCCATTAGGAATGAACAGAGAACTCTTACAGGGGACTGCGCACACACCTCTGTTCAACCCAGAGATAAGCATCTCTGTCACTGTGCTGCAACAAGTAATAAACTCCCAGTGCTGATGCACAAAGGCAAGCCTGTCTCTCTCGGAGCTGCCTGATACTTCACAACTGATGCAACCTGCAAGGAGCCAATCTGTATAATATGCTTTAATCTCTTGCAACCATCTAAGCTGTAAACGAGACAATTGCCTATTAAATTGAACAAGAAGATGTTTCTGGTTCAGCAACACTCCCTCATTTAGATTTCTCTGTAGCTGTCACCACACTGCATCCTTGAAATACTCCATTTTCCACATCAAACACTCTCTTTTAAAAAAACCAACTCATTGATAAAAATTTACTTCTACGTTTTCCCTTGGTAACTTATTCCATATGTTCCCCTCTGACCAAAAGGCATATCTTCTGGAATTCTGAGTTATGGCTTTTAACTTCCAATCTTTCCCAGGATTAGATGATACCTTCCTCTCTGAGGGAAACTTCTCATTCCACTTTAACAGGTCCTTTCAAAACTGCAAGCTGCACTTTTCCTGGGACACGCACACCCAACACTCCGCAAGGGCACAGCACAGGTGAGGAGGACAGCACCACTCGCCCTTTGTCCAGCCTGTTCACAAGTCTCAGACTGTTCCTACAGCTACTTCCAGTTCCTCCACAGGTTCTGTGGCTTTCCATAACTAAGGCAGACGTAGAGAAAACAGGTGAGAAAACTATGTTGTTGGGGTACCCCAGCAACTACTGGATGTGACATCTGACTCGACTTCTCAAAGCAGACTGGGTTTGTTGCTTTCCACATAGAAAATGGTGCAACACGCCCCTTGCTTCCATGCAACACCTGCTATATGAATCATGAGTAGGATCAATGCTGCTTCAAGCAGACAGCCTGGAGAACCGATGGGTCCTGCCTGCCTGGGGAGAGTGGTTTTCAAATGAAGATAGAGATGGAACTGGCTTATTACAATGCCAAACAAAACTAGCCTTACTGCACATTTCACACCATTTCCCTCATCACCAGCGAGGCTGTCATTCTCACCTTTCAGAGGACAATTCTTTTGTTTGCACAACAGGCGTATTTAGAGGCTAAGAAACTTGTGTCACTGCTTTACCAACAACAGCCCACAGCTTCCGAAAGTACCGAGGCTCTGGCCCCTATGGAGCTGTGGAAAGTGCTGATGTCCATAGGTCTGGTTTTCTACAGACAGGGGACAAATTGTTCAGTTAAGACTGCAGCAGCAGAGATCCACTTACTGAGCAGACTATTAGAGAGCACAGGGCATAAGACCTGTTCATGTCTGCTGTGCCACTGTGAGCCTGGAAGCCATAAACTCAGTTGACATTCTCAAAACCCCTTCCCAGGGAGTTGTTCCTAAGGTTTGAGTTAAGCAAGACATTTCCGTGTGTGGAGTCTGATAGGCTTCTTTCGAAACTACACATACACTTCTATCACCTAATTTTCAGTTTAAGATAAGGCTTGGGCTGTACAGAGTGGAGGTAGTGAACATTTGTGTTGAGATGGGCCCAAAAAACCCCTTGTTCCTAGCAGTCCTGAACTGCAGAAATTGAGTCTGGGAATCATATTTTCCAATTTTGCATTTCTTTTCACTGCTTGTTGTTTGGATTACTAGAAGATCTAGTGCTGTACCTTACTAACCATATTCCAGAACATCCAGTGTCAACAATGCCCACCTACAGTGGTCCTATATGAAACACAACTAAGTCCAGGGCAGCACTTCCATTTAAGGTATAGAAGTACCCATCCAAGAGTATGTTTTTTTCCAAGCCATGTGTTTTGGTGGGAGAAGAATAATTAATGACCAGGGGTGTGAGGGAGGGTAGGTGGTTTCCTATTTTCTTCTTTCAAACATTCAATATTCGGGGAACTGCGCAGCACCTCACAATGCCTTATGGAAGGAATGCTGGTAATTTAGATTACATTATTACTACATTAAAAAAACACTTTTCATGCCCTCAAACTGCATTGACTGAGCTCTCTCTTCCTTTTGAATGATTCACTTATTATAATATTATTGATTAAATGGATGTTCAGTATTTACAGATGTGAAATTCCTCTATTTGTTTAAATTATACCACCAAAAGCTTTCTCACACACTTTCCCACCTCTCCCTCCAGATCACAGCATAAAGGAAGAATTTGCTTACTGGAGAAAAAGCAGTTTCTGACCTGCAAAATTCATTCTCTCTCACTCACACACACACAACCACAAAAGAGCAATTTTTGTTTATGGGAAGAGGAAAAAACATCCATTGGTGCATACCTGTTGGTGTTATACTCTAAACCTCCAACTTCCTTGCTTGCCTGCAAAAGATCAAGAATTCCTGCTGAACTTCCACTCTCTTTCTTTACTTTGGAATTGCGCCCTGGCTTGGCATCTGTGTCAATGTGAAGCAAATCTTCATCTGACGAGTCATCACTCTGTACAAACAAGGAAAAGGTTCAAAAGAAATGGAAACTCGTTAAGTTAGTCAACAAAAACACCACAATCATTTCTGCATCCTACTGCTCCTCCAAAGAAACAGGGCTAGCATTCACAATTTGCTCTGATTAAAAAACAAACAAACCAAACAAACAAAAAAAACCCACAACAAAACAAAACCAGGTACACAGTAAAAATCTGTTTCCCTGCAACTTGTACGCATGGTGGGTTTTTCTGTCCCCCTCTAACCATGAGAATCAGCTTTGAGATCTGGTCCTGCACATGGGATCACACCAGGTGCTGTGTTGGCTCCTCAGCCCCTGCTCCTGTTCCTAAGACCATGCCCCGTGTAGCGTGTGGCCATGTCCACATCACCCCAGACATGCATCAAGGCACAGATCTTGTCTTGCAGGACTGTTAACACTGCCAATTCAGACACAGGGACAGACCCACTTCTGTCATCCCTGCTGCAAGCGAACAGGAAGATCTGCCAGAGAAATGGGATAGGCACATATAAACAGTAGCATCCAAGGCCACTGAAGGAAGCTACCTGCATCTGTCTTTCTGTGGCTGGTATCTCTATGCACTGCAGTCTAGAGTATAATAGAACAACTTTTTTCCTCTTTCCTGCTCTGCTTTCAGACCTCTGAAGTCCCAGACCTTATTGCTTAGAATGCCAATTGCTGTTCTCTTCAAGAAGTGGCCTCCCCCCTTAATCTTCCGCACAGTGAGATTCTAGCATATTCTCCTCTGTTCCCTGTGCACTGGTCTCCAGATATCTACTACTGACTGAGGCAAGGAGGTCTGTACTTATTCTTGAATACCCCTGAGCCAAACCAGGATGAAAAAAGGTTCCTTAGCTCTTAGGGCCAAACATTTCTGTCACCTTCAGTTCTATGTTAACAAGCTATTTTGCTTTTTCTGACTGATTCAGATATTATAATAGGAATTTGTATTAACCACAGTTGGGCAGAACAGTTTATTTTAATGACATTTCATAGCATTAAATTTCTAGTATTGAACTTCAGTGCTAACACAGAGCAAACTCAGGCCTGTGCCATTCAGCTTCCCGAAGGTAAACAATCAACAGGCACACTGACACTGCCTCAAATTAGGGACATGCTAAAATACTATGCATGCTGAGTCAAGGGCCTTCATGTACCAGGAGTTCAAGCCACAGTACCCAATTATGCTTAGTCCTTGCCCTGTCTGAATGTTACCTATACTGGGAAGACCGTGACTGCAGAACAAAGGAGAGGGTGCAACAGCCAGAAGGCTTTGCTGCTGTCATTACAGTACTGCCCCACATACGATGGGTGCCTGCTTGTGATAGGTACAATAATAGCCATACCTTGTATGATACCGACTCCACCTTTGGCTTCTTAACAGGAGGATGCTGCAGAGTGTCTTTTTTATCTGATAAAACTGAATTAGAAAAAAAAAAAAAGGAAAACAAAATCATGGTTCTTTTCCCTTCAAAAGATAGCACTCCTAAGCCATAACTTCTAAAGCAATTCAAATCCACTTACATTTAACTGACACCTAAGACATGGCTTGCTTTCTCATAAATCACATAGATTTGAAAGACTAATCTTGGCCAATCAACACATAAGACTTTGTTGTGCAGGTACAGAAAAATAGGAAATATTCTTACAGGGCAGTTCTCTTTTTGTAGTGTTTTTCTTCCTTCTGATTGGAAACTCATCAATTTTTAGTTCACCGTCATCTGACACATATTCATATTCATCTCGTACAGGTTTTGCTTTGTCTTCTTTGAAATTCTGCAGTGACCCAAACACACTAGTATTCAGCTGGGTTTTGACTCCCTTTGAACTGGAAAAAGAATTACAAATAAGTAACAATACTCTGATTGGAAAACTTTTTGCAAATTGACAGAGAGGTAGAAATCCGTCGACTAATTTGAATATTTTCAGAGGTTGCACAGAAATGCAAGTAACTTTACAAACACATTTCTGTACCTAGAATTTATATCTCAAAATATGATGCCTACTAGAGTAGACTTGACTGGCTTCAAAGAAGCACTGTATTATATAAAGCTGTCTCAAGGTATATCATGATATGCACAATGCACACGCAGCACAGAATTCTGGTACGCAACGTTCATTTAACAATTTCTTGAAAAGGTACCCTGAGTAGGATCTGCACAAAAACCACTTAATGTAACTCAGCTAGTAAAAACCTGAAGTGCCAAAACATGACACATTGTCCAAATACTGAAGACACTATTCTCAAGCAAACTACCAGCCGCAGAGATAGGTCATTGCTGTTATGGCCAACTATGCTGAGTTCTAGGTAAAATCAAGTTCTAGAGCAAAGAACATTTGGTGTAAGTAAGTGTATTTTCTACATTGATCAGAAAGGCAGAGTTTCACCTTCTTGTATAAAAATACATAAATAACGACAAGATTTTTTAAACTGCTTTTTACTTACCCAAGCAACTTCTTGTTAGAGAAAGAGAATGTAAATTTGTTGTCCTTATTTCCTGATAAAGGTGTCTTTTCTGATTTGTGTTCCTCTTCCATTTTCAGAAGTGAATCAGGTTTACTGTTCTGAAAGGCAAAAGACCCAAAACAATAAAATAAGATCAGGTGAGTGAGTTGTTGATATTTCAGATTCCTAAGTAACCTTGGAGAATTGACTGATCTATATACAGAGAAAAATATGTTGCCCCAAATGTGGAAAGTAACAGAGGATTATACTCTTCCTTAGACTACATGGGTTTCAGTTTAGGGACTTGTCCTCATTCAAGAAGCACTTCAGCACCAGTTTAAGCCATGCCTACCACAAACATGATGCCAAATTTAGATACTGCTCTCTTAAATTGGTACAGACTGATGTAAAATAGTAAGCATATGCTTCGTGAATCAGAACACAGGCTCATCAGCATCGTGCCTCTGTGGCTGAGGACAAAATCTAGCACAGTGCCTGTAACCTCGCAACTATGACTCCATTTTATTCCCAGGCTCCACTTGTTTCTTTCACACCTTCAGAAGAGCTTGAATTACGAATTCAATAGTTTACTATCAAACTCTTTCAGTGCAAAGGAAGCCTTTGATTATTTCTTAAGCATCACCTTAATATTTTTCTAAGCTGTACTGATGTGGAACTAATTGGTACATATTGATTTAATCACATTAACCGTGACCTTTTTTAAACACAAGAAATTTAGATCTCTTTAATGTTAATGATTCCTTATTCTTAGTAGTTTTCCCACATGAAAAAGCATCTCCTTTTGTTCTGAGGAATCTGTTTGCACCTTTGTCATGAGAAGATCAGAAAGCAGGCAAAATTCAGCCAGCTATTTCTGTGCGAAAGTCTAGTGACACCTTGCTTTAAATGGTGCCTGGAGAAAATACCTATTATTCTATGAATGAATTTTACTCATCCTACATTAGCCCTCCAGGAAGGCAAGCTTCTAATTCATGTGGTGTAATTCAGGTTTCATTAACTCTACTTTTATGCCATCACTAGTTACTGATTTCTCTGAAACTACTCCAGACTGACAGTAGGAAGACTATGTTAAAGTAAGACTCATAAAAGAGATCAGCACCGAAAAACCTCACTGTTAAAAGTGTTCCCACTGGCTTCAGCAAGGATGAAGATGGACAATTCAGTGTATTCTTTTGAAGAATCTCACCCCCCCTCCTTTATCACTGACTACTCAATTATTTTCTGCTCAAAATCTTTTCTTTGGGAACTGAAAATCGGTGCCTTGTAGTCTCTGCTAAGGTAGACCTACACACACATTTCTCCACCCTTTTCACTATGTGGCAGAATCAGCAGCAGAATTTAACAGGAGACATTACCTTATATTTCCATTTGGCTTCTGTTTTGCTTTTATTCTGCTCTCGAACTTCAAATTTTTCCACCTCATTCTGCTTACTAGTAGTTTCCTTATTGGGAACACTTAAAACATTCTTTGCAGCCTGGGGAAAAAGTCAGCATGTACTCAGTGAGGATGGAGGGCTCGCATGTTACAGAAACACATTTTATCTGTAATATAACATGATATACTTTTTAAAACTCCTCTTCTGATTCATATTTTTGAAAACTCCTCTTCTGATTCATTCTTTTCGAACCCAAATATGAGATTCAATCAAATATTGCTGCTTCAGAGAACGCAGAATACTAGCTGCCGTTCTCCTTGATGTACCAACACACAAGGTTACTGGAAAAATACACTGATCTCCCTGCCTACTGCTCCGTGGACAGGTTTCACAAACTGCATACAAACTACTAGGAGATTCAGAAGCATTTTAAAAAAGGCTTGTGGATAATTCTTAACAAACAGTGTACAATATATTACTCTCTCAGTGCCTCAATGAAATCCTAGCCACTACCTAAGTCAGCAGCAAAATTCATGTTGAATTATAGGGCATCAAAATGAAACTTGTCCTACATGGGCAAAAATGGAAGCAAACTATTGTTTTATCTTCACTCACTCATTCTTGAGCAAACTCTTATGCAAATAACATGCTTTAGAAATTAGTTCCTTTGTCGTTGATAATTGATTATGGAAATGCACACAAGAGTGCGGTTGGTTCAAATCAACAGGTTTCTGGCAGGTTCCATAGCAAATGAATAACCAAACAAAGAGTCAAATCAAGTCAAACAGTCCTTTAAAAAGGTTGATAAGCTAGCATTTACAAAACTTTCATTTACTACAGTGGCGACAGGGTTTTACACTGTGCTGCTTAAATTTCATGAGACCTAAGGAGGGATTTTATCCCTATTACGGCAAGAGAAGAGGGAGAGGTTAAAATATGACCCACCTTTCCCTTCTTTGGCGTCTCGATCTTTGTCAAAGCCTCCTTTGTGTGTGCCTCCAGCAAGTCAAGATTCGGGATGGCTGGTGGTGGACTCTCTTTTGCCTTCTTTCCTTTCTTTTTTCCTTCTCCCTTAACTTTCGGTGTTTTGGGAGGCTTAGAGGGTTTGGGTGGCTTGGGAGGTTTGGGGGGTTTGGATGGCTTGAGTTGTTTGGGGGTTTTCACAGTTTTGGGAGTCTTTTTTTTAGGGAGCTTTTCTACAGGTGGGAGTGGAGGTGTCACTTGGACAGGTGATGGTGCCTCCTCCTTCTCCACAGGACAGATCTCCTCTGCATTTGTGTTGGCACTCACATCTGCTTTGCTGGCTTTCGAAGCATTCTGTAGTGTAGCACAAAATGGGAAGGCATTCAGACCCACCTGTCTCCCGTTAGATATTCCCTTGCAACCTCCCTTCCTCGGGGAAACAAACCCCAGAGATCCCACCTTCAATAAAGCTGCATTCACAGGTCAGGCTGGCCAGGGAATGAAGACCACATCACATGCCATGGTAATGCACTGCTCACCACTAATTCCCACCCCCATGTTGCTCAAGCACAAGTTTGGCCTGGAGAAACTCCAGTGGCTTGGGAGGAATGTAACTGTCACCAGGTTATACCATCAGGTGGGACTGGTAAACTGACTGCCCATACAAATAAATGTGTAAAATGAATGGTCTTTTGCCTAAAATGCTAACCAGCTTGAGCACAAACTCTTTTCATTTATTTCTGATGTGATAAATGTAACATAATCATGTTTCATGTCCTCAGGAAAAATAAGCAGTAAAATGGCTGCCCAATTAAAATTAACACTGTCTGACTAATTAAAAAGAAATTATTTTCTGCTTAACTTGCTGTTCTGACAAACAGAAAACATATACATCAAAGAAGATAAAAAGACTAGATAAATTCAATTTTGAGTCTAGGGATATAGTTAGAAAAGGGGTAGAATGTACCACGATGTCTTCCTAAAACAACTGAACCAGCTATTGTCACCTTGCACTGTCACACGTCTCCACTAAGTGGAATATGATACCAGACTTAATGGATAACCCCTCCATGCAATGTCCTTTCTTTGGGGGGTTTTTTGGGGTTGGGTTTTTTTTTAGAGTGGAGCTGGAGGTGTATAATTATGGCATTTGCTGTAGTAGCTCTGCCTTGAAGCCAGCCAAGAGCAAGGCTTCCTACTGGGACAACAGTTCCAAGCTCAGACAATGTCACAGACAAGACGGATGAACATAAGGAAAAGGAAACACAACACAGGGACCACAGTCACGGGGATGGCAACACTGTTCTTTGAGTTCTATCGTTTTTTGGGTAGGAAGTAGATAAAGTGAAAGAGAAAATAAGGGTGGAGAGGGGAGTGTGGCCAGTCCAGCTAGGACAAGGTGGAGGAGGAAGGATGTATGGCAGGCAGACAGAGCGTAAAGCCAAGGAGAGAGCAAACAGGAGCTCAGAATACGTGGTGAGTCAGCCACAGACAAGAGTTCTGAGCAGTCCCCCTGCAGTCACCCATTTTATAGCCTAGATTATTAAAAGACCCACAATACAGTTAATATTAGAAGAAGAGCACAAACCTCACTTAATCTTATCTCTTTGGCAAGGTCCTTGATAAGTTGTGCTGGTTTGAAGTTTTCTGGTAGTTCATCTTCATGCTCTGCTAAAGCCTGAAACAAAACGAAGCCAGATGGCTGTTTCTGTGCGTGGGGTTTTTTTCAAAAATAGTTTTAAAATCTCATTGTGTGACACATCCATATTCCTCTATGTACTGAGATCAATACTGACTGCACCAGTAGTCCAAATAAGGAAAAAAGTAACATTTTTTTTCCCTTCCGGATGTTAGTGTAAATAGTTGTCCTGAGAGAACAACAAAGTCAGTAGTCTTTTTCAGATTTACTCACCCCCTTATATGAGGTTCTACGAGAAATTCCTTTTCTACATCTACAAGGAGAGGTTGTCTTGGGCTGGTGTCTTCCATGAGTAAAACAGGCATATACCTTGTCAGCAGAGTGGTTTGCGAGCTCCCTGACAGGACTAACAACATTTGCACTCACGTGTCAGGTTATAATATTCAAGTTCAGCTGTACCTAAATGCCAACAGAGTCTCACTTCCTTTGACTCACTACTACTCATCTGCACAGCAAATAGAAAAATGCACAGCTGACACGGGAAAGAGAGCTTCTACACCAGCCAGTCCAGCTACAGGAAACCAGGGAGCAATTGTGAATTCAGGCTCA
The DNA here is from genome assembly GCA_027574665.1 of Rhynochetos jubatus. Classification (NCBI taxonomy): domain Eukaryota; kingdom Metazoa; phylum Chordata; class Aves; order Eurypygiformes; family Rhynochetidae; genus Rhynochetos; species Rhynochetos jubatus. Next base: position 24,286,490 of record CM050658.1, read on the forward strand.
AGCACTGGCTTTTTGTAGTAGGGAGCACCAAGTCCCTGACTACGCTGAAATCAGGGAGAGCCACCTAACTGACCTAGCTGTATGCAACATTGTGTACTCCACTGCTCATCTCTTCTTAAAATGCCTGAAAAGCTGCTAGTTCCCCTGTTCACGTTTTATGACTCCTGCAGCTAATTCCCCAAAGTTTTAGGAGCAGCACATGCAAGAATAACACATCTGAAATGACTGCAGCAGGAAATTCAGGCTGCAAATCCCTTTAAGCCTTCTCTCCAACCAATATGTACTTCCTGGCTCAGTTAACATGTTGATTTGCAGGAACTGAGCACCTTGTGCACATAAAAATGCATATGTTCTAGGCCTTGCTCACATACACAGCCTCTGCTTAACTGATTTGGCACACAAAAATGCCCAGAGTCAGGGAGAACATTCATTCAGTATCCTTTTGGCCCTGTTCAGAACTGAGGTTTTTAAAACTCTGGCCGGTACCTTTTTTCCTGCTGACTCTTCGTGTGGCATTACGAAATGCCAGCTATCGCCCTCCTTCCCCGTTCTCCCAGTCCCTTCTCTTTGGGATTTTATGATTAGCTTTTGCTATGGAGATATTATTTGTTCTAGCATTTTCTCTCTGTTCCAGTGACTGACAAACCTGAGAAACACACAAGATTAAAACCAGGCTTCTTCTCCTACCTGTTTTTTAGTCCATGACCTGAAAGCACCATTAAGAATTTTTGCTCCTTGGAGTAAATGAGCAGGAGGTTGTTGTCCAGCTTTATGCAAACCTAAGTAGAGGAAAAAAACAATGCCATTCAAACCCTGCTAGCTAAAGTTGTTTTACATAAAGTCTTCAATTCAAAGAAGTTTAACTGTGAAAGTTAAGTCTTTGAAAGTTGGTCGCCACAAATGAATCTCTGTTATAACTTGATGCTAATGAGGGGTATATTTATTGTGTCATGAATCCAACCCAGCCTTCCTACACTGTGCTCCTGTAAGTTATGTCTACACTGGCAACAGTTCTGGTTCCTTTCTCAGTCCCATACTCAAGCTAGCTTCCATGTTCATACATCCTAGGCTGTGGGAATAAAAAGGTACATAAAAAAAAGGTATATAAAAAGTATATTCTGACTGAAAAAGCAATACCAATATGTTGAAACAAAGGTTATACTGGGCAAAGCATTTTATTTCTGCATGAGTACAAGCTTGCCTAAACTTTTCCATTCATTTCCGTTTTTGTTCAGACGGCCCCAAGGGGGGCCCTTCCAGGCAACACTCAGGGAGAACCCTCACCTTGCTTATTAATTAGACACACTTTTTTCATTATAAGAGAATTAGAGGCAAAGAACAAAGTGAGACCAAATCTGTAAAGAACACACACGCATGGGTGTTTGGATCAACTTCTGGTTAGGAAGAATTTGAATTTCACAGAAAACTTTGTTTAATTCTCAATGTTCCTGATGTTCCTGTGGCCCCATCTATATGTGACCTGCCCACGCACTTCAGCCCAGACCAGCAGAATGATGCGAGAAAGATGTGCTAGTCTATGCCTTGGGCTGACAGAGCGTGTAGTTCATTGGGTTAAGACAGGGAATGAATGCAGACTTGTCAGGCAACTAAAAACTAAAAAAACCAAACCAAAACAAAACAAAAAAAGGTACATTATTTGCCTCTGAGACAACTTAAATACATTTTATAAAGATGAAACCTTCCCTTAAGCATAGCCAAGAAGGACAGTTAAGGTCCTTCCTCCAGCAAGATGGCAGGACATTCAGGGAAGAGCTGGACCAGACCAGCATGTTCTGCTGGTATGTTAACAGCAGTTTTCAAAAACTAACATGACTCACGACTGATTTTGATCACTTGTCCCACCTTCTGTGTGACACATCAGCAGATATTAAAAGTAACTGGTTTCAGGCCCCTGAAGCTAAGCAATTAAGGCAGGCAAAGAAATGCAGTTTCACCTTTGAATGTCTCTAGTAGATGCTTTCCCATATACCAACATGCAGTTTCAAAGTTTGGAAACTGGGTCAGACTGACAATTTTCAACCGTCGTTCTACTTCATATGCCCTGCAAAACAAAGCCACATGAACTTCAAGCACAGCAGGTCACAAGTATGTCGCGCAGTGACAAGCACTGTTCATAAATGCCCGAAGTTCATTTTGCAGTGCCTCATTTCTTTGTGCTGCTACCACATATTCTGGCATCAGACCAAAAGCAAAACAAAAGTGACACTAGTAAGAAACTGTGCAATACAGATGGAAGATGGTTTCATTGCATTATTTGTTGAGTATCAGTAAAGAGCTACTTGTATTGTCTTAGACTGGGCAAAGCGCACAGCTGAGCATGTGGGGGCTTATCCAGAAGGCGTACGGCATGTTCTAGGGTAAAACTACTGACAGTTTTTAGAATCTCTTCCTTCAGAACTTGGCCACATCAATCCAGGCACCTCACATATCCTTCCATGCGCTATGCAGTAGGTGTAAAGGCAGCTTGGAATAACTTTGCATGGGAGAACATGATCAAAGGGGACAAATGTGGGTACACTTCCCAAAACTGCCTAATAGAACTACATGAATGTTACTGCAAACGTAGGATGGCCAGTTGATTAAAAACTGTGCCTCTACCCAACTTCAGATTGTAAAGACAGGTTACCTCATCTGCATTTCAACACTTAGGCTATGTAGAAAATGTCCTGCAAATGCCAGGCAGTCTACAGGTGTGAGAGTTGCATAAATCCAACCTAAAAGAGAAAAAGATGAGTCTCGAGGATAAAAACTGCAATGACAGTAATAAAGACTTTATTCACAACATTCTGCTTATAGTTCACTCAGCCATCTCTTTCCTAGATAGCAATACAGCTCCTCAGTCCAAGTCAGCACCAGAACCACATATGCCTTGAACAAAGTTGCATCTGGCTCCTTGCTTGTATTGCACGATAAAGGCTCAGCCCAGGAAGGTGCCACACACCTTCCACTCCCAGTCCCAGGACTACCTTCAAGGTGACAGACAGTGAAAGGGGACATACTGCTCACACTGACAATACTTTCTTGTTACTGTGAAAAGCAGCAGCAACATAATGGTAGCTGCTTTCACATCACCATAAAAATCTGTGACAGCTCCTGACACTGGCTTTATTGTAGTGCCAGGAACAGCTGTTTTCCAAACACTTATTTTCACACAAAAATCTACTTTAAATTAGTGAATCTCTATAAATTGCTCAGTGTTTACTCCACCATCTGCTCCACATATGGTCATGAGAGAAATACCTACTTTCCACTTTTTACAGTCAAAGTAAAATTCAAGTGTGTAAACATTCTGTGTAAGAATACACTCACACACAGAAAAATGGCACTACTGGGTGTTGCTCCAAAACACAAGTACCAGTGCCTCAGTACTCAGTACCAGTACTCACGCTGCCTGGAAGCCTCAACTCTGATTATGGACTGAGTGGGCAATGAATTGTTTAAAGGTACATAGAAAGAAAATCCCTGTCCCAAAGAGGTTACAGCCTCAACGGCAACAGGGACTCATGGAAACAGCAATGGAAATGAGAAAGTAATTGTTCATGGCAGTTCTACTTCTGCACATCACTACAGTAGTGAATTGCGGTCACTTCTAAGTCTGCTTTACCTGCTGATAAATCCCTTTCCTTATGAAGATCCTACCAGGAACTGAGAAAAACAAAATACACCATCCTTAACCTGCAATGAAAGTCCAAATCTATCAAGTAACACATAAAAATTTGTGACACCCAGGTCTTCAGCCTCATATGAAACAATAAATACACACACTCGTGCAGTCACCTATAGTTCCTTAGTGTCACAGGGAATCAATGACCATGAAAAGGACTTTGTGGGGAGTCATAGTCAGCAGTAATTCATTCTGAATTCTCCTAGATGGCATTCTGAATTCCCCTAGATGGCAAAAAGCACCAATGGTTGGATATATAGGGAGGACTCATGAGTTACCACAACCCAGCTAGACTAAGAGTGGAACATTTACCTACTACTTGTATTTTTCAAAGGCTGATAAAATACTGATAGAAGCAGTTCTGGGTTTTCTGTTTGTTTGTTTGTTTTAAGCATATGAAATTATACTTCTACTGAGAATTAGACTTCACACGTTGTCAAAGAAAGTGGTCAAATCACATCCCTCTAGCATTCTGGACATGCTGTTTCAGCAGCTCTAAAACAAGCAGGAAGCCTCACCTGCAACAGGCTGCTCACCTGATGGAATGAAGAGTGTCTGTCCTTGTTTAACTGTGCATTTGTAACATTTATCTACTTGGTCTGCAAAAAACATCTCACTGTGGTTTGCTGCTGACTGCCAGCGTTCATAAAGAGAAATATTTGCAGAGGCTGGTTTGATGAGATAAAATATCTTTTCTCCCTGAATTAGAAAATATAAGATTAGCAACAAGCAGCCAAACCAAGCAATGATGCACTGGCACAGATTCATGCACACATGCACACAAATATTTATCTAAATAAATATATAGCATTACATGTTTTAACACTATTGAAATAAAATTTACTCCTCAGCTTTGTACAGAATGGCTGAAATAATTAAAACACTAGCTGACAACATTTGCTCAGATTTGTGGGACGGACGGTGCAAAAAGTTTACAGCACTAGACTGTATTCCCCTGCAAAAGCAGGATATAGTATCTTTCAGGTATTAGGTGATGTATGTGCAGAAGGCACTACACAAATATTAAAATCCTAATGGGGTAAAAATACGCAGACCACTTTCACAGTCCAAGTGGCTTCCTCACTCAGTAGATCCTGGCACTGCTGCAACCGTACCCACTTAGAGCAGTTAAGGCTCTGCGTATTTCTTACAGATACAAGATAACCGGGGAGGGGTGGAAACCAAAACAACTCAGTCCTAATCTTTTGAGAGGCTTTTAGGATGGTCTTTGCATGTAAAATTTAGTTTTCTACTAGATGCACCACAAAACCATGACCCTCACCTTCAGCACATGGTACCATGCAGAAGCTCCTCCTGAATCTATGTGGAAATCTGTGTAGCTGTCCTTCACACAGATCAGGCAGTACTTGGTAACTTTTGGTTTAGCCAGGAGGGCATCATCAGGCCAATAGTTTTCCACCCAGGACAACTTCTTTACTATATCCGGAGGCTCTACAAAGCTGGACATCCTTTACAGAGAGAATTGAAAACAAACATGCACCTTTTTTAAAAAAGAGCACAAGGACCCTGATACAACAAACACCAGAGTGTGACTCTCATGCTGGTATGGCAATCTGAAGCAGTCCCTCACGTGTCAATGGGACTTCATTCAGAAGATTTGTGAAGAGTGCTTACAGTCAGAGGTTTAAGGCTGTTTAAGTATGATGGCTTAGAAATGATCCTTTGACTTCTTTCAGTAGCAGTATTTATGATCAAGTATACCCCATTAGTATTTTTCCAATCCCTGCCTCTTGCTATGTAGGCTCAGTTATCAACAGCACTCTGATCACAGCCACCTTTCCAGCCCCCTTCAGAAGAAAAAGTGCAATGTGTGTGTCCTTACATAAATGGGCTGGCAAATCCGAAAAATCTGCAAGTTAAGCTTAGTATGAACAATCCTAATAATAATGACAACATTAATACTTGTGGACTAAATAAGTCTTTGTCCTGGTCCCAGGCAGCGATGAGCTGCTCTCCCAGGGCAGTCTGTAAGATTGCTTCATTCCATAATACATCAGGCTGAATGGTCACTGTACCCCTGGTACCGGCGGCACGGGGAGTGGGCCGGGGGGCAGCTTGCAGAGGCTGGACCTGGAAGGTGTGAGGGGGGGTCGCCCCAGATGTTCCTGCCGGCAGCGCGTTTTTTTTTCCTCTCTCGTCAGCCCAGTCCCTGTCCGGACCTCCTGTCGGTGATTAGCAGGCAGCATCTTTTGTCAGGCAGATTGCTCTTGGAAGGGACAATTGAAGGTTTTCTTTCCCCCTGCTCTTGGCTCCTGGGCTCAGGGAGGGGTTTTTTCTCCTCGGGGCTTTGGTTTTATTTTTGCCTTGCCATTCTGGAACCTGGCAGTGTCCGTCCATGGGTGGTGAGATCCTGTATCATTTGTTCTTTTAATTACTTATTAGCAATAGCATTGTTAGTAACTCCATAAGTTTCATTTATATAACTAAATAGTTCTTATCTCAACTTTTTACGAGCCTCCCTTGTTTTTCCTGCGACCCTTCCTCACTGGGAGGTGGGGGGCTGTGTGGAGTAGTAGAGCGACTGGAGGTGCTTAATTGCCCGACAAGGCTAAACCATGACAGTCTTGAGCTTATGCTGAAAGTCACCATGATATTTTTCTTTAGACTGACTAAGTTACATCAAAAGCTCAGACAAAGGAAAAAGTCCAATTTGGGTTGATAATGTGAATATACTTAAAATATAACATATTCATTTAAATAATTTATATATTTCTTTACATTCTGTGTATATTCATATTGAATATATTTATTTATATGATTTCTGTATTATTTATATTTAATGTATATTTGCTATAAATCACAGCTAAGACAATGTAGTGGCACGATAAACAGGTATTTAAATTGTTTTATCCCAGGGCTATTTGCATAGTCCAAAATTTGGACTAATATTTGCAGGGGATGGAGGTTCACTGTTGGACGCTCTAAAATATCATGTCAGTAAGAGAATCTGCACTCAAACTAAAACTAAATGCTCCCATGTGCCATTTATGCTCACTGTCAAACACTGATAACAATAGCACCATTTAGAATGGCAGGGAAAGATGGAGCAGTGCATTCAATTAAAGTGTCACTGTCTATGTTAAGAAATAAAATATTTGCTAGTTAATGTCTAAATGAGCAGCATATGAGTGACAACTCCAGCAGTCCTTCAGAACTAAAGACTTACCGTTATTCTGGCATAATGGCAGAAAGCTAAAAAAATCTCAACTGAAGATACTGGTAATCTTTGAAGCCTGTAATTATTAGAGATGCTTTCTGCAGAAATGGGTGTGCACTACTAAAACACTAACTACAGGGCTAAAGCTAATGGCTTTGAAAAAATGAGCCTGTAATTATTAATCAGTCATCTTTTTTAAGGCTACATTAAGTCTTGCTAAAATGGGATGCTCCCCAAAACAACCATTCTTTATGTTTATGTTGACACTCGCTATCTTCTGTGTAGCATTTGTATAAATATTTTCCTTCTCTGACCCTTCCCTTGTAGAAGTACTAGCTACCCAGAAGGACTACAAGAAGTGTAAAAATGATCTGTACAGCTGCATGAAGTTCAAGACATTATAGATGCATCTGCCTACTTGTGGAAGAAAGCACATCTCAGGTGACGCATACAGCTATATAAAGCACAAAGCAGTAATTTGAACTCTTAGGCACTTACATCAGCTATTTATCCTAGATACAAAGCATATAATATAGAACACCTGGAGAACAGTAGGCTTCCTGTCACTGAGGACTGGTGAGGTTCATATGTGCAGCACCATTACCTCTGGCTCATTGCATCACTAAAGCACCTCAGCCTCAAGTTCAGAGCTAATCTGTACCATCACACCCCCCCCCCAACTTTCCCTTTCACTCTGCACTACCTTAACTGGAAGATTTCAGTCTATACGATACACTCAAACCAGTGTTATCCATACAGGATGCTCTCTGCTGTACAACCCATTTTAAACAATGCTCTGAGGAGATCACCACATTTCAAGATCACCTTACGGTGGAAGAAGGGCTGTCTTGCATGACATCCATCAGCATTCCTATCTCACCAGAATAAAAATAAGATCCCTTATGTCCATGTTCTCCCACAAACTTACATACCGCATTATCATATCTCTGCGGCCATCTCTGTCCTCCTTTCTTTGTTCTTACTGGTATTTATCAAGCTGCATCTAAGTACCTAAGATCATACTAGAAACATATTACGTTATCATTCACTGCCAGAACAAAGTAGAGTATCTGCTCCTGGAGCATCGAGTTACATTCTAGTTGTAACTCTCCAGTATATAGTTGCGCTGAATTAACTGTACCTATACTTCTGGAGTTAAAAAGGCACCAAAACGTCCTAGTATGTGAATGCTGATGGCCCATGAGTGCTGATGATATGCAGGCGTGAATTACCATACCAAACGCTGGCCTGTTCAGCCCACTCTATACCATTCTCCTCACACAGCAAATAGCGCTGACATTTCCATGCTTTGAACAAGAAGCCGCTACCCCAAGGTTAAAGCAGTTCTTCCTACAGAGGAAACCAGGGGAGAAGGCCAAGGCTGTTCAAACTCCACCAGCCAAACTCTGCCAAGTACCCCAGACACTGCAGTAGGCTGGACTCTCACCTCGTGTCCGAGAACTCCAGGTTGGTCACGTTGAGGACCCTTTTCCTGTTTGTACTGTAGTAGTAATCCACAAATTCCTTGAGCTTCATCTTGCAGTCTTTCTGCTTGGTGACATCAGTGACATCAACACTTCTCTCTGGACCTAAGAATTAATTCATTGAAAAAGAGAGATTGGGGGTGAGTAAGCATTTTGAGAATCATCTCAATCTTTTGATTTTCTGATCTTCTTAGCCTTTGCATGTTCCCTGTTGCCCTGTTGTTTATGTATATACACCTGTACATATATGTATAAAAGACGTGAATATACATAGAACGTATATGTATAAAATGGTGCTTTTGTATTCATGCCCCTGACATACTTATTTCTGTAGTTTTACCTTTGAAGAATGTTATTTTGAATCTATTCATTTCATTATGGATTTATTTGCTTGGTGAAAAATATAAGCACAGACTAAGTCTTACCCACCACACCGTAAATCTCGTGATTGTGGACAGAGTGTAATACTGTACAGGACATCTTGTCAAACTGATTTTCCAAAATTGTAAGTAAGTTTTCTCATGCTCTGTTTTAAATTTTTGCTTATGAAACCTATAATTGAGGAAGAGTTTTGCATGAAAATTTACATTTTTAACATATTTCAGGTATACCGCAAAAAAATGACTCTTTGTTATTTTATGCAAAATTACACCTATCAAAAAACCATCCCCTCTGTATTACAGTACAGAGAATAAGCTCCTAGTACTTACACACTTCCTCTGACAGACATTGTTGGATAAAAATTTCCAGTGTTAATAACAGTATTAGTCAATTAGTGGAATTTTACACTGGGCACACCAGAGAACACATGGAGAAAGTTAGAGCTTGGTAAAGAATGCCTATTTCTAAGCACACTCTCTTATCCTTTCTGCAAGAAAAGCATCCTTCCAGTCTTTCTTCCCTTCAGCTTTAACTGGCTGTATTTCTTCTCTCCCAGAGTTTCATTCATAGCTCTTTTCACATTAGGAGAGGAAAAAAATCGGCTTCTTTTTTCATGAAATGCCAGAACAGTAAAGATGCATTTGGCAGTCTCGGTTGCAGTGTTTTGTCCTCTGATACTTACTTTAGATTGTTTCTAAAAGACATTCTAGGTCCGGTGTAATAAACCACAAGAGTGAGTTAAATCCCTGCCTGGGAATTCCCATTCAAGCGAACTAACCCCACAGAGGTTAGACCAGCACGTATTTGATCCGTTCACTTTCAAATCTGGTGCCATCTCCAGATTAAACAGCCTGTGTTCTTCCCTCCAGCGTTTCACTGACTGTTTTGTTAGTAGGGTCAATTATTTCAGCTAGGGGCTAAGAGCCAGCAGGTGCACAAGGAGCACCTAGGTCATACAAGAAAATCTGCTAAGTGTAGCAGATGGGCAAGGAAAACATGTTCTCTGTAGAAGCAATGGGATAGAGAGAACAATAAAATCAGGGGTCTTGAATTCTCCTTTATTCACAGTTATCTCACTGCACATGATCACTGCAAAAGCAATAGACACAGTCAAGAACAGCAGCAGCTAGTGATAGCACCCTTCAGTTTGGGGAACAGGTCAATGGCCTGGTAAGGAGAGTGAGGAGGAGAGGGTGGTTAACAGACTACATAAGGAGTTAAAGAGACCATGAAACATAGACAGACGCCTTGGAGCTGGAGTCATGGCTCCAAAAGGACGATGCCTTGCCAGAAGACTAGAAGGAGAGAGAATCAGACAGAAAGTGACACAGGAGGGATGGAGTGAGAGAGACAAGATCACACATGCTAAAGGAAAAGGGGGAGACAAGCGACTTCAGAGCACTTCCATGGCTCACGGCCAACATGGGATGACGTGATGACTTGTGAGAAGATGCAGCACAATACCCTGCTCAGGTTAGAGACAGCAGGATGCCAAAATGAATCCAAATGACCAGCAGCAATAAAAATAGCTCTCACTGACACCAGTGTTAAAAAATGGACTGCCTTTGCAGAGTGGGAGTCTCAGTCTAGTGATTCTAGTGATACAAAGAGAGATGGCAGTAATCAACACTTGGCCTGAAGAAACAATTTCTTGATACTACTGCAGCTGCATCTTTTAATGCAGTGCCATGGAGTACAATGCAGCCTGACATGGGCTCACTGAAAGATACACAAGTTGGTCCAAAAAACAAGAGTGAATCAATTGCCAATTACAAGCTACCATTACATAACAAATATCGAAGTAAGCATGCTCAAGATATTGACAATATTTTACAATATATTTTACAATTTTTAATACAAAATATATTTTTTCTCAAAGCAGCTGAGCTCCAAACAGTACAATGCCACCTGTTTGCTAGGTACCCACCAACGTAGTTTTCAACATCGCTGACGTAGAAGGTGGGTGCAGGTACGGACAAACCCAGACCATCCTTCTTTGGGACAAGGATGGGCTCTGCAAAGCCATTTTCTTCCAGATACTCTGTTGTTAGTTGGCTGCCTGGCACTTTCATAACTATATCTTCAGCACTGAAAAGATAAACACAGATTCAATGGTGAGGTGCTTCCACACAGTTTGACATATTCTGCATTTCACTACTAAAAGTAAAAAGTTATGAATAAACAATTATATGAAAATTAGGTGCATAAGACTAAAGTCAAAAAGCCATTTATTGCCAAACATGCAGGGCACACAAAAATCATCCAGAATCGATTCACTCAAGTCTCATGCACCAATTGGAAACTCCTAAAATAACAGCTTACAAAGAGAGACCGTTTTGCTCAACTATAGGGATCTGTCGAGTTACTAGTGATGAATGTTAAAGAAATTGGGGTTAAACAATCCACTCTGAAGAAGGCAAGATTAAAAACATTACATAGTCTCAAATAAATTGTCCAGGAAATACTTGGCAAATCGTTTCTAATAATCCTGAAAATCATTGTCAAGTTGCTGGGAGGGCATCAAAGGGACTAAGGATAAGGGCAGCTACATCAGATAACCAGCTATTTTCATCGACGGCTCCCAAAGGAGATTCAAGTCCCATTCCTAGATCTTTTCAAGAGTAAAACAGTTTGAATTTGGAGTGAAAAGTGACTGTATATGAACGACCATCAGTCCCAAAAGCACCGTGCCGCCATGTGTAGTTTGTCAGGTGAGCTCCAAAAACTGTCAGCTGCCGGGTGGGGGGAACAGCAAAATTTGGAGTGTTCACCCCAAAAAGCACTATCTCCCTATGCGGGTCAGGCTAATACATGACTGCCCTCTCCTGCAGCAGTTCTGAACTACAGCTCACATCTTTGTACAGCACCAAAAACCATTGGAAAAGGGGACAAGCCTGCACTGGCATGGCAGCCGGCACACTCGGGCCTCACTGCCTTCGCTGCCCAGTGAAGCCCAACCTGTGGCACAGCCCCCAGACACCCTTTAGCTGTGTGGCCTCCAACAGCCTTTAGCTGTGGGGGCTCCTCCTTTGACCATACCAGGCAGGGTCATTGGCTGTACCTCGTCCTAATCCTGCTAGGGCTGCCCAGCGGGGTCTGAACCCCAGTGAGAACAAGATGGACAGGTGCAACGAGGGATAAGATACAGAAACCCAGCTTATTCTTGGATCACCCCCGTCACAGTGATTAGGAGGCAAATTTAATGAATAATTAATTAAAAGGAGCGTTTCTCATTTACGTGAACACTGGTACTCTACACCAGCAACATGCAAAGAATGAGGGTGGAGATTTTAAGGAGCAAGAAGCAAACCATGATTTACCTCTGCACTTACTTCACAGTGCCCATATGTATCTTGCATACTTGTTCCAGTTTGATTTGCCTCTGTATGTGCCACAGCAACTTATACATATTCACAAATACAGATCAGTACCAGAGCATATAGTAATGATCATGCCAAAACAGAGAGTCTGGCACCTACACTGAAGTACCTGAACCATGAATTTAATTATTATTACTAGTACTATCACTACGCTAATGCTATTTTGATATTAAACATTCAGGAGCAGAATGACATAAATTATATTTTTTGCATTTTTGCTCTCTTCACTATTCTCTTCGATCTAAGCCTCACCAAGGGACTAACTCTTCTGTCCTGTGAATCAGCAAATCATAGTTCTGTCTCTGAACCAAGACCCTATTTTCCAGTTCATCACATTCTGACTGACAAGTGTTGGGTTTTGTTCTGTTGAACATGTGCAGATTTCATTCATTTTCTTCAGAAAAGAAGATTTCTTAACAAGACTTTGTTTTACTAATGGTGCAACTGTAGATGTCAGAGGCCTGAATCTTGCGCGTGCTCCTTTTGGGTACAGACCCTTCTTTCTCAGAAACTTTGTCAGCAGGATTTTCTTACGTGCACATATATGTGGGAAACAAACAAAAAATGGGGAGTGACTCAGGGTTATTACATATGTGAGTGCAATCTCAGAGGCCATCTGAGGTTACTGAAATCATTCTGCCTAGGCCTTAATCCTTTTTTAAGAATTAGCTTTGTAACCTGTCAAACTGCTCTGTATACAGAAAAAAAAAACCAAACACAAACAGGCCAAGACAAAAATCGAACAGGCTCAAATAAAAATAGCCAAGCATGTAAAATAGTGGTTCCTGAGTTCAGTGAAACACATCTGTAAGCGCTGCAAACACTCTGCAGAGGTATTTGCAGCCTTTTCCTTAACCAGCCTAAGACCAGTATCTGAAATTAAATGTGAAATTAAATTCTCCGTAAAAAGGAAGATGTTTTGTGTTTACCAAGTACACTTCAACAGTGTCCAAGGGCTCTTCTAAAATAATTAGTCATTAATAATTAAAGATTTATTTGGCTAAGGCCTAAAGAACAAGAAGAAAATCCTAACTCTTACAAATGGCCGTGAAGCAGCCTAATAAAGTGTGGAACATGTCACCTAACAATTAGCACTATTCATTACCCAAATAAGAGAGCTTTTGCCACTGTAGCAACTGAGGATGCCACTGTTCTTCTTTTCAAGACGGAGACAGACTTCAGCAAAACCATTAGTCGTTTTGAGAACTGGATAATTCTATGCAATAAATTGGTTAGTTGCTTATGCAAGCAAATGTTGTAGGGGCCAAACACGTTCTTGTTCTTGTCTTCACAAATGCTAGCTTCTATGGAAATCGGCAGGAACTGGGCTCAATCAAGAGTAGATTTGAATATGGCTGCACAAACATAGAAAAGGGAAGAGCCTGGGACATCTGCAATAAAACAGCACTCATTTAAACTTCATCGCTTCGTACTATATAATGCTTTAAGCAAAGATCATCAGCAGCTCCATAAGAAACTGGCTATATATGCTTCACCACCACAGCCCTGTCCACAATCGCAGCAGAACAACCTACCTTGGAAAAGTACGGCTTCTAAGTTCCTTTATAAAGACCTGGCTCCCGTTCTGTACAGGCTTGACCTCTGTCGTCTGTCCAGTATCGTGTTTATGCCAATTTCTTTTCTTTTTCACTAAAAAAGAATTAATTGAACAGTACCTTCTGTTAAGTAGAAGATGATTATTAAGACATTTGAAGGAAGGACAAATCGTCATTTCATTTCATTTCTTATGTGAGCAGAGAAGAGGGAACCCCCACTATGCTGCACTGTAAATTTTAATATTGGTCTCAACCCACCATTAGACAATTATACCATAGCCTGAAGATCTATTACATACTGAACAGTGTTCTTTTTGTAACATAAGGGCAACCAGACGGATAATTACTGAGTTGCACAGCTACTGCAGGCTTTATGCAAACACAGGCTCTGGACATTTTCTACTTGCCAGTCTACACACTTAATCCTTATCACAAAACTGTTAGAAAGCCACTTTTCTGCCTTCTCAATATGCAGTATAGATCTTTATGAAGATATTTGTCATGAATTACCTTAGTCTAAAGTTCTGTCCAGCAGATTTGACATCAATTTTGGTGGGCTTTGAATCATGCCCTGCACACAGCATGCACATAAAAGGAAAAAGAAAAGAAAAAAAAAAAAGATGCAAGGGCACCACAAATGCGATTTCTAGAACTTTTATTCCTAGGTTTTTAAAGGCAAGCTAGGCTTAGGCCTTAAGTTGATGACAGCAGACTGAAGGCCCCTTGACTGTGCTCCCAGTGGGTGACAGACATCATGGAAGTCAAGTTCGTAATGGAAAAGGAGTCAGCTGCAATAGGCACAAGTAAGTCAAATGTCTACGTAGTTCTGCCTTGCCTCTTTGACAGCCAGATAACGCAGAGCAAGAAAAACTGGTCCCGCTTTTTTCTGTTAGTCAGCACTATCTCCCTCTGCTGTTCCTACTTCCACAGTCTGTCCAGACTTGCTCCTCTTGGTAGTAAAGTGTTTCTGTCCCAGGTGCATATTCATACTATTTTGAACCTCTGTTAGTAGAAATTTCATATATCACAACTTCCTTTTATTTTTCACCCTTGTAAGAAACTCAGTATTTTATGCCAAAATCAAGATCCCAGGCTTTTCTTACTGTTCAAAACAGCTAGGGAAGGGACCAGACTCCTCAGTAACCATGCATGGTCGGCAGTCTTTCCACGCTTTTTACACATGCACACACACATAGATCCAAACACTTTTTCATTAAGAAAGGAATCTGGAGGCCACAGCTATAAGACATAAAGTTCTGATAATCTAACTTTGTTTGCCCTACCACAACTCTGGAATAACTCAAGTAAAGACATCTCCCAATGAATCCATCCCAGGTTTTGCACAAAGCATGTTGGTTTTATTAGTTCCATGCAGCTCTCCAGCCTAGCTGGATGTATTCATTAAAGCTGCTAGTTCTTTATCTTAATGACTCTCAGGCTTAGTGTATTAATTCAGTGCTCCTAGTAACAAAGGAAACAAACCCTGCATGAATGCCAAGTCTTCCCTTTCCAACGAATGCCTCCTCCCCCTCTCAGCAGACCCGAACCAACGTGGGACTCTCAGCACGAGTCCCAGTGAAACAGGTATCACTTACCACTGTGAAAATTAAAGACCTTATCAAATTAGTGTGCTATTTCATTACACTTCAGATAGCGTGGAGTGTCAAGAAATAAAAGCAGCAAATCAGTGCTGAATTAAGAAATTCACTGCAACTCTTCAGAAAGCACTGGGGAGCTATTTCCCTGGGCACTGAGCGCAGGCAAGCCCCCACCTCTCACATCCACCTCAAGCAGAGGCAATGAAGATGCCGTCATCAGCAGAACGCTCCCCAGGAGGTGCTATCTCCTGGATGGCATCAAGCCGGCTGCTGTAGTCCTTTATACTACATCAAACAATCAACATTTGGCCCATTAACATGTGCAACAAATACTAGCTTTGGCCAGAAAGACCACTTTTTCTTAAATAACTACAGATTTCTTTTTCTGCAGAACTTTCTGATCCAAGTTTGGAAAGTATGACCCACTGCTTCTAGAGAAAACCCTTCAGAGAAAAAGGGGTATGTATTTTTATGAAAACTGTATCTCAGAATACATAGTTCTATATTTCAAAGGTATACTGACATTATTTCAAATGTATTTGTGAGAAAGGCATACCTAGACACTCCCTGTTAGTTCTTTACTGATTTATATTAAAAGTTTTAACCACTTAAACACAGTTTCAGCCTGACTTTGTTTTCCTTGCATCTATGTAACTTCACTGATTCCAAAGAATTTCTCCTGATCTTCACTGCTATAAATGAGACAGCAATCAAACCAAACACTTCAGATCATGTTATGAAAATGAGTCAAGTCTGCCTAAACAAATCACTCACATTTTGTTTAAATGATGTCAGAAAATTTTGTATGAATGTGTATAATTTTTCCCAAAAAGGACTCCCTAGAAATTTCATTAAACTGAAATGGCTTAAAATGTCATACGACAGGAAGCAGTCTTCTGAAATAGTAGCCACTAAGCCACACTGGTAAAGTGGAAAAATGTAAGAAGAGGAAAATTATTTTTAAGTTTGACATCTGGAAAACATATACTGCGGAATGCATGCTCCAGAAATACACATATATTTTTGAATCCAGACAAGTTGCGTAACAGACAATTGGTGTCTGTGTTTCCCTTTGCTAATCTTGCAATAATTAAATCCTACCAGTGAACACTGGCTCTGAAACAACTCTTACTGGTTTATTACGAAACTGATAATGCTAGATAACTAGTTTAAACAGATATTGTAACAGTTAATAAACAAATGAAAGTGATCATCTCACAGTAATTCTAGCACAGTCCAAGTACTGTGCAGGAGGACGCCCTGCATACAAATGCCTGACAGAATGAATGCATTAAGCCAGGCTGTTACTGCTTTCATTTAATGACTTTTAACTTTCCGGGACTATTGCACTCCGCAAGGAGGGGCTAAAGGATACAGCCTCATTTTTCAACAGGATCCACAACTCTACAAGTTAATGGGGAAAATGGCTATGCAGCTTGAGACTCTGTGACCCTGTGATCCTTTGCCTTTGCCAAAACTCAAGGTTATCAATAACATGTTTAAATGCTTCGGAAATTTTTACACTCAACTACTTTGATGATTGGCCTTGTACACCACTAAACTTCCTGTAATAACATTTGAAGGGAGAAAACAAAGTCGTGTAGCTGTACTGCAGAATGATATAATGCTCTGTATTCCTACCATGCTGATAACCTCATGCATTGATAAGGCTATGGCTAGTGACGGGCTCCAGCAGCACTTTTTGCTGTGCTCTGCAATGCAGACTGAGGGACGTAGAGCCAAGTCGGATTTTTATTTGGATCAAAAGAATTGGACAGCCAAAAACCTTCCTAAAGCATCAGATGACTGTTGATTCAACTCTCCTTGTCTTAACTGGTATATTAAACTCGTAAACTTTTTATTGACACTACTGTTTCCTGAATTCTAAGATTAAATTCCTGATTATAGACTTTTGCTGCTTCTGATTTTTTTTCCTCTCACACTGAAAAGTAGGTGCCTTTCATCATTCATAATCCAAAGTGAAAAATATCAAAGCATCAGACACAGCTCAATATTATACAAAACCCACAGAGGCTAGCAATGCTGTGCGGCCACTTCTGTACTGGGTCAAAACCAGCCTTTGAGTATCTGCAGTCATAGTGCCCTTTTCAACACAACCCATTCTGATACCAAACTGTTCACCTGAAGATCATTTGTGGTTATTTGTTTGACCAACTTCCAGTGCATTTGTCAGAAATCTTCCAACAAAACATTAGAAAGGCTGATTCTTTTAAATCAAAACATTCTGGGGGCACATACTTGATTTGGTTAAGTCTTGCAGAATAAGCCTCCCAAGGGGGTTTTTCCCAACTTGCCCAACTTGTGGGTGCCCTGCTTGGGACAAAGTTGCTAGCTGGGAGACAAGAACAGCTGCAGGTCATCCAGGTTTCCCACTCACAGTTGGTTTTGAAAAAGCCAAAGTGGAAAAATTATTCCCATTTTTGCCTCCAAAACGAACATTTCAGACTCCTCCCCTTCCCTTTAGCAATGTTTTAAACTTTAATGCAATACTGAAATAATTGCTTGGTTTTAAAAGTACTGAATTGTAACACAACGGAAGTCAGATTCCAGCCATCCCTCACTTCACACTGAAAAAGGACTGTTATGATTCGTTCAGCTCCTGGGAGATGAGCACAGTGCTCTTCCTCTGTGTATTGCTGTAAGGTTGCAAAGCAGTGAAAATCTCTGTGTCATTGTTTCTTATTTACAATAATTGTCTTTTAAGTAAAGCACTTCATCATTTACAGGGATTGGTTTCTTTTCTTATTTTTTTCCCCCCATTGTATGATAGAAAGAATTGTTGAATTAATCTGACCAAAGCAAACATCCTACAGTTCTTTCCCAGACAAAACTCCCACTGAGATCAACTGTCACTTTTGCTCAGGAGAACCTTTTCCTGTGAAAGAACTGGAAGAACTGGCACCCTCAGTGCATCCTACAACTTTGACTGCCACTGAAATTGCTAGTTTTACATCCAGGCCAAGCAAAATATACAGTTTCTTATTCCTCTCATCCAAGGACAAAACCCCACCATGTAGTTTCCAAAACTCACTGTATTAGAACGAGCTGTCTCCATAGGATTTTTCTAGTACACAGTACCAAATGCCTTCACAATTCTTAACTCTGTGTGAGGAAAGAAGCACCATTTCCATCACCCGGACTGGGGACTGAAGCTCTCCAGGTACAGTGCCTCGCATTAGCTCCAACACACTGCCTGAGGCCATGCCAGGAGATGCATCCAAAGCTCCACAATGCAGCCTATGGTGTTCTCCCCGTAAAAGCTTTTTCAACTCATGGTTTGAATTCTAATATTTATGACACATGATATTTAGGTATGTATTTTTGTAATAATAATTTTAAAAAGCTTCTTTTCTTTAGACACACAGAATCTGCAATGTGTCTGGGGACCAGCTGTGCAAGTATACTTACAAGTAGACTTTCCATGTGTTTTTTCACAATTTGGACAATGGTAGATGTCAATATCTGGTGCCTCATCCTCTTCAACACCCACACAGCTGCAATATATGAAGGCAAATATTACATTACCTTGAGTCCATCTCCAAACATGCAAGCATGCATTTACTAATGAAATAAAACAAACCTCAATAAGCTGTGCATTTACTATACAGCTATGCTGCCTGCTAGCAGCTATAACAAAGCAAAGCTCAGGTGCTTTTTACACTAGTACAGTCAGACTGGGTTGCTTGCAGCCTACATTCCTGATGTGGTGCTAATAACGCCCACCACCAGCTCACCATGGACCTCCATAAAATGTGGCAGAGAGTTCCAAAGAGGTTTTGGGTTTTTTTCCCAGGGAGACCATTTTGTATCTACACAGAGTTCTCCAAGCACCATCCCACATAAACCTAATTAACAAAACACATCTTCTTTAGCAAGCATGTATGAACAGCTGCTAGGTACCAGAGTAATCTTGGCAAGGTATACCACATGCAAGACTTCTATAGGTTCCATCTCTATTACAATATATAAAGATGAGGAGGAAAAGACACATAGCTCACAGCACTTCTGGCTGCCACGAAGTTGTATCATGGCAGCTGCATAGAACACCCACCAAGATTATTTTGGATGGCACAACATATGCAACAACACAGCACAGCCTGCAGGCATGCTGCGGGAAATCCAATCCAATGGCAGAATAGTGTTGGCGAAAAACAACTGAACTGCAAAGGAATGAAGTACCCAAGATAAGAAGTTGTTGCACATAATCAAACTCCAGAATGGCACTGTTCCTTCTTATGAAGGAAAAGCAAACAGGATTCTGCTCCTGCTTGCTCAGTCTGAAGCAGCCCAGACTGCAAGGCACATGTGCAGCTCAGAAAAAAAGTGTTTCAGCTGTGTGCTTGTGAGGTACAGCCCTTGTGCCATGGCTCCATGAACGTTCAACTAGGCAAGAGGATCTGTGAAAAGGCAATAAAGGTAGCTTCACCTTAACCACCTGCACAAACAATGCCAGATCACACTGCGATAAGAAACTCCCAGAGTTTCTCTGCTTCATCACCTGAAGTGCCTTCTCAGTGCACTTCAGTTAGCAGAAAACACCAATACAGCTCTTCAGACAGAGAAATGGCTTGGGTACGGGTCATGGCAACGCCACCTCTGTGCACATGGTAGCGTTCAGCCTCCTCACATCCCGCTGGCAGTGCACAGTGGCGATCAGTGCAGGAAGACAAATTCAGAGGTCTTCGCTGCTCATCCTGGCCCATGGGAAGCAGAGGAGAGGATGTTTGCTTCTCTCCCACAGGCAAAGCAACAGGGTGGGTCAGTTCTGTCAAGTGACTTCCAGAATCTCTCAAACCATTCTCACTGCTTTCAAGTTCTTTAGGATAGCACCAAAGTGTCCAAAATTACAAACAAGCCAAATAACTAGAGAAACCCACGTAGGTTGGATACACCAGCTAATATGAAACATGAAGGTCTAAATGCAGGAAGGCCCTAAACTCCTGGTTGAGGACAGACAGGAAGGTGCATGGATAAAGGAAGGATAATGCATAATCATGTAAGCCCACCTCTTCTATGCTTCTTCAAACCCTGCAAGTCACTGCTGCTGTGAACCAGCTACCTGGCTCCATGGAGTTCTTTTGATGACCTTGGTGGGAGGTGTGCACATATGTGCATGCACATAGTGTACATGAGCACACACAAACACATGCATGCTCAGGGCAGGAGAACTGTTAAAATGCACTATGACCCTCTCTGCTTACAAAGATGGGTTTGAAACCACTTGAATCCAAGGCACACAGTGATCTGTAACTGTACACACCATGATTACAAACCACAGATGTACTTGCTTTTAGAAAGGAGCATCAACAAAACCCATACTGAGTCTGCAGTCAAGCTGGAAAAAGCCAAAACAGCTAAGATATGGAACCAAAACTTTTTAATAACCACTGGAAATGTTTTGTGAAAATAAAATTCTGCCAGAAACCTTTGTAGGTATTTTCATCCTGGTGCATCTGCAAGTATGTGTATACCACCCAGTTCCCTCCAAACCCAAGCATACAGGGTGAGAGAAGCTTTGCAAGAAAAGCCAGAGCAGCTCTTATTTTTGTGAGTTTAGCCTGTGAACAGGTTGATAAACAGGACATTATTTTGGAATCATGTAAAAGCAGCTGCAGGTTTGGCTGGTTTTTTATTAAAGAGTTACCTGAGAAAGTAAAAAATCATTGGGTCTCCCTGGGCAGACAGCATGGAAATCTGAAGAGTAAGTCTGCAGACAGGAAAAATCACCACAACAATCCAGTCCTCAGAGTCAAGTACATACAGGCAGTAAAATACCAGATTAAGCAGTAGAAAATTTAAACAAAGCCTGGCAGATTAGAGCAAGCATAAGAGAACGTAGAGGATTCCTCTACCCATAAAGCTGTGTCAGCTGCTTATGCCACTGGATTCATCTTGTTAAGCTTAGTAAAGGTATGGATTAGGCTCTATACAAGGGCTTGAAAAGTCTATATTTAGCTAAACCAAGAAGATGAGACCCTTGGGCACTGCACGGATTGCTATGGGAGGACGTAGGAAAAGCTACTGCACAGGGCAAAGGCTTCAGTGTGGTGGAAGCTATTGTTCTGGGAACAAGTAAAAAAATTTAACTAGAACAAAACAGAAAAGTAAAAATAACTGACCTCAAACTCAAATGGTTCTCTAAAAGATGCAGTCAATTTTTCCAACTACAATATGCCTTTTGAGCAGGTTTGGCCATTTACTCAGGCAGAAGCGGCTATCCTCACTGTATGTGAAACTGCAAGTACAGACTGCCCGAAAGATCACCCTACTGAAATCCCTCAGGTGATTTTTAACCCAAATATGTACTAATTCCAGTTTGTACGCCTTTTTTCAATGAATAGCGTTTGCCTCGCCAAATATTTCTACCAGAAGAACTGTCTGTGGGCTTCCACAGGAACATAGTCATGCAAAATTGAATTTCCATAGTTAAAGACAGACTGACAGAGACAACCCC
This sequence comes from Rhynochetos jubatus, assembly GCA_027574665.1. Taxonomy (NCBI): domain Eukaryota; kingdom Metazoa; phylum Chordata; class Aves; order Eurypygiformes; family Rhynochetidae; genus Rhynochetos; species Rhynochetos jubatus. The sequence goes on from CM050658.1 coordinate 24,308,227, forward strand.
TCAAGAACATTCCTGCCAGAAGAGAAACGAGGATTCCTTTCAGGGTGTATTGGGTTTATGTGGCAAGGTTTTGGTCGCCCAGGGGAGCTGTCAGCTCTGCAGCAGTGACCTACCCTTGGGCTGGTTTCCAGGGAATTTGCACCTGCGAATGAGAAGCAGGAGACTGCCAGCCTTGGCAGAAGTCAGGGCAGAGTCCTGAAGCACTCTCCCGCCTAATTTACAAATGTAATTTTTTCTCAGAGTGGTTAATTAACAATCGAATAGAATCAAAGCATTTTCTCCAGCCGAAGAAACCCAAGTCATCTATAGCAGCTGAACAGTGCTGTCCTTCCCTTCATCCTCCCAAATCCTAACACAAATGGTGCTTTGTGTTTTGCATCCTTTTTTTTTTTTTCATGAGAATGCTCCACTTTGGTCCCTCCAGTTTCTTTTTTCAGCCCCATTTGCCTGAGAGAAACACAGACATAAAAAAGACTTGAGCAAAACGTCTGACCCTCTACAAGGATCAAATGGGTTCCAAGTCAGACCTGCAGGATTGCAGGCAGAGTGCTTGGGAGCAGCCTCCAGCCACCGTCCCTGCTGCAGCCAGCCCCACATCAACCTGCCAATACGAGCCCTGGATGTGTCACCTCCTATAGAGAAGGGCTGGGAAAAGCCCTTGGTAGCACTTTTGTGTGATTATTCTGATCTGCTGATGAGATAAAAATGAACATACGATGTTGAGCAAAGGAACTGCAAGGCAGTTGGCAGGGCAGAGCTCACAAATGGACGGGCAGGGAGCAAAGGACCAAGTGGCAGGAGGCAGAGCTGGAAGCAGCCTTGTGAACAACTGCTGGAGCAGATTTTTTTGCTTCACTTGTACCAGCAGTCCAAGAATCCATTTCAAAACATCTCTCAGACACCCCAAAACTGTGTGCTGACATCCCAGCAAGATCCCACTCTGCTGCAAGAACTCACAAATCAAGTGGTGCGACATTTACACCTGCCTCAGCAGCCGGCAGAAGGGATCACTAAACACGCCCTCCTGTGAGCTCAGCAAGGGTACCTCACGGGTGCCAGAGACTGCGCACCCAGAGGTGTGAGCGGGTACAAAGTCAATGTCCTCCAACAAAGTATTTTGGGGTGGATGTCTCTGCCTGCCTGTGAATCATCTCCAGCTGCTGCTTTTTAACTGTGGGACAATGAAGGCATTTGGCAGGACAAAATGTGTTCCTTGGGACAGCATCAGGTTCCCAAAGCAGATCAGAAGAAAACTTTTATTTGGTGAAGGATAAGGAAGCAAGGAAAGAAAATTCCCCCCGATATCCTGCAAAGCCTCGTGCTCGTTGTCCCATCAGTGGTAATGCGTGAGAGGCGGCAGCCATAACATGCCATCTGAGAACCAGGGATGCAGTTGGTACGGAGAGCAAGGATACAGGACACAGGAGCACCAGCCCCGTGGCAGCAGCTGCCACATGCCGCTCTACCATCTACAGAAGCCTTGTTTCACCCTTTTGCCCAAGTGCAGTAAAGGTGGCATATGAGATTAATTGTCTTAAATATCCAAGAATATCTTGCTGGAATGATTTAAAACAACTTAAATGTTGAGTTTTAAATTGTATTTAAGTGATTTAACCCAGGTTGAGGCAGTGTAAAACCAATTTGATAATGAGGTAAAGGTGAAACATTATTACTGATGCATTTGAATTTTACCAAAACTGTTACAGGAAAAACATAACACTACAGAAAAGTGAAGCCTTTGATATTGCAACTGTTTAAGCTGATATTTCATACATTTTAAAGTGACTTAAATGACAATTAGCACAAACAGAAGCATTTGCAGAGGCTACAAATTACATTTTTACTACAAACTCTGTCCTTTGCCACTTTAAAATGAAATTGGTTTTGTGTTCACAACGAAGAGATGTTCAAATTTCAGTATTCTGACAAAGGTAACGACAATCCTTTTATACAGGCAACAATAATAAAAGGTGCCTAAATCAGAGCTGATTTTATAGCACGAATATTTACGAGGACCTTGATTTGTCATCATCTTCAGTGAGATGGCATTTTAAGTAATTTTAGGAGAAAAATTAACCCACATAGTGTCTGTCCTATCAAAAACATGTAATCTCCATTATCAACCAGAACACAAGTATAGAAAAGTATCTATGCGCTGGGATATGGCAGGGATAGAGTTAATTTTCTTCACAGTAGCTGGTGTGGAGCTGTGTTCCAGATTTGTGCTGGAGGCAGTGTTGATAACCCAGGGATGTTTTCATTACTGCTGAGCAGCGCTGACACAGAGTCAAGGCCTTTTCTGTCTTCCCACCACAGAGGAGGCTGGGGGTACGTAAGAAGTTGGGAGGGAACACAGCCAGGACAGCTGACCCCAATTGACCAAAGGGATATTCCATACCATATGATATCATGCTCAGCATGTAAAGCTGGAGAAGAAGAAGGAAAGGGGGGATGTTGGGAGTGATGGCATTTGTCTTCCCAAGTCACCATTACGTGTGATGGAGCCCTGCTTTCCCGAGGATGTCTGAACACCTGTCAGTGATGGGAAGTGGTGCATGACTTCCCTGTTTTGCTTTGCTTGTGCATGCAACTTTTGTTTTACCTATTAAATGATCTTTATCCCAACCTATGAGTTTTCTGACTTTTATTCTTCCAATTCTCCTGCCCATCCCACCGGGGATGAGTGGGCGAGCGGCTGTGTGGGGCTCAATTGCCAGCTGGAGTTAAACCATGACAATAAAACAACCAAACCAAAGGCTTTTTGATGGGAAAGGAAATAAAATCTAGCAATACATAAACAGAGCAGAAGGAAAAATAAGCTAACTTCTGAAAACAAACCAGCCATACATTTCATCCGCTCCTGAGGAGCACTCTTCAAACACAGCACAAACATGAAATATAAGGTGTTCAGACAACTGGGTTTGGAAGAAAGGCTGCAAGTGGTGCATGTTGTATCCTTGGTTCTTTGCTAAACAGCCACAGACCACACTGGCTTCAGATGGGAAGGCTCAACCTCACTCCCACCTCACCCCCCTCATTATTGGCCTTGATTTCTGGAGTGGGGAAAAGCCCACCTCTCCTTACATTGTACACTTTATCTACCAAGATGGTCAGTACAATTGTACCTTTCTGTGGATGAGGACTTTGTCACGGGTGGGACTGGAGGGGTTTGCCCAGGTTACCAGCAGGCCAACAGCACAGCCCAAGACACAGCACAGGTCTTCAGTGCTCACTGCCAAGCACAGCAGTGCCTGCCAAATCCACAGTCAAAAGTGTTGTTCAGAATTCGTAACTAGCAAATGAATCACTGGACAAGTTGTTATATCCTGTTTATTTAACTTAAATTCTGGTTTCAACATTTACCACTTTACCAGAAGCATGCTGAAAGCTTAGGGAATTTTAACACTGATAAAAAAATGACACTTCAACTCTTATTTCACACAACTGTGTATCTGCTTCTCCTTCTATCCCTGAATCAGTCCAAATCCAAACAATTTTTATTCCCAGCCACAAACTTGGGAAACCAGCATTTGGTTGGCTGCTCCATGCCAGCACATGAGGATAAAGCATCAGAGTCACGGGTGGGGCAGCTATCACAGGGCAGAAGAGGTATTCATGGCATTTTTATAGGCAGTAAAGGTCATAATTAGTAATTAACATGAGCTCATCCCTATCCCTTAACAACTGGTATAACTTCAGATATGCCATTTATCAGGCATTGCACAATAATGCTCTTTCTTAACAAGGTGTCATTTGTAAGGAAGATGCCCATCCAGTTTCAGAAGCCCCATCTGAAAAAAACCATAGGTACTGTGGGAAAATCAGGACTTCCCAGCAGAAGAGACACTCACACTTCACATTTTGATGCTGGGCCAATGTTAATTGACTGCAGTTTCTTGTGCCACATCACAGCATCCAGAAATGCAACAGCCAACATCACAGACATGAGAGATGTTAAGGAAAGACCAAAAAAAAAGGAAAGAAAGAAGCTGTTCCAAGAGCAGTGACACAAGCTGTTCAAGCCTTGGATTTGTATCTCACGTGCTGGTTTTCTGGTGGCTGTTACAGGCTGAGCTCTGACCAGGGCTCTTCCATGTATGCTCTCCTGTGTCTAAGGAGCAAACAGACATGCTTTTTCCTGAGCAGAAGGATTTGTCTCTTCTAATCAGCCATGTATTTTCACAAAACATACAGGAATTTTTGAGACCTCAAGCCTGCTGTCAGATATGGTTAAAGCTGAACACCGAGTTCAGAAGTCATTTGGGAGAACAAAAAGACAATACACATTGGTGACACTTCAGTAGGAGACCCATGAGCAAGCAGTGGTGAGAGAAAACACGTGTGCTGGCTTGAGCACACATGCAAGCATCCAAGGGACTTGCAGAGTTAGGGTCTACATGAGAGACAACCCTAGCTTCACTGCACAGCTAGTATTTTCATGTCACATTACATACACTCATCCTCAGTGCAGTAGAAACCTCAATGTAGAGGGAAAGACCTCCTTTCCAAGCCAAACTGTTATCTGTGCAGTCCCCATTAGGGGCACAGTGGCTACAGCAACACAGAAACATAAAGGCAAGGCAAGTCTGCACTGTTCATCAGGCCGTGATGACTGTCTTTAATCCCAAGAAAATGACGTACCTACTTGGACTCAATTTCTCCACCTGTAAAGCAGTACTATTAATACCTGCTTGATAGCCTTGAAGGCTGCTGCAAATATATATTTATACAACGTATAATTAACAAACATTTGCTTGGTGCCTTGAAGATGACAATCACTGTGCAAGTACTGGGTTGTGCTACCTACACGCAGAGCTTTTCCTTTAGAGGTTTGTCTCTACTGCCTGTAGATTCTTCTGTGGGAATGGACAAATAAATGTTTTCCTTGTGACATTCGCCGTTCCTGGGCTTCACAACTCCGCTCATTTTCATGGTTAGTTTTTTAAACTAAAATTTACATTTGGGTTTCTGCAATTTGGGGTCCAACACTGACATTTGTTTAAAGCAAACATGCTGTGTATTTGAAACAGGAAGAAGCTCCTCCAGCTTATAAAAATCCAGAAGGGGCTTCTTTTCTGTTCTTCACAATTTTGACCATGTTCCTTCAATCTGAAGAGGTTGGAGGAAGAAAACAAGAGAAGGTGCAGGCGCTATAGCCATCACTCTGGTGACTGTATATTATCTAAGGGATGCCAGCTATGGACATGCAACCTTAGACTGCGCCGTCACAGGGAAATGTCTGCAGAACTATTGCCATCAGGCCACAAACAAGTACATACAGCGTATACCAGGAGTACAGTGCTAACACAGGACACTTATTCAAGTTACCCAAAAACCAACCACACTATTGAAGAGTTGCCATGTCCATAAAAGCCACAAAATCATTCAAGTACTTGGGGGCTGGAGCCACAACACTAAAAAAGTTTTATTCCAGCAAACAGGCACAACACTATCAGCCCTCCAGCTTCCTCCTGGCTGTGTGTTGTTGAACACAGGCACAGGGACAAGGGCAATGCAACACGCACCAGACCCCAGGAGCAAGAGGGCATGGGGGCCACCAGCCCTGGCTGGCCCCAGGCATCCAGGCGGGATGAGAGGTCAGCGCCAGTACCCCAGAGCAGCCCTGAACCAGCCAAGACCCATATTCAAACTCCAATGAGGAAAAGACAGAATTAAACCTGGCCAGGGACATCAGGGCCAACAAGAAGGGCTTCTACAGGTACATCGGGGATAAAAGGAAGATCAGGGAAAATGTGGGCCGTCCGCGGAAGGAAACGGGACAGCTGGTTTCAGAGGACATGGAGAAAGCCGAGATGCTCAATGATTTTTTTGCCTCAGTCTTCACTGGCAAGGGTGCAAGCCACACCCCCAGAGTCATGGAAGGCAAGGGCAGGGACTGGGAGAATGGAGAGCCACTCATGGTCAGTGAGGATCAGGTTTGAAAGTGCACAAGTCCATGGGACCTGATGGCATACATCCACGGGTCCTGAAAGAACTGGCGGATGAGGTTGTGAAACCTCTATCCATCACATTTGAGAAGTCGTGGCGGTCTCAAGTTCCCACTGACTGGAAAAGGGGAAACACAACCCTCATCTTTAAAAAGGGAAAAAGGAGGATCCAGGGAACTACAGGCCAGTCAGTGTCACCTCTGTGCCTGGCAAGATCATGGAGCAGATCCTCCTAGACACTATGCACATGTGTGCTGGGTTCAGTCAGGAAAGGGTTACCTCTCTTTACCATGGCTGCTAGGGAGCTGTGTTCCTGGACTGATGAGGTCTCAGCTGGTGCTGGGCTTGTACCGAATTCAAGGTCTTTCTCCGCTTCTGACACTGCAGCTAACCCAAACTGACCAAGGAAGTATTTCATTCCATAGTACATCATGTTCCGGGTCTTGCATGGGGAGGGGTCCGGTAGCCATTACTCTTCCCTTTTACTCTCTCTCCCTTACTTCCTTGCTCACTTACTCCTGGACACTTTCTAACACTCCCTCTGACTCCTGTGTTAGCTGCTTTGCTAACTGCTGTGCTGGCTCGTTCGTGAGGGAGTTGGTGCATTGTTTAGAGTTCCTGGCCGTGCTATCACTGATAAGGTTTGCTCAGAATCTGCTGCATTAGCTCCCGGGCTCCGGCCCTTGGGCTGCGGCTCTCGGGCTGGGATCGCTCTTGGGCTGTGGTTCTCAGGCTCTCTGGGTCTGACTCTCACTACTCAGCACCTGGGTGTGCACTGGTCAGTGAATGGTGAGAAATTGTATCATATTGTATCATATGTTTTATTTTCTATTATTTTAATTATTTATTATTAGTAGTATCTGTATATATTTAGATTTAATCAGTAACTAGTTCTTATCTCAATTTTACGAGCTTCCTTATTTCTTTTTTTCCTCCAATTCTTCCCCTCTGTTGGAGGAGGGGAGGGGGGATTTGGGAGAGTGGCTTTGTGGTATTTTGCTAGCTGGAGTAAACCACGACAACATGAAAAACAAGGAGGTGATTGGTGACAGCCAACACGGCTTCACTAAGGGTAGATCGTGCCTAACAAATCTGGTGGCCTCCTATGATGCGATCACAATCTTGGTGGATAGAGGAAGGGCAACCGATGTCATCTACCCGGACTTGTGCAAAGCGTTTGACACCATCCCACAACATCCTTGTCCCTAAATTGGAGAGGCATGGATTTGACAGATGTACCGCTCAGTGGATAAAGAAATGGCTGGATGGTCACAGTCAGAGAGTTGTGGTCAATGGCTCAATGTCTGAGTGGAGACCAGTGATGAGTGGCATTCCACAGGGGTCGGTGTTGGGACTGGTACTGTTTAACATCTTTGTCAGTGACATGGATGGTGGGATGGAGTGCACCCTCAGCAAGTCTGCTGATGACACCAAGCTGTGTGGTGCAGTTAACATGCTGGAGGGAAGGGGTGGCATCCAGAGGGACCCTGACAGGCTGGAGGGGTGGGCCACTGACAACCTCATGAAATTCAACCAGGCCAAGTGCAAGGTCCTGCACCTGGGTCAGGGCAATCCCAACCACAAGTACAGGCTGGGAGGAGAATGGATCGAGAGCAGCCCTGAGGAGAAGGACTTGGCAGTATTGGTGGATGAGAAGCTGGACATGAGCCAGCAGCATGCACTGGCAGCCCAGAAAGCCAACCGTATCCTGGGCTGTATCCAGAGGAGCGTGGCCAGCAGGTCGAGGGAGGGGATTCTCCCCCTCTGCTCTGCTCTCGTGAGACCCCACCTGGAGTGCTGCATCCAGTTCTGGAGCCCTCCACATAAAGATATCAACCGGTTGGAGCGAGTCCAGAGAAGGCCACCAAGATGCTCAGAGGGTTGGAGCACCTCTCCTATGAGGACAGGCTGAGAGAATTGGGCTTGTTCAGCCTGGAGAAGAGAAGGCTCTGGGGAGATCTTATAGCACCTTCCTGTACCTGAAGGAGCCTACAAGAAAGCTGGGGGGGGACTTTTTACAATGGCCTGTAGTGACAGGACAAGGGGTAATGGGTTTTGGAGATTTAGATTGGATATCAGGAAAAAAATTCTTCCTGAAGAGGGTGGTGAGTCACTGGGACAGGTTGCCCAGAGAAGCTGTGGATGCCCCATCCCTGGAAGCGTTCAAGTCCAGGCTGGATGAGCAACCTGGTCTAGTGGAGGGTGTCCCTGCCCATGGCAGGGGGGTTGGAACCAGATGATCTTTAAGGTCCCTTCCAACCCAAACCATTCTGTGATTCTATGATTCTATGAAAAGCGCGTGAGGGGGACCACTGCTAGAATCAGGGACGACTGCAGGTGATCCTCTCCCTGTCTCCTCCTTTGATGGAAAAACTTGATGCCACCACCCCTTCCAGCACCCAGAGAGAGAGCCTGGTCTCAGGGCCACAGGGCAGGTCATATCACTGTGTCTAACTTACTTATTATTTGAGAATTCTTTGGGGCATGGGGATGTTGTCCACTCTTTTTGATGTCTGTAGTGGAAGTTCATTGCTTGCTTATAAAGTAGCTGCCCTTTCCTTTTATAAAGGGGAACAGAGTAAATCTGCTTGTTACAGTCTGGTTGAGAATTGCCAAGGGGATTAAATTACAGCAAGGAGCTGCTCCTCTGCTTCTTCATCCCTGCACTTCAACCAGTTGTATGGGTTTTGCTGTCTTGGATAAACCTGGCTCTTTGGTTGACTGAACCGCATTTTGTGATTTTTTTTCAAACTTGTTTGCAGTTGTGGTTTGCAGGGAATCAGCCCTTTGGTACACAGCATCAGCTGCTTGACCTCTATTAAACTATTTCTACAAGTGAGTGAAATCAGGACCTTCCTGAAAAACAAATGTTACAGCCAAGTAAACCAGCCGCAGAATATTTTTTTAACTGCAAATGGCTGAGAGACTTCAGATGTTACCGGTCAGTGCAGGTGCTTAGCACCTCCTTGATAATAATCTGCCCTGTTTCTGGTATGAAGACCCTATCTCTGTAGTACCCAGGCTTCAAGTGCACAGTCCACCTACATGTTTTTCACACAGCCATACCTGCAAAGGGCTCACCATAAACCTCAAACCCCAGTGATGTGAAATGATCAGCTGCGTGGGATAGGGGCTTGCTACTTTTGCTGAAAGTGGAAACCCACAATGAGCTCTCGAGAGAGATAAAATCACAGGCAGAGTTTTAAAAACACGGATTGAACATTTTTCATAAGGTGCACCCCAAATTGAAAGAAAAGCTAAAATAAAAGTAAGCACTAAAACAAAATACAGACATTGAGAACTTAAATTGCATTCAGAGAATTACAGATTTTATGCAATCAACAATATCCAGATTTTTCAAGACTGAGTCATAAAAAAAGTTTTAAAACACCAGAAATAAATCATATTTAGCAACTGAGGCTATTATTATAGGGTAAGTTTCCCTAAGGTATAATAGTTTTATCTCTATTACACAGAACACTATTAATGATAAACCATCCTCAGTTGCTATTTTTGTGAGCAGGTTAGTTGTCATGTAAAAAGACATCCTGTTTTTTAAAGGTGTTGTATTTCATCTGCTCCCTGAAGCCCCCAGTGACTTCTGTAATCTCAAGACATTACAAAGGAAACAAAAGCTTAGATCCCTTTGCAGATTTACTATTTTTACATGGTTTTGCTGTTTTTCATAAGCATAAGATGCTAAACTACTCCAGTGGCTTAGATGACTAAAATCCATTTTCAGCCTTTACCTCCATCCAAAACACCAAAGGAAGATTATTCTAAGTTGATGGTAAGAAGATGAGTCCTTAAAATACACTGCATGCTACATCACTGCTTCCTTCACCTTAGGAAGGAACGTGTTAAGATGAAAACCAGTATTTTTTCACCCTAAATAAAAATGATAGGGGAGGGGAAGGGAAAAGGGTTCTTTGTCTTGAAGCAAGCAGCTGAATGAAGCTGAAGAAAGGGGTGTGATTTTTAAAAGCATCCCTGAAGCCACTTGGAAGCCCAGGTCTGATTTTCATTAGTGGTATTAGGACTCAGAAGCCTCCCAGCCATACGTCAGTTACTACATATTCTTATTAGTGAATGAATTGTGTGACACGCTTGATGCTTACTAAATTGCTGTCACTGGCAGAGAGACAGTGAGCTCCACCATCCAGCCATCCAACCATCTCCATCCCTTGGTCTCCCGACTCCTTTCAGGCTCTGCAGAGCCAAGTTGCTTATAAAGCAGCACAGGTTTGGCTGCACTTTTCTTCCCTTCAGTTGTGCAGCTGTATTTCAAATGTCAGCCAGACTCCGGATGCCGCTCTAGTCTTTCTGAGCTGCTCTTGGGGCACAAAGGACCTAAAAATTGCCCTAATTGCTCAGCAGGGAATTACTCCAGCACAGGGGAATGCCTGGATGCCAACAAAACCAGACTGCACTGTCTAATTTTTTGCCTAACAAAAGTGCTTAACAGCGTACCACACACAGAAGGAATTTAATGGTCTTTTCTTAAAAACCATACAGTTCTCCCAACTGAAGTAATGCAGAGAACCATGATCTTCACATATTTAACATCTAGAAAGAGGACTGAAGCTTGTGAGCTGTTACTAAACCATCTCTTTATCTCTTTCAATATGATGTTTAGCTAATGTAGTTACTTGAAAGCGGTTTCCCAATCTCTGCTGATCTGTGGAGTCTTACATATTTCCCTGACATCCTTCATACAGCAAGTTTAAGCCTACTTAGATCAGCCTTATTTTTTTAAAAACAGACAGTGATTTCAAGGGGTCCCTCGGACGTGCTGAATTAGTAGCCTGTTTTTTTCTGGCACCTGGAGAAACTCAAAAAATACATGAAACAGTTTAGGTTTTGGCCAGCCAATCTTGTAAGAAAACAGGAGCAACTGAAAAGCTGTTTTAATTTAGAAGAGCCATCAGTGATTACAACCATACCAGCACATTTGGTAAGCTGTTGAGCCTAAACAGCTCAACAGAGATGTCAGTGCCTGAACCTAACAGTGTCAATACACCCTCAACTACTCAATCTGGATAGTCACAGTGGTGCTAACATGACCCAGCGACAGCTGCATAAATAATAAAATTTACCTGTCCACTTATCAACAGCCTGTTACAATTACTTGACAACAGCTTGACGGTTGTCAAGAACTTGATGGTATTACAACTTGACATGGTAATACCATTTTCTGTCTTAACAAACCATCCAAATTTGAAGTTAGTAACTTTGCTGTATTTGTTTTACTGTGAAGTGGTTTACTGGTGCATCCAAGACCATTTGTTGCAGCAGCTGTTTGGAATTTGAACACACAAGTCAACATGCAGTACACACTTTCCTTCTGGCCTTGCTATTTCACCTTTGCGTGCCAAATTCCTCCTTGTTGCAAGACAATTCCTCCTTGTTCTCACCCAGCTACCAATAAAGCCTCCAGGAGAGCTGATATTTTACAAACATCAACTTGCATAAGATTTCAATTTTCCTGGTTTTGTATTTAACCCCCGCCATTCTTATGAACCACAAATCCTTACACGAGGTGTTCAGTGTTGAGGAAACTCATGGAAAAAGCGGATTCTAGACTCATGTTTGAGATGAACCCTAGGAAAAAAGCATTTTTAACGTGTAGACTAGAGGTTTTGCACAACTTGAATCTATAAGATTCACTTACACCTAGGAGTTACACTTGTGCAATCATGATTTACACACACACACATAGGGACTTTATGACCCACAGAGCATCTTTGTGCTGTAGTTACCAGTTATCTGGTGGTCTTCCTGACCTTCCCTGTGGACAGTGGATTTCAAGACAAGAGCTTCAACTACTGCTTCCCTGCAGAGGCTAGAAACAAACGACTCTCTCAGGTCTTTTTCAGGGTGCCACAAAGCTTGCTGACATGCTAGAACAATGTAGCTCCATCAGCTGCCCAGGCTCATACAACCTCCTCCGCCAGACCCATCACACCAGGGGAGTGCGGCATCCAGGCCAAATTGCCCTAATTCATGCTCTTGGGGCAGTGAGGCAGCCAGATGGTTGTCGCTGCAGCATGAAGGAAGGGTGGAAGAAGGGAGGAAACCGCAGCCTGCTTATCTCTTTGGTAAAACTGCACCTGGCCCTCTGCAGCTGCACCACTGGCAGTAGCCAAGCTAGCACTAGAGCCTGCACCCTGCTCAGCCCCGGTGCTTCGGTAGCACTGCCCTGTGAGCCATAATGACCTCAGCTACCCTCATGCATGCTCAGACCTTCAACTCTGTTCCCTCCAGGAGAAATGGCAAACTGTAAGCAGTGGCCAAATACCCTCCTGAAAGCAAGTACTGTTTATTTAAAATAAACCTCCCTCCTAACTGACTGTACACCTATCTGTCTCCTACTCCAGAGCAGTCTCCAAGAAGCTTTCTCCCTGTGTAACTTGAAAGCCATTGCCATTTCGCTCTTAAGAAAGTGTTTCAATGGGTTTAAAGTTCTTTTTTTTCATCTCTAAGTCCTAAGGCTGGCAAAACATGGGCTAAGAGAAGGATCTTTTGAGCAAACAGCTTGCCTCTTATTTTTCAAGAGTGCAGTGGAGCGTGCCAGGGTGTCCGGGGTCACTCTTCCCCAACCTTCTCTGAAGCTGAATTAGTACACCTGTTGAAAAATTCTGATAACCCAGTAACTTCTTGTCACCCATTCATACAATTATTAAAAGTTATTATTAATAAATCTGCAGCTTCACTTCTCATTTGTCACAGTTGGGTTAAACCAAGATACGTTTAACTTTGAATACTGAACATATTCAACATAACTGTCCAAAATCCACCAGTCTTTGAAGTTATTCTGGAAAGTGAAGAGCTCAGAGAATCACTAGGTATTCAATGAAAAGGTTAAGCTCAGCTTTTGCAGCCCTGACAATACTGGAGTTATGATCCCGCCACAAGTGGGTACCAAACCAACCCTGCGCACCTACAGAGTGCTCTAGGCTGCTGTGAAGCCTCTGCTGCTTGCTACTCACACTGCTACGCAAACCAGCCAAACTGCTGCTGGTGAGCACATGTACACTTCAGGCTGGTTGTAGTGCAGATGGACTGGAGCCACTCCTGAGGGCCCATGCTCAGAAAAGCTTGTAGTTTGGAGACACTGGTAAGTTTCTAGAGTTCAAAAGGCTAAACCCATTTACTGCCCTATAGTACCCAAGAACCCCAGTATTTCATCAGGAAAATAACAGTTGCTAAAAGATGGATGTTCACTAAATTGCAAGCAGCAATATACACGCTGTGCATGCCCTTCCAGAGAAACCACCACCTCTACCATGAGCAGCATGCAAAGCCACCTACTGAATATAAAGCTCATTGTCCTGTCATAGGTGTTTCTGTGCTCATTTCAACCTTTTACAGGTCACTAATTACTGCTTTAGTTTTCAAAACATTCCCTTTTTTAAGGCAAGAATTCAGCATGGAAATGGTGGTGGTCTTTGCTTAGGTGTGCATGCCAATACATCATTTTGCTGACTCTGAGTCATCCTGTGCTGACTCTGAAGCCCAGCTCAGTTTGGATTCAGGTAAGTTCTTCAATGTCACTGGCTTTGATCTTACAAACAGGTGGCAAGGAACTGAATCACAACCTTGGCTGCCATCCCCTGCCACTGAATACCTCAGCAGCTCCTTAGTTTTGCACTCTGTGAGAAGCTGAGAGGCTGAGACACAATTCTGCTTTTCCAAAGCAACAGTAAGTAGGTCATGTGACAAGCAGAGATGTAATCTCACTCTTGCTTTAAGCAAAACATGTAAATGTACAAAAGGAAAACAGTACCAAAGAGACAGGAAGCCCATGTAGAAGTCAAAATATTAACGCACATAAACTGTGAAACATTCTTACTACACGTAACATAAACAGTGATTAACACGGAGGATTTGAGATGTGCATTTCCTATTGCACACAGTCTTCTACCAGCTGACACCAGTGTCATGGCACCATAGAAACAATACATTTCCAATTACCACAAAGGTGTTAAAATGCCTTGCAAAATGTAAATTCTTGCAAAAACTTTCATCATCTGAGGCAATTTCTGTTCTTAGAGTCCATCCTCTTCTATGCATGTGGGACCTAAATTTGGATCTGCTTATGTCTTATTAATAGAAAGAAACCTAAATATGAAAAATGAAATAAAAAAGGGAAAACCATCTGTATTGAGACAAGTGAAAGCATGCCAGTAATCCTAAGGCTGCTTTTCAAATATACACAGATCTACCTCACGTCTTCTCATGACTGGATGTTTTAGTCCACGTCAAATACCTTTATCTTGGGCTACAGAGAAAGTTTATCTTACAGTCCCTTTTGTCATGGTAATATTCAAACCAACTTTTCCCTTCAGTTTAGCTTCTGATTGCATTCTTTTTTTTTTTTTTAATTTTACTACAAGGCACTGTAATCTTCAGAATAAAACTCTATGAACTTGGATCCTCGGATGTCAATGGTGGAACTTGCCAAATTTATCACCTATCCTTTCAGAATTAAAAAAATCACTTTTGTATCTACCCACCACTCGAGACTCAGATACATCCACACATGTATAAACCTCCACAGACAGGCACAAAGAACACTTTCATGTAACCACAGTTTTGACCCTAAATAGACTCCATGAAGTACACCAGAGAATTACTATTGATTTTATCTGGGAGATGCTCAGAGGCTGCCATATTTGAGTGGAACCTAAGAGTCTAAGATTATGCATGTAGATGACAAATATTAAACTCTGCTGTGACCCATCTGGGGACAGGACTACTCACATGTACCCAACGTGTACTTAGCTGCAACACTGACAATACTTGGGGGCAAAAGACACAAGATTAATGAATTAGTCTCTCATTTTTAGTCAGTAAGTTTGTAAATATTAGAAACATGTAGTACTCACAGCTTAACGTTAATGCGACCTGTGTGTAGTCTGGATGTAAAGACTGACACAGCAGAGTGGCAGACAGAGATCTACGAATGAAGCATCAGTTATGTCAGTTATTGATAAACTCAGTCCCTGAGCCAAGCAGTCCTTCAGCACGTATTCCCCCCTGATTTCAAACGTAAGTTGAAATGCAGTTCCATAAGAAAGTTTTGCACAATCTGGGCCTTCAATTACATCATTTTTCTACTGAGAAGCACCTGTATGAGGCGTAACTCTCCAGGTGGCAATGCTTATGTCTTTGTTTAAAGCTGAGCTGTGCTCTCCCAGCACTTAAATAACTCTACAGTGGGATTTGGATAGGGATGATGAAAGTTCTCCTCACTGTGCTCAGCAAGAAGAGGCTAAATATTGCAGATCATCACATTTAGGGAGAAAACCAAGTCTGCAGTACAGTAGTTCAATGGATGGAAAGCTCAGCCACTGGGGTGTGCACCACAGCCCATTAAAGCCCATACTATGAGTTGGCTGTGATGACTCCCACACCCCAAGCCTCCTGTAAGAGGACCATTTGTGAGGGCTGCAGGGCCCATACAGGTCTATACTACCCCTCTGTTAACATAATGTACCCTTAGGTCTCTGTCTTGTAAATTACTGTCATTGCCATAACTTGAATTCCTAGTCTTCCCTGCAACACAGTTCAGGAGGTCCAAGAGTTTTAAGCAGTGAGTGGACCATCCACCTTCCTTGTGTGTCTTGAAATTAATGCCTGTGGAGAAAATATGACAGCTAGTTTTTCTTAAAATCAAGCAGTTCTGATATAAGCATGCAATTAAATGATGAAAGCAGAGATGTGCAACACCAACACTTCTCCAAATCCACCAAGAAAACAACGTCTTCCTTCAGTCTTTATTTTTGGGCCTTGATGAACCACTGTGATCATTTCTGGAGCTGATTCAAGGAGGTCTGGTCTTGTTCCAGACAACTGAGAGCAAAACAAACCCAAGGGTCCACCTACAAGACTGGAACCTCAGGCTGAAATTTCCTGAAAGAAAGCTGTGCTTCAGCAAGGGCGATGCCCATGGGCAGGTCCCTGCCAGCCACCCGCCAGGCGGGCAATGGCTGCTTGCAGCACTGCCCCGGTTCTTTCCACACTGCATCTGCTGAGGGTCCCTGAGCCAATTACAAAAATGTACAGCTGGTGATTTTGTGCTTTGCCTTGTTATAAATAATAAGGTTACATCTTCTTCCTAGATCTTTTGATTTTTGTCCTTTGGGAGACTTGCAGGTTTTAATGGCATTAATTCCTATTTGCCAACCTTGTCCGTATAAATGAGGATGTTCATTAAATTAATGTTACGTGATGAGCACTATAATTAGGACACATTTAAAATGCAGTTCATCTATATCAAAGACTGTCCAACATGCTCTCTTTTTTATTAATATATAATTTGAAGGAGGCTGTTTAGTTTAAAATGACTGATATTTTCCAACAACCTTTTCTCACTAAGGCAATGTACGGACTGAGGAAATACACCACGGACTGGCTCCTTCCAACTGACGTTTTTTCATACACTCTGGGGTATGACATCTTTCATTACCTATTATATTGAGTTTACTGCATAATTTTTTGCCACTCATAGCATTAAAGAAAGAAAGGAAAGCAAAGAAACATGAAATATTTGGCTACATACAACTGACATGGTTGTGATTTTGGGAAGCAAAATGTAATGTCCCAACCTTGATGAGAAGTTGCCCAGGTTACAGCACTTGCTTTTATTTAATTTCTCTAGGAACAGAGGCTCATTGAGGACACCTTAGTCAGACACACCACCCTTGAGGAGGTATCATCTAAAGTGGACATAAGTACACTGGAGATGTTACAAGTTCAAGACAAGGTCCAGGTCATTCCTAGAGCATCCTTTGTGCTGACCCATGGAGATAGCTCAGCAGTGCAACAAGCCATCACTGTTTGCCATTTTAGGTCGGACCATCTGCAGCTGCAGACCTGTCGAATTTTAGTCTTTGAATACATAAGTTGCTCAGTGGGGCTCACTGAGTCATGCAGAAAATCCATGACAGACTTAAGAAGCAAATCCAGCTCTCCCAATTCCTACTGCTGAAATACAAAGCTCTCATAAGAACAGACCAACCACAAATAAATACAGACTGAAAAGCAGGGGGTGAAAAGTGCCAGATGAGACTCTTTTCCCCCTTGTTATTTTATATCAAATAAAAATTCTATTTCATCTCACTGTCATCTAATTTAAAATAATTAAAGGCTTAGAGATTGGCCCTGATGTGTAGTCACACAATTCCAGCTGCCTGCAATGTCTGTCATCTGGGTGCCATCAAAGGCAACACCCTGAAGAGGCCACCTTTACCAAACACAGCACAGGGAGAACAGCTTTTGCAATTTTTTGCACAGCAACATATTTCCACCTATATCCAAAATCCATCATCAACTGGATTATCAGAGCCCTATTCTGTTCTCAGCCACATCAGGCTGCCATGTAAGACCATGCTAATGGCAATCAAGGGACTCACCCAAATCCAGCCAGGCTTAGAATTTACATCTTACTATTTCAGTTTATTTTCCAAATCCGTCCCCCAGTTACGAAGTTTGCCTTTGAGTTTCTTTGCTTGAGAGCCGCCCTCTCACCTCATATTCTGGCAGGGCCAGCCTGGGTCGAACCCTCCACTCCCGGCCACATGCAGTACTTGCACCCAGTGAAGGACATCAGCAGAGATAACCTGTTACCATGCCAAGGATTCACTGTGGAAAATGGGGCTCTGACAAATGCAGCCTGTTTGGTGGAGAAGTTGCTCAGCCAAGTGTGATTACAGCTGTTCTGATTCTCGCTCTGCCCGTTCTCCTTATAGGATTTCCCAAAACAAATGGGAAATAAGCTAAGAGGGAAGGAACCAGAGAAAGCGGCAGTGGTAAAAAGCAGGAACAAAACAAACCCTAAGGACCAAAATTGCAAAGCTAGAGCGAATTAAAAACAAAAGGTCAAGAAGTACATTACATGAATGTAACACAAATAACTCTCCACTCAAATCATCCTCTTATTTTTCAATTTATCCCTTGTAACTCAACTGAAAGAAGTGGCACTGGTCCACAGAAGAATCTGGCCACGCACAATAATAAAGCTTACATTTTTTTCCAGGCTAAGTGGCCATCAGTAAATTGCAGGGAGCCTAGAGGTGCTCATCACAACCTGTTAGCTGGGGAAGGTTACAAAGCCCAACATGCTGGCTGGCAAGCTGCACCATTACGTAAGCATTCAAAAGCACTGCACTGTATCCAAGCTGTGCGACGCGATGTTGATGAGGGCAAGGACGCTGCCCGCTCTAAGGTGTGACAGCCTGCAGGTGCGAAAAAAGAATTGGTTTGTACATGTTTTTTCTCTGTTGCTTGCTTTCTCTCTCCTGCTCGTTTTACCAGTTACCTTCTGTTCTTTGCATACCGTTTTCCATTTCATCTTCAACTGATGTGCCAGGTGTTAGCTAATGACTGCAAAACAGATACCCGACTGACTCTGCAGAACAGCATCTAAGCTCCCCTGTTACAAAAAGAAGGGGATACACCAGAACAGACCTTTTTTGACACTCTGCAGAATTCAGAAATAAATCAACATGAGCGGGCTGCATGCCTCCTACCTGCCTTTGCACACCCGCTCCAGCATTACCGAGGTGCAGCACAGGGTACCTACCCCAAAACTCATCTCTCCATCCTGGTGGCACTCACCTCTGTGTCCAACACAGCATTCCCTCCACACAGGGACCCAACAGGCCTCTTGAGCCAACAGTCAAGAGACAGATACAGTAACATCAGTTACTGATACAGTACCTCAGTAACAGCAACGTGAGAGTATGGAAAATCTGAACTACCTTTTAGAAAAGCAAAAGTGGCCTGATCCAAACACCTAAATAAATAGGTTTGTATTACCTAAAGTTTTAGATAAGGGGCCCACCGATCCACAACTGAATAAATGCCTAACGTGATCACTCTTCAAAAATGTTCTCAGATGCAACTTTTCACATCTTTTAAATTTCACTTAAAGCAATACAGAGGAACACAGCATGAAAACGCCACACATACTTGTACCTCTAATAGTGAAAAAAGGCTAAAATCTCTGCAAATGCTCACTCTGTGAGCTGCTTTGTGTCAAAGACAGAAATGATAATGAAATATGAACTTTATTAATCAAACTTGCATTCACAATCAGTAAATTAGCTTCCAAAACCATACCATAAGGATG
The DNA here is from genome assembly GCA_027574665.1 of Rhynochetos jubatus. Classification (NCBI taxonomy): domain Eukaryota; kingdom Metazoa; phylum Chordata; class Aves; order Eurypygiformes; family Rhynochetidae; genus Rhynochetos; species Rhynochetos jubatus. The sequence continues at coordinate 24,327,310 of CM050658.1, forward strand.
GGTCTTCTCCACTTAAATTCGTCCCTTCTGGTCCTGATCACAAGATCTTGGAGAAGAGACCACCAAGACCTCGGACTAAAGTAGCAAGAAACTCAATTCCCATGAGTGTCTCTGAAACATATTTCAGTTTGTTCAGGCAAAAGAGCTTAACGCTTGTCCCTGAGCAACCCATCAGATGGAAATGTTCTCCCAGTATGGAATCTCTGAAAGGACCCAAGTGTTTTTGTTTATTTCTGCAGGCACCCGTTGTGTCTCCTGTATCATCACAAGCAATTTTTTTCTAAGTAGGCCTAACCTACTTGTTTACACACATGACCACACACACTGTTTGAACCTAGGTTTTGTCATCTCTACATATACAAAACCAAAACATTTTGGCCTTTATCTCCTACACATTGATCAAGGGGTTCTTGATGGCAGCAGTGATGCATATACTCTTCCAGGAAACACAGAAAGAGGGAAAGAACACTATAGAAGAGAAAAATGGTCTGATCCACAACAGAATAGCCAGGTACTCTGGAAATCTGCATTAATGTGCGTAAGTCATTTTCATAAAATGACGTTAACATCTTCTATTTTGGTATTATCTTACAGATGATAGGCCCTGTTGTGGAGAGACTTTCTTCTAGTCTCAAACACCACTTAGCACAACCAACCTCAACCTCAGTTGAAGACTAGATGAAGACTTTAAATAGTAAACAGTATACATATTTGTAGGGTCTCATAAAGCTCTTCTCACACTGCAGTACAGATTCCTCATCTGTGACCCACAATCAGCAGGACCTTCACAGTGCAAGACTTTATAAACTACATCCTGCTATGTATGAGTCTAAGCAGAAACAACTCAGCTCCCAAGAATGACAGGGCAGAAAGGAACAAAGGGAGTCACTCGAGAAAATACTTTTGAGAGAGTAAATATGCGTGAAGTAGAGAATTTTGCCCTGGAATCTGAAGAGTGTTTCTGTTGTGTACAGAGAAAGAAAGACTGGGCCTCTTTCAAGGACAGGTCATTTCATGCCATGGCAGCTGTTTCAAATGACAGTCAACCCCTTCTGCTTTGTCTTAAGGAAAGCAGCAGCTTCACACTCTTTAATGAAATATGCCTCTTGTCAGGAGAATAACTCCTCACACTAAGTGTCTTGATGGCTGAGATCTCAGAAACAAATGGGGTAAGTACTGAAGTTTTGCCACTGAAGTCACTGAGAGTTTTACCTGAGTAAAGAGCACTTGCAAGCTGAGTACAAGTCCTGGGGCTCAGGTCTGCATTTAAACTCTCTGCTGTTGTAGTAGCAATAAATCAAAAAGTGGACTCACACATAAAATTGTCCTTTATCCTTCTTCCCTCAAGCTCCCAGCTCGCTACCAGGTTATGTAGGCAACTCTCCAGATAGCTACAAATCCCCTGTCTAACTCCACACACACTTCAAAACTTCTCTATCAAATTAGGTGCTGCGTTGATCAAAACAAGTCATCATTTATCAGCGGCAAATATGAAGTGATGAAGTGCGTTCTCTAACAGATCCTGAAGGTCAAGCACCACAGTAAACATAAAATAATAGCAATGTATTCATTTTCAAGTTAGCATTGGAAACCATTGGCTAAATTCTGCTCAGTGCAGAAGGAGGTAGGAAACGGAATTGTCTTGGGGAAAAAATGCATCCTAGCCTTATTGTATGATCACCAAAATCCTGTTATATTAGTGTCTCAGCAGTTCTTCCTCACTCAGCGTGTCATCTCTACTATTTACCATTGTTCCATAAAAAGCTCCAAGATGCAGCCCATATGAAAGTTACTGTCAAAATAGTCTTATATTACAGCCATGTAACAAAACCAGCATAAATTGTTCCCCACAAAGAAGCACTGCAATTTAGCCTGAATTTGTTTTCATTAAGACAACACCTTCTGCATGAGTACAGGTCAAAAATGCTTTACAAAAATATCTATTATTAGCAAGTGCCTTTTGTTCCTCAGCAGCAACAAACCAATATTGTTATATAAATGAAATATTATGTATTTTGGAAAAAAGGAAATCCATCAAACAGAAATAAAGTTTCCAGATCACAGCAATCTAAAGTTACTTCACAATGAAAATCTCTGCCAGCATCATACTGCTAAGTGGCCTACCTAGAACTGGTGTACACCAGCAACAAGTATATTTTCCAAAGCTAAGCCTGAAAACCCAAATCAGCAATACCACAGTCTTTGGTTTCTTGAGACCACGCAGACCAAGGTCACAGTCTCAAGGTTTAATATAACACATCATGCATCCACAGTGGACAAGGAAGATGGACACTTCCAGCAACCTAGCCCCTACGTACGCAAGACCCCACAGACTACCATGGCAGACTCCAGTGGAACACTGGCCTGAGCAAGTCGTGGAAGGCACCAGCCTACAACGGCAGAAGACACTATTGGGAACAACACTTGATTACACCCTCAGGCTTTCTTCGCCATCCCAAGGATTCAAAGACAAAAAGCATGTCTACCAGGGATGCCACCCCACGCGTCACTGCGTAGGCAGGCCACCTTCCTGGGAGAGCCCCAAGGTTGCCCTCAAGGACACGAGGCAGAAGGGACACAAAAAGCTGAGCTAAAAGCAAGGACCGAGGAGAGGAAGCTGGATTCAGCTGAGCCAGCTGAACTAATTCACTTCCCATGTAATACAGCACTGCAACATAAAACAATTGAAGTACCACCTTGTAAAGCGTATTCCTTATTTCTTGCCCTATAATATTCTAAGAGTTAACTTTTAAAAATAAGCACATACATACCAGGAAATAAAGCATGATGTAAAAACCTTACAATTGACTGCAGTCTTGCTATGGCCCCGTCATTTCATCTCTCCATACAATAGGAATGTTACTGCATACACTACTGCAACAGTGCCCTGTCCCCACAGTAAACAGCTCTGCTCTTGTGAGACCCCACCTGGAGTGCTGCATCCAGTTCTGGAGCCCTCCACATCAGAAGGATATCAACCAGTTGGACTGAGGCCAGAGGAGGCCACCAAGATGCTCAGAGGGCTGGAGCACCTCTCCTATGAGGACAGGCTGAGAGAATTGGGCTTGTTCAGCCTGGAGAAGAGAAGGCTCTGGGGAGACCTTATAGCACCTTCCTGTACCTGAAGGGGGCCTACAAGAAAGCTGGGGGGGACTTTTTACAATGGCCTGTAGCGACAGGACAAGGGGTAATGGGTTTTAATTGAAAGCAGGGAGATTTAGATTGGATATCAGGAAAAAAATTCTTCACAGAAAGGGTGGTGAGGCACTGGGACAGGATGCCCAGAGAAGCTGTGGATGCCCCATCCCTGGAAGGGTCCAAGGCCAGGCTGGATGAGGCTTAGAGCAACCTGGTCTAGTGGAGGGTGTCCCTGCCCATGGCAGGGGGGTTGGAACCAGATGATCTTTAAGGTCCCTTCCAACCCAAACCATTCTGTGATTCTATGATTCAGGATAGGCAGGCATTAGATCTTAGTGGGATGAGGGCAATCAGGGTGGCTGCAAGGTTTCCATTAGTATGCTGTGATGCATCTCAAAGTAACTTCCTAACTTTGGAAAACAGCAGGAAAATTTCCAGTTGATCAGCTCTGTCTAGTGGTTAAGAGACCAATGTGAATTTAAAGGCAAAGTCCAGACAGCTGAAAACAAAATTAGAAAAACATACACTAACATATTCACCAGCCCAAACACTAAACCATAATGCAGTGCTACTAATTTATAAAAACAATGTACTTTATGCAAATGAAGTACACTGGAATTATTAACAAGATCATTACCATGTGCAAAAGGTATTTTACACTCCTGTCTCTCCAGCAATAAGCAAGAGACATGTGCTTAAGTCGCTCACTCCGTTCCCGCATGCACATCTGCTCTGTCAGCCCTTTGATCGACTGCTTCAGCCAAGTGCTTTTGCAGCCTGAAGACCAAAAGAACTTAACAGAAAGTTTAAACAAATCCAAGTGTTTGCAGGGAAAAACTTGCATTCTCTCCCTCCTCTAAACACTTGCTTCCTTTGCATGCACCAGTACCATATTTTATATAGATCTTACTCGATCTGGACTGTGAGCTGCAAGTGTGCAAGAGGAGGAAGGAGGCAAGAGAAGGACCTGCCCAGGTGGCTACAAGCACAGGTCCCCTGGCACAGCTAGAAAACATCCCACAAATCTTGCTTTATGAAAAACTGCTGTGTTTGTCTCTGATTCTCAACACCCCCATTTTCAGTAGCACAAAGCTATGCCTGGGGCTGATCTTTCTCACTCTTCTTTTGGGGAATAATTTTCAGTTTCTGTTGGTAGGTTAAGAGAAAAACTCTGTGCCATTTGAATCAAGCATCAAAGAAATGGGGCTATCCCCCAATGCTAAAAAATAGTTGAGGTAATTTTCCTGTGCACAGATAACAAAATGGGTTTGGACTTCAACCTGCGTAGACATTTCTGCACTTACATTTACATCGGTAAAGGTGGATTTGCAAATAATCAGGCTCTGAAGAGGGAAAAATTGTTTGAATCAGATTGTTTTTAGATTACTGAAATTAAATGATGTCTTTGTCTTTGGGTACAACAGTGTGAGGGTTCATTTACACAGAGGAATGTATGAGTAATTTCAGTGCTGAAGCTTAGTATACGATCTTCTGGATTAAACATCTACGTGGGAGGTTCATCGAGTCTGTGTTTTACTACTTCAGTTACTGAAGCTACATAAATACTTTAAAATAAAACAACAGATGACTGTCATAGCTGCTTTGCTCTTCAAAGAAACTATGGACAAGGCTCAGGAAACACTTCTCCCTCGCCAAGACCAGAGAACTATTTTCACAAGCATTTGTGCACAGATATCCCAGAAACGGGACCACTTTACTCTGCCAACCCAACAAGCCAGCTGCTCTTTAAACAAGTGCAAAAATGCTAATTTCTCCAGCAGTTGCCGTGCACTATAATATGCAGAGAAAACTACTATTTTAGGAAGAAGAGTTTGCCATATTCCTTCTAACCACCCATCCACTGCATCAAGGATCTGGTCATTCTGCACATCACATACAAAGCCATCTGTACTGCAAGAGCACAGTGGAGATGTGTGATATACGTGTATGGCTGAAAACAATGGATACATGCAAATAAATGTGTTACAAATAAACTAAACAGCAACAAAGCTCCAGGCAACATCATTAACTTTGTACAACAATAACCACTTGTACTAAAATATACATAGATACAACTTTGAGTACTGCATGTGTTTGATTTGCCTTAATTGCGACATCCATTTATATAATTTATTTTTAAATCTGAGGTAACTTGCAATTTGCACAGACATTGTTATGCTAAACTCTCACTAAAAATACACATCAACATTTTGTTGGTTTTTCATTTTCATTCACAGTACCACTTTAATGTATTCTTTTTATATACACACATTTATAAACACACAGCAGTTCTTACAGTACATTCCCATTACCTTTTCATGCCTTATTTTGCATGGCAAACCATCTGAGTCAACTGTAATGCTCACGGGGGAAGCTCCAACACTGGACTGATGGTATACCAAGGAGGGAAGAAGGAAAGGGAGTAATTTTCACTGTCATATTTATGAAGAACTTATGAAATTAAAACCATCAACAATACAGTTGAGGAATGATAAATTAGTAAGAGCAACCCCCAAAGCATTCTGGAGTATTTCTGTTGTGGAGTTGCATAACCTGTTCTTGTAAATTTGCTTCACTACCTTTCAGCACTTCAAATACATTTTTCAAAAGATTAACACCACATTTCAAATAATCTAATTACGGCTTTATGACGTTTTACTCCTATTTGAAGATGGCGAATCGGCTATATATGCATACATGTACATCTGCGGTGTGCTCCGAACGTCTTTCAAGTGCAGGTTTCTGCAACTTTGGCAGAGTCACCTCAACAACAACTAACCAGTGTGACAACATAGGATCCTCCTGGCACACAGTGCTCTGCACTGTCTCACTGCTGAAGACACCCATCACAGAGATGGTACATTGCCTTTGAGACAGCAGATAGGATATGTCTCAAAATGAGGGATACCATACGTGACAGAGGCAAAAAAAGAAAACCTGCACATTTAGAAATAAATACACAGCAGTAATATTTGCACCACCCAGAGGCAAAACCAAATACATTTACTAAAACCAGGCATTCAGGTTAACCATTGGACTGGTATAAAATGAAGTAGTGTCCTTTATGTCCGTGGACTGATAATGACTTGCTCCACCTGGTAATTCAATCCTGGATGTACACACTTCCTTAGCTAACTCATACTACTGGTCACCCTCTGGGTTTGCAAAGGGATCGATTTCACTTTTACAAGCTGTGTGACATAACAGGTTGATGATACTGGACCAGTCAGCAGGACTTGATCCTGGGCCCCCTTCTCTCCCTCTTGATTTCAGCAGAGCCTCTATTTACAGAAACAGGCCCCAAACCACCACTGTTGAGCAGATTCCTTCTATGTACTGCATTGTTTGGGGTTTTACTGTTGTCTATCAGCTGTTTCAGAGCACGTACCTACACACCGCGTCAACACACGTTGCAGTAAGTTGCTCGTTACAGCTTTCTCAACAGCATCTCATCCAAAGATACCGTGCCTTGCAGAAACCAGTAGCCCTTTAGGCACTATAGCAGTGCCAGCTCTCAGGGATTTCATACGCAGTTCCTAGAAAATGAATTCACTATAAATTAACATTGCATTTTACAAAACTGTTCTTTTAAGCTCTATTTTGGGATGAAGCCTGACTCAGCACGCACACAGCATTCTCTCATGACACGGAGGTGAACCAGAGCTTACTCATGTGAGAAACACAGCTTGACTGCAGACGTGACTGCAGCAACTGAGATTTCAGTCTTCCAAGGAGGAAAAAGGGATTCATGCTCACCGTAACCTAGCCTGAGGTGGTGGGATCTACAAAACTGTTTAGCATGCTATGGTCTAACCAAATGCCAGAAGGAATTGCTGGTCTTGTAGCTGCTTGTATGGAAGAAGGGTGATACTGAACACTAGTGAAAGTCATGCATATCATGTAAAGTTAAAGTTCAAACAATCTTCAGGAGTAACACACAAATACTCTGTAAGGTAAGTTTGCCTAAACTGAAATGTAAGCTGAACCAAAGAAACAGCAGAAAGCAGATAAGGCCTTTCAAGGTTCTGGGCAAGACACAGACCCAAACCTCCATCAATTACATGAAAGAAAGAATTCATAAACTCAGTAAGCATCAGAATTTGATTAACCAGGCATTTTAAACGGAACCATGTTCCCAGCTCCTTTTCTGGGAAGCACATGGCATCCTGCCAGGGATGGCAAACACAGCCCCAGGCAGCAGCAGCCCTGCCCAGCAGCCAAGACCACTCTCAGCACTGGCTGCTACCAGGGTGTCCCTAAGTTACACCTTCAATGCTTCTTGATTTAAAAAAAACCATCAAATCCTACCAACTTTAATTTGGCTGAAGTGGACAAACAAAATCATACCTCAGTGAAGCTCTAAGCAACTCTTAGAAACTGCCTACTCCTGATTCCCCAGTATGCCAATGTGCACTCATGGCCAAGAAGGCCAATGGTACCTGGGCATGCATTAAGAAGAGTGTGGCCAGCACGTCAAGGGAGGACATCCTCTCTCTCTGCTGTGCCCTGGTGAGGCTGCATCTGTATTACTGTGTCCAGTTCTGGGCTCCCCAGTTCAAGAAAGACAGGGAACTACTGGAGAGAGTCCAGAGGAGGCCTATGAGGATGATGAGAGGACTGGAACATCTCCCTTATGAGGAAAGGCAGAGAGAGCTGGGTCTGTTTAGCCTAGAGAAGACTGAGAGAGGATCTCATCAATGTTATAAATATCGAAAGGGCGGGTGTCAAGAGGATGGGGCCAGACCCTTTTCAGTGGTGCCCAGCGACCCAACAAGGGGCAACAGGCACAAACTAGACCACAGGAAGTTTCACCTGTGCTTGAGGAAAAGTTTCTTTACTCTGAGGGTACCAGAGCACTGGAACAGGCTGCCCAGAGAGGCTGTGGGGTCTCCTTCTCTGGTGATATTCCAAACCCACCTGGACGCATTCCTGTGCCATCGCCTTTAGATGAACCTGCCTTGGCAGTGGGGTTGGACTAAATGATCTCCAGACGTCCCTTCCAACCCTGACCATTCTGTGACTCTGTGATTTTGTGATTCTGTGTAATTTACTCCTATGTCTTTAGGTTTTTTTAATCTCTTTGTTCGCTACCTTTCTGACATTGCTGCAAAAGCCTGTATTGGCCAGCCAGAAGAGACACAATCTTGTAACACTTTCTGTAGTCCAAGTGGAAAGCAAAAGACAAGCTTCAAAAAGTGGCTATTAGGTTCCATTCATGGGCCATAATGGTCTTATTCTGGCAGTCAAACTAGATGCATTTAAGACCTTAAGACCATGCTTTTCTTCTCCCTCCATACCAAATCTTTTATGTAGGCTTGTTTCACTGAAAAGCACAAAAGGTTTAGAACTTTAAAAAGTAAATTTGAAATCAAATACAAGCAGTAACATTCAAAGTAACCTGTCTAAACCTGATTTCCTTAAGTTTCATGTGATGCTATTACTAGTGAATTATAATGGAGACATTAATTTGTTTCCAACAGGAACCATGTTGCAGTCTCCCCTAATTTTTAGTCTATTTTCAAGTTACTCCAAATGTATTAGGTGCTAACTTCACATTTTTGCAACTAATTTGGTCCAAACTGACATAGGAACCCCAAAATATTTCTTAATAACACATTATTTTATAACACAGTACCAGAGAACTGGTAAAAGCAGATGAGGAGCAGGCTGAGGTACTCAACAACTGTTTTGCCTCCGTCTTCTCTAGCAACCTCTCTTCCCACACCTCTCGAGTAGATGGACCGCTGGGCAGGGACCGGGGGAGCAGCCCCTCCCAGTGTAAGAGAAGATCCGGTTCGTGACCACCTGAGGAACCTGAACTTACATAAGTCTATGGAACCTGATGAGATGCATCCCAGAGTCCTGAGGGAATTGGCTGATGTAGTTGCCAAGCCACTCTCCATGTTATCTGAAAAGTCATGGCAGTCAGGTGAAGTCCCTAGGGACTGGAAAATGGGAAACACTGCACCCATTTTTTAAAAGGGCAGAAAGGAGGACCCTGGGAACTACCGACCTGTAAGCCCCACCTCTGTGCCTGGGAAGATCATGGAACAGATCCTCCCAGAAGCTATGATAAGGCACATGGAGGTCAGGGAGGTGATTTGGGACAGCCAGCGTGGCTTCACCAAGGGCAAGTCCTGCCTGAACAACCTAGTGGCCTTTTGTGATGGAGTGACTACAGCAGTAGACAAGGGAAGAGCTACGGATATCATCTATCCGGACTTCCGGAAGGCCTTTGACACGGTCCCTCTAAATTGGAGAGGTATGGTAAAGAATTGGCTGGATGGTCGCATCCAGAGTAGTGGTCAACAGCTCAGTGTCCAGATGGAGACTGGTGACAAGTGGTGTCCCTCAGGGGTCCATACTGGGACCAGTATTGTTTAACATCTTCATCAATGACACAGATAGTGGGATGGAGTGCATCCTCAGCAAGTTTGCAGATGACACCAAGCTGAGTGGTGAGGTTGAGTTGCCTGAGGGACAGGATGCCATCCAGAGGGACCTGGACAAGCTTGAGAGTGGGCCTCATAAGGTTCAACAAGGCCAAGTGCAAGGTCTTGCACCTGAGTCGTGGCAACCCCTGGTATCAATACAAGCTGGGGGATGAAGGCATTGGGAGCAGCCCTGCAAAGAAGGACTTGGGGATACTGGTGGACAAAAAGCTGGATATGAGCCGGCAGTGTGCGCTGGCAGCCCAGAAAGCCAAACAGATCCTGGGCTGCATCACAATAAGTGTCGCCAGCAGGTCGAGGGAAGTGATTCTCCCCCTCTACTCTGCTCTGGTGAGATCCTACCTGGAGTGCTGCATCCAGCTGTGGAGCCCTCAGCATAAGAAAGATATTGACCGGTTGGAGCGAGTCCAGAGGAGGCCAAGAAGATGCTCAGAGGGCTGGAGCACCTCTACTGTGAAGAAAGGCTGAGAGAGTTGGGGTTGTTCAGCCTGAAGAAGAGAAGGCTCCAGGGAGACCTTACTGCAGCCTTTCAGTACCTGAAGGGGGCCAATAAGAATGATGGGGACAAACTTTTTAATAGGACCTGTAATGACAGGACAAGGGGTAATGGTTTTAAGCTAAAAGAGGGGAGATTCAGACTAGATATTACGAAGAAGTTTTTTACAATGAGCATGGTGAAACACTGGCACAGGTTGCCCAGAGAGGTGGTAGGAGCCCCATCCTTCGAAACATTCCAGGTCAGGTTGAACAGGGCTCTGAGCAACCTGATCTAGTTGACGGTGTCCCTGCTCACTACAGGGGGCTGGACTAGATGACCTTTAATGGTTCCTTCCAACCCAAACTATTCTATGATTCTATGATTATTTTGAAGTGCAGAGGAGCAGTAACAGAACCTAAAATACACAGCAACATTCAGTGTCATTAGTCACTGAATGAGCTCTCAAGATTGCACATTGTTACGGGTGTAATGTTATGATGTTGTAAATTGCTATTTCTTTCAGCTGATTCAGACCTCTGCGAATCGACAAACACTTACTGCACACAATTTATGAAGCAGATTTCCATTGACCGAAGAACTGTAAAAAAAATTTAATCACATTACATTTTAAGACCTGGATTAAATGTCTCTGTAAACACCGTGAATGGCTTTGATTGTTCATACACCTGGAGTGTCTGTGTCTCTGAGTCTACAAACCTTAGCACATGGTACTGAGATTCGACTAAGCTTCTGCAAAGTCTTAGATGAAGTACTGTTTTCATTCTGATACGTATTCCTAAGCACAATTAACATTATATTTGTTTAACATTATGCTTTAATATTATAATTTTAAAATTATAAGTTGAAACGTATGTTGTACATAACAATATGGTACACTTACTAGAACTCGTATATAAAAAGAGTTAGAAGATGCAAACTGTTACCAATGGCACTTATTTCCAAAGCTACTTAAGCTATTATATGGGAAGTTACAAATACTCTTTTTCTCCAGACAGTTTTTATGCCTGTGTACAAACATGACAAAAAGTGTTAATATTGTTTTCCAGCTTGTGGCTTATTGACACAAAATTAGAGTTCAACCTTGCTCTCCTCCAAGGGAAAACCTTACCTAAAGAGTAAACACTTTCACTCCATGCAGGCAGGCTTTCCCCTAAGATACTCCATCATTCATTAAATAACTGTAAATTTTGTATGAAATTTCTGTCCCCTTGAAGTCCTGTGGCATGAGCCAGACCCAGGACGGAGCCTGCCGCTCTTGCAGGCATTTTGCCATGGACTTCGGTGGGAAGGCAGTGGACCACTGCGGTTGAACCTCCCCTGCAGCAAGCCCTGCCAGGCGTGGTTTGCATGTAAAGCAAACAGTTATACTTTGAGCAGAATTTCGGAGCCCCGAGCATGCAAAGATACACAAAATTCATAAAGAACAAAGAAAAAGCAGCAGCAGTCAGCAGGTTTAGACTGTGACTGTCAGAGGGGCTCTGAAAACATAATACATTCCTGGTCACTGCTAAATTCCGTTTAAGTGCTGTTCAGAAACAACTCCTTCAAGGCTACTTTTCTTCCTAACATCATTTACCAACTCTCTCGCCATGAAAATGCAGACAAAAATATTCTGAATAGCATTTGTAGCAAGTACTTAGTATCTGTGAAAAACTTCCTTTTACCAAAACATAAAATGAGGGTTCTGCTTGTTCTGCCTCCAAAAAATCCAAAAACCTAAGCATACAAAAAACCCAACCAACCAAAAAAAAAAAATTGCAGCTCCTCCCCTGAGGGAAGTCACCCAGGAATAAGCATGAGCTTGACAAATTGCAAACTTCAAGGTTTGGCCTGTTGTTTCGTTGACACAACGGGTAACAGCATCTCTGATTACATACAACTGCTATATTTAATTGATCGTTTCCTACTCTACTTTATTTTGGAAGCATAAGGGAACAACTCCAACTACTGCTTGTTCCAGCCTTCTGACTATTTTTCAAATAGTATGGTAATAATTTAACTTCAGCCATGACTTAATTTTAGCACTGTTATAAGAAGTGATACAAATTAGATATGGGACTCAAGTAGTTGGAGGGTCCGTGAGCAGCCCGGTCGTTATCCTGCAGATGAGCTACACGCACAGTGTAACAGCTTCATTTATCTCTCCAGGCTGCTTTTTCTGCTACCCGCCCCCTCCTGCCCTCTGCACATGGGAGGCGCTCGCCCCTGCTTGGTGATGTCAGTGTCTGACCCTGGCCAGCAGCAAAAGCATCCCACCCCCAGGACTACTGCAGGTCCCCGTGCTGGGCCATCCTCGACTGCCGGGGGCAACTGATGAGAATTAAGGGCAGCCCTAGTTTGTAAGTGGGACTGAAGCACGCTGCCAGTAGCAAACCCAATGCAGGCCTGAGCTTTGCCCCACTTTGAATCACAAGCTGTGCTGCACATTTTAACTGAAGGCTTCCAGAATGTCTACCACAACCCCTCTGTGGACACCAATTTTCTTACCTACTCCCCACACGACACAGCTTGCAAACATCAAAAGTGAATCTGAAACACAAACACCTACTATATAGTAATACTCGCAGTATCCAACAAGGACAGTGGATGGCATTCAGCCTGAAAATCAAAAGAATAAAACCACATCACCTGAGAACCAGCTCATGCATTTGTTCTCGGCTACAGTGAGCAGTGAACATGCAGAAGGAAAACACGGCTGATCAAGACCAAACCTCTGAGTTAAGTCAGAAGTAAAATAAGGTAACTTTGGCTGAGAAAAAATGAAACCCAAAATGAAATCCAGAAAACCTCCAGAAGGGTGAGCAAATGACATTACTCACACTTCTGACAGCAGTATTCCAGAAACTGCAATTTGTACACAGATTTGTTGATTCAAATAGCACGTATGACGAAAGCTAAATATTCTGACACACTCAGAAAAACCTCAGTGGATTGTCACTTATCCATTACGCCATATCACTGCCAAGCTGCAAAGGAGCACAGGATGTTCAAGACACACCTTCTGCCTTGAAGAAATAATTTTCTTAAGATACGAAATAACAGGGAAGACTCCACATAATTACAAGTTTGCTGGGCTTCTACCAAATAGAAATATTGAAATATATGCAATATATTATATGTGCCACACAGTGTAAGTCCATGTGAGGCAGAAGAGGAGGTAAGGGGATGCCAGAAATGAATTCAGAATGGGAGGCAACTCAAGCATTCAGACAGCTGTCAGGACAGGAAATCCAGCAGACACAGACCATGGCACTGCCATCAGACCTTCCTGATGCTCCTCTGACTTCATCTTCCAGAACAACATTCACTCCCCTCCCTCTTCCAGAGACAAACTATTAATTTTCTTCATTATGTTACGTATTACATTTAAAGTATGAATATATTAATTAACATGTGCGCATGAGAGAAAGTTAAACCAAACCCAACCACAGACAGGTCCATTGATTTGACAAAAACTCAGGAGGAAAATAGAAGCAAAGCCAGTAATGAAACCTTGCAGTCCCATCTCTCTGTCCTCTGCATTAATCTCTGTTTTCAACTAGTATGGCTGAAATACAGATGCCAGGTATTTAACACAGAGTTCTGACTGTAACAATTTATGTAGAAAATGTAAATTCAGAACATCTTTACGCTTCGCAGTTCTACAAAACACACAACAGTTGCAGCACATCAGCATAGGGCTGCCTCGTACCGTGCATTTCGACCACACCACCAGGCATGCTGCAACAACAGATGAAAATGCCGAGAACCAAGGAAAGCAGAGACCAAATAAATTTATAGGCTATTTCATTGAGCAGTATGTAGTATCACAAAATCCAGTCTGGGCAAATCACCACAGTGCATTCTGGTGACTGTTGCGCCCACACCACCGGCCTCCCGCTCACCACAGAGGATACCTGCCCAACAGTGCATCATCTTCTAGCATCAGTTCAACACTTGCTCCAAAGGCAGCACTGCTGTTTCTTGAATCCTCATTACTGGTTATACCAACACTGTGGGCCTCTCCTACGAATACTGCTCAGCTTTCACTACTTCATCCCCAAGCTCTCTGAAGATGATAGCTGTAGGTGCTCTGGAAGGAATGGGCATGTTGCGATGAATACAGTGATGTCATTAGTAAGCTAGGATTGCTTGAAGATGTGGGAGTAAAACTGCAGGGGACTATGAATAATACTGCAGGCTGAAATGCAGCTGTGGATGAAAAAACATTACTATTTCTGATACTGTTCATAAAGTGTGAACTGGAAGACAAAGTCAGTGCAGAAGGCATGGTCATGAGGACATACACTCTTTCCTGAATGAATAAAGAAGGCGCTAAAGAAGTTAAATACATAATGTCTTTAATTGCTTACGCAGGACTCTTACAAATTAAGCAATATTTCAGAGATACTTCACCTTCACCATTCCAGCATGCCTTTTGCAGGGCTCAGGAAGGATTATTGTCCCACAGCACTGTTTCACGTCCTGCTGTATTTCAGAGTTTTACCATAGTTTTACCCTCTCTTAAACATCAGACTGGACTGACTACAGAACAGGAGCTCTTGTAACAGTAAGAGTAAATTAATTTCCCCAGCTACCACAATATTTTACACATGAAAAACAGACAGTTGGGTATGGCTTTAGGGGCATGATACCTACTCAGACTGACAGAAATAGCAATCTTTCCTGTAGAACTGATGATGCACTGTTCCCACAGCCGACAGCTGCTGAGAGCTGTTGGGTTGAGGCTCTGCTACAATGACACCACAGTTCTGATGTCAGCCTACACTGTCCAGTGACTGCACTTTTCTCAAACACTCACACACTGACTTATCAGTGCGAGTTCACCATACTGAACAAGGATTTCCTTTCCATGAACTCAGAGCAAAGTCTTCTGCTATAATTCATGAGCTAATTCAAAAGGTAGAAAACCAATTTCAGAACTGAGTTGCTTAAAAAATAGTTAGTAAGCCCTTATTTGGCTTCTTTATAAGCTTCATGCAGGTAACAAACATTTGCTGGCTGTGTCTTGTAAGTTACGGCAAATATAGACAAAGCAAAAGAGAAACATTGCTGAGTGGACAATATGTGAAAAAACATTTACTGAAATACAGTCAAAAATTTAAAGCTCTTTGTATGGAACTTGAAAATTAAGCATATTTCTTGGACTGCAGAAGAAATATTCAGCTACTTTCTCAGCAGAACTCAAATGAAAAATTATATCATCTCACAATTAAAGAAGATGACTCTCTTAGCAGAAGGACATCAAAATGCTGATGGAAAAATCTGACTGAGAAAGAGGGCTATTCAACTCAACCAACAAAATAATAAGGTATAACACCTGGAAACAGAAAATAATCAGACTTAGATTGGAAAGACGTGATTTTTCCAATAATGAAAAAATAAACCATTGGGACAACTCACTAGCAGATTTGTTGACTTTTCTTCAAGAGTCCATGTGCTTTCATTTGCCTGATGTGTTTGTTCCAATGCCAAAAAAGTTGGTTGATGATCTACACAACAGTTCAGAATACTGTCAAGCACCATTTTGGCATTAGAACCTGTGAATTCACAGGATCTTCTCAGAACAAACCTGAACGTTTTTAGATCTCCTCAACTATCTAAGCAAGAGTAAGCCCACCCCTTTTAGAACCAAAGTCCTGTGTTTGGCTGTAAGGAAAAGGCATCCTCAACTTTCTCAGGTCTTCTCTAACGCTCTCTACCATCTTTACAGCTTTCAGTAGAAAAGCTTAACTGAGAGGCCATGTCTTCATGAATTAGTCAAGTCTATAGAATGATTTATCCCTAGTCAGCAACAGTATGCACATACAAACTTAGTGTTTCAATCACAATGGGCATAGATTGAGTGAGCTGAGGTTGCATAGGGACTTCTTTTATAGGTAGATGGCACACACTGGGAAAGCAGCCTTAGGCTACTCGTTGTCCAGTGGGTCTTGCTGATTTTGATAGTACTTCTGTGACTTTGATTTCTGCAGTGACCATGGACTGGTCACCGGAAAAACTACGTAATAACCCTACAAGTTTACCGTTCTTTGTTCAATTAGTATTCATTCAGGTATCCAGCAGGATTCCTCACCACAACAACAAAATTCTTTGATTCCACAGTAATTATTTTTTGGATAGGAGTTTGTAGTCTGTAATGAACTAGGTGTTCAAGTGGTCCTGCTCCCAGTTAATTCCAGCCAATAAACTGCACAGTTTAGCTAAAAAAACCCTAAAAGTACACCAGTCTAAGTTTACATTCCTTAGTAACTGCTGCCACTGTATTTATGGATATTCAGTGATCTAGAATGGAGAGAAAGAAAATCATAAATGGATAGAATGGTGATCAAGGAGACACTCTTCTTCTTCAGACATAGGCCAAACAGCAACAGAAGTCTAAGCCCTTTCACTTTCCCTCTCCTGCCCCAATCCAGGCTTTGGTGAAATGTTTAATAGAAGGAATTACATATTGCTTATATTCTGGCTACGGTGACTGTATTCCTGAATAATGATCACTAGCTGTTTCACATGCTCCCATGTTATTCTGTGTTCATCCAAAAACATAATGAAAACCGTTTGCCGTCTTTGTTGTACCTGGCATCAGAAGGCAGAGGACTGCGCAATGCCCAACGCGAGACATGTACAATGAGATATTGTTCTGCACCATAGCTGTAACAATCCAGGTCCGAGCTGAAAGGGTAAATCACAACCACATGGCTCACATTTAATGAGTGTATTTTTATACACATGAACAATCACAAATGCATACTATAATCATTCGTACTCCATGTGCAAATCCCACAAGAACTGAAGATATCCTCTGGCCAACTGAGATCGTTCTGCTGTCCACACATAGTGTAGACATGGCATTACTGTGCCAAAGGAGCGCAAGATTATTTTTTTAAATAATGGGTATGTATTAACTAGGGATTTTTTAATAATTATAATTTGGCCGTATCAAATCCGTCTTTTTCCAGACCAATGAATGGCACATGTGACATAGGAACAGTGTTCCTGCCAGTTTTCACATTTCCATCATCTTCCATTGAGACATTAACAGCAAAACAGAGAGGTTTAACAAAAAATCACAACTCAGGACTCCTAGCAGAAATATCTCACATCTTTTTTTTTCACTTGTTACATCCTTTCAGTCTGCCAGATGAAAACTTCAAGGAAAAATGCTCTCTGAGAGTAAATGTATCATATTTTGCTAAAAGACGGAAATGCAATGAAATTCATAAGCAATTCAATAAAACCAAAAAGGCAGCCATAATTCCAACTGCTCTCACATAGTTCTAGAATATCAGATTAACAACTGCAAATAAAAATTTTAAAATATTTTTGGTTCTACACTTTCTGTTTTTTCCTGTCAAAATATACTATTGCTTAATTTTTTGCTCATCTCAACTACTTGCTAAAGCCTATGGATGAAATACTAAAACTAGCTGAATATCCCGTTGGAGGCCTACACCAGTTAGCTGTGCAACTTTAAGCACATAAACACTGCAGTGAAACACGGTGTCCTCGCATCTCCACAGGTCTGTAAGTACATTACTAAGCCATGGCCTCATGCAGAGAAGTAGCACCCATCATTTTTGGGGGATGTGCCTGGGAGAGGAACTCTTCTGTAGACCCTTCACACATTCTCAGCCTCTCCCATCAGCTCTACCCAAGGGCCAGGAAAGATCAAAAAGGAGGGGTTTGCACTCTCTCAGAACAGGTGAAAATCATCCCTCAAGCGCCGGGATGCACACCAGCCTGGGATCCCAGCTCTGGAGAGCACCAGGCACCACAGCAAAGCAGGAGATGATGCAGTCTGAGCAGTGGCATGCCCACTGTCCCTTGAAGACTATTCTTCAGAAGTAGTTGAGCTCTTCAGTCATTATGTGGTGTGGGAGACAAACCCCTCAGGAACAAGTCCACGTGAGAGACTGTCAAACTTGCTAAAAACCTTGGTACTGCCAATATCTTCTAAATGGAAGGTATTTAGATATAACAAACAGGTAGGTAACATCCTAAAACAGATGGTGCATAATGCCCTAAACCAGATTGAGCACAGGCTTAAAGTTTGCAAATAAAAATCTAGAAAGGAACTATTATTTGCATCACTCAGCAAGTGTATGAGTTTCTCATATATGCTCACACTATGGTGTTCCCAGCTACAGATAAGATGCATGAAATGGTGACTACAAAACATCAACTGTTTTCAAGGCGTTAGCTCACCTGTGTCACAAAAAAGCCTCTAGTGCTGTTACAGTGAGCCTTTATATCATACTTTTAATGTCACAAGTCACATTTAATGAAATGTTTTGAGGATCTGTAAAATATTTTAGATGCATGCATTTCTGATGAACAGGAAAATAAGTCATTACAACTAGAAAGTTACTGCTGTTTAGCTGATGGAATTTTGCTCATCGTAATAATACTGCAGTAAGAGTGTAACACTAGGAGTAGGATTCTATATTTGCTGTGACCCAGCATTCAAATGCATTTCTGAAGCTTAATAAATTATTGCTAATAAAGCTGTGAGCAAAAAGATCATTTGCTTTGGACAGTGAAAGCATGTTCTGTTCACGCCGGACAAAAGGCTGGCGGCCTCAGCAGCCCGCTCACGCACTGAGCACGACGCAGTGCAGCCTCTGCACATGCCCACACTGTAAATGCATGCACCCGAACGCATGACAGTAGACCAAAGCTGACTTTAAACCCATGGTGGTTGCTCAGCTCTGAGCACCAAGCCTTTACTAAGAGTGCTTGTGCAATGGTACAAACTGTCCCTCAGCTGAAGCCCACACTTGCATTATAACTGGCTGCCATACAAGAAACGGCTACCCAGGCTAGAAAAAGACCCTTAGTTTTCAGTGTAGATACACTACACTACTACTAGAAAATGTGTATCAATCAGAAAGGAGAAAATAATATTAAAGGTGAGGAGTTCTACAAAGACTTGTCGTGGTTCTAGAACACTTTTTGTCTTTGCTCCCCATACATAGTTATGCTGCTTGGATAATTTTTTTCAAGACATTTTTATCCCTTTCCTTCATTATAGAGCTATTCAGCATTATGGAAAAAGCAGGGGGTTACCAGGTCCCACTTTGCCTGCTGAACTGACTTTTTGGTTCTGACACTGCTTTAACTCTTCTGATAAAAAGCCAGCACCTGGTAAGGGTGCAGTCCCACTCCTGCAGAACACAAACCTGGGTGCTTGCAGGACTGCTCACGAAACATTCCAGTTAACGGTTCGGACTGCTGTGATCTCTACTTACTGCCAGGTACCAGTGTCCCAGACAACAAACTTTCCACGTTACTGTCCACACTTAGTATTACTTAGACTTAGGTTTTCTAAAGCATACTTTAATTTGGAGAATAATTCCATGATTTTCTGAGCTGACCCATCAAAACCTTGATGTTCAGACCAGGTAAGCACTCATGATACCTAAATGCCTATTTGCATCAACTGGAATAATCAGTTCTTTTCACAATGAGGCTTGATGTCTCCATTACTTTTTCAAACTGAAATCCCAGGGTTTTCTAACAAGCAAGTTTAAATAGGAGATGCCCAGGCACTGTAAACCTAGCAGTGTCTAGCACTGATGTTCAGTCCTACAGCAAAGAACTGATGAAAAAAGAAACATCTGTTCTGCTTCAAAGCCAGTTTTGTAGACTTAGATGTTGTATAGACATCCACGGAAAACCTGTTCACTCCTAGGCAGTGGTCCAGATGAGGTCAGAAAACTCAGAAATGGGGAAGCTGATGCACTTTTTGCACGCATATGTAAACACAGAGCCTATCCTGTCATTCAGCAATACAGTGTTGTCAAGTGCTTTTCCTGGGGATGTCAGCCGTACAATACCACTGTGGAAAAGTTGAGTGGACCAGAATTTCCATAAAAATTTCTTATTTTTTTTATTAAGAATTCAACCCTTTTCATTTACACCAAATACAAGTTTTCAACCCTTTAGCATATTTTCTCTGAGAGATAGAACTGTAGATAAAACCTCTTGCCTGGAAATGTGCTACACAAATGGGGACTATACTTGTAACACATAGTTGCAAAGTACTCTTGCATCTGTGACACATACTGCAAAGAGACTCTCTGAGGTCAACTGAAAGTTGTAATGGCATACTAGAACTCTGACGTATTTTCCATTCTGAATCTCAGGCTCTTTCTCAGAGCACAAATGGATGTGAAATGGTAAGATGAGAAGTTTATTTAGCCACGCCAAAGGACCAAGAACACAAGGCTGACTGGCAAAATGCAAAACAGACTCGCTTTACCATTTGGCCAGACTCCAATGCTCTGGAAGCTGGTGTTAATCATCACTGTGGGACCACACAATAGTACAAGGCACCAAACCCAGCATCAGTACCGGGACGAGTGTGCCACATGCTCCCACCTCTGTGCAGTCCCAGACATGTAAAAAGAATTTTAGAAAGATATAAAATTGATTGGAAATGAAAAAGCTTCCTAAGTTCTTTGAACAGCTTTCAACTTATAGAAGAAGGAACACTACATTACTGAAAGGCAGACTAAAATGACAGTGATTTCAACCTGAAGATAAGAAGGATTTTAACAGTGTTCAAAACTTCTTCACTTCCCATACTAACAACTTTTTTTTTTTCAGTGGGTGTTCTGATTTGTTTGTGTTGGTTTTCTTCTAAGACAAACAACACCCATTGAAATGTCTGTGTGTACGCTATATCCAGAATAATTAGCATGCTTTATGGGTTCTATAAATTCATTTCCAAACAACCTGGGTTTCTTTTTTGGCTGGAATAGAGCATCCATACGGGAAAGCATTCTGGTATAGATACTAGCATGGTTTATTCATGATAGCTGCTCTGGTCAACTGAGGCTTTCATGTTGACTAACTCTTCAGGAAAACTTGAAATAACCTCAAATATTTAGTTACTGAGAAAAGTTACATGCCTTACTCCTATCTGAACTCCTCACACTGAAAGAAATAATTCTGTGCACGATACAATTGACCTTAGTAACTCCCTCTGCTGTGATAATACTAAGGCAAACAGAACTGTATTTTTAGGATTATCCTCATCTTAAAATTTTACCCAAATTTCCGAATGTGTCTACAGCTAGTGATAAGCCTATGTAAAAGAGAGGAACTAGATGCTGCCATGCAAAACTAGACCTGTTTTTAAAAGGGACAATGCTGAATGCTCTAGTAGGAGAATAAATTCTCCTCATACACAGAGTTTTCAGTTTTGCAATGTAATAGACAAATGCATTTCTTAGCCCGGACATACTGTGCATCGAGGTACCTTGTTTAGCATCCATCATACTTTTATGCTGCTATGGTAACTGCATGAACTACTTTTAGATAAGTAAACCTTTTGTAATTTTGCTAAGTTATTTACTTCAGCTACATCTGCCAGAGTAAGTTTCAAATTTTAAATATACATGGGGTAGAAAAAGAAATATAATTGTTATATTGTACAAAATAAAATACTTGTTATTTTATTTAGCAAGTGATTGCATGATCCCATCCTACAACACCTGGTGTGTGTTGTAAGAACTGGTAACAAAATATCTGCTGCAAAGAAAATAAGTAATTTACCTTCCATCACCTACAGCTGTAATAAATAACACAGTACAGATTTCTAGTTGAAGAAACTTGTACAAAAGGCCTTCCTTGCCTTGAATATTAGGTTCTGTAACACTCCCATAGTAGATGAGATACTTAGAGACCTGTTGTTAAACAGGACTTCTCCCAAACCTCAGTAGTTGTCAGCAAACCTACCCCAGCTGCTTTCAGCTTGAGCAAAGGTGCTTAGGAACAGAGGGTGTCCCTGGAACAGGCAGCTCCTAAACCACATATCACTTCACCAATCACAACCAATGTCTTTCCCTAGGAGCAGAGAGGAAGGCAGTGCTCTTCACACAGCACAGGTCTAACACGCTTCGGCCAAACCACTCCACCACACCAGTGACGCATTGCGTCCCACATCAACCTGTACCCAAGCAACACTGTACAGTACATGGCACTGAAAGCATCTCCTTCAGCCTGCAGCACCTGCTTGTTCTCAGCTTCTTCATCTACCAGCATACAGACTCCCTCCTCCTTCTCTTCCCCTCACCTTCCCCAAGCCCAAAGAGCCATCCCCCATAACAACAGGCTTTACAGCTGCAAGGTACCCACAAGCCTAGCTATTGCTACCGCCTGCAGTCCTGCTGCTGGGTGACGTGCAGGACGCCAGGTGCTCCTCATCGGGTAGGACACCCACTAGGTAAGGACATAACATAGACATTCTATGACAAAATGATGGAGGAGCCAGGAAGGCATGGAGCACCAAGGTTGGCTTTTTAAGGGAAAGCAAAGGACTAGAAGCAATTGAGGTGTGCAGGACTTCTTTAGACCAAATATCCTCATCAAAGAACAAATGGTCTTCACAAGCAGAGTCATCAAACAAACCCACGGGATGTTATTTTCCTTTGCCTGTAAGATCATCTCCATCCTCTCCAGACAGATATGAAGCTGCTTGTCTCAAGCTGCTCAGGCAAACAGAAAGCACGGAAATGACTGAAACTCAATCTAATGAGAAGTTGCAGTGTTCTGTGAAGATACTGGTGGCTTCACAGCTCAGCACAGTACATAAACAGCCTCTCTGATGATAGGTAACATGGAGTTGTAATAGAGGGGCTCAGAAAGCTTTCAGAAAGGAAGGAACAGAGCTAACGATGACAAATTCTTTACTCTTTCTTCCTACAGATCAGCAACACCACATGGGCAAGATCACCAAAGGTTACCAACCTACCAAATCAATGCGGATGCCTAATCTTTGTCTATCAAAAGAAATCTATCAGGAATATGTATCAATTCACCCTTACAGTCTAGTGCAGCAAGCCCACCATGTGCAGGCCTAACGGGCGTCCAGGCAAGAGCCACGAATGCCCTGAGGGACTGCCTTCCCCCCCATGCAGGAGCTCTGATCCAGCAGTGAGGGACCACCCGGACGTTTCTCAGGATTAGGTAAAGATTTCTATGGAAAGATCTAACACTGCTACGCAAGAGAAATCCTCTCTGAAAAGATAATAAAAATAATCAGTGAAATCTAAAAGCCCTGGAGAACCCCAAAATCCATCCCTCTGGCACTTGTATCAGGAAGCGACACGGAGCAGTTATTTCCAAACTGTAGTTATCAGCAAAGCGCCCTGGTCTTGGTGGTGGTCTGGAGCAAACTCGGCGGTGGTCTGGCAAGTACTCGTCTGACACATGTCGATGGCTTCAGCTCCCCGTTTCCAACTGCTAACTTGCACGAAATACGTTTAACATGCGTTTGATATTTTTATCATACAGATTTACCATTGGAATTGCTGAGGCTGCTGCAGAGGTGTTGCGCAGCCTCAGATGCGAGGGAGATTATGACTGCCACGTGAACAAAACCTTGAAGAGCATTTCTTTAAATATTTGGAAAGTACCGCCAGAAAGGAAGCACGAAAACACCTGACCTGCTTCTACAAAACAAAAACCAAAATTACTTTTTTTTCCCCCTGAAATGCACAATGCATGTCATGTTAGAAAGAGATGTAAGTGTGATTAAACTATTAAAAAACTGGGCAAGCCTCCTTAATGGTATGCAACTTTGCACACTTGCTTTTTTTTGGTTGCAGTGCCATTAACATTATGAGTGCTTTGAGTGTCTGGGAGAGAGACAGGAAAACTTTTACAACTGAAACCTGAATTTTATTTTTCTTTGTTGAGTATTTATTTGTTCACAGAAAAGCACACAGGGAGGAGATACACAAGCTGTTTTCTACTAAATCATTCAACCTATTTCTCCAATACATTCATCTTAGGTTTTAATGTGGTGAGAAGTCTCTTCAGTTTTCTTTACTTTAAAATCCACCTCTGGACACTACTGTGAGATAAGCAAAAAGGGTACAACACCCCTGCCACAGAGCTACAATTCAGTTCTGTCTCTTTATACCACAAAATTAAATACCTTTCTTTGCATGCACGAGAGACTGCCCCCAAGCTGTCCACGAAACGATCATTTTCTTGATCAAACTAATCACTTTTTATCAGTTTTAATCAAAATTCACCACTGGTTGCAGACAGCTTAACTCCTTTGGCTGTTTGGCTTGTCACAAATCCACCCCGTCACCACTTTGCAAAAAAATCTTAATTTTTTCATGTTCTTAAGTCTTCCAGGTTTCAGATGCACAACACTGAAGCTTCTCTCCAGCCTCACCTCGCCATCTAGCCTAAGTCTTCATGAAGATGTGGCCAGTGCACGTCCTTTAAGCCTCAAGTCCAGAACCCCACGTGTAGAGCATTCCACCGCTAACACGGGCACAGGAACTGTTTCTACACAGCTTTTTAACCAACCAGCAGAACACCATCCCAGTGTCACAGCGAAATTTAATGGCTTCTGTGTGCAGGGGTAGTTTTGGGAAAGACCCAGGGCCTACTTCAGCACCTGTGGACCCCCAACGGTATCCTTGCTTTCACTTCCTCCGCCAAGTATTTTGAGGCCGTTATCAGGGCTGGTTACAATGAAGGAGTTACAGTTTAACCTTACTGAGTACCTGCCATGAGAAGCACTCATCCAGGTGATTTGCCGGGGTTTAATTTCACTTTGAACATTCGTATCACTCACGGTGAACTGCTGCGAAGCCGGCAATGCTCCATCAACCCCCTCCATAACACAGCGGCCCGCACGACTGCCTTCCCCTCTTCACCTCCCCTCTCCGTGATGGTGACCCTCCGATACCAGCCGGCCCGAGTCCCGACAGCCCCGCCAAGAGCTCCGCTGCTCCAGCATCTCCCACCGAGGGCAAGAGGCGGCCCCGCCGGCACCAGCCCCCAAGACCCCGCCGCTGCCCTCCCGGCACCCGCCGCTGCCCTCCCGGCACCCGCCGCCCGCAGGACGGTGCTGGAGCGCCTTCCTAGGTAATTCCGCGAATGTCGATGGTCTTGGACTCCCAGGCACCAACTTCCCCGTTTCTCACAGAAGAGGAAAATAAGAACACGTCCTCCCCAAGTTGCGCCCGGCCGCCTGAACTCCAGCGCGGCCACCCTCCCATTGTCTGCCGCACCGGCGCTCCGAGAGGACTGTTTGGGGAGAAGCGAGCCGAAAAGAGGAGTCCTCCCCCCGGCCCGCCTCCCCCGCCGCCTCCGCTTTCCCCCGCCCGGCGGCTGCCGCCGCCAAGACAGGCCCCGGCCGCTCTGGGGGCGGCGGTCAGGGGCGGCCGCCCGGCGCCCACCGTGAGGCGCGGCTGGGCGGCGAAGGTCCCCGTCGGCCGTCCAC
Organism: Rhynochetos jubatus; assembly: GCA_027574665.1. Lineage (NCBI taxonomy): Eukaryota > Metazoa > Chordata > Aves > Eurypygiformes > Rhynochetidae > Rhynochetos > Rhynochetos jubatus. The sequence goes on from CM050658.1 coordinate 24,352,652, forward strand.
TACCAACCCACTCCCGCGGGGCGGGGGGTGCCCTGCCCGGGCTCAGGGGCGGGCTCTAGGCGAGCGGGGTCTTCCCCGCCCGGCCCTCCCCGCCATAGGGCAGGCGCTCTCCCGCCCCGCCCGGCTCCCGGAGCGGAGGGGCTTCCCTTCGGCCACCGCCCCTCCGCCAGGGCGGGCGCGGAGCTGGGCCCCGCCGCGTTCCCCTCGGTCCGCCCCGCCAAGGGTTAAGCCGCAAGGCTGGCGCGGCCATGGCAGCCCTGTCAGCCGGGAAACACCACGGCGGCCCTCCGCCCCGCTCCTCCCCGCTCTCGCCGCCCCGGGGAGCCGCGGAGGGCTGGGGAAGGGGGGGGAGCTGGAATTCCCCCCCCTCTTCCCCGGCCAGGAGGCCAGCCCGGCCCGCCGCGCCTGGCGCCGGAGCCCGCTGACAGGGCGGCGGAGCCCTGTGTTCCGCCGCCGCGGTCCCCCGGTTCTCCCGCCCGCCCCGGCCGCCGGGCGCGCTGCGGCCGGACACCCCGCCGCCCCGAGTCTGTCTGCTTGAGGGAAGCGGTGCGGACCCGCGGGGGGGCAGCGCGGGACACGCGCCATCCCGGCCGTGAGCGCCCGCCGCCGCGCCGCGCTGCCATCGCCCGGCCGGCCGGCGGCAGCGATCCCCTCCCCGCGGAAAGCACAATGGCACCCCCCGCCCGGTGACACCGGAGACCCAGGGATGGCGCGGGGCAGGGGGAGGGAGCTTTGCGCGGAGAATCCAGCAAAATTTACAAAACAAAACACACACAAAATACAACGGGGAGAGAGCGAGCGGGAGACGGGGGCAGAGTGGCTCCTCCTCCTCCTCCGCTCCAAAAAGGCCTGTTAGAAAACTGCACACGGCGGCGGCTCCGGCAGCGCCGCTCCCCGCGCTGCCCGGTGAAGAAAAGGCGGCGGGACCGCGGCGAAACGGGGGGGAAAGGCCCGATCTCTTTGTGTTACCTGCCGTGAAACCAGTCCTTGCAGGCGTCGCACTCGATCATGAAGCGGGTTACGTCGTAGGGCAGCCTACAGATGCAATAGACGGGCACCGTCGCCATGTTAGCTCCCTTCAAAACAAGGCTGGGCGCCCGCAGGAGCGGGGCGAGCGGGGCTGGCGGCGGCTCCTGCCGCGGGGTCGCTCCGGCTGCTGCTCCGCCGAACCGCCGGCCAATTTGCGATGTCGAGGAGACGGGGTGGGGGAGACGGGAGAAAAAAAAAGGGGGGGGGGGGGGGAAGGGGAAATAAAATAAAAAAAAAAAAAAGGAAAAAATCAGATAAAGCAATTTCGGTTTCTCAAGGGCGGGCGAGCAATGTCAGCAAAATCGTAAAGGGCTTCCCAAAGTTGGGCTGCATGGCTCCTCCGGCTCCGCGAGCGCCGACCGGACTGGGGCTTTTTTGTTGTTGTTGTTGTTAAATGATTATTATTCAAAATGTTTGGCGAAATGCATTCTATTGCGTGCCCCCTGGTGACAGTACAGTACCGAGGCTTTTCATAAACACTCCGAAATGTAGCCCTTTCCTTGCAATGTCCTTACGTCAGCTTGCAACATCGCCAGATTTCCTCTGCCGGGGCCGGGGCGGGCGGCGGCGGAGCTCGGCGGAGCGGCCGGCGGGGAGGGTGAGCGCGGCCGGCGGTGGGCGCGGGGGGCTTGGGCGGAGGGTGGGTGGGTTTTATTTCGCCGCCGAGCTCCCAGGAGGGAGTTAGATTTTTTTTTAGAGAGAAAGTGGCCCGGGCTCGGCTCTGCCCCGGGACGGGGTGGCGGCCTGGCAGCGGGGCAGGCGCTGGGAGCGAGGTGGGGGGGAACCTGCCGCCGGTGCGCGGGGGTCGCGCTACTCGCACACACCCCTCCGCGCAAATACAGCGTGGGGTGATGCTGAATGTGTGTCTGCAAGAGCGAAGCACAAAAGTGCCCGTTCAGTGACAAGGCATCACAGAGCAAACATGCTTCAAAGTAGCTGGAAGTACGGTGGTGCCCTGATGGTCTGGCGTCGCGGGGGTAATGGCGTGTAAGGGCCTAGGAATACGCACAGGTGTTGATTTACATTAGGAAAGTAAACAGTGAGCTCCTTTTTAGTTGGTAGAATTATACTAGTGCTTGTAAAGTTACCCACCTCTTCCCGTGGCAGACCTTACACCATTGCAGGTAGGGCTGCCACACCAAAGGGATGAAAGTCAGTACCTCGTGCCATGGAAGGACCAAATCAAACCAAGAGGGTGCCGGGAAGGTGCTGTGAAGGGCCGCTCAGACACGTAACATCCATGTACCCACAAGCACCAGCTTCCTCTCGGGTAGAGATGGGTCAGCAGCAGTGGCAAAGGCGAAAGAGGAAGCCTTGAGTTTGAACTGACTGAGGACTCAGAACCTCGCTCCACCTCAATGCCAAGACTCTGATGGTGGTTCAAATGATTGGACTGTGGGGCACTGGCAGGGGATTTGTGGCCCAAGTGTAAAGGAATCTTTCATAGTCTCCAGTGCAGGTTTAGATCTGAGGTTTGGGGTCTTGTAAAAGTGCAGAAATACTGCTCAACAGGCCCAGAATGTTTGTTCTCAACCTGCTCCTGGTACAGACCCACCCACCCAAGGCTGGTTTTAAACGCAGTCAAGCTAGCCATGTAGAGACAGTTTCAACAAAGAGTGATTAATTAATTAAGCACAGGTGCTTTGCTAGACAAAAGGTAAACCCTTAATAGTACATCCCGAAGTCTATCTCAGAATTGTGCAAGACAGAAATGGCAGAAGAGTGATTACGGAGACGGCAACCCGAAGAAGACCCTGAAACTGAAACAAGGATTGGAACCAGAACAGAAGAATGCAGCTGAGACAGGGGATTGGGATGGTCTTTTGATAAATGATGAACTTCGGGGACTGAAAGGCTGAGTGGAAATGTACAAAGACTTCGGACCTTATGTAATGGGTGTTGACTGAATGGTCTAAAAACTGTGCAAGATCTTGGACTACTTGCCACTCACTGAGGTGGTGGCCCAACTCTGAGTTGTGATTAAATAAATAGCATACCTAAAGCAACCCGCTTCATCTGGTGAAAAATCACGCGAGAGTGTTCGATAGCCACTGGCATGCTTCCCTGAGAAGTATGGGAGCTTCCTACAAAGTATTCACAAAGGGCGTCCCAACTATGTGATTTTAATTCCAGTTATGACTGATTCAGCATCTTGAATCCATCTCACCTTATCCCACCTCATTTGAATCCCACCTCATTTGAGGGACGGGGTAATCTTCTGTTTATCTGAGAGCAAAAAAAGCACATGGACATTTCTCTGTTTTTTTTCATCAGTCTGCAAAAATCCTCAAAAATCACTTGTGGAGGACAAGAGAAATTCAAGGGGCCAAATAACTTCAATTCTAAGTTTTTCTACAGAGAGGCGACCATTGTAGGTATAGGCAGAACCTGTGTTGGACAACGAAGAGGTACTGTCAAAATTATTTGCCTTGCCCACTGAATTTAAAAGCCACGGAAATGGCTTTCAGCCGGCGTTGGACAGAGCAGTGTCAGAAATGGCATGCTGTGGTCCACTATGTTTATGAGAGTGAGGTGAAATTTCTGACATAGCTGAAGGTGTGTTAATGTGGGGGGAAGATTATAGGCCTGCATTGTAAATTGTGACTCAGTTGTTTTGAATGACGTTTTGAGTGTCTCAAGATGCACAAAGGGGCCTATTCATCACGCAGAGCAGCATAAGTATCTGTCCTCTAAAAATAAGACCTCTTTTAAGTTTAAAATTGATCTATCATGGTTTTAATTGCTTGGAGCTTCAACCAGAAAGTAGAAGAGCAAGTCTAGGGAGTAAAGCAGGATGCGGAGAAAAGGCTTGGGAACCATCGCCAGAGTCGCACATATCTTTACAGAGTCCATTCATTGCTCATCAGTGCCAAGTGCTTCTACCAGCACCTCTCAGATCAGGGTTCAAACAGCTTTCAGTGATTTTGATGCCTTCTGGTACAGGACAGTCATGGTGTGCCCCTGCACACCTGAAATGAATGCAACCACAACCTGGAGTGCCACGTTCCCTTTGTAAAACAAGTGTTTTCATTCTAAGGAGCATAGAAGCACTTGCAGGCTCATCAATATCATGTTCTGTGCTTGTCTCCCTCTCCCAGTTGTTTTCTGGGCTTTGCTCACACCAAGCCTGCACAACTTGTGAAAATTTATATCCTTATTGCCTTTCCTCAAGTCCTACGAGCATCTCCATGAAAACAGCCCTATTTCCAAAGCACCGCTCAAAATTCTAGTGTCAGCACGTCTCCACTGCAGCCACTGGTGAGCTAAACCCTCTTAATACTACGGGGATTTTGGTGACCACAACAAACAGCAGCCGGGACATATGAGGGTGTAGCCAGACACTCCTCTGAAAACGAGGCTGGAGTGGTTTCAGGCTCTTCAGGTGTCCTCTGCTGGTCCTTGGGTGATGGTTATATCTACCAGCAGAACTCTGCTCGCAGTGTCAGTATTTTTTCTCCTTTCCTCTGGCAAGTCAATTGGATTATCTTAAATTGCGCTGAAGGTTGCCAGTATTGCACAGAACAAATTATGGGGAGACGTGGTGGCTCTGTTCTGGCAACCCCAACATTTTACTAATCATTTTGCCAGGGATTAGGAGGAAAAGAAACAAATTGGTGAGGTTGTATCATTGTTCTGACTGTTCCATGAGGATTTTGACCTAGAAGCCTCACACGGAGGGTGCTTGGCTGCTCTTGGGCAGGGAGGAGTGGGTGGTGGACCTATGCTGAGGTGCCTCTGCAAAACGTAATTTGATCATTGAGTTAACATTTTTTTAAACATTGAAGTGAGTTTTTAATATGTACTTTTAAACTAACTGGAAAAAAATCAGTGTAGGAGCAGCCGGCAGCGCAGCAGGAAGCAGTGTCGGTAACTCCACTTGAGCACCAGCTTGGTGCACCTCAGGCAGGGTAACTGCCTGAGCAGTAAGCAAGAGGGCTAGGAGTCCTCCTCCTTGCTAGTGGACTCACAGTTTCTTCATGGTACATCTGTCATTATGGTCCTGTATTTATCTGGGGGAAAAGAGGACCAAGAACAACATGTGTGCACTCCTTTGTGCTACAGCAGTGGAAAACCACTTCCCCACCATGCGTGGATGAAGCCATTTGTGCGCTGCACCTGAGCAAGCAATTGAAGGAAGAGTGCAGATGACTCCCAGTCTGGATGTTGCATTCAATACTGAAAGCGTTTAATGTGTTACTTGTTCCACAGCTGTGAGGGCAACTAAACAGTCCCGTGCTACAGCCTTAGGAGGCCTTGCATGTCCCAAGCCATGCCCTCCAGCCCTGCAGGTTGGCAGCAGCGTCAGTAGGTGCCTGCCGCAGGAAGCCCCAGCTGCGCAGAGCCTGTTCTGCTGCCCAGCACTGCCGCATGCAGAGGCTGGGCACAGGAGTGCCAAGACCTGGCAACCAAAGCCTCTTACCTCTTAACGAACACTGAGTACAGAAGTATTTTGGAAGTGTTTTCGCCTGTATTTTACAGCAGGGTATAAAGCAGTGCCTGTCACATTTTACCAAGCTCAGTGACAGAAGGAAATGCTTATTTCAGCAGCAGAAATATTTCCATTAAACGTGGTCCTGATGTTCAAAGCCCACGTGGCAGGAGGTATCGTGCCAGCTACGTCTTTTTACTCACCATTCATTTACGTGTGCAGTTCTGCACTGAATGTGACCTTCAGGAGAATAACTTAAATAAAATAAAAATATAATAGTCCCAAGGAGTTCCCCATGCCCCTTGTGCTGGGAACCAGGGGGAAAAAGTAAAACCCCTGTACACCTCCCAGCTGCACCCAGGTGGTTAAAAGGGCTGTGGAGCCTCAGCTGGAAGAGCTGAGATAAGGCAGGAGTAGAATGGCAGGAGGATGGCACAATGGTGAGGCAAGAGACAGGGAGCAAAGACATAAGCTGGGACAAGTGGTGGGAGCCGAGGCACAGCTGGGGGCCAGCAGGCCAGCACAGCCCTTGGCGAGGGCATGGCCACCCACAGCCTTGGGGTCTGTGGGGGCTGCTGCCCCAGGGTACCCCACAGCTTGGCTGGGACTGGTCCCCTGGTCCCACCTGCCATCGTGGCCTGTGGTTGTGGAGCGCTGAGCAGTTTGATGGGACCACTATTATGTTTGGGGTCATCCCTGCAGGAGCGTCACTGTGCCAGGTGGGTATGGAGGGAGCTCTGTGGGGCCCCCTGGCCCACTGGCAGGGTCCACTTTGACATGCATCAGCTCTAATCGTCTGCACTGGGTGGCATCAAGTGGGAACCATCACACCCTGACAATCACTTGTAATGGCAGAAACGAGGTTGTGCATGGCACCCATGGCTGCAGCGCTCAGGGCCTGTCTGAGCCTTTCCTTACCAAATCAGCTCTACTCCCTTCAAGGTGCTCCTGGGCTAGAGTTTGCATATATGCTCCAAGAGTTATGCTGCTTCCCAGCACAGGTATTATACTAGCCCCATCATTTTACTCAGTGTCCGAGTTTCATACTCACTAGAAGATGCCCAGTGCTTAGGAAGTGTTTTGATAGAGGTTGTGAGAAAAAAAAAAGGAAAATGTGTTCTGCTCTCCCGACATGGTCCAGTCTCCCTCCCCATCACCACAAGCTCCTCCCCATCGAGCAGGATCGGGTTAGGCTCGGCAGCCCTCTTCAGGCTCTGCGAGCAAATGTAACCTCTGAAGCACCGTTATTCAGTCATTTACAATAAAAAAATGTAAACCCAAAGACACAGTGTTCTAGCACATCCCTCTCATGCCACTTGCAGTTATTGCCTCTTTCTTAGGTTCCGGTTAAACTCTTTTGTTCTGTACCAACGTCCAGTTTAGGCAGTACACAGCAGCTGTAAATCCAGGTTAGCAGGTACAATAACCCCCCTGGCAAACCAGAACCTCCGCCCCCAGTGCAACCCAGCTCATGGGCTGTGGTGTTCCCGCAGGCAGTGCAGGCAAAGCAGCCAGCTACGCCAAGATGGCACCAGCACCAACAACCAGACCTCCCTCAAAACTGACTTGCTGGGGTAGAGCAGCAGCAATCCCCTCTGCTCCTTCCCTGCAATGGCCCCGCTTCATCTGCTCCACGGTACATCTGAGCTCCCCAGACCACGACTGAGCCGGAACACAGGCCTGAATACACCAGCATCAGTGCAAAGTTAAAAGCAGAGCCAAGTCCCCAGGCAGTGCTGCAGATAAAAAGCATTGAAAGCCAGAATGAAGGGGAAAATATGTTAATATTTATTAAAATGTGTTTTAATAATCCTTTCTCTTACGTTTGATTCTTGGAGCGAGGCCAGCCAGACTGCTCATCACTGCCATCGTAAGAGCGGTAGTCACCAACCAGGCACGAGCGCTGGAATGCAGCAAGTAGGACAACTATTAGAAGAGATTGATGCAGTCTCTGGAAACCAGTACTTGGTAGCCACATTTTGGGGGAAAAAAGGGTATATTCTAGGGCGGGAAATACCAGGCTCCTCTTGGGCTTGCTCTGCAGCTCTGGGCACAGGAGCATCGTTGCTGGCTTGGCCGCCGCAGCTCTCCCCAGCCTGTGCATGCTGCCAACCTGGGCGACAGCTTTCAAAAAATGCTATTTAAAAAAGGATTTTGGCCACGGTTACTCAAGTTATGTGGCCACCGTGGAGCCTAACACAAAATGTTTTTATAAACATTCAAACCATTTGTAAACAAGGTTTCATAACTTGGCAGTCGGTCTCGATTTTTGTTATTTTTCACCCAGACCACGCTGCCGTGCTGGGAGCTGCCTTCTGTCTCCATCTCTCACACAGCATAGTCTGAGCAGGACCATAAGTGTTTTCTAGTCTGAAACTTCATAAAGCAGGAAGATGCGCATGAGCCAATCCCTGTTGTCAGTCTAATTCACATTTATTTCACCTCTTCCTGCTGTGTTTTATTAGGGATCAGGATGCTCATTTTTTACAAAGCCAAACTTTTTCAATTTGCAGAGAGCACCCATGGGTGCTGTGCCTCCTGGCTGGCAGCCCTGGGAGCTCTCCAGCGCCACCCTCCAGGAGCTGCTCAGCATCCTGCCGTCTAGCCCTCTGCTCCCATCCCATCCCATCCCACCCATGCAGTGGCAGTCGCACAGGTCCTCGTTCCTCTCCCTCCCCCTTTCCCTCAGTTTAGCTGTTCACCTGCATCCTTCACTGTCTGCACTCACCAGCTGCACCCACAGATACTTAATACATGCGATAGCAGGTCACTAAAGGTTAAGTTTTATTACAAATGCTGTAACAGAACCACTATGAATGATGTCAGTACTTCATGATGTTTCTGCTTTTCTGTAGTACCTTGCCCAACTTCTACTTAGTACTTTTGTTCTCATCCTTCACTCTTGTTTAACTGCTGTATTAGTCTGCACAGTCATGTGCAAACAGTCACGATTTCAACCAGAAAACAGGGCACACCTTCAGTCATTTATCTCACAAAATACACCAGGGAGCCCCCAGACCTAAATGCCAAACTAAGGACTGATTACAATCCCATAGTACTTCCAGAAATGCACCTTTTCCTGCCCAAACCCTTGAATTCCTCATGGCATTAGCATCCTCTACTTGGCTATTAAATAGTATTTAGCACTTCCCAGCTGCTTTGTTGTGGGAAGGCAAAGCCCTGGGGGAAGGGCTCAGAAGCTTCTCACTCTCCTCTGCCTGGTCCAAGGACAGGTGTCTTGGGGTGTAACGTGGGACAGGGGCTCTGGGTCATGCAGGGGCCATGGGTTTGCCCTCTGCTGGGCTGCACTGGCACATGCTGTATCCTGCTGTGCTGCTGCTGCTGTGTCCCCTCCTGCTGCTGCGTGCTGGACCATGGCAGGTCACAGGCCCATGGCTCAGGTCAAGGTCTAGGATGAGGCACAAGTGAGGATCATACAGCAGACGGGTGTTGGGAGGGACCCATGGCCCCTCCAGGTTTGGAGGAGGTAGTTGCAGGAGCAGCAGCAGGCTCTCGCACTGGTCAGAGGAGTGGAGGGTGTACCCCCATAACTCAACAGATAAAGAGGAAAAAGGGGTCACAAAGAACACCCCTGGGCTCAGGACAGTGCCCAGAGTGACAGTGCCCGGAGGGGAGCAGAGCAAAACCTGCTGTAACCACGGGCAGGAAGGAATGACACACTTGCCCTGTGTGGATACTGCTACAGGCTTAATTGCAGTTATCAAACAGATCTAAGCAACATATTGTCTTTTAAACAACAGACTTTTAAAGAATGATACATGCAAAAGTACTTCTTTCTTTCTAGTAATTTGTAGGAGTCACAGTTAGTGATGGAGGCTACTAAAGCCTGCAGAGCCCACCCTGAGAGTTCAGGTGGCCATGAGGGTACATCCCTGAGCCTGGCCAGCCCTGGGGAGCTGCTGCTCTTGAGGCATTCACCCACATGTGGGTCGGATGTCTCGAGAATGGGGGACACCAGTGGGGCACTAACACTGGGAAACATCCCACTCCCACCTGCTGTGTGACCCTGCCAGCTCCCAGGGGACAGCGGTACCTGCTGGGGACTGGGCTTCCCCTGGCAAGAGGCAGCAGATGCTGGTGAGCCCACCTTAGCCAGGGCTGCGCATCCACCTGTGCCCCTTACCCAGCAGTTAGGCATGACTTGGCACAGCTCTGCTTGATTATGGGCTTTCAGTGCAATGAAAAAAGATTGCACCAGACTTTCACTAAGGGAGCTGTAACCTGACTCAGGTCTGGGTAATGAAACTCTTAAGCACTGGCTGCATTGAAAATCGTGCCACGATCTCTCACAGCACCAGAGCCATGGCTGCACAATCCCCATCCTCAGGGCGACTGGGCGCTGGGACTCCGTCCTGCACACCGGTGTGAGGGACCCTGCTCACGAGGGCCCATCAGAACCTTTTACTGAGGGGCGTAGGAGCAGCCTTCTGAGCCATTGGCTGCTGCAGGGCTCTCCTGGTTGCAGGGCTTTCCACAACTTTGAAAAACTCACCCCTTCAAGACTTTTTAAGGAGGGTGTGGAAGGTGGTGTGGCAGCTGCTGCTCCCACACGCCAGCCCATGATACAGCCATCAGCGACGCCACTGCTGCCTTTGACAGCACAACTGCCAGCGCAGGAAATGAAATGGTCATGGCTCTTCCCTGCTGCCCTGCATCCCCGGTGGAAAGGGGCTGTGTGGCCACTTACTGTCTAGCAGACGGCCCAAATCTCATTTTCCTCTGTCTGTAACACACCACTGCTGCACTTAACATGCGAGGGCAGAGAATGAAAACCACTCTGGGATGCCAGCGAGGGGTTCTCGCTGCACAGACAGCCCTGGCCCCTCAACCGTCTTCACCATCAGCAATTCCCCACCTGCTTGCGCTGAAGGACTCCGTGAAGACTGGAGGTTAAAAACGCAGTAAAAATGATTGTGGCACACACAGGTCGTGGTAAGTCATTAACAACACAGTTAAACAATTAGCGAGGCCAGCCCAGGGAGGAGTGCTGACGCTTTAGTTGCTTGCAAGGAGGGGCAAGCAGCCCTCCTCTAACAGCTAAGGCCACTGGCATGGGATAGAGGGTGGCCACACCTCCCTACCCAAATTGGAATTCTCCTGGTTTAACTCCTGTCTTGGAGATGGAGAGAGAGATACTGGCCACTGTAATAATGAGGACTCAACCGTTAAAGAGGGTGGTCGAACAGGCTGCCTGGAGAGGTGGTCAATGCCCCGAGCCTCTCAGTGTTCAAGAGGCATTTGGACAATATCCTTAATAATTTCCTTTAACTTTTGGTCAGCCCTGAAGGGTTCAGGCAGTTGTAGGTCCCTTCCAGCTGAACTATTCTATTCTACTCTACTCTATTCCTAGCTATATTCTATTCTGAGAGCCATCATCTTTATTCGTATCAGTTTTGACTTCAGAAATAAAAAGGCTCACAAATACCAATAAGCCCCTACTCCCTTGGGCTCCTATTCCAGATGCTGCACCCGCAGGGGTGTGCTTAGATGCAAAGACCTGCTGCATGGCTGGAGCTGGCTTCAGCCTCCATGGTCCGTGTCCAAGACCTTTTTCTGGGTCACTCACAAGAAGCCTTCAGGCAACACCTGAAAAGCCCAACAAACCCCCCTGCCCCCCCATGCCACAACCCCGTGCTGCCTGATCCCAGGGAGGACAGGCCGCAGGCGAAGGCAGCCAGAAGGGACCCCCCAGAAAAATACAAGTCAGCAGCATCACCACCTCCACGCTCCAGGCTGAGCTGCTGTCACACTGCAGCCCACAGTGCTGTTACAGGAGATGCAGAAAGCCTGTCCACACACAGGTAACAGATTATTAAAAACATTAATTAGCACATTAAAAAGGGCCATGTGGCACGGTGCATAACGGAACATACTTGCTGATGTGCACGAGGCGCTCTTCAGGAGCAAGCCCAGGCAGCACCTGGCCATTCTGCAGGATCACCAATTCCAGAGTCTGCTGGAAGAGGACTAAATTAATTCAAAATTAATCATATTTCCTGCAGGAAGTTTCTCAGGCAGCCCCGTACTTGCCCCTAAGGGGTACAGATTCACAGAGTATTGCTGGGTTCCCCCAGCCTACCAGCCCACCGCTGCACCACCTGAACCCTCAGTTGCTGAACTGCACGTACCCATTGCAGGTGGCTAAAAAGAACACTGGTGTTGGTTCCGGGATGGATACCGATGGTCCCAGACAGGGAACCAGGGATCTCTGGTATCTGTAAGACGTCCCCGTTGCTACTTCCACTGGCACCTGCCAACAGCTGAAGGCGCGTCCTCCTCCTGGCCCAGCAGTTCCTGCCCAAGGAGCTGGCTTCAGTCTCTCCAGGGCAATGGCAAGAGTTTAAATGAAGAAAATGTGCTTGAGGTCAAGAACATACACATCGTGCAAGCCAAACCCTTTCACCAGAATTCCTGGAAAAAGTAAATGCAGCACCTTACATCTGTGCCAATGAAATAGTTAATTGCTGTACTTTCACATCCTAATTCTAACCACACTTGCATGGAGATTGTCACACTTCAGCTGCCTGGGAAAAACACTTGCTAGCACAGTTACACTGAGGAAAGGAGTGAAGTGACTGCACCCACAGTATGGGGCACACTGGTGAAACCTCCCATGCACCTTTATTTTTGTTGGTGGTGTTTACCTTGTGACCCAGGTTATGCTAGAAAGTGAAATTGCTGGGAAGGGGGGGAACTGAACCTTCACCAGAGCAACAGACTGGACAGTATTTCCAGAACAGATGACATCTAACATGGGGCAGTGTTATTTAAACACTGCATCGGTGCAGGATAGGGAGGGAAAGGATCCCAGTAGCACTCAGCAGTGGGATCCCCAAGAAAGCTGCCCCAACACCAGCACGATTGCTCCTCTCCAGCCTGACTTTGGCAGGATAGAGAGACACCGACTGCCATCCCTTGCACAAACTACCGCCGGGCTGCTCTGAACCGCCTCCACACCAGAGCCGTTAACAGCGCTCCTGCAGACACAAGATCAAAACCACTCAGGGCAAGCCTGCTTTAACAGCATGCCTCAGGCACTAGAGTAAACAGATGAACACTCAGATAGAGCCAGCAGACAATGAGGGCATGCCCAGACAGAACAGCTCTTCTGATATCAAGCAAGACATAAATGTGTAACTCCTCACATTATGTCAGTATGATCCACGATGTAGAGAAACTCCCATGCACCAGAGTAATTTATTCTCAGCTATGAGGAGACGAGATACAGGCACTGTCAATTATCTTGGATTTCAAATCCTGTGAGCACTTGGGGTTGGTCATGATCTTCTTTAGAGAACTGCCCCTGTTATTTCTGTCTTATTTGCCACCTCTTAACTATGTTGCCATATCTAATCTTATTCACAGTCTTGCATTTAAAGGTGGACAGCTGAAGGAGCTGCATACGATACAAATACCGAAGCATTACCCCAGCCCAGTGTGGTAGCCCAGCAGCAGAGGCAGGTGAAGGCTGAGTTTTCCTTCTCCATCTTTCTGGAGGATATCACGTAGTCTGCTAACTCAAGTGCTTTATTTGGGCATAGGAAAACTTTTATTTACATGTTAATTAAAAAAATATTTGACAAAAAAGGCATACAGTATTTTATACTAAAAGAATAAAGATTTTTATTAAGCACTGTAAGTTGCATTCAATAGCCTTCAAATACACCACACCACAATCCATCTACAACCAATCAAACCCAACAGTAGTTCATTCTTGCACAATCCATGAGTTGGGGCAGAACTCCCTTCAACTTACATTAAGATACCTACTTAGCTCTTGCGGGCAGGGAATGGGGAATTACACCTCATTTCTGATCACTAATGTGTGATGAAGAGCATCAGGAGAATTATATGAAAACGAATATAAAGAAATGATTCTGATTTTGAAGTACATTAAGTTTGGAAACACTAACAAAAACATCAAAATGATACAGGTATATTTGCTTATACTAAATTCTTGATGGGAAAGTTCTCAAGAACAAGCCATTTGTTTCCTGCTACAGAAGGGGGGTACTTTTTTTTTTGAAGATCAAAGCTTTTTTTTTGTTTTTCACAGAATTTCATATTTGCTAATATGAAGGCATAAAACAGCAACAGAGAACAATAATGCATACAGCAATGAGTACACCAGGGTAACGTTGATATTCAAAACGGCTAGATAATTTTTTTTTTAAGTTTTAGAATAAATGCAACAGAGGTCAATAATCACAAAATTTTAAGGTTAGAGCAAGATCAGTCAATGACTAAACATAGTTAACATCTTTTATAGGACTATTACTGATTATTAGCTTTTTGTTTTGCAAATGGGCACAGTACTTGTAAGAATGGAAGAAAGAGGACAATAACATGCATAATATTAACTACACACTTTAAAAATTATGAACCATGCAGAAGTTTAGCTCAAATAGTAGCACTAATGGTCTACGTCTGATTCAAAACCACATAGTTCATTGATCACGGATGCATGGTATTAGTCACAAAAAGTTTCAGAACACATTGTGTTTATTTTGAAAGGTCATTTGCATCTTCTATGATTTCAAGTTTATCTCCATTTAACTTGCTTGTAAAGTATGTATGATGTATATTTAAAATCAGCAGAACTGCCATATTACTCTATAATTTTTAGTTTCGATAGTTTGCACATTTTAACACAAAAGAACCACATCAACGGTGATGAAATTTAAGAAAGAAAAAACTGTGGTTGTGCCTTTTTCCCCCCATAATCATGAAATCAAAGCCTTAAAGAAAGCTTTATTGTGACACAGTAATGCAAAATCAAATATAATGGCATACATATGGTGCCAAGTACTAAAAATTATATTTTAAGCTATATATACTTAAAGACTGCCAAAATTTGTTTTCTTTATATTTCAAAAAACAAAACTACAAGCTTTTGTCATAACCAGTTTAAACTTTATGTATACTTCATTTTAAGTGCGGGAGTCAAATGCTCTTCATTCTCTTTCTTTTTTTGTTTTATTGTAGCATTTTGACTACAACTGGTTAAAACTAAAAATGTGTTGTTTAAATCTCTGACATCAAAGAGGGATCCGAATTTCCAAAGTCCTCATTTTTCTCTTACGGAAAGGAAAAAATGTACGTAACTGTAGGCTCTCTTTCTTTCCAGATATTCCTAATCCTGACCCTTCCCAACATCCTTCACCCTCTATAAAAAATAAGTTTACTCTTCTTTTTTTAAGACAGTGGCCTCAAGAGCATCATCTTTATGGCAAACACTGTCTGCATTTAGTGCATTTAAGTGAGGATTTGTATTGCACATTTTAGAGTCATTACTCAAGGCACTTTCAGACTGATTGGAAGCCCTGATGTCTCCTGTATTCCCATTCATCTGGGAAGCTGGTTTTTCCTCATTCACAACTCCATTTTCAGCCAGGGATCCATCTGAAGACACAATTGAGGATTTAGATTCCTCTGATTTTGACTTAAGTTCTTTGGCTACTTCTTCTGCTGAAGCAGCATAAGGAGGTTTGCCCTATTTTTTAAAAAAAGAAGAAAATTACTGAAGAACCACTGCGATATATTTACAAGCTGTTACAAAGACACTATTGCTAGGCAGCATGCAGTGTGCAGAAGTATCACAAGCGACTACTGAATACCGCATACTGCTGAAATAAGAAGTGGCATACAAAATAAACAGCACAGCACAGATGAGAGAGAACTTGCACTATTTCCAAGCACCTTCCGATGCTCCTGTGGTAAAATGGCCTTTCTAACTGGGATGCTTCACTTACTTCACAACGTAAGAGCTACATAAAAGTCTGGAAACACCAAAACTGAGAATCACTGTACACCTTAACTCTGCTTCCTGGTTCATATACGTTATAATTTAATGATATAATGACATGTTATTCAAATACAAACCAATACTTTTTCCAGACAATTTTTAAAGGAGTGCAAAAGTACCGTGCAACATCACCTAGGCTATATGCTACTGAGTTAGGAAAGTGATTTCATATGAAAAGCATATAGTAGAAACTTACAAGACGGAGTATAGCAATAAAAAACATTTTACGCAGTATTAGAGTGTATATTTAGTTTTTAAGTATCTGCAACAACGCATCTTAGTGTTCCAGAAACATAATAGGCTTTAAACAACAAAACAAAATAAGTAGGTTGGGTTGCTAAGAAGCAACGTACTTATCTGTCACGCTGTTAACAAAGCCAAGTACTGAGAAATTACTTAAGATAGGGACATCTTCTACACCTCAAACAACAGCAAACAGCTTCATAGTGTAATGATCTTAATTCTGACATAACAGAAGCAGCATGGTTAGTACTTTTCTGCATTGCTGAAAGATTTTGCAGGTGAGTAAGAACTATTGTTCTCTAGCATCAGGAACACAAAACTCGGTTTTCAGGAAGTCACAAAAAATTCTGCAGTAACATTCCATAGGTATATGACTGGCATATGAATACAACGAATATTCATCACATGTGTAAGTGTACTTCTTTACAGGCTTTACTAAGTGTTAAATATATGCTTTTGTTTCCTTCTGGATCGAAAGGTCTCATCTTGTCTAAGAAAAGGCAATGCTTTATGTTTAATAAATACAAATTGCTTATTTCAGACAGATTCTTCAACCTGCATGCCTGAATGGGGACCTGCACAGGCACTCTTGCCTTAATGCCCAGGTCTGCAAAGCAGGCAAGTACACTGTGGCCAGTTAGTTAATCTTCACTGGATACCAAAATCCACTTGTTATGCATTAAGTTTCCCAAGTTCTCCCTGACACATGCATTATTTTTAGAGCAAGATCCTTGTGATCACAAGTGTTTACCTTCCAAATTACATATCATTAACAAAAATCTGAATACCCAAACTTGCTGACTGTCAACACTATCGACCACCCACCTACACGTACTATCCGAACTACATTTGCATATGTAAACCTGTAGTAAGCCCAGAAGATTTGGGAGCTCCTTCTCAGGGCTTCCTTTATTTCATAGGTTGAAGTACTTGGAAATTAGGTACTATATAATTAACATAGTGGATTCTCTTCTATTTCAAGTAAAAGACATGAAGCTTTAAATACATAGGTACATTTGTACACTTATATAATCTGTATACACAGAAATTTAACAAAGACGACAAGTATTTGAGTTTTTACACCTAGAACACAACAAGTTTTACTTGAAGTTAATGGTTGCTTCATTATCCACTGGACACATTCCTTCTCTTAGTGATAACTGCAAACAACCCCCTACTCTTCTATACTAATGTCTCCATGACAAATTGCAGATCCATATGATGTATTTATTGTGAAATTTCCCACCTATTTACTACCCACTCATCCATTACCACTGGGACTTGCATCAACATTCAAAACTGCATAGCAGCAAGAGCAGTGGGAAGAGGAGGAAAACATACTCTGAAGAAATTGGCATTTAATATGAAACAGCAGTTTGCTTCAACTATATTTAAAGGATCCATGGAAAAGGCAAAACCCACCATTCACAGCCACTTCGTACATTGTAACTGAAAATGAAACTATGTGCTCAGAGAGGCAAAGACCTTTCTGTTACTTCCTAGAAGTTTAGAGTAAGTTCTTACATTTGGAGCCATGCAGCAGTAAAGATCACAGAATCACAGGATGGTTTGGGTTGGAAGGGACCTTAAAGACCACCTAGTTCCAATCCCCCTGCCATGGGCAGGGACACCCTCCACTAGATCCTTCTACCGCCAGTAATTTTTCTTCATGAGGTTGGACCATGGTCCCAGAAAAGAAACTGGGAAAGAATAGGAGTGGGAACAGAAATGGCTAATTTGTTTCAGCTTTGTACTCTCCCATTTTCCGAAATTTTCTTCTACTCCCATGGCTGGTTAGAGCTGTGTAGGCACAGCTTTCCTACCAAAATATATTTTCCCACATCTGTCTTCATCACCAAAGTTTGCAGGTGCAACACCAGCTTGTCATCTATCACTGGCTGTGCAGCTTACAGCTTCAACACATTGGCACAGACCACTGTCAGAAACACTCAAGTTGTGCTTGTCAAGATTAGCTGCTCTTGCAGTCCAACCCATGCTAGCCTGTAAACCAGAGTGTTTGAAGTCAGGCACATGGCTTTATTACCTGAATTGCTCCCTGGCTTTTATAACCTCTCCCATAGTACCTTCCACCTCTTCCAAAAGTTCTTATCACTGGAGTGGAAATAACTCCTCTAGGACGCCTGTAAGTTTTGAGGAAAAGGAAGAAAGAAAAATATGTATCAGCTTTGTTTAAAACTATTTTACATTTTATTTCATGGGAAGATTTTTTTCCCCTAGCATCCTTTGCAGTGACTAACATTTACATTTCCTTAAAGCAGCAATATGAGTAACTAATTCACAATTACTGGGTTCCACTGCTTGCAAGTATATGAAAAACTAACAAACCTTTAGGTTTTGAAGCAATAAAATGACAATTTCTACATTTCACTTCCAAAGAACAATAAATGAGGACTTTCAAGATTTGCAGAAACATTTTCAAAGTGTCAGATTACCCTTATAGCACTTTAAAAACAGACCTCAAAATACTTCCACCTTAAAAAATACACAATTTGAACCATTTATAAGGCCATCTCTCCCCTTTAATAGCACTTCCCACATATAAACATGCTAGAGAGAAGGAATCAGATAAAAGAAAGGAAGGCAAAATATGAAATTACTTCAGTTCTGATGAGAGAATATAAAATTATCTAAGAACCCGAGGGGAAAAAAGGAGGCTTCAGCCGTATCTGACATGTAGCAATTTATCAAGTTTGGATGATTTCATATGGAGGCTTCCAACCAGGACACATCAGTTGGTGGCTTTTTTATTTGATTCAATAAAGATTACATCAGATCAAAACAAACTTTCCTTCAGCTAAAACTATTCTAATGCCATCAGCTGCAGAAACTCAACTTCCTTATCATTATGTCAAGCACTACTCCTCACCTAAAAATCCTAATTTTCTCTGCTAGAAGCACATGATTACTTTGCCTCCAAATCCACTGCCTGATACAGGGATTCCCAGCACCAAGACTGACCCCTCTAATGCTGGCACAGAGCAGCCAGGTGCTGCTCAGCTCCAGCACACACGCCCCCCCCCCCCCCGCCTAGTTTCTAAAGTGCATGGGCTGCAATTGTCCCTTTTGCCATTCTGGCAACAAATGAGAGCCACAGTTTAACTGTGCCTCATTTCCATATACCTGACAACTCCCATGTGCGAGCAAGGCCCTTGTGAGCTGTACAAAAGCCCGCCTGAAGAGGAGGCAAGCTTTTCTGTGGTTCTCCTACTTCCTCGGCTGCTGTGCTGCAAAAGCTATGTTACAGCGTACTGACTAGGTGGAGAAACGCTGATCTGTGCCATGCAAGTCTTTTCACATGCACTGCACATTCCCACACTGAGCAGGAAGAAGTAAAATAGTGGGATTTTAAAACAACACCAAAGAATAAAAAGTGGAATGAGCTGTGTTTTACATCTGTGTAACTCACTGCATTCTTTCCAAAGGTTTTAACAGGGCTTACCTATCCCATTTGCTAACTTTTCTACAAGGTGAAAGTATACCCTTCAGGGAGCTGAGTAAGATTTCCCCTACTCAGAAAAATCACACTAAATATACTCATGGATCAAAGCCAATGAAAAGCAACTGGTATCATTTTACAGAAGAACATCCAATTTCAGTATCGCAGAGAGACACGAGACAATGGTGTAAAAAAACCTAACACAGGCTGAAACGTACCAGTCTCAGCCCCTCTGCTGAAATCGGTGAGAAATGAAAGAGAAGTATGCAGGACTAGGTGACAGGCAGGCAACGTACTGTGCAGTCTCCTAGTAGTGTTCTTTAGTACAATAGCAGCTGCCAGCAAGGACCCCAGTCTTTAAAATACCTGTCTTCAGACAGAATACTAACCTTAGCATGTTTTCCTGCTAGGTTTTATTTTCAGTATCAACTGACACAACAAACAGATAAGCTGCCTGCAGTAATTTTTCCCTCTTTGACCAATTCTAGTAATTTTACACTAAAGAATTTAACCAATCATGAGTTGATGGAGACAGGATGATCTGGCATTAACAGTTCTGTCGTATTTTTGAGGTGACAACTCACACCCAAGCCTAACTGCCCAAAGTACCTACGACAGAAAGCAAATGTTAGGTATTTTATCTCCTAAGTCAAAAGTTGCTGTTCAAGAATAGTATTTCCCTGTCGCAAAGGTACTTACAGGAGCAATAACACCCTTTCAGTGATCTGACCACTTCTCAGGTAAAGAGGGCTCTCAATTTAGGACTTGCCAGTGTTAGCTCCTGGCTACTGATGTTTTGCATAAATTCATGTATTTGCTTCTTCAGAAAATGGAGGAACTGCTATTCTGTGAAGGAAGTCAATAGCATGTATAAATGTAAGCCAGATCTGAGCCTGCAGGTGTCTCCAGATCATCACTAAGGGTGCCTCAGTCAGACAGCAGCCTGAGTATGATACTATAAACCGCCCAGAGGTTTTCCACAAACAGTACTGCAGACAGTGCAATTAACTGAAGGAAAGTAACAAGCTCTGTAGCAAGTCAGATGCTGTTTTTCATGAGGATCCACAAACAGAAGGACTTATAACCGCACACTAACCTAACATAAATGGTGAAACTGAGGAGTAAGATTAAAATACCCAAAGGAGCCCAGTCATCATCACACACCTCAGTTTATTCCCCTGGTCTCCAGCTGCTATTCTGCAAGAACACAGGAGTCCATGGACCCCGCTAGCCTGCCCAGTTGGCTAACAGTTGTCTAAGGCATCTAACAGCACTAGATGCTTATATTTTGGCAACTGAGTCTCATTCTAGAAAACAAAATACACCTACCTAAATGTGCTCCCCTCAAGTGTCAGCTCTGCTCCTACATCAATGCTGTTTGCTGCTGCTGAACTTTTTAGTCTTTGTTTTTGCTGTTCCTACCTCTCCCGGTCCCTACACCAGCAGCTCTCGCTTCTCCCCCTGGTCCTACTCTCCCAGCATTTCAGATCCAACCATCTCCTCACTCAGTCCAACAAGACAGCTGTTCCAACAGCTCTTGCTGACTTCAGCACACCTCATTACATCAGAGGATGGAGAGGAATTCATGCAGTTCAGACTTATTCCTGGCTCAAGATGGCATAAATACACCTACTTTACTCCATACCTTTAATACAGCTAAAGACAGACGTAATGTATAAATCACATTACTTTGGGACTGTTTCCTGTAACAGATACAACCTTAATCAAAGATAGACAGTTCTGTAAGGCATAGAAGTATTAAGCCTATGGAAAAAATGTAATCTTAAAAGTAAAGAACTAGGTATTTTTGTAACAAATTATTTATTTTCAGAAATGTTACGCACCTGTAATTTGCGCTGCAGTGAAATGAAGTGGAAGAGCTAAACAAATTAATATTCTTTTAAGCACATCTCCCATCATGACCATAGCAGAGAACTGTTAAACCTAGAAATGTCCCTCAGGTGTTTTCTGCTTCACAGAAGAACTACATAACGTAGTTATTAAAATTTTCATCCTACTACTTAATAAATGTTCTACCGTAACAAACAAAGTAACTGAGTGCTGTGATAGTTTTGATCAGGTATAATGTATTTATTGAGTTCATGTAAGGGAAATCCCCAGAATCATTTCCTCACATAAAACAGTCCAGTGCATGTGTGTACCTATGTATCAGGTTCAAAGCATGAATTTTATTTGCACATAAAAAAGCTTTTACTCATCTGAATAACTGATTAAAAACATCATAAAATGAATGTAAATGCTTTTCTTGAATTGTCAGTGCGTAGAATTTACCTCACGTGTCCTAAAATGCGTCAGTATGCCATTTCTGATGCTTCCAACTTTTCCCCCGCAATCACTAAATCACATACAAAAAGTATGTTCCACAAGACTGCACTTACCCTCTCGCTGGTCCTCCCACAGAAACGACCTGCAGAGGAAATGGCCCTCTACCCCCTCGTCCACGTCTGCTTCCAGCCCAATGGCCGACTACAGTGCCGGCAATTTCAAGTTTCCCTCCCTGAGAAGGAATAGGTTGGACTCCTGCATATAAAAGTAAAACCAAACCTTGATCTTCACAATCATAACAACCGAGCTACAAACCAACAGAAAACTGGCTTGCCCAGGTTTTATTTCATACACGTTTTCCTCTTTTGATACTGGGAGATTATTTCTCACTTTGCAGTCTTTCAGAAGTACTGTGACTCCAAGTCTTTCTTCCCCACCCACCCCTTTTAAAAAATAGAATTCTGAAAAGAAAATTTCTCTTACAGGAGTACTTCAGTTTCAGCAATTAAAAATGTACTTCAGATAAGCATTAAGAAACTGAAGTGAAACTTTACAAGCTATCTGACAATTATTTTTTTTTCTACATTCCTAATGCCTAAGTTTTTTTGCAGGTTTAAACATGTTTTAGCAAACAGCAAATATCAGCGTAAAACACACAGACTATAATTGCTACAAACAACTTACTAGACAGAACTATCTGTGCTAGGTTGTTATAAATACAGTATTTTACTGATCTGGTTGTAAAAGGTAGGTTTAGCTTTCCCCTACCAATAAAGCAGCTAAAATTGCAATTGTCTAAAATACAAATGTTACCTTAAATTCAAGTTGCTCCTGTCTTTATACCTGTGTTTTGCCCTTAAAAATCAACACTGGGGCATAACATATATTTCAAGAAATCTAGGTAAGTGCAACTGAGCCAGATGTTACTGGTAAGACCATCAGCACAAAAGGGTTACAGAAGACAGCATTTATGCAGCCACAATTAGTCTTCAAACATTAATACACTAGGAACTAAATAACTAATTAAATTTTAAAAGGTTCATATCTCCCTGTACAAGACTTTCAGCTTCAAATGCACGTTGTTTACAGGGGCAAAGTTATTCACACAAGGAAGCATTAGAGGCATGTTTGCTCTTAGGAGAAAAGCTCAGAGGCCAGAAAAAAGAGCTGAATATATGGAAAAATTTTACCCTCAACAGGGGATTGGCAGTAGTGGGTTTCCATTGGCCCACCTAGTACAGCAGACAAGCAATGGGCACACAGGTAGGGAAGTGAATTTCACACCTGTATCCACTCTGACACTGATGCCAGCTAAGAATGGGTTAGCAGTAACACCACAGTCAGTCATTTCTACACTGGGGTGTTTCTGCCAAAAGTTCAACTGCCCCCAAATTTTAGAAAATAACTGTTGATACATTCAAGCAAAGTTCAGCTGATTACAGATTCCACCCTTGCATTTTGAAGCACAAGAGACAGACTGTCTCATTAAGTTTTACAGCTATCCTGTGTTGGGAGGAGGGTTTCTAGGTGTGAGACAGGCTGATGACGAGAGGACTTGCAGGGTGGACCTGGGGAGAGCGCCTGGGAAAGCAGAGTGGACAGCAGCCTGGGCAGGGTCTAGAGAGGGAGAGCTGAGAGAGTTAGGGAGGAAAGGGAGATGGGCAGTCAGTAGGAAAGCCTCAGACCAAACCATAAAGTGAAGGAAGCCGTTGTCAGAAGCTCTAAGAAAAGCGTTTTGGGTATAATTACCGCCCTGAAACTTGCTAGTCCTGTTGCTGTCATTGCCAGAGAAGGCTCCGGAGTGTCCTGCTGCTGCCGCCACCCGGAAGGCCCGGTAAGCGCCTGTGGCTACTGTTTCCCCATAAGGGCCTCCAAAGCCATAGACTCCTGTTAGACCCAGGGTAAAGAAAGACAGGGGAAAAGCTGTGAGGGGGCCACGCATCCGGGAACACCCCTAGCAGTGATGCTGCTGCCTACTTCCACCCTTCCAGAGTCAGCAGGGAGGGCCAGGCTCCTGCAGGCCATGCTGCATAGCAGCAAGCCACTACTGCCAAGGAAGCCCCCTGGCCAAGGATGTCCTGCTGCCTCAGTGAGCACAGGGTCTCTTATCCAAATAGCAGGCCTTTAACCTGTCTTTGGAATGGGCATCCCAACTTCTATGGCATAATGAGCATTGAAAGGCCTGCGACAATTTTTTGGCAATGAGCTCCAACGGCTACAGTTGTGGCACCTCAAGATCATCTTACTCCCAATGTCTGGTATCAATACACCTATAGGCCTTGGTACCAGAGAGATTTTGAGAAAGGGAACAATTACAGAAACAGCCTGGAATGGTTATATCAGTATTTACACTCAAGGGTGCCAGTGGTTAAATGACTGTAGCAAAACACAGAGGGGTGGGGAGGAGGAAAGGTTATCTTCAACCCTGACACAACTGTGTCCATTAATTTAGGCATTCTTAATATTTATAAATATAAACGTTTTGAAGCAGTGTACAGTGCACATAAGAGCCTTTTTTGTACCAACCAATGTTGATCCATTCCTCTTTTTTCTATTTCACACAATAGTGGTAAAAATATTTTGATCTGGCACAGTTACTAAAAATCCTGATGGAAATATGCAGCAATACAACACATTCCATTTTGCTAGGCTATGGCTGGCAAAGTAACAACAAAATACAGTAACTGGCACATGACAACACATGCCAACCACTTGCTTTTATGTATTTTTCCTATGAAGCTGAACAAGCAAATCAGTTCCTAAGTGCTGGGAACATGAAAGACAAGGTAACTCTTCACACCAACATGTTGCGCACCACTGTCCCATTACTTACCAGCAAAGCCTCTCCCCCTGCCCTGAGGTGGTGGGACTGGCCCAAAGTGTCGAGGATACATAGAAGCTGGATAGAAAGGCATGGCAGGTGGAGGTGGGAAAGGGAGAGGATGGTTCTGCCTGGAGAAATTTAATCCTTCTAGGATGCTCTGACGCATCTTTTCAACCTTGGCTGCCTGCTCAGCCTACAAATAAAGACAAGGGTGCAAAGATATGTTAAAATTCTAATTTCAGTTGCATAAAGCTACATTTACACAACAAATTCTAAGAAGAAAGCAAAATAACAGAAGAGTAGGTAACTACTGCAAACAATTTCCATAAAGCTAGCTAAAAAATCGGAATAATCTGTCTTGCACACCTTCCACTAGGTTCAATGATGTTCCAATTGTTGACAAGAAAATCTTTACATATCGTTAGAGACAGGAGTCTAAATACTGAGCCAGTTTAGAAGTCCGTAACAGAAACAGTTGTAAGTTAGAAGGGGTTTCCCAGGAAGGAACTGAGAAACCTTCATCTGTAGTCTCCTGAACACTTAATGCAGTCCTTGACTTTATATAGAATAACTATCATAAACCTGGATTACCAAACAAAATCTATGTAAAGAGGCTAAAGCATGTCTGGAGGCTAACAAGCCTGAGAGGGACCACAGTCATCACCAATATTTAACCTATAATTAGTTTCCCCTGAGTCAGAAGTAAGAAGAGGTAAGCTGTTTTTTTAGTATTTCATACCTCGCCTCAAAAAGCTTTGGTCATTCAGTAAACTGTTGGTTTTTAACAGTTTCCTGTTTCTATAGTTAGATAACTGCATGATTTGGATACAACAAAAAAGTAATTCATTCGTATTTTAAGATGACTGTAAGAAACAAGAGAAGATTTTGAGCTTAAGGACCATAAGAATGATTTCACAGTCTAAAATAAGTTAGAAATCACTGGTTTTCCTTCACTGTAAAACCACTGCGCTTAGTCCTTTGCAAGTCTTGCTAGCATGACCCAAAAAGAACAAGTGAGCAGCGACAGTTTTCAACTCCAAGTTATTCATTACATCAAAACTGCGCTTAAGTTTCAGTTTCCAGAAAGGAAAAAAATGAAATTCAAATTTACACCAGTTTACTTTTTCCAAATCTACCAAACTACCACCTCAATCATCAACAAGAGAGGAGAGTAAATACAGCTGAGAAACACTTATTAGTCATTCACCTCATATTTCCCTTTTAAAAGTACAGAGGTGATATGTGGACTGCTAAACCAACCACACCCAACAGTTCTGAAAATCTGGCACACTTCATACTACGGCACACTTCTGAAACTACACACCTGACCATCACAGAGGTCAATGAGCGGAACTTTCTCCCGGCTTGCTTTGATGAGCTTGGTCTGGAATAATTTTCCATCAAAATACATCCATGGACAGCAGTGCTCCCATGGAATTGGCTGTCCGCAAGCATCGTTTGCAAAAAGTGCCATATCGACACCACTCATAAATAAAGCAGACAGCTGAATTCCTCGGGGATCGAGATTCTCAATCTGTTAAAAAAAAAAGTAAATTTAATACGATAATAATGAGATGCCATCCAAAGTTATTCCAATAGTACCATTTGTGCTGGTTTTGGTCAGGATTAACTTTCTTCACAGAAGGAGTGGGGCAAGTATGAGAGCAGATTCATGGTATTTTGCTGACCAGAGAGTTAAACCATAACACCATTATTTTCAAAACTCTTGAAAACAGAGCAATTTTAAAAGGTCATCCAGATTTTTCACACAGAATTACCAGTTTGACCAGAAGAATGCACCAGAACCTATCGCCTTTATATGCAAAACTGCAATACTCAGGAAGGCTATTCTGCCCATCCATCCACTCTAGAGGTGAGAGAGAAAACCAAAAAAACTCTGTTTTGTCAACAACAAAACACAGAAAATCATCTCTAACATTTTAATGTTTTAACTCAATTCATCATCAAGAAGTCAAGAAAAAGTTTTAAGAAGAATAACCATGATCAATTTGTGACATGTGGTGTCTAACACATGTAAGATGCAGGCATACTTTGGCTGCATTAAGATCACTGATAAATATGCAGCGCAGTTTTTCAAACAATGCTAAAGCATGTTATAGCAAGGAAAAGCTTTAAAGACATAGGAAATTAGCAGTAGAAAATTTCATTCCAAAATTTATTTCAAATCATCTTGTGCTTCTGCGATATTCTGTAGAAAGTTTCAGGAATGAACTCAAGGTTCACATTCAGTTTTTCTTCCCACGTACCACACTTCCAACTCCTTTATAACAGATTTTCTATTAGCTTGATTCAAGATTTTGCTGTTAGAACAAATCTCTTATTAATGGGGTAATGTTTATGCATATAACAGCTTTATTTAGTATGCAGGGTAGATCACAAAGGTAGAATTAAATAGTGAATAATATCAGGTGGTGGAAGCAAAAAGGATTTGCTTGCAGCAAATACATTTTTAGCTCTGGCATAAGAAAATATCACTAGTAGTGTTCTCTAAAATACTTCTGAAAATATCAGCCCTTTCTTGGGAACGTTTTCAAGACTTTGATATTAAATTTTAAAATTAAACTCCTTTACCTTCCTTATGCATAAGCAACCTTTAAGATCCAAAAGACTATCCAGACCATTTTGCAGATATGCAGCTGGATTCAAACTCAGCTGCTCTTTCTGTCTGACTTCAACAAAAAGAGAAGCAGCTGCTTCATATGAAGACAGTAACAACATTGCATGAAACACTGCATCTTCCAGTTAACCAACATACATTATGGCAATGATCCGTGTACAATTTAAAAATAAAACTTGGACAACAATTTCCATTCAACAAAAACATTGTATGCTGCTTATCACTTGCCTTGCCTCTACCTTTAATTTTGTACTGGAATGGAAACAGTATTTTCTCTGGGAATTCCTTTCTCACATTTCCAAGATCAGCAATTTTCACAGTGGGATTTCTTCCTGTTTGCATCAAATCTTAAGACAGAGGCAAGACTTTGATGACTCTCTGCCAAGATCTCTACCCATAGATGTTATCTGTTTATTGTGTTGTGTTTTGAAAACGGGCATTGAAGACCATGTGGCTTAAGGAACTATGTACTTAAGGAACACTGCTGTTCCTTAATGCAACCAGCCTTGCCTACATAACTGTCAGGAGAGCTTGGCATAGATGTCTTGAACCATGCTCACACAAGACTTTAGAAGGTTCTTCACTATACTCTGCACATTGCTATTCTGTCAGCAGCAATCCAGTCCTAAGTGCTGAAGCAACCAAGCAGCCTTGCATGAACTCAGCAGGTGTTCACTATCACTTTCTTCAAACAGATTGCAAAGAGGATTCAGTCGTTTCCTTCCCTTTACATTTATTAGTTCTTCTATGGCTAAGTGCTGGGTTTCCACAAGCAGACTGATTTGGTTTATACATCAAGACTGATATATCCTTGCCAGGGTGCTGAATGCAGGAACGCAAGCCAGATGCTGCTTGTCACCCACAGAAGACAACCAGTCACTTACTGGCTTTGGGAATGCTCTTGCAGAATCAGTATCAGTGGCAAAATATTCCTTAGACAAGCCTAATAGCTGAAATCTACTGGAGCTTAATTACTCTTTCTTCTGAGGAGCAGTGCTAGGATTGCTGCTTTTGTCTGTGCCTCTCTGCAATGTGTAAATATGAACAAATCTGGGAACCAAGTACCTTCTCCTTGATGCTTTAACTAAGGACAGAACATGTCCAGGCCCTGCTGGGAGCAGAACTGGTCACTAGGCTCTCTCCTGAGCCCTGCAGTACCTGACTGTCTTTCACAATCTGAAATGACTTCTTCAATATGAGACAGCATGATGAAGAGGCGATCAGCATCCTTCCTCCTTTGCTATGTTGTTTATCAGTGCAGACAGGAGATAAGATGAATCACTTCCAGTTGTGCATTCCTTATACATCCTAATACTACCATAGCTTCCAGTTATCAAATACACTATTGGGCTTAAGACACATTTTGTAGGAAAAAGTATCTAAAATAATTTCCATTCAGAAAAATGTTTGCTTAAAGAAAAAAAAAAAAAAGAGGACTAAAATCTACCAATTTATTCAGAGAACTTCACAGCAGGTTCTGAAGAGCAAACAATGTAAAAGCAAACCCCAAATTTTGTATATTTTACTTAAAGGCCAAAAGAGGAAATTTCACTGTCAGCATATGAAGGCTGAACAGGGAAATCCCCCTGGATAAGACCATGATTGACAGGCATCCTGTATTTACAGTCAGGACACCACAATAAACTCTATCAATTAGTTAGCAGTATTTACTTCATACTTCAATACTAATGTATTAGAAAAAAAAAAATAGAAACTGAGATCTTAAAATCCTCAAAATTATTTCTACAATTCTGTGAGTATTACTAAAGTGTTTCCCCACCCCACCCCATTTCTACACTTTGCTGCAAAAATCTTTTGAATCATGAAAAAATACCCAGGTTAGTGTTTAAGAAGAGCCACACAAGGAATAGGTCTTTTTCTTTTCATCTTTTTAATGGAAGCACACTTGTTTTAAGATTCCCAGAGACAGTTATTTAGAAATTTTGAGACAAGGTTCTGCAGTATAGAATATGTTTAAGATGTTAGTTACCTACCCAACCAGTGAAAAAGAACTGATTATCAATCTTTGCAATACTTCAAAATACTAAAATAGTATTTTGGAAAGTATACATAATTATGCAAGGCTTTTAGTGAGACAGGCACATATACATCACCCACTACAACATGGATCAGCTGGGAATAATGAAAGTTAGAATTAAACATTACCTTGAGTTCCTGAAGCTGGTCAGGTTCATAGAGCTTCGGAGACAATGCTTGGGCAAGAAAAGCATCAAGTTCCTGGCGGCGAAGTATACGAACCCCCGGCCACTGTACCATATACCTACAGAGGAAGCTCAAAATTATTCAAAGCTTCCTTTAATAAGTAAATCAAGTGGTATTTTATTTGATCAGAAGTCACTAGAACACAACAACAAAAAATCTTTTGTGTTGTCTAAACTTGAATAGTTAAGAAGTTGAAAACACTAAATAGATTTGAAGTTCAAATTTGTTTAAATTCATACGGAAAAGCTACTGGCTGTGACTCAGTTGTACAGGAGCCTGCTTCCAGTGAAGAAGGGGAGGACAGGCCACCAAAATATAATTTAAAACATAAGTAGATTCTGATATGCCTTAATATAAAATAATATAAAGATTAATGTTCTTTGTAAGAGACTAATGGTAAAAGGACTGTGTGAAGATGGTTTCCATATAACACATTACTCAGAAATTATCTCGTCGGTAAATTTTATGCTCATCACATCTTCATGAGCAACAATTTATACCTGCCATATGTCACAGGAGTGAAACATGCTGTCCAAATGAATAAGGAGCTCTACTTTAGTATACCATTTGGACTACTTTTTGTATACTTACTATGCTATAAGGAGAAAAACAAAGGAGTTTTAGTGCTTGAAAGGCAAGTCAAAGCACAATAGAACTGAAGACAAATTTACATTCATCACTCTCAAAATTGGCTTAAAATTTTTCACGTGCAACATGCTAACCTTGGATTCTGCCAGATTTCTAAGATAATTTGCATTGAAATAACCTCTTTTGAAAAGGGCAAGCATTTCTCAATTCCTCAATCAATTTTCAATGTGAAAATTAAACAAGTATTTTGGACCTTTTAAGTTCCTCTTTGAAAAGCTGAAGTATGGAATTAATACCTCAACTGTTGGTTATCATCATCTCAACCAGATGAGCAATTCTAACGCAGGGAATATAACCCATCATAGGCAGAGTATCAATTAATGTGAACTCTGCACCCTGATAAGCTGCTATGCAGCTGTTCTCTGAAGAACTCTGCTTTACAACTTCACCAACACAGCCTCTGAGACCCCAAATGTTATTTATCAGTAAGTTGACGCCCAGAGTATAGTAAGGGTAAAGTAATTCTAATGCTACAGTGGCCTGTTTGCAATGCAAGGGTTTTTTTTCTCCTCCCTTAAATCCTCTAGAGACTGAAGAAAGAAACATTGAATACACAGCATGCTTTAAAACTTAGAGCAGCAATGTTCTAAAAACAAAACAAACCCCCTCTCCTAGTAACACTGCAATTATAAATTAACACTTCCTATACTTCGGGTTTAATACAATGTTAAATATATCACATTACACAGTAAAACCTTCCCTTTATTCTGTTTTACCTTAAGCTAAACACTGACCTTAGTACACAACAAAGCACCATAAGATGAGTGGGCACATTAGTTGGATTGAGCATTGCTGGTGTATCTGATCTCATACAGGCCAAAAATGCCCTCATTCTTCGGTTTTTGTCTTCTACTGCTTTTCCCAACCACAGCTTCTTCAGATTAGGACAGGTCCATTCCCTGAATGCAAGTGCTTCCACCAGCTCAGGGGTTTGAGGAGATTTTCCTTTGTAAGCAGCCCATTCTTTAATTATCACTGGTGAAACTACAAAATGGCAACAGTTGAAAGAAAACATCCTGAGTTAAAAAGCACCATACATTTAAAACTTTGTATGCAAGAGGGTTTGATCCAAAAAGCACCACTTCAAGACTTCGATAGATATCAATGTTCTGGATTACATTGCCAAATTGGTAACTGGACTCTGTATGGACCATCTTTCAACTCTCAACACTTACAAATTAAATGCATGCAACCAAGTGTACACTAGGAATGTTACATTAATATACTACATAAAGGAACTACATACAGTTTTCTAAAACATTAATTAAAAGCATAATTTCAAAAGACTATTTTCCCCTAAAATAGCTATATCACTGATCAAAAACCTACAGTGATAAGCAAAAATAGCACACAAATACAAATACATTCCATACGTGGTCTTTTAAAAATAATGTGATCCTAGTGAGATTATTGAATTTAAAACTTGTTATACTTGTCTGTAGTTGTTAGACTACTGCAATGGAGTGAGATCTCAAATATGGGTGGGTTTTTTTTCTTTCGCCTAAAAATTTTAGGAAACATTACATAAGCCTTTCAATTTGCTGTACTGCTTTCTATTAAGAGGTTAGTTATTTTTTTGCCTGTTAAGCTCCCTTTCACCTACATGAAAACAAAGCCTGTTCAACTCCATATTGGTGCTAACTCATACCCATTTTCAAGTTGCATTGCAACCATAACAGACCTCAAGTTTAAAAAAAAAAAAAGTCAAGAATGAGAAATGATACCTTTGGCCTTGGAATGACCCCAAGTTTGACAGAGCTAAACATTTGTTTGCACCCTTCTTAACTCAGAGCCCAGTTATGCAGTGTGGAAAGACTCAAGGAGCTTGTTAGTGAAGCTTCAGGTTACAGCCCAGAGAGATCCACTGCAGGAGCACAGACCTGCTCTTCCTGCTAGAAATCCTTCTGTTCCAGGTCAAGAGGAATACCACTGGTACCAGGATACCACTTTACAGCTACAAAGTCTCCTTAGGAATCAGACATCAGCCTTCCAAGTAATTTTATAGTTAGGGAAAGGCAAACCATGGCAGAGGTGTTGATCGGGATTATAAAAAGAACCTCCAGAACATCCCAATGCACTCTCATGCTTTTCTGGAACAGAACTACTCTAGCATTATATATACACTTCATAAAGCTCTGGGTAAGTTTTACAAT
This sequence comes from Rhynochetos jubatus, assembly GCA_027574665.1. Lineage (NCBI taxonomy): Eukaryota > Metazoa > Chordata > Aves > Eurypygiformes > Rhynochetidae > Rhynochetos > Rhynochetos jubatus. The sequence continues at coordinate 24,384,408 of CM050658.1, forward strand.
GATCACATGCAGCAATGAAAATAAATATTCTGATATATTTAACTGGTAGCCTCACTACAAAATTATGTTCTATTTTGGTTGCTACGAGTTTTTATACGCCATCAAGCTATGTAAGATGTGGTTTAATAGCCAGCAAAGCCACTGTTACTTGGGCAGTTTATCACACCCGTTCTCACTTCTTCCTTAGGCCTGGGGCAGTAAACATGAACAAAAAAAGGATGTATTTTATGTATGCTTTCAAAGACTTGCTTGATTGCTTTAGGTCTCAGAAGCAAGAGATACCTTTGGCTGAAAACTTTTTAGCGCTCTCAGCAAACACACAGGACACAATGAGGCTACTATGCGGATGGTTTAATCTGTTAACATTAAAAACACCCGAACTTTTGACAATGAACGTAAAATAGTTTGTGTTTTGGAGTTCTTTTTTTCTTTGCTTCAACCTCCTTTTTACAGTGGAGGTGATATTCCCAGCAACACTCAGTTTCTCGGATCAGATACCCCTCCAGAGGCAAGCAGATGCATACTCTATATACACATCACATTTAAGCCCCTTCAGATGACCACCTCCTCCTGGTGACAGCCAACAACAGCAAGGAAACAGAGCTGTGAAGAACACGAATGTTCCACTGTTGTTTCTGTCACATAGATTCCACATATAAAAACCTCAAGCTTAGAAGAATGGAGTATCTCATGTCTGTGTTCTCTATCTGCAATCCTATGTTGCAACATTCAAATTTAGTTCAAAGCTTTTAATCCAGGGTAACAGGAAGAGTACCTCAGTTTGCTCTCAAAACATACTGTCTTCAGGAACATGCTACCTGCAGAGCTCATCCCGGAGATTCACCCTGGCTTCAAATTTTATGAAGTAATGGTTATTAAGGGAAAGGTAAGCATGCTTCTTGCAAAATGGTTTAATATGAAGGTCGCTCCAATGGCCTGGCAAACCATATCCTCTCTGAATGATGGGGATGAGGAATTACAGCTGTATCAGTTGACAAGTAACTGTAGGCTGTTCACCCAAATGTATCATTTAATGTAACAGATGAATCTAGGACTTGTCCATACCCACTTATTTATCCAGGGCATTTTTACACCTCTGACAACTCTGTACTGGAACTGCTGCCAAAAACTCGTCTTCCTCAGCTGCTGAGGATCTCTTGTCCTCAGAGGAACATTTTGTGTTTTCCTCCCAGGACTTCCACTTGGAGATAAACAATGTCTACACTGACAATTACATTAGCTACAACACACACTCAGGATCACAGTGTTCAGCAACAACATCACCATGCTAATTATGCTATTTTTCATACTAAACTTCCTCCTGCTGATGATCCACAGATTTAGATACTAAGCAACTGCACAATATATTGACATCTGCTTCAAATATTGCCCTCACAACACGTTAAGGTCAATCCAAGTGCAAAGGGTCAGCATCAATCTATATTAGGGTAACCTGCTTGATAACATGTGAATGCTGCTACAGGCTCTAAATTCATTAGCAACAGCATCCTGGACCCTCAAGACATATGTTAGAGCCCTTGTTGCTAACTACACCTCAGGCAGTTTTGATATTCTCTTTGCAGTTTTTTTTTTTTTGTTGTTTGGTTTGTTTTTTTTGTTGTTGTTGTTTGTTTTTTCCATGCACTGTACATGAAGTGTGGGGAACCTCATACTAGAAGATGAGCTAGGTAATGTAGATTAATCACAGCACATTTTTAACTTTATAATGTTTACTGAGAACACAACTGGAGCTGAATATGCTTGATTTTGCAAAAGGGCTACTGTCCAAGATACAGCTTTCCTTTTGACAGAAACAGCATCAAGGGAATACATCACTGCTGAGCGACAGTACCTTGCAAGGTGGATAGGCTTAAAATAACAAGCCTCTGGATCCAACCAGGAGTTATAGCAACTTCTACAAGTGGGCATTTTTCCAGAGTGGAAAGGGAAGATGGTTTCACCTACACATATGTATTTATCAGAACATGAGAAATAACCCATTTCAAAGCTTGAAAAGAAGAGCAAGTCAGAGACTTGGTTTCCACCTTGTCAAAAGGAAGGGCAGTGCAACCAATGCTGTGCCCTAGGCAGCAAAAGCACAATCAAAAACTTTGTGATTCAGCTTTTCATACCCTCTGGGAACAGACATGAGGACACGCACAGCAAAGGCATTACTTAGCAGACAATTATCACTGAAGAACCTCACTGGCTACCTCTTCCAATTTATCTGTTGCTTGCTTTTCAACCAGAACAACATAATAATAAAAGACAGAAAGCCACACATTTTATGAAACATTCACTATCTTGCTGTCTATATATTTAGCAGTAATACTGATGTGTCAGTTAATTATGTATTTTTCCTGGCCTCCTATAACTCACATGCAATATACTTGCGATATATACACACATGATTATTATGTTGCCTGTATTAACTTTCTACATAATCGTAGGGACAATGCACATATCTTCAGAAATTAATTCTCTTAATTATTAGATATTTCTCTTAATTGTATTAACTACTGTGTTTCATAACTTATTTTTGAGAGCAGTAAAAAAATTAAGACACTATAGGAGAATCAGCATCACTAGTTCATTATAGCCTAGGTCCTCAGAGAAGTTAGCAAGGGCTAACAAGCATAACTAACTGATTTGAGAAACCTGCTTCTGCCACTGAAGACACTTCTCCCTCCGTCTTGCACAGCCTGCCCAATTCTTGCTACTTTGTAAGAGCGATGAACAAAATAAACATGTTCCTGCAACGCAGCCCTTTCAAGCCACATGCCTGCATCTCAGCTCCAATTCCAAGGTACTAGCACTGTGAGCTTTGCAGTGATGCAACTAACTTTTGGGCAGACATTCCAAATTATTTTTTTTTTTTTGTAAAGACCGTGGTCACTTCTAAGACAGAAGTAGGTCAGTGGCTGAATGTGTCCTGCAGCAAGATTCACTGGAGCTCCTGTAACTAAACCAAGTCTGCAATAGTGTTCTTCACCTCCACTGAGAATAAACCTCTGAAAAGCAATACTGAAAGATACTAAAGTTGCAAATTTCATTGAATTATGTTTAATTATATATTTGAGAAGACACAGTAAGTTAACACATTCACCTCACATTTTTGACAAAAGTAAGCATATTTGAATGCATATGCACAGAATAGAAGTTTCCTCTAATCAAGTTCTGCCCTGTACTTAGAAAACTACATCACAAACTGACATTACTTATTGCAAGCCTGACAACAGCTTGAGCATACGTTTACAAACCAAACCCCAGGGCTTGCTTAGAAATGGTAACATTTGTAGTTCTTAAACTACTACAGGAAATAAAAACTCAACACCATCGTTTTCTATTATCCATGTATCAAATAAGCCGTAACTTCCTCCAGCGTTAGCTACACCGATGAAATCTTAGTAACTACTCTCATTCAAATCATGGCACAAATAGATATGAAAACAGCACAGTGAAGAGAAATATAAAATGGATTCTACAGTACATACATTCTGGTGGAAGTCTGTTCTTTCTAAAAGCGAGCCTTTCAGTTTTCTTTCTGCTTTCTGCCAAACTAAACAGAACTCCGTAAACATACTGACGAACTGGCCTATAAAGGAGAGCAGCAGGAGGCAGGTCTTTGTTGGCTTCATCTTCTATAGAAACGGCAATTTTGATTTCACCCTTTTGCATGAAAGAAAGCAGAAAAATATGCCATCTTACAATGAAGAACAAGTATTTAGATATGCACAGTAACTCAATGCAGCTCTACTGTACACCTCATCTAGTCAAGAAAAATGTGATTCAGCAGTCACGTGGATCTTACCTATGTGAAGGTAAGACAGAGCAGCATTACCACACAATCTACTTGCTTTCCTACAGCATGTCTCCAAGCTCTGAATATCCTTCTTGCTCCCCTCTTTCTCTTCTCCATCACACACCCTTTCTGGTGTTGTGGGGTTTTTTTTTGTGGGTGTTTTTTTTTTTTTTGTCTGGACTATCTGCAGGTAAGAATTACTTAAATATTGAACTTCTAATACTTCTTAATAGTATTCTTAATACTTCTTTAATACTTAAACAGTGAAATACTACACATGAAGACACAGTAATGTGCTTATAGACAGTCAAAGCATTTGAAGCTAATCTAGATTTCAGACAGTTATTTTAAAAACATTCAATCTGTCTAAAAACACCAACCTGACTTTTTGGTGCAAGGATCTGAAACAGTATTGGGGACTGACTGTAAAAAACAACTTTATGAGAAGACCTGGTCAAAAACTGTACCTGGGAACTAGATAATTAAGTTTGGTTTTGAATGTATATAATTAAAGTTTTAGCATTTTATATTTTTTCAGAAATGAAAGAACCTTCCAACATTCTCTCTCAAAACAGCAACAACATTGTACATTTTCCGTATCTGCACATCCAACCATATTAAGATTTTCTTGGAAAGCAACTGACTTCACTCCCACATATCAGCCTTTATTTTCAGCATTGACAGGGAAGTTCTTTGTTTTGGTACTTCCACTTAAAAAATCCCCATTTCAACTGTCCCAGTAATGAATACCATAGGTGACACCCTGGAACAATGACATTAGGATATTGTCAGGTTTAACTCAGACAACACTACTTTAGATATAAGGCATGTCTGAAAGATGTCTGCACATAACAGCAACATAACCTGGACCACCTCTAAGTGCCAATTTCTAAAGAATCCCGTAATTATACAACAAAGTATCTGTCAGTGTATCCACAGTATACTTTAGGTTCCCCCTGCATACTTGTCCAGAAGCATTTCAGATAGTAGGGAAAGAAAAACAGTATTAAGTAGTACTGATGTATTTTTGGAGCAGCCATCTTTACTTTGATTTTTTTCCCCTCTGTTGGGAGTGGATTTCTCAAAGGCAGGCATTTGATTTGTTTTTTCCCATTGTGAGAGATATTAAATATCAAGTAGTATATAAATGAACTAAGAATATTTGGCTGTGCAAAGTATGCAACAAAACTGGTATTGATGGTCTTCATAAGCATGTTGATTCTTTCCCACTTACCTCTCTAAGAAGGGACGTATAAGAATATGACTGCAATACAGGCTATTGAGCAAAACAAACAAATCGGAAACCCAAAGATCTACCTTGATGTAGAAACTTCTCTTTTTACGGATTTCCAATCCCCACTGACAGTCCTTACTGAACCAGACTTCTAAGATTAATACAAGTTAATTGAAATGCGGACAGTGCCGTCTTGCTCAGTGCTGTACAAATACGTACACTGAACGGGCTTGGTGTGTGAAAACCAGTACTAAGCATTTTGAACACGAGAGGAAGAAGATTAAAGTTGTCTTGTTCTGGGACTCATCTGTTTGCACTCACAAGGAACAATGGACTTATGTCTCCTGAGACTAGATTAAGTCGAATACAGAGTTGTATACCCAACTGTGCTGGCTCCCTCCCTGGTCAACACAAAGCCGCCTTCAGCAGCTTCCAGACACACTGAAGCAGGTTCTCACTGTCTTATTTCTTTAAGAAGATCTCGCATTGCTTTCCAAGGTGCCCTCAGGGGGCCATTCAGGTAGATTTTTACGGGACACATTGGGCAGACAAAGAGTCCTAAGCCATGTGAACATGCTTGCAGCATACCTGAGATCTGAAGGCTAGCACATAAAATAGCCAAACCAAAAAACTGAAAGCCATCAGAAATGTTCTGCCAAACTAAAATGGACAAAACCTCAGAACGTCATGGAGTTAAACTATAATTACATTTTAGGATTATACAAAAGGGATTTCTTATCACTGCTACGTTTCTATCACAGCTAGCTACCAGGGATGTGAGGGATCAAATTGAGAAGGGAAAACAATCAAAGTATTCCTGAATACTGAAAACAGAAAAGACTGGCACAGACACCAAAGCACATACACAGGTGTATTCAGATGAAAATGGATTCTGTATATAAGCACACACACAGCTGTATATACACATACCCAGACATAAACACACAAGCATAGAGATATAAAAATATCTACATATGTTCAAGAAAATGATTAATTTTGTAAGTAAACACTTCTAATTAGTTGTCTCAATATTTATTGGAACAATGTAACAGACCAGATCTGTGGTTGGAAAATGGGGAGGGAAACAAAAAAAACCCAACAACAAACTAATCCCCCCTCTGCTCCCCAAAACCCCCACAACATTAAAAGCACTAAAAATGGACCAAACCTCAAAGCATTAAGAAGGATGTAAACTTACGGACTCTTTAGCCAGAAATCTAAGTGCAATTATCTTTACAGAGTTATTTCACAGTATGTAATTTTAAATGTCATACCTTGGTTAGGACATGAAAGATGTAGGGATACATTAACCCCTTCTTGTGCCTGTGTTCTGCCACTCTTAATACTTCAGGTGCTACAGGAGGTAATGGAGGGGTAGTAATATCCATGTGGTTTCTGGTGGGCATTGACAACAGGCATGGGATTTGTGGATTACTGGTTTGATTCCCTTTGACATCAGCTGCCTGACTTCCTGAAGAAGCACTAGAGGAACCTTCTGCCTATAACAGAACATACAAAATACAGTGCTTTTGAATGTGTACAAAAACATACCAGGAGACCAGCCAAGAGAAACAGCACATTTCCTTCTTCACCCACATGAAAATAGTAAATCTTCACATCATGTGTATCAGTATAGAGAACACACTATCCACAGCTGGCTAAAAGTTTTTCAGAAAATGTAAACTTTCAGCCATTGTTTGCTAGCAGAAGCAAATTGCTGAAGAAATAAGTATTACGGTAAAGCTTTAACTTATTAACAGCAACAGTAATTATTTTCTTTATTTTTTAACTGCACAATACCAAAGGGGGACTGGTGACCTCCTAATGAAATGTAAATGACCTCAAGATAATACCAACTAAACGGGTTGGCTGACAGTCACAAAGTCTATGATTTACCTAGACTTCCATTAACATATCCCTTCTCATTTTGAGTTCAAATGAGTCCGCATTTCACAGAATCACAGAATGGTTTGGGTTGGAAGGGACCTTAAAGATCATCCAGTTCCAACTGCCATGGGCAGGGACACCCTCCACTAGACCAGGTTGCTCCAAGTCTCATCCAGCCTGGCCTTGAAGACAGCCAGGGATGGGGCATCCACAGCTTCTCTGGGCAACCTGTTCCAGTGCCTCACCACCCTCTCCGGCAAGAACTTTTTCCTGATATCCAATCTAAATCTCCCTGCTTTCAGTTTAAACCCATTACCCCTTGTCCTGTCACTACAGACCCTTGTAAAAAGCCACCCCCCCAGCTTCCCTGGAGGCCCCCCTCAGGAACTGGAAGGTGCTATAAGGTCTCCCCAGAGCCTTCTCTTCTCCAGGCTGAACAAGCCTAACTCTCCCAGCCTGTCCCCATAGCAGAGGTGCTCCAGCCCTCTGAGCACCTTCATGGCCCTTCCCTGGATTCACTCCAACTGGTCGATATCCTTCTTATGCTGAGGGCTCCAGAGCTGTACACAGTACGCCAGGTGGAGTCTTACAAGCGCAAAGTAGAGGGGGAGAATCCCTTTCCTTGACCTGCTGACCACGCTTCTCCTGATACAGCCCAGGATATGGGTGGCTTTCTGGGCTGCCAGTGCACACAGCCAGCTCATGTCCAGCTTTTCATCTACCATTTCTAAATGAAGCAGAAGAACTACATATTTCAGTTTGAAGACATTTAATATATATAGAGTCAGATCTCAAAAGCCTTGTAAACGTGCTGTTGTTTTGCTGGGGTTTTTTTAAAAAGAAAATTATTTTCTCTGAGAAGGTGAAGATTGAAGTGGCATTTTACTGCATTTCTATAAATGTAGTTCACAAATTCATAAGAAAAACATGATACATAAAAATATACTGTAAACCTCCTGGTGAATAAGACTTTTGTAAGCACTTATGTTATAGCTCTCAAAGATACTGACAAAAAAAGTAGAGTTAATTCCTAAAAATCCTTGTCTTCCCAAACGAAACCTGTTTTTAGCTTAAGAATTCATACTAGTTTCATGCCTATAAACTATTATAGTAATATTGAAAACTTCTGAGACTGTAATTCAATTTATTCACTTGATGACATATCATGCATGAGTAATTTCACAATTTGTGTAGAAAATTTCACATGCTGCATAACACTTTAAAAGCAAAGCTTAAAGAGAAATGGCTAAAAGCCATGAAATGCCATGGAACAACTAACATACAACATGGGCCCAAACAAGCTCAGCTTGTTCACTTTGAGCTCTTCCGAAAGTACAAACTTCCATGTAAAAAAACAAAAAAACCCCACACAACCTCCGAAAACATCTGTAGGAAGGTGTGTATTAGTAAAAGCATGCTCTATCAAAACATCAAAGGGGTAACATTTTAAGCATGCAAAGGGAATGTTACTGAAAGATTAGATTTTAGAGTTGGTAATTCAGACTTCCTTTTACTTATAAAAAATAAAATATTCAGCAGAAATAGTTAAAAGCTATAAACCTAACACAATATACCAATACAAAATTTTTTTATGGACACCTGAGCTATCACAGCTCTATTAAATCTGTGTTGTATCATCACATATCTTTCTTTCTAAGTTTAAAGATTTTTGTCCCTGTCTTCTACAGTGATTCAGTGACTTCAGTGATAGTGGACCACAAAGAAAAGTTTACAGAACTGCCTGTTGCTTGGGACATGGAAGTAGGAAGACAAAAAACCCTTAACAATAGTAATGCTTTCCCTATTTGCACCACCCAGGTTCTTCTTGGATCTGCTTCAGCAGTATTCTAACACCGAAGCTGAGGTGTTAGAGGTTAGCTGAGGTACCAGATCAAAATTTGGGGTTTTTTCTTTAGTAATATATATCCACACAAATGAGATAAGCGTATCTTTTTCACACACAATCAGGCAGTGAGACAACTACAAGCAAGGGATTTTGACATTTAAGTCAAGTAAAAGGAGTGTCAAGATTGCAGCTACCTATCTGATCTATGTTAGATTTTCAGTACTTTGAAGTACTTCAGAAATTCACATAACTCATTCAGTTGAAATTTTCAGGAAATATTTCTTTTTTTAAAATCATTAATATATAACTCTCTAGGAAATGAGTTAATCTACAAAATGTACTCATAATCCTCCCTGTCATGCTCAACACACACAACTGTCTTTCTCCTTACTGAAGGCTGGAGAAACAGTTTGATATTAAAAAACAAAGTTCAGTAAAACTCACAAGCATTTATACATGAAGTTGGATGCATTAAGTTGGACTGCACGCATACATCTACCAGAAGTTTAATCACTGCTGATACAGCTCTAATTCTACATGTACAAAGAGAGGCAGCCAGACACACGGTGTAGCATGTCCCATGTGCCCACCGCCCAGCTCCAGGGGAGGCACCCCCACCACCCTGGCTGCTCTCCCCATTGCAGGACATCAGGCTGGGCAGAACTCACAGGGCTGCAGCGGGGACCCACCGGGCTTCAAGACATCGCCCGTAACACAGAGAAGAAAGGAATGTAATAGGTCAAGTTAGCATTTGCATATGGTGACTAATCCACAGGCAGCTACAGTTATCGTACGGGGCGTAGTCTGCAAAAATAACCACTGATGGATGAAATCATCAGCTTGATATTTTAAGAACAAAGCCCAAGTTTACTGGCATTTCTGTGCCAAAGGTACAGGGAAAATGTTCTGTTTGCCTGCAGTGTAACTAACTCCTGATTGTTTTTCTGACACAAAATTAATAGCTGGTGTACAGTTCCATCACAAAGACGCAGATATTAAGAGCAAATGCTTTGAATGTTCTTTCTAAACACAATTCAAACTTGGAACACAGACCATCATACTCTTTAGAATGGTTTTAAATCTTGAAGAAATTTAATAGGATAATGTTAAATCTTTACCAATGGCTTAGTTATCCCATTCTTACTTAGTTAAGTTGCAATACACTGTAACTGGTCCCACGGAGCTACTTTAGTATGTATTATGTGAAATTCATATCAGGCAGTTATAAAGGACTTCTACTGAGCTGAGCTTTAATACACCTATAATGGCCTGTGGCTAACACCGAAATGTGTGTTAAAGACTGAACCTGAACTCACAGACACTTAGGCTGCTACACTCCCTAGTAAAAATCGAAACAATGCACTACTGCTACACTGGTTGCAATATTGATGAGGTTGTTAGCTAAAGAGTAAACAAGCTTATTAGTTTCCTTCTAATTTATATCTAATATTTTCTAACACATCCTATTTAATTTTTGTTTTGATGTACATGCTACAATATTCCTTGGAAAACATCTTTCTGTACTTTATTCTTTTGTAATTCACAAAAATGTGTAAAACTTAACACTAAATCCTACAGATCAATACCGAAAATTCTACTCACAGTTTGCTTATAGCTTTAATACAAAATAGATTGTAATCTTTGGAACTTATGGAATTACCTTTGTTTGGTCTCCCAGCTCTCCACGCGTTTGACTTTCTGACTGGGTTCCTGTTTTTTCCCAGCCTATTTTGTTCCCACTGACATGGCTGAAGGACAACAAAGAAAAACATAATATTAAAGTGCTATTTAAGATAAAATGTGATAAATCCTTGGTTACCGTTAGTGAACTATGGGCTAGAGACTCTGATTTTATGGGATGCTATGTATTAGAAATTGTGATTTGCAGAAGTATTAAAAGAGACTTTAATACTGACATTTATTAATTTACACTATGTCAACATTTGGATTGCATTTAAAAGCCGTATATTACAATGACTAAGTAATCATCATGCAGGAAAAAAATCTTGACTGAATTTTAAATATCTGTCACTATGCCAAGTGATGCCCTTCAATTAGAAGACTATTTCTACAAACTGATATATAAATGACATTATCTAGATTTTTTTCTAAACTGACTCAAAATGTATTGCATAAAATGCCTAAGGCAACACTACCAAAAATGCTGAAAAATATAGGGTTTTTTCTAAAGTAGGCATATTTCCAGTTCTATACTGCATGGAAACCATGCAAACTGACATGATTTACTAAGCAAAACACATTACAGTATTTAAATTTGACAAACTGCATCAAAAAAACCAAAGTCCAAGCCGTCATGCATAACTGTAGACACATTTGGAATTTAATACCAAGCACTAACATACTATTATACACAACCCCAATCTTATAGAGGCAATCACAGATCTGCTCAAGCCCCAAGCTTTCATTCTCACACATTAAGCCACTGATACACCTGACAAGATGAAGGTAAAAACACAAACTGCCTTTGTTAAAATTTCCTTTTCAAAGGTCAGCAAGCAGCAATTAAATGAAAGTCTGCACAACTTTATTGCCAAGGACAGACATACAATCTAGTGGACATCAGAAATACTTTTGCAGTAAATAAGGCACATTAGCAGAAGAGAGCAGAAAGCTTGTCTGCTGTGTTGTTCCTGCACAGCCTGTCAATGAGGGGTCTGAACTCACTGTCCTGAATGAATTACTGACATTCACACCAGGCTTCTTTGCAAAGCCACATTACCCCAAAATTTAACAAGTGTAAACAGTACAAATTCAGTGAAGTTCCGTAATTTTTAGCTACTGAAATTTTAATGAATTACACTGTGAAGTAGGAATATTTCTTTTATACAAAGTAAAGAACTTGAAGGCTTTATGATATTTGCCAAAATCTCACACTCTCCTTCATTCAATAAAACAGAAGGGCAGAAGTGGAAAAACACCCAACATTATTTGATTTTGGATTTCTGCTTGTTAAGGAACAAGGTGACCAGAGTGAACCACGGATATGTTTGCAGTAACAGTGACCTAAAACTACTTTCTGAAGGTCTACCGTATCACTAATATGCAAATTTCTCACTTTCACAATTCTGGTGAAGGATTTTGAAAATATATTTATTTTAACAGAAGCCAAGTAAGAAAACATCCTCATGAAAAACTTACTTCACTGCACCTCCAGTGCCTTCATCATTGTCGGAGGACGAAGATGTTGAAGAGGTGGGAAAATAAGTTGAATCCACATGATTAGGGCTCCCACTCTGAGCTGGATTTATTGGAGAAGATCGTTCATACAGTGGTGTATGTTTTCCTTCGTGAGGAATGTTACTGTAGTTGTTCTGCTCAGAAAGACTTTTTCCACCTGTTTCCAAGGTGATGGCTGGCTCAGACAGACTATATGGGTATGGACCCTGACCTTGGGCCCCACCCTGATTGGACATCTGCTGGGCCTAAAATAAAGTAATCTTTCTTTAGGGAAGATAACAAAAAGCTTTTTCTTTTAAAACAAAATGTATTATTTAAGTGGCATTTTCCAAATGTACACATTAAATCTCAGCTATCTTGAACATCTGCAAAAATTGTTCTACCAGAAGATGTGGCATCACTCTAGTTCCCGACTGAATCAGTGAACATCCATACTAAAAGTCAGATACACCTTTCTCACCTAGATCTTCATTTGACAAGCACAGCAGGTTTCTCCCAAGGAGAGGGGCAGACAGCTGTACTTACCACAGGTTTTGCTTGTAGTGAGGTCTGTGGAATGTTAAGCATCTGAGAAGGAACATATGGTGGCACTATCCCAGGCATACCAAACTGGTTAGGTCTGGCTGCTGTATTGCAAATGGAGGGGGGGGAGAAGAAAAAAAACCCAAAACACTCATGAAAACGCTCACTATTTGACACTAATGTTACCCTTTTTATCATTTTGCTTCTATGATTTATTTATTCTCATTCTGTTAGCATTACTGGTCTCTGGTATGCCTTTAAGTCAGTTTTATTCATTTTTGCTTTTTAATAAAAATAATTTGTAGCTCATAAAGTCTATTTCACTTGTCTCACCTTCTCTCAGTTCTGTCTTTCTCATTACTGCACATTTCTATTCTACCGAGAATCAAAGGAAGCTTAAAAGAAAAAAGCCCAGGAGATGTTGTAATAAAGAAGCCAGCAAAAACAGTATTAACACAAGACACGTCATGCTGGTACTTGGTATAATTTGAATGTCTGACCTAGAGTAACTTTAATGCCAGGCTCTGAATGTAAAGATACCCCAGCCCCCAAAACATTGGAAGGAAAACATTTGTACTAGTATACCAGTATGGTAACTGAAAATATTTAGAAAATTTCAGCTCAAACTATGTTTTAGTGTTAAGAATGAGGTACGTGTAGTAAATCCTACGATCATACAGTTCATTTGTAAGCCTTGAGAATAACCTGCAATGCCAGAACAATTCGTGGCTGCAATTTAAGCAGGTATGTCATGACATCCAAAAAAAAAAAAAAAAAAAAAAAGAAATCTAAGACTCTAAAGGGATTTCTAAAACGTGTCAGGTAAGTTCAGTGAGAAACAGGAAATATGTTTTATGGAATAAAAATAGAAACTGTCTTCATGACTGGAACCTGTCACCAGATTTCACTTGTTTACAGCACTACGTGTCCTAATGCTATAACCAAAGCAGCAACAGCAAAGAGGAAAACCAGCCCAAGTTCTCTTGGGGAAAGAACACAACCTCTGCATATAGCCTATGAAAACCTTCTTTGGAAACCTCATATGCAAGCATTAATGAAAACTGTCAGAGAATATAAACATTTGTATAAAATCCTGCTGATTTAGGGTTATCCCAGTTTTCAGTAAAAATTTAAAGCCTTGTTTCTTTCATTACTTACCTAGGTAATGTGGTGGATGAAATGGCATGGGTTTATTAGTTGCTGAGTAATAAGCAACCGCTCTCTTAAATCGAGTAACTTTGTCATCTGTTCTAGACTAGAAAAGAAATAAATTATCTGTCAGGAACAAATCCAGGCATGTCATCCATAGGTCAGCAGTGTAGTGCACAGTGCTCACCATATACCGTATCACATACAGTATTAATTCCCATGGACCCTTGAGGATATAGCACCACTCCAGCACAAGAAATACAGTGTCAATCCATGGAAGGTTAAAAACACTATCTTCATTTACCACTGATTCTCAATGTCAGTGCACAAGGCCAGACTACAAAACCCCTTTGGTTATCAAGGATTTAACTTTAAAGAAGTATTTTTACCTTTGGGAAGCATGGAAAGCGATACTAGGGTATCTAAGACATTACATGTACCAACAATTCCTATTATTAACTGATGCAAACCACTATTTTTATAGAATGCAGTTCTTTAACATAAATCTATAGCAGAATTGTTAAAAAAACCCAACCAAACAATCAACAAACTAATATTTTGTTTTATACTTTACCTGTGAATGCTGAAAAACATCTTTTGCTATGGCATCCAAATCAGTGGTGTCCTGAATATTACGGACGTAGTCAGCTACAGCTTTGATCACTACGTCACAAGGTGGTAAAACTAACTGGTGAGCACGTACCTAAGCAAACAAACATACATGCCAGTATGAAATCACAGGGTACCCCAAGATACTTCAGTTGCACAGCAAAGAATTAAACTGTTTACTGAAAACACATTCAACAAATTCCATGTTGCCAGATTTAGTATCTAAATATTTTTGGGCCGTCCACCTCGTTTTTAAGACTTCACCTTAAATAATGAGTCATACGTTTTTCACTTGTGCTGTATTTATATATATGTGAAGCCTCACCTCTGTGTATATATTTACTATCAACTTCAACAACAAATAAGGTCAACAATACTAATTATTTTACTTCTTTCTGGTTGGGCACTTCTTCTAGTGCAGAATGCTTTAATGTGGATACACCCATTTTATATAAAGATATATATATATGCCAGAAAATGTTTCATTTTTACACAGTTTATATTCTGGATGTAAAGTGGCATTAGAACGGATGAAAGAGATCTACTGGCAAGAGGAAGATATCTCTGTACACAGAAAAGGAAGGCTGTGAAAAACAAATGGAGGAAAGTATCTCAAGGAAACTTATTTTCAAGATTCTACAGACATTGGTCTAAAAATCATTATATCACAGTTTTGTAATTAGTGTTTTCAAATTTTGTATATTTCATTATCTGTAGTAGAATATACTTGTACAGATTCGCATTATATGTAAGCTTTCAGTGAAGAAATTATTTTTCTTTCTTTTATACTATATATCTACAAAGAATGATGTAAGGGTTTCTCCTGTTGCTATGATGTGAGCATAGTTACTTTCTCTTTCACGCATTTCAGTATCAACATGGTTATAGGGCTCGTTACCCATTTTGCAGACACAGGGGAAATTCCTAAGATAATTCCATTGATAAACAGTTTCAACATTCTGGCATTAAAACAACTGATGTTCCATCATCCAAAGACAGATATGTCTGACCACCCATACTCACCAACTATTTTGAATGAATGAGAAACACGTGCTTAAATGCATGCTAAAAATTTCCCTTGAGTTTATGACCTGAGCCCATACAGACCATAGATTTTTGTCTACAGATCTACAAGTCAAGATCTCAGGAAAATTATTTCCCATACCCTGGTCACTGACTCACACCATTGGTTTAAAAATCACTTTGGACTTTGTAGCAAAAGACCTCTCTTTGCAGAAAGAAGAGTTTGAAGAACTTTGTGGGACGATGTTTAAAGCCCCTACAAACGAAGCTCCCACAGCTCAGCAACTGGCAGCTGCAGATGGGTGGGCTGTACCAGAAGTTCTAGACTCAGTTCTTTGGCCTGATCATCATATTGTGTCTGCAAGGAGAAAGGAGGGGAACTGGACAGTCCTGAAAACCCTGGACTTCCATCTCAACAGGCTCCTTCTATACCAACAGTTCTGAAAATAAACTGACCATTATTCAGCATATGGTTACAGGAATTACTGCTCTTACCTGCACTGCATGTAAGATTTGGATCCTACATCGGGTATAGAAACTTCAGGTCAAGCAACCATCATAGACCACTGCGAACTTAAACGCAGGAAGCAGTGCCGCTAGCTGGGTCTGAAGAAATACTCAACCACAGGCAGTTTCTGATACTTTCCCTTTGTGCTGCACAATGTGCATACTCAGTGGGGCAAGAAAGAGGTCTCCAACTATATGTCCTAAATTTTAGAGAATGCCTGAGGAACTTCTAAAAATTCTGTCCAAAACCTCTGTACAATTGCGGAGCAGTCTGTCCATTCCTAAAGGGCCAGCTAGGTTTTTGCTTATATTTTAATCTGCTTATTTACAAAATTCAGCAATTAAAGACTTGAGAGGTCATTATTATTATTTAACAGTTCTGTTTTTTAGGATATGAGAAAACATGAGAAATCGTTAAACTTGCATTCTACACAGAGGTATCTTACTTTACTAGGAAGTACTGCAATTCTGAGAAGGCTGAAATGTTTATGCAGTATTAATCAATATTTATTAATCTTTGCAACTTTAAAATCTGCACCACAACTCCTTTATATTTTATATGGAGTGTGCCATAAATAATTATTTTCTTTCCTAACCTTATTTGCCCTCTTCATACTTAAACCATGGAATTTTTGCCCAGATTTCCGTTTTTATTAATTTACTTCTCTGAATGGTGTGGTGTTGGTTTTTTGGTTTGTTTGTGGTTTTGTTCTGTTTTACAAATGTCAGGATATTCATTCTATACCTGGTCACACTCTACCAGAGCTGAGCTCCATATTTTGAGAGCCTAAATTAAGAACAGTTCTGTTTAGTGTAGTCAGTGGCATGGTAATTGTTTCTATTTCAAATCGTAAACTCTAGATTTTTCACTACTGTACGTTCTGAATATATACAGCATATACTGTATATATATATTACATATAGATCACATTTGTATGTGAGCTTACAGTTACAAATATCGACGACAAAATTTTGCAACCAAGCTGCAAGCAGAAGCAACAGACTTCTCACTGTTAATCTAAGTCGTTTTATGAACACCTACCATTTTATTTGTACATGTAACAATTACACATCTCAAACAGCTGAATCATAACATGGCTGTGTCATGTCAGACACGCTTTCTGCAGTCCCTTGGAGAAACCCTGCATTACTAAGTGTTTCTGTAATCTCTGCTTCAAAATTCAGTGGATGAAAGGAGTAAGCAATCTATCATTAGTTTTATGTAATCTCCAAGACAGTAATATATGAATCTGTGAAATATTTAATTAACCATAGGCAGTTAGCATCAAAAGAAGACATCACATCACTCTAGCACTAATATTCAGCTCAGACCCTAGAAGTATAAAGCTCAAGTGACACATATTAAGGGCACATATTACTACACATATTGACCCCAGTTTAGCTGCTTTTAAACAGCCTAAAGACCTCACTGGAGCGTATTCTTCATTCCCAAAGTGAGACCTTCTGAAAGTGTGTATTAGAGTTTTAGAGACATTTCAGATATTTGTATTTTATTTTCTTTCACTGTGTTTCAAAGACATCCAGTTCAGATGTAAGAACATCCTCAATACTAGAGGTGTCATAACCTACACAGAAGCCAGAAATGAAACGTGGAGAAGTAAGTACTTTCTTGATACTAAAGAAAAATATTTCTATTCAT
This sequence comes from Rhynochetos jubatus, assembly GCA_027574665.1. Classification (NCBI taxonomy): domain Eukaryota; kingdom Metazoa; phylum Chordata; class Aves; order Eurypygiformes; family Rhynochetidae; genus Rhynochetos; species Rhynochetos jubatus. The sequence continues at coordinate 24,401,845 of CM050658.1, forward strand.
TTTCAAATGTTCCAGAAATCCAAAATTGTAGATTTTGTACTGAATCATAAATAATATTTCTAATAGTGTGTGTATTAAAATATGGGCTAAGTCTTAGGTATGGGAAAAATTAAGACTTAACAACAAAAGTTACAGAAACCCAGTTCATGGTTCAAACTTACTTAGTTGCACACAAAGCATTTCAGAGCAAAATCAGCCCTGTATTTTACCAATTTCTCATTGTAAGATAGTTCATCTAAGAAGCTGGGTGTTTTCTTATCCTCTTCAGAAGAGTTTTAGACAAGCAACGACATGGAAAAATCGATTTTGGAGGGAAACATGGAGGTGGATCACACACTTGATGGTGATCAGATTAGAAAGCATGACATCTGAAAACTACATAGCGTCTTTGCTAGTTGTAGAAGGACTACTTCAATTTCATGATGAAAATCACAAGTGACCTATTAATGGACTCTGAAAAGGTTAAGTGGGGAAAATAAATTAATTCTACAAAGGTGTTTGTCAAAATGAGAGGCAGAGAGCAACATGACAAGCTCAGAAGCTACAAAATAAAAAGGTCTGATTTTGACAAAATAATTTTGCAAAAATGCTTTACTGAAAGAGAACAGACTCACATATGCATAACTCCACGTGATTATTAGGATACTGTAGAAAGTACCTAAACTAAACTTCAGAAAAGTTCCCCAATTCTGGGATAACTCCAGTTGCCCACTGTCTCCAGGAAGTTAAGCCTTTAAAGCTGATCAACAAAAGTACTAGTGTTTACTGCTGTGCCTGCTGGAAACATACAATCAGTTTGGTTTTATTTTCAAGCCATCGAAAAAGAGTCCTCAAACATTTGCCAACTGTGAGGTGACACATAAGGAACATCTTTTTTTTCACTGGCAAGAAAAAAGGATAAAGATATTAAGAATACTACAACTAATTGTCTGGGGTTTGTTGTTTTTGCTTAGTAACTTTTACTAGACTTCACATCCAAACTGTCTGGATCTTGTCTCAGCCTTTGAAGGTTAGAACCATTTAATCTTACAAGCTTGTAGCCCATCTGATCTAATGACAAACTTTCTGAAGAGAGAAGAAATTCCCTGGTTGACTTAAAACCCTCTCAAACCAACAGAGCTCAGTTTTTCCCGGAAGACTTGGTTATTCAATTAGAACTCTTCCTCCTCTTCCCTCCATCCTGGCTGGGAAACTGACCTCTTTCTACTTCTACATGTCTCCATGATAACAAGAATACACACTACATGGAGATCGTTTGCTAACAATTTATACATGCAGGGCTCTGAGAAAAACAAATCTGAACAGAGAAATAAAAATGTCAGAAAGGAAGGGGGAGAGCAAAAACACAAGCCAAAGATGTGATACAGACTTCATGTGAGACAACCTGCCTGACAACCCTGCACACTCACTACTGTGAACTCGGCTGCAGGGCTGACCTGCCCTCCAGAAAGACCTAGACAATGTAATGAGCCAACAGGAACCTTAAGAAACAAAAGCCAAGTCTTGCACCTGGGCAGGAATACCCCCTGGCTACTCTGCAGGCTGGAGCTGTACCAAAGAGGACCTGAGGCTCTTGGAAGACAGCAAGCTGAACTGGCAGCTGAGAAGGCCAGCTGCACCCTGGGCTGTGCAGCAGTACAGCCAGCAGATCAAGGGATCCTGCTCCTCAACGCTTTTAGATCACCTCTAGAGCACTGCATTCAGTTTTGGGCTCAAGGCAGATGTCGAAAAAGTTGAGCTGGTTCTGCAGATGGTGATGCAGGTGGTTAAAGAGTTGGAGGACTTGCTCTATGAGAAGAGGCTGAGGGAATGGGGTTTATTAAGCCTGGCAAAGACAAGGCTTTGGAAATACCTAACAGAAGCCTTCCAATACCTACAAAAAGGTGATCAAGCTCATGGAGCTAGGCTCTTCACAGTGGTGAATTGTGGAAGGACGAGAGACTACAGATAGAGCCTGAAACAGACAAGGAAAAACATTTTTACCATTGGGACTGTCACACCATGCAGCAGACTACCCAGACAGGTTATGCAGTCTCAAACCTTTGAGATTTTCAAAACTAGTCTAGGCAAAGCCCTGAGCAACCTGTTCTGACCTCAAGCTGACCATGCTTTCAGCAGGAGGTTGGAGCAGATGACTTCCTGAGGTCCTCTCTGACCTGTATCATCCTATGAGGACCCTTACAACAACCACAAAAAAAAAAAGAGAGACTCTTGTTTTAAGTATATCTTCAGAGCACCATAATCTGAACAGCAGTAAATGAGCACCTACTTAGCATAGTAGTCTCCCTCTGGCAGTCTGCCTCTGAAGTCAGAGAGGAATTTCCTACGGCAATTCAGAGAAGGAGCCTAACCTGCATATTTTGGATTGCTTTCTGGAGGCAACTCTCTTTGTCTCTCTGAGATGAAACAATCAAGGGACTAACTAATTTTGCCAGTTAAAAACAGAAGTGGAGTATCGGATGGTGGGCATATCAAGAGCTTGCCAAAGACAGTCCAAAGAATTCATCCTTTCAAAGTCATCCTATCAGGAAGATGGTAATCTCAAAGTTTCTCTGGATAATCTTCTTTTTCAAAAAGGGAGATTGCATTAAGATCCGTTTCTAAGGTTACCTTGTGAATAGTGAGCACTTCTTTGGTGGTATGTGCTCCTAAATAGATACTAATTCATTCCAGAGATAAAAAAGCTGTCCTCCTAATTTAATTCTGAAGCTTCTTCCTGTAAACAAGCTCTCCCAGAATGAGAACCATAATGTCTTTGTCTTAAAGTTAAATCCTGAAGCACACAGGAAGTAGCATGATGCTACTTTCCAAACAAGCTCTAGCAATCAATTATTCCTCAGGAAGTCTATCAACTCCTTTCTTCTTGCAGCTTCTGATCTGGGTGCTCATTTCAGTAAACTCTGCTCTCAGTCAGGTAACAGGACGCAGGCAGAGGTCTACAATTATTGGATGCATGACTTGTTTACACAGGGACATTTATACAGACAAGAGCCTGACTCAGATGGCTGGCAGTGCCAAGTTTTGATTCTTTTTTTCCCTTTTGCATCAACAGCAATTTAAATCTCTCCATGGAAACTGACAGCTTTGCTTAGCTGATGATCATTTTCGGTGTCTACTGAACGGCCTTGGCTTTCTATCCAGCATGTAAAGATGATGTCCTGTTAGGTTCATTTCCTTCTAGATGTGAAAGATGGATTCTTTGTTCAGGTTTCCATTTCCCCTGCTTTCCACTTCTACTCAGCTGCTCCTAGATGAATGCACCACCCTCATGTCCCTCTCCAAGAGGGGTACAGGTTCTTCAGTTTTGCTTTTTTCCACCTCACCATGCTGACACCTGATCAGATACACCAATTTTCTACCAGCAAAGACTGGTCGTTTCTTTTCTAAGTTACACTTTCTAATTGGTGAACTAGCAAAGTTTCTCTTGTAGGAAGAGTAACCATTTTGCTACACCATAATAAAATAGTAAGAAAAAAATGCAGAAATTAGATTATTAACTGTCATCATTCTCACTGAAAAGCAACGAATCAGGCCATTGGGAATAGAATCCCTTTGTTTTGATGCTAAAGACCATACTATCTTAGATACAAAAGATTAAAATGTTTATACAACAAGAAAAAGTTTTCCAAATCCTGAGTGGAACAAAGTATGGAATTAGAGCCCTTGGTTCCTGAGTATGGAGAATAGTCAGTAGTAACTCTAAATGGACAGAACCAAGCAAAATTTGTGAGTATAGCCCAGAGACGACATCCTGGGCAACCACAGCAACTTCCATCACCATTTCCTGGTTTTGCGACAGCTTGCACTGTTTGTAACTGTTCAGAAACTACTTCTTGCTATCACTCTTGGGGCTAATATAAACATGTATTTTAGCTTTTTTAAGCATTCATAAAACGTACAAAGAATACTGCCTTCTGCACATCTCCAGTTAACAGAAGAGGTCTCTGCAGTGAGCTGTAATGACATCGCTGACATACTACTACATCAAATGAAATTAAATTGAGTTAATGAGCTACTGAAACAAGTTATTTTAAACCACGAGCATGGTTGAAACTGAAGGGAAAAAAAAAAAAAGTATGTTGTTCCATGACCAGCAACTAATGAAGACTACATTCCTGTAGACGTGTCCTTCTTGCTTTAGCCTTTCTTTCTCTCCCTTTGACAGCATTATCAGCCAGGAGACAGAAATGCTGCAGTTAATTTGGGGTGTGCTGGGTTTAGTCAGGAAAGCGTTAACTCTCTTTACCGTGGCTGCTAGAGAGCTGTGTTCCTGGATGCTGAGAGAAGTGCTGATAGGGTCCTAGCTGGCGCTGGGGAATGCCTGCACTGAATTTGAGGTCTTTCTCCGTTTCTCATACCGCAGCTGCGTTCCCAGCTCTCGCTGTCTCGCTACAGGCAGTGTAGGGAACACACAGTTCAGACAGCTGACCCAAACTATCCAAGGAAGTATTTCATTCCATAGTACATCACACTCAGGGCATAGGCGAGGATGGGGTCCAGGAGCCATTACTGTCTTACTCTCTCTCTCTCTTTTACTCCCGTACACTTGCTAACACTCTCCCCAACTCCTGCATTAGCTGCTTTGCTAATTTCTGTGCTGGCTCGTCCGTGAGGGAGTTGGTGGGCTTGTTCAGTTTTCCTGGTTGTGCTATCGCTGATAGGGTTTGCTCGAAATCTGCTGCGATAGCTCTTGGGCTCCAGCCCTCGGGCTGCAGCTCTCAGGCCCTCTGACTCTCACTACTCAGCACCTGGTTGTGTACTTGTCAGTGGGCGGTGAGCAACTGTATCATAATTGTATCATACTGTATCACATTTTATTTTCTATTATTTTAATTACTTATTAGTAGTAGGATTTGTATATATGAATTTAGATTTAATTAGTAAACAGTTCTTATCTCAATTTTATGAGCTTCCTTGTCCTTTTCCCTCCAACCTTTCCCCTCCACTGGAAGAGGGATGGGGGAATCTGTGAGAGCAGCTCTGTAGTATTTTGCTAGCCCCCATGACATGGGACTATGTACATAACTGGCCAGCAAGCTGCCAAGAAATTAAACAAATCTGGTGTTGAGCTAATTTGGGCCTTTTTTAACAGTGTATCAGTACTTGTGGAGCCTGTAACAGATGAATGGGAACCACTTTCAAGCCCAATTAACACTGACCAACAGATTGATTAAATACAGGGAGTTAAATAAATACAGCCAAGTGACCCTCTAAGGAAACAAGTTTCACTTCCTCAGGATGCCAGCTACAAAGCCCAATTGGTGAAATGTAGAACTAGAAGCAAAGATGACTAATATACAACTTTTATTCTAGTGAAGTAATTCAGTATATATTTAGAAGGCTTTTCAGAAGGTCTAGGTGTCTGAAGTAGTATTCTGAGCTGGCTGTAAAACAAGTCTACTCAGCCTGAAATACAGAAAAGCATTCTGACCATCAGAATGTTTGTCAAACACTTTGAGAGAAGTCCTACATTTTAAACTTTCTAGTAAAAAATGGAAATACAGGCACACTCTTTTAGTCTTTCATTTTTTCATCTCAGGTTTTACAAGGAAGTAGCAAACATGCATGCATATTTGGTTTTACCACTACAACGTGCTAACACTTACCTTTCTAAACACAGGAGCAGCAGCAAAATAGGGGATGAGCGTATCATCAAATTGTCACAGCTGTTCACTAATCAATACATGTACAAGCCTTAAAAACTCCTCTGAAAATCCTGAATCTGTTTTTAAATGCTACCTTCAGCAAAACAGGTTACAATTTTTTAATGCCTAATAAACTTTTGGAACAGAAGGGGAAAAAAAGTACATATTTTTGCTGAGATGTAACAAGAGTCTTACATCTTGGGAAAGGGAAAAGATATGCCTATTGTGGCAGAGAGAAAAACAGGTCACTATTCTCCTATCTCTGATGTGTCCAGTTTCCCTTTTATAGGTGCCTACTTGGCAGATGCATAAAGCAAGCGTGATGAAGCAGCAGAACAGACATACTGTAAACTAAGAACATGAGACACAAGTTATTTGTCTGAAAAAAAAAAAATCTACTAAAGGCTGCATTAGCCTTCTTGAGCAACCTATTCTGTAGCATATTTACATTTTAAGAGGTATAGAAAACTAACAATTACACACAACCTCAGATCAGTAGAAAATAAAATATGGTAGGAAGATACCCAGCTAATTGTTTTTGAGAGTTGATGAACATGCCTAAACAAAAAATTCTCTGTGAAAAAAGCTACATTCTCAAAGCAAAACCATACTGAAGCTATGAAGTGCATGGCTCATAGCTGAAGGGCACTGAGGGGGATCAAAAAGGCCAAGATTAGCCTCATAAGGCTAATCACCCCAGGTATCCTCTGCAATAAACAGAGTGGGACTGGGACACCAGAAGGTGACTGAGAACAAGAGCCTTGTATAGCTGCTGTGAATTAACCTCTTATACTGCTCTAATTAACCATTACGATAGATTTTAGCTTAACTGCTAGTAGTTACATTAAATCTGTACCTTAAGTGAAGCTAGTGGATGTTCTGGACCAAGTAAACTCCAATGAAAGGAAGCCAAATCTTCATCAGGTAAAATATGATTACCTAGAAGATAATACAGAACTTTATTTAAAGTACACCATAAAACATAGTGGTTCTACATGTAGCAAAACAAATTTGCTATCAGTCCTCAATTCCCGATCAACAATATTAATAAAGAGAGGTTAAACTTGCAGGAATCTGTTTGTTACTCCAGAAAAACCCAACTGGCATGCTGCTGCTGCAGCAAGATACACTTCCCTGTGTTCAAGGAGCACTTTTCCATAAAACTCAGCTCACTTACAGAAGCACTAAAGCCAGTAACACACATGGTGTAAACCTCAACCTGGCGTGTCCTATTAGGGGATCGTCAATGGGATTTAGTAATGCAAGCGCAACAGTGTAAGAACACATTCTACTAAGAACACACTCGATATAAGCTGGCATGCCCTTCCTGCATCCCAGAACGTGCCGTTACTGATCCACATCGGAGCTGCCTCTGGAATCTGCACTCTGCTCCATCATGCAGCCCTGGGTCAAGCAAGCCACCACGTAGATATTATCTAACCCTCAGGAATGCAGGCAGCTCCAATGACACTTAGCAGGTTCCCAATTCCTCAAGTTTCTTTTGCTGACCTGATGAGGTCAGACAGGAGCCTGAGCTGGCAACATGAAAGTAACTGGGAAGTTATGTAGTTGTTTCAGTAAATGGAGATAGTGGCTGTATTTATCAAGCTGTTCATACCAAATGGAAGATCACTTAAATTATTTTGGAGTATTTTTCCAAAGCACATCATGCTCAGGAAAAAAAACTAAAAAAAAATCTTACTAGGAGATATTTCAAACATTTGAATGAATCTAAGACTAACTAATCAACCACTGAAAAGAGTTCAGTGTCTGTGGATCTAAACTTTACAAAGAGCTAGGTGGAATGTATTTACTACATGTCTAGTAGAGAACTTAAAAGATATTTTCAATATCTGGTTTCATAGAGCAGCAGCTTAGCAGTGAATGCAGAGTTCTCATTGCTGTTACTATATTTACAGCTTCTTGGTGGTGGTTTTTTTTTGTTGTTGGTTTTTTGGTGGTGTGTTGCTTTTTTGGTTTTGGGTGTTTTTTTTTTTAATTTCACAGTTTGGACAACATCTTGAACTCTTAACTACCCATAAAGAATATGACAGGATTCTTTGAATATGACAATTGTTTACTTTCTTATATTTTTCTTGTAAAATAATTTAGTATGCTTTTAATGCTCTTAAACATGTGAAAACCGAGAAAACAGTCCACTGCCTGGTGACTACGAGATGCCCTTTTAGATAGGCAAGTCTTCATGTCCAATCAATACTTCACCTACTGCTGAGATCTCCAGCAAGGAGACAACATATTCTTTATTCACTAGGAGCTAAACTTTAAACTCATAGCAGAAAGATTCAACAAGTTTGTCTATAATAGCCCCATTCTTACTAACCTAATCAAGATGGGAGTAGACAGCCTTTATAATGCAGGTCTTCAAAAAACCAGTTACAGCCAGACCACTAGACATGTTTGTAATAAACAAGAACTCCTGCAGATGCCAGAGTTACCTTTTAAAATAGTCAGAGCTGTTCTCCCTTCCACCAAAATCTCAATCTCGTTGGGTTTCCATCTCTCATTTCAGTTAATTCCATCCCCTTGAACACACATATAAGACAGTCTGACCATTTGGTAAAGTCTCACCACATACTGTATTGTAGAATCTAGGATGCTGAAGTGCAGCAGTGTCTTCCATAGTCCAAATAAGAAGTGATGCCTATAATTACCTTACATAGTTGTAAACTTTTACCAAGAAACAGAATGAGACTACACCACTAAACACATGTTGCAAAGTACTGTCACAGCAGAAAAAAGATCAACGTTGAATAAGCAACCTCTATTTCTTGACCTGGCTGAACAACCTCAACATATATTGATTTTTCCAATTTTAATGGCTTATTATTGGGTATGCCTTAGGTTTTTCTAAAGCAATTAGATACTAATTGGAGCCACTGCCCTTTCTAAAGACTTCACTGAAGTACAGCCCTATATCTCACACTGTGTTTGTTTTTCTACTGCTGAAGCATGGTTTGGTTTTGGTTTGCTGGTTTTTTTTTAAATAATTCTCAAGTATTTGAGTTAAAGGGACACTCCCTGTATTATAAAGCTAGAACAACAAAACCTTTCTGCATGGAAAGCTGCAAGGAGAAAAAGGCTACAAAGCAAACTAACCCACCACAGCTGGTTTCTGCTTATCAGAAAAAAAAAAAATCTTAAAAAATTTGCCTAGCTGGTACAGTCAGACAAATATTTTGTTGGGATACTTCAGTAGAGACTTTGTCCCTGAACATAACACTATCCCAAATGATTTGCCGTTGAGGATGTTGTTTTATGTGACCAGTTAGCTGTCATTCCTCAGGTTCTGCCAACTGCTGAATGACTGGATGAATCGTTCAAGATTTTTTCTCTTCTCAGCATCCTCAAATTAACCTTTGAAATTAATGACAAGAAAGGATCTGAAAACAAAGAAATGTGTGATTTCCATATACAGGGAAACAGATTTTGAGACCTAAAGCTGGAATATCGATACAACTATTGTGATAAATTTGGATTTCTGTAACTGTAAACATTAAATCAGATGCTTAACTGCAATTATTTCAGGATATATTCATTTATTCCTAAGCAAAGTACATACATAGGGAGTTACAATTATGCACCCAGAACAAGAGCAATGGAACAGGTTCATATGCCTTCCCATGTAATCAAGCACTAACTTATTGCATTGTGATTTTCTTCATTCTACTTATCAGGTTCAAGAGAGACCCAAAGATGCCACAGAAGCAAAGACAGAATAACCTGTGAAGACAGACAAGCCCTCAGGTATTAATATAAATAATTCAGATCTGAATGAGCTACCCTGCTTTAAACATATGCCACACAACACACAATTAATTGCCTAGATGCATTTAGTATTTTATTAAAAAAAAAAAAAAAGCAGTTACTATATTCCTAAGGTTGCAGAAGTCAAAAAAACACTGTTGCCAGTCAAACAATATCTGTTTCTTGTAAGATTATAATCATTGTTTATATCACCAAATACTTAGGTTTCCTAATATTCACTAATATTAGGAAATATTCATTCCTCACTGCAGGAAGACCTCCAAAGTACCTTCTATTCTAACCCTGACTTCCATAAACTTTATTCTGCTTACTCATACTGAATAGAAACACAAAAGAATACACACAACTGTAGCTGAACTGGGTTTTTTTAACCTTTGTACCTATGTGGTGTAAAAAAACCAAAAAAGCTACAAAATATGTATCTAGGAATCACGTGAAATGACCTCAAGTTACTTTCTCCTAAGTGCAGGTTGAAAAATTGTCATGTAAGACACCAAGATAGAAAAATATTGAAGAGGTTCTTGCACAAAACTGCAAAACCTTCAGAAAGCGTACCAGAATATTTTTCACCTACCATTTAACATAACCAAGAAATGCCTCAACTGGCCATACAGCTGTAATTCAGTGACAGTTAAAACGACTTGTTCCATGCATTTCACATTAATTCCGTAACGCGTATCTGCAACTGTGAAACTGCTTTTCAAGCAGTAATTCTTACTCACTGAACTAGCATGCAACAACTTATTTATAGACTTCAAAACAAAGACTAGCAATAGTAGTCTGTCACACAATTTACACAGAGTTTTTGTTTTAAATTGCCACTTAGCCAATCATCTGCCATTCCTCCATACTGTTTTTCATAACCATTCTGGATATGAAAAACACACACTAATAAAAAGCAACTTCAGCTAGTCAAATACTTGTGGCTTTCTGGTGTAAGATGCATTGGTTCTTTCCTTCTTACCATTGAAGGTACCTGTCTGGACTAGAAACAATTCAATTTTAAAGACTACTAAAATATCAGTATGCTAAAGCAGTAACATATAGCCTCTCTCATTCACAGCTTTCAAATGAGAAGTTTTATTCTTCTATCATGTACCCATAATAAAACACAAAGTCAGTCAGAAAATAAAATAGAAATCCAGTTTTCTTTGTTTGATCAGTGTGACAAGATCAAGATCATGGCTGCTCTGTGCTTATTTACCCAAAAAGAGGTTAGAACTGTGTTCTAAATACATCTTATTCACTTGAGTCAACTAGTAATTAATTCACTCCTCTATCTGAGAGATTGACAGCTGAACTCTACCAATGCTGTGGGAATACAGTGTTTGAATTGTCCCATTTAAGCAGAGATGCGAAACTGGAGTCCTTCCTACCTATGCTCCTTTAAAGATTAGAACCAGGAGTGCTAACAAATTATCCAAACAACACTACTGGAATAGTAAGATGCTGGTCATCTGTACTTTCAGAAACGTGGAGTTTCACTCAATTACACAGTGTATTTCTGGTGCAGCTGATGTGCTGTTGTATTTGTCCAATACTCATTTCTGAAAGGGAAAAAAAAAAGCCCCTGCAATCCAAAAATCTTCACTCCATATATGTTAGTTTTATATGGAATAAAAAACAGGACACAAGTATGCTTTCCCAGTCTGGAAAGCATATTATTAAAAGGAGACCTCATATACTATGTAAGACCAAAACTAGTAGAACCACAAGTGCCCCAATTCCCCCCCCACCTCAACATTTTGGCTAGGCAGAGCTTTGCACAATTCTTACTTTCTACTCTTGTTTCTAGACAGCCACAATATGCATTGCTTGCAGGTCTTGCAAGTAATTTGGCATGTCTGGCCCCATAAAAATGCATGTGGCCCACCTCAAGTACAGTAGGAATGTCTGAAACAAAGGGATGCCTCTGCCTAGGTGCTGTCAAATTATACATGCAATTCAAAACAGTTAACAGAAACTGAAATCATAATTCTGACTAGCAGCACTGAGTTCTTTTAATACTTGACTTACCTAAAAGAGCAGCAAAAATAGGAAAGCGATTTGGATTCAGGTCCAGTTGCTTGGCAACTTCATGCATTAGGTATTGGCTTGTTGTGAGACTTTTCCCATTACGGCTCAGTTTTAGGGCATGGGCACTGAAATAGTAAGGGATGTTGCACAATGCATAATCGGAGTCATATGCAACCAAACCATGGAAACCTTTTTCTCTGCAGAAAGCAATTACTTCTTGATGATGATCCTCAATGCTCTGTGCAACCTATAGTGGAAGACAGAGTAATTAGCTACAGTGTTCATTTGCAGTACTGATTTATCACATGTATTATGATATCTTGAGTCTTTCTGAAACTATATACATGCATTTGAAACACCTGCAGTATATTTGAAGTAATTAAAAAAATTCAATGACCCAGCACATATGGAGCTCAGAAACACAATATAAAGTCCTGTAAGCCTACACACTGAACAGGCAATACATATTACTGATCCCATCCGAAGTGTTTATTAACAGAAATGCTCAAACTCTAAACATACTACCACATCAATGTCTGTATTAACTCATGAGAAAAATCTTAAGGCTGTGGATACTTAAGCAGTTCAACAGGCCAAAATGCCCCCTTAAAAAGCAATCATAGCACTTATGAAGTTTTGCAGCCCTATTTTAAAAGAACATAACCCTAGCTGAACAGAGGTAACTTTTTTGACCTTTCAAATGTCCACCTTACTGAGTTAAGCCAATTTTTTTTCATCTTTCCACATTCAAACCTCTACAGACTATTCACTTGTGCACAGCTGCCTCTGATGGTGCAAACTGCTTCAAGTTTATAGCTGAAACTTCACCTCTCAACTCACGTTGCCTAGCAAAGCACATATTTTAGGCTATGGCAATCAGATGACTAGAACAGACATGTTGTGCAGGGGAGACATGGGCCAATTCCTAGCATTGAAAACATAACCCCAAACTTTTCTTACCAAGATTAAACTAAAACTAAAAATAACAATGACAACAGGTTAGTACCTACAGTCCTGCATTTCTATACACTGTCAGGATCCATAACAACTGCATACAAGCACACAAAAGTGAGCTAATTGATGCCTAATGCTTTTACCATCTACAAACATAACAAACACTCAGAAATTCAGAAACCCCTGCAGAAGGTGGTATAACCTACCCTCACCAAGTATTCAACGTTAACAACAAAGTAGACAGCAAGCGATCCCAAAATAGACTAGTATAAAACTATTAGCTTCAGTCTCCACAGAGTGCATGAATAAGTAGTGCTAGTGCCAGCAATGCTATTTATTTCCTCTGCAGCCAAAGCCCTGCAGAACATGAACAAGGGACCTACACCTTTACAGCCTGCTCCAACAGTCCTGCAGTTGTCTACCTCTCAGTGAAGAGTTTTTGTCCAACAGCAAGTTTACAGTTACTCTTCCTTTTCTACTTATGCCTTATACTTTCTGAACCTTTGGATTACAGTCTTCTGGTGAGGTATGCAAAATTTTGCTTTTCCCATGTGACTTCACAACTGTTCCCTTTCAAGCAAAATCCCAAGGAGCTGAATGGCCAGCACTTTACTCTGAGTTACTCCTACAATCAATAACCTGCTCTCCAAGGTCTCTCTACTCCTAATGCTACCACCTTATAGTCTTGAGAAAATGTTACTTCTTCAGAAACATGACCGATGCACTGTATCGGAGTGTTTACAAAATTAAATTTTGTTTGTAAGAAAACCAAGCGTATTCATTTTTCTAATAATTACACTTTCACATAGAACAGTGTGTGCCTGCTATACACAGAACTGGAAGAGACTGTAAACTTCCTTGAAAAAATTTATCAGATCTATACAGTTACTAACTCAAGGAGGGCAACTTAGGTTTCACCATCACCCACAGTTTAAATTCAGAAAATGTTCCAGGTGGTTTTGTTTATTAAGGGTCGATAGATTTAAATTATGTATATAAATCTAAAATTAACATCTCTGCATGCAGAAGAACCACAATTCATCTATAATAAAGCAAGAACTCTTTTTGCAACACTAGATGTGACACGGGTGTGCAGATAATACGGGAAGAAACTCTGTGTGTGGCCTGCTCTGATCTCTTATAAGCTATTTTCTCTACCTCCACAGCCTCCAGTTCCCTCCCTCCCCATTTTATAGAGCCATCTGACGCAGCAAGCTACGAGGAGCATGAAACAGCAATATGTTTAGGTAATACCAGAATCCATGCTCAAATAATTGAACTGTCACAGAGAAAAGAGCTGTATTTACCAAGGTACAGTTAGCCCGCAACAAGAAAAGAGTTAACGAAGTAGCTTAGAGTGTTCACAGGCAAGTACACCCAGGTAACGTGCACACTTCAAAATCTACCCAAGGAGGAAGGATGCCGGGAAATCACAGTCAGAAGTTTGGAATAATTTTCCTGTCTAAATCTTGTGTAAACATTAACAATGCTGGATCAGAAAGAGAAAATCCTGAGTGAACAAGCACATGCATGTTTAGATACTGAGAACAAAACAGTTTCATCAAAGTATTAAGGATATTAAGATCTCCACTGCCTAAATATTTAAATTTTAGCAAACCTGTTTTGCATAAAATTTTCTTTTAAGAATTATTCTCCCATCCCCCAAACAGAAAAGTACCAGCTCACAATTAAACTAAGAAACCATAGGATATTTGTTTTAACTTGGAGGAACCTGTTATTTCTACATCATGTTGAAACCATCTGCAAGTGATTTATAATTGTTCTGGATAGAAGACATTACGCTTTCTCTCCTCTAATTATCAAAAGAGATTAAATTCATAGCCTGCTCCTAGCTCTGCACAGAAGCCTTGTGCTCAAGACTCAAATGTTCCCTGAAAATATGAAAACCAGTTTCATATTTAGAGTTAAGCAGCATTCTCAAACCCAACTTCTCAAAACAAAGTGAGAAAACATTATAATTTGGCAACAGTCTTATGCATATGTAAATAATAAAAAAATGTATCACCCCTACATACAAATATAAATCACACCTTCAAGATACATTTGCACTGTGCCCCCCAGGACAGTTGCTAGAAAGTGAGCATGAGAGAGAACATAAACAAAACAGAATTAAGGCTTAGAGAAAGAGATATGTAATACAGCAGATTTAGAAAGATAATGAATTGTGTAAGAAAACCAGAAAAGGAATGTGATTTATGTTCAACAGTATTTTTGACGTATATGCCTGTTACTACTATAACCATAAAATACATTTCCTAACCTGAACATGAATCAAAACCAGAGCTATCCACAGTTTGTCACCAGTTTTATAAATGAGGCATCAAATAGGAATTGCTGATATCTTTCCCACCCCCAAGACAGGTGATCAGTTCACAGAACCAGTGCAGTCGAAACCTGGACAGAAGTGGCTCAGTTATATGAATGTTCCCAGCAGCTACAAACTCCACACACACCCTCCCCCCCTCCCCAGTATTTGGTAATCAGCGCTTGCCAACTCCTAGTGCTCACCTGAAGCAGACTAATATCCGCCCCTCAAATCTTCCCCATCAAAATTGGGGGGGGACACACGTTTGGGTGGTTTTGGTGTTGTGGGGGTTTTTTGGGGGGTTTTTTTTGAGGGGGTGGGGGGGTGGGGTTGGGGAGAGGGGTAGGGTGGTGTTTATGGTTGGTTTTGGTTTTTTTTTTTTAAATGTTAGAAAAGATACTCTATGACCTGTGCTCTCTCTCCTGAAACTGTTCCAGATTAAGAATAAGGCCTGTTACTGGGAAACCATAAAGAAGCTAATGCTGCAGCTAAGCTTGAAAGTAAACAAAGTGCTACAGGTGACAGCACTGTCAAATGTGGCAACCTTATTTGGCTGTAGCATACTTGAACAGAAACAAACCAGGTCTGAGGCAGAATGCATTTAAAAGACTAACAACCACTACTCAACATGCCACAAGACCATTACAAATACCCAATTCCTACCAATATCAAAACAGCTGCCTTCCTGTTGTGTACTATGCATTAATATTGCATTAAACAAAGTATCCAGTTTAACACATTGAAAGAAAAAAATTTTCTTAATTTACTCCATTCATTGTTTTTACTAATGATCTCTAGGACTCCATAACAGATTAAGGAAGATTTATAATACACCCACAACTGAATCAAGGTAAGTACCATCACTTCATGGTCCCTAAAACTTTTTGCTTAAAGCGTGAAAGCATTTCCTAGCTACAGAAATAAAAAAAAATTCAAATGAGAAGATGTTTTTGCTGTCATTCAAATTCCCACCACCATTCATATCCAAAACACGTGAAAGCTTTCGCTTCTGTGCTGACCAGGAAAACACAGACATAACCTCTTCACTTCAACCAAACCCCAAACCCAAGACATCACATTCAGCAAACCTCCATGTGCCCTGCAAGAACGAGCTTCTCCTCCTCTTCCAGTCTGTTCCACACTCACTTTGTCCAGGATGGTGGCCCTGGCCACGGCAGGCCAACCAAAACATGGCCAGGGCCACCGCAAGGTGGGACATCCACCACCAACCAGTCTGAACGCCCGCTGCCTGCACGGGGTGGGGCAGCTTCACACCAGTCAGGTGAGCAGGGAGTTGAAGAGAACATGCTCCTTCAAGGATGGGTCTGGCTGAGTGAGTAGGGTGCTAAGAGGGAGCAACAGCAACTCTCACCCAATTGATGAAACTGGAAGAAACTTCACCCAAAGTCACCTTCTGGGTGAGCTCCCCCAAGAGTTATTTTTACCCCAGCACAAATTTTTGTAATCTGCTGAAAAAGCAGTACAAAAGGCAGATGTTACGCTGCTTCTAGTGATCAAGTGTGCAACTCTAAAGGTTGCATAATATTTTTCTACATACAAGTCATTTACGATAATAAAGCCTATGAGTATGCACTTCACTCCAGCTGCTCTTCCCTCCCTAGCGGGAAAGCAAGAAACTCTCAAAATTGCAGCTTTATCCAAGGACTTGTTTTTCCAGCATCTTGTGTTTCAATATACACAATCACTCAGCTTAACAGAAACCATTGTAAATGACAAATGCTGTACAGAGAGATGTGACACGTTAGTATCCTGCAATATTAGAAATCGTGGCCTTGGTGTCAGTGCAAAATCACCACGGACCCCAGCTCCCACCTTAAGTGTTGTTTAGCAGAAAACGGAGGCTCCCCCTCAAAACACGAAGTTCAAATGAAGAACTGTCAGAGCGGTGCTCCCGACCGTAAGGGATGAATTATCCTACACTTGATCGAAAGCCCATTAACACATCTGGGCAACACCGAGCAAAACCCTGACCTTCATCAACACAGAACTCTCGAACCCCTGTATTTTGGAGCAAGCGATTTTGCTTTCAGCGCAAGTTTAAAGACCTCGGCTCAGCATAGGGCACTTGTTGCAGATCTACCGTGCGTACTAACTAAACTGATTTTATTCTTTTCCCTTCGTCTTATTAAGATAATAAGATGCTTTCGGCCAACTGCTCTCACCTGCGGTACCCAAGTTCCAGCCTCACCACCCTCCCGAGAGGAAGGGGGGGGACCCTGGGCAAGAAGGGACATTTTGAGTCAATGGAGCGGCGGCCCCGAAAGAACATGGAGGCAAAAACCTTCCTGCTGCTGGGCCTGGCTTCACAGTCAGGGGAATCCGGGAGGCCCTGGGCGCTGCCGGCCTCCCCACCGCCCCGCGCAGGCCTCGGCCTGCGCGGGGCAGCCGGCAGCGCCGTATAAATAGCAAAATCCCCCGGGGATTGAGGCCGCAGAAACTTAGGTCGCCCCCGCAGGCCTCGACGACATTTTGAGGCGCTGAGGGGAGAGACAGGGTGCGCCCCCTCCCCCCCCTCCCCGCTCCTCCCCCCCTGCCGGGCTGAGCGCTTGCAAGGCCCTGGGCAGCCCCCGCTGCCATCTTAGAGCGGCGGCGCCGTTAGAGGGGAGCAGCGGGGAGGGGGCGCTGGTGTCCCCGGGGGGGTTGGGATGCCGCGGGTCGGGCGGGAGGCCCGTCTCCTCACCTTGATGTGGAAGCGGATGAGGGCCAGGCGGATGCAGTGCGCCATGCAGACGGGCGGGAGGAACCAGACCTTGGGCGGCGGGGTGCCCTTGTTCTGGACGTGGCTGACGATCTGCTGCGCCGTCTGGCGCTCGTTGCCCTGGCGCTTCACCCACTCATGGAGCCGGGCCTTCTCCAGGGCGCCGTTGAAGAAGACGAAGAGCTCGATGTTGCCGTTGAAGCAGGCCTTCGCCAGGGCCGCCAGGTAGCCCAGCATGTGGTTCCACTGCCCGCCGCTCACCCAGTCCGTGTAGAAGCCGCCGTAGAGCCGGTGCAGGCAGTTGTCGGCGTCGATGAGGAGGCGCAGCGGGGTCTGGGGGGGCCGCTGGCGGCCCCCACCCACGAGGCTGCCCCGCGCCAGCTTTTGCAGCTCGACGGGCACCACGGCGCTGGGGCAGTGCTTCTCGATGTAGTCCTGGAAACCCTGCACTCCCATGGTGAGGACCGGGCGGCGGGCGGGCGAGCAGGGGCCCGGCGGCGGCGGCGGCGGGGTCTGGGCTCGGGCCGGGCGGCGCGGCGGCGGCTGTAGTTGCGGGTGGGCGGTGGGAGCGGTGGAGCCGGGTGGGAGCGCTGGCTGCCGTCGGTGGCCGTTCAGGGGGGAGTTGTATGGATTAGTGGGGGGCTCATGGCTGCTGCGGCCGCCATGTGCTGCTCTCACAGAGCCATGGCTCGGGGATCCGGGCTGCTGCCGCTGCGGCTCCGACTGCCGGGGGGAGGGGGAGCGGCACAGCGCGCAGGAAGCCAACCCGCCGCCGCCGCCGCCTGCGGCAGGGAGAGCGGAACAGGCGGGACTTGGCGGCGGCCGCCGCTGCCACTCACACGCAGAACGGGGCGCGCACAGGGGTGCCGAGTGAGGCGGGGGTGGTAGAAGGGGAGCGCGCCCCGAGCACCGCGCCGCCGCGGCCGGCCCGGTGCCCGCCGCCCGGACGGACCCCCGCACGGCCCTGCTCTGCCCTGCAGCACTGGGGCGGCGGGGCCCACGCAGCCCGCCAGCCGCGGCGGTTGCATAACCCAAGCATGCGCGGGCGGAAGCGGGTGGCTGGGAAGGGGGCGGGGGAGTGGCGGAGGGAGGTGAGCAGCCGCGCGGGGGGCGGCGGGAGCCAGCCAGGCCAGGCTAGGCAAGGCTATCGCGGCCTGGCCGTGGAGCTCTGCGGTCACAGGTCCTCTCCGTTCGCCAAGTCGTCCATCTCCTCTACGGAGCCGCTCGGGACCGGACCGGATCGGGCCGCGCGACGCCACAAGTTCCCGGGCGGCGTTGTTCCCCTCAGCGGCCGGGGCGGGGCAGCGCAACCGCCGCCATGGCGAGTCCGAGCCGGGATGGTGGCGCCCCAGGGCACCTGTTGTCCCGCGGCTCGGGAGTCTCCGGCCGTGACGGGGCCTCGGCGAGCATCAGCCGGGCTGTCCTTTACAGCAGAAATAGCCCTGGAGCCTGGCCTGGCCCGAGGCCTTGCGGAGCACCCGGCCCTCCGGCCAGGCCTCTGCTCGGGCTACCTGAGCGACTCTGCTAACTTGCAGTTAGTTCCTTCCCCTTGCGACAGAAATGGCAGCCATAGCCGTTACTTGCAAATAATAATTACAGGCTATCCTTGCCTCTCCCGCAGTTGAATATTTACTGCTGGAGGTAACTTCCAGACGGTTTTGCTGGCTTTCCTAGCTCGAATAGATTTAACGTGGCAGCTTGTGCCTGGAGGCCGGTCATCCGCAGGTGAGCTGACCTCTTGCTGTGACTGACAAGTGAGCATGAATAGAAACTGCTTGCGGGGAAAGACCCTTTCTGCACATGCTCTGAAGAATTACCTTCTTCAGTTTCGCTGGATGAGATTATCTTTTAAAAGGCCAAGATTAGGACTGTGGCCAAACTTCAGAAGTTGCGTGCAGTTTGCCACTGAAATAATAGCAGTGTCTGAGTCGTTCTCTGCTATGCATGTGTCAAGAAAACGTCAGAGCTGCACATGCTGTATGTTCACATTAATATTTTATTAATCAGGAGAAAAAGTATTGTTACTGAGATTTCAGTCAGACTGAATTGGCACCTACAGTAAATACACTGGGGAATAGCTGTTTCTTAGGGAGTGAGCTGCTTCGCTCGCAGGCAGTGCGGTGCTAATGCAAGGATGCTTCGTGGATGTTTGTATCCAAGACCGTCTGGTAGAGCATAAGGATAGTGAAATAAAGAGTACTGAAAAGCTATAGAACTAGTCAATGAGAAATACACGTTTCTTCCTAGAAATCTGCTTTTGTAATAATCTCAGAGTGTAGTTTCCTAAGTAGTCAGATCTCTTTCCAAACTACTTTTCCCTTAGACTTCCTCAATTTTCCTTTAAGAGTTATGATAGCATCAAAGTAATAAAACACTGTAGGACACTTCAAAAGACACACAGAATATTGTAGTAGACAGACAGTGATGTGGTAATACAAGAAAAGAGGATCAAGGATAAGGAACTTTAGTATTCCAAATATCCCAAAACACACCAAAATTTGGTCCAAAGAAGAAATAGCACCATACATGAAGTGCATAAAAAGCAGGTGATCAGACATATCTATGGGTATTTCACACTCACTAAAGTACAACATTTGATCAAAACCAGGACAGGCCATTCTTTAATTAGTCTTAAGAAGTGAGCAATATCTGATTCAAGAAGGATACAATACTTGGGTCATTAACTGTCTCACAGGATATTTAGGTTCAGTAGTCTTAGGAACGACGAATCGTGTAAATAAAATAACCCTAAGTTTAGTTCGTGGTTTTGTCCTACTATTGTTTAAGAAGGAAAACTAGTCAAAAGCATCTCCCACCAGAAAACTGGCTGTTATTGTCCTGACACTTCCCGTGGAGTTAGGCAGACACAGCAGAACTGAATGCTTCTGGGCTCATGTGCCCATTGACAAACATAACCTTCCATCCAAAAAAGCAAAGAGAGGGAGAAAAAACACAAGGGAAGACAAGGTGCTTCAAGAAGTTATTTCACATAAATAACTGGTTTACTGCAACTAAAATTTTGGCAAGGCAACAGAAGTGTAGTTTATGGAAAGCAAAATTGCACTGGAAAACAGGTAGATTAAGATAGACTTAAAAGAGCAATTAACTAAAGGCTTGAAGACGAGGTATTTTTTCATTAACCAGCAGCAGAATGCCTACAGGAATTTTGGGTTATCTGCATATAAGAAAATGATGCAATGGAGGAAAAGGCATTGAAGAGTTTTCTTTCTCAGCACTGAGAACATTTCACTGTTCTAGATGTTGGTTGTGTAAGGGAAGACTTAATAAAGATTAATGTTAAAGTCAGTGGCTCATTATCCAACCTGAATAGAAGAGAATTAGGAGTGGCTCCCTAGAAGGAAGGAACTGAACAGTCATTAGGAAGAACTCCTAATGAATAACCATGTCAGGGCAAGAACATAGAGATGAATGTTATAATTTTTAGTCTTGATTCCTCTTAACAAAACTCAGTCCCCCTGTGAGATGAGTATGGACATAAACTGTGTAATAGGCTATCGATGCTAACCTTCGTAGGTGTGTATGAATAATTGACACATATATTATCCATGGGAAACTCTTACTTTACAAGATTTCCCTTAGTATTTCTCCTCCTTTCTCACCCTGGTGTGTCTCACTGTGGAGCTGCTGTCCCAGAACTTCCCACTTCTTCCTGCTGCAAGAGGAAAGCTCCCAGACCTCCCCCTTACTGCCAGGCCTGCGAGCAGCCACGGGCTCATCCTGTGGACAAGATACTTAGAATAACGGAATCATAGACTGGTTACGGTTGGAAGGGACCTTAAAGATATCCAGTTCCAACTGCCATGGGCAGGGACACCTTCCACTAGGCCAGGTTGCTCCAAGTCTCATCCAGCCTGGCCTTGAAGACAGCCAGGGATGGGGCATCCACAGCTTCTCTGGGCAACCTGTCCCAGTGCTTCACCACCCTTTCTGTGAAGAATTTCTTCCTGATATCTAATCTAAATCTCCCTGCTTTCAGTTTAAACCCATTACCCTTTGTCCTGTCGCTACAGGCCATTGTAAAAAGCCCCCCCCACAGCTTCCTTCTAGGCCCCCTTCAGGTACTGGAAGGCTGCAATAAGGTCTCCCCGGAGCCTTCTCTTCTTCAGGCTGAACAACCCCAACTCTCTCAGCCTTTCTTCACAGTAGAGGTGCTCCAGCCCTCTGAGCATCTTCTTGGCCTCCTCTGGACTCGCTCCAACCGGTCAATATCTTTCTTATACTGAAGGCTCCACAGCTGGACGCAGTACTCCAAGTGGGGTCTCACCAGAGCAGAGTAGAGGGGGAGAATCACTTCCCTCGACCTGCTGGCGACACTTATTGTGATGCAGCCCAGGATCTGTTTGGCTTTCTGGGCTGCCAGCGCACACTGCCAGCTCGTGTTCAGCTTCTCATCCACCAGTACCCCCAGGTCCTTCTCCTCAGGGCTGCTCTCGATCCATTCTCCACCAAGCCTGTACTTGTGGTGGGGGTTGCCCTGACCCAGGTGCAGGACCTTGCACTTGGCCTTGTTGAACTTCATGAGGTTGTCAGTGGCCCACCTCTCCAGCCTGTCCAGGTCCCTCTGGATGGCATCCCTTCCCTCCAGCGTGTGAACCGCACCACACAGCTTGGTGTCATCAGCAGACTTGCTGAGGGTGCACTCGATGCCATCGTCCATGTCACTGACAAAGATGTTAAACAGTACCGGTCCCAACACCGACCCCTGTGGAATGCCACTCGTCACTGGTCTCCACTCAGACATTGACCCATTGACCACAACTCTCTGAGTGCGACCATCCAGCCAGTTCTTTATCCATCAAGCGGTCCATTCGTCAAATCCATGCCTCTCCAGTTTAGAGACAAGGATGTTGTGTGGGACAGTATCAAAGGCTTTGCACAAGTCCAGGTAGATGACGTCAGTTGCCCATCCTCTATCCACCAAGGTCGTGACCCCATCATAGAAGGCCACCACATTCATCAGGCACGATCTGCCCTTGGTGAAGCCGTGGTGGCTGTCACCAATCCCCTCCTCATTCTCCATGTGCCTTAGCATGATTTCCAGGAGGATCTGCTCCATGATCTTGCCAGGCACAGAGGTGACACTGACTGGCCTGTAGTTTCCCGGGTCCTCCTTTTTTCCCTTTTTAAAGATGGGGGTTATGTTTCCCCTTTTCCAGTCAGTGGGAACTTCACCAGACAGCTACGACTTTTCAAATATGATGGATAGAGGTTTCGCAGCCTCATCTGCCAGTTCTTTCAGGACCCGTGGATGTATTCCATCAGGTCCCATGGACTTGTGCAATTTCAGGTTCCTGAGGTGTTCCCAAACCTGATCCTCACTGACCATGGGTGGCTCTCCATTCTCCCAGTCCCTGCCCTTGCCTTCCATGACTCTGGGGGTGTGGCTTGCGCCTTTGCCAGTGAAGACTGAGGCAAAAAAAAAATTAGTACCTCAGCCTTATCCAGGTCCTGGGAAACCAGCTCTCCTGTTTCCTTTGCAGAGGGCCCACATTTTCCCTGATTTTCTTTTTATCCCTGATGTACCTATAGAAGCCTTTCTTGTTGGCCTTAATGTCCCTGGCCTGGTTTAATTCTGTCAGGGCTTTGGCTTTCCTAAGACTTCTTTCCTAACACTTCTTTGTGTTGCTTCAGTGCTCAAAGTGAAATATGTCTCATATTATTGTTTTTGTACTAAATATAAATGCAAACATTTGCAAATAAACATCCAGTAAATGTTAACATTCTGCTGTTAGCTACGACTATTTGCTGCCCTGTTGCCCTTTCCTGTCATCTGCAGCATTTGACTGTAGTAGGGGTAAATAGCACACAGCAATAGAACTGACCTTTGTTTCTCTCATGGTATATTGCTTGCATACCTACTCATTAAAAATTCTGCTTACAGAAGGTTGCATAATCTTCATGAGATTTATATAAAACCAGGAAAATTGTACCAGGACACTTCTGCAGGTCGACTTACCTTCATCCTCAGTATGTTTGTTATCTCAAGTTATTTCCTTTTGGTATTTGTTTTGTTAGTTTTTATAGGCATGCCTGTCACAGTCTGAAATAGTTGCAGGAGTAGAAGAAATCAAAGGAAAATTACTTTGGTTTAAAAAATCTTTTGGGAACAAAATTTGTCCCTCACTGTAGTCTTGCTTTAATTTTGTATCATAGTACTTACTACCAGCTGAGACATCCCTTTCTTGTAGCTTAGGTTGGTGATATTGAACCATATACAATCACACCAAATTTATACAGCTAAAAGAGTTTCCATGTTCAGGTACCTCTCTATAGCCTTCCAAAATATCTACAAACACTCTCTCGCTTTAGCGTACAATAATGTTTTTCAAAAATCGGTGATACCTGTGATGGAACATTTTCTTCTTAGGTCAGAAGAATGTGCATGTGGGAGACACCTAACTGAGTCATTTAACTGCTTATCAGTCTCTTCATAAGCATCAGCTCTTAGAGGAGTTTCAGTCTGTTTCGGGAACTTCTTCCTTTTTCAGCTTTCTGCAAGACATAAGTTTGCAGAAACCTGTAGGTGATTGGTCAGTTTAAATAGATCTACTGCTAACAGTTAAAATATTTTCTAGTCTACAAGAAGGCATATTATTCTTCCAGCAACAATTGGGTAATACCAGTTCTCATGGTTTCTTGGGTAAAACTTTGTTTTGCAAAGAAGACTTTGCTGAAATTTTTAGTTTCAGGTGATGCACTGTCACCAATCAAGCATTCCTCTGAACATTTCAACTAAATTTAAAATTCAGCTTCCATCATAACTTCAAATTGTGAGAAACTAGTTGCAGTGATACCTGGCAAATATGACTTGCATCTTTTAGCTGGTATCAAGCCTTTACTGTTGGCCACATACATATCCACTCTCTTTTGCTACAGAGTGAAACAGTCTGCAGAGACTGGTGCCAGAGAGTAGAATATTCTTCTGCGCTTTCTCACAGACTGCCGTGAACTTTGGGGACAGATCAATTTGCAGCATCTTACTTTGCTCTTCAGTGCTGTTCTTGCATCAGCCATGTAGAATGTGTGCCTTTTTCAAGCTGTCTCTTTTAGCTTAAGCCATTCGTTTAACTCTGAGGACTGTTAGCAAAGACTGTAAGAGATGCACAAGAAACTGCAGTCACTGGTTTTTTTTCTTTTTCATTCTCCCGTACCAGCTGGCCTAATAGACCTGTAATGTTTTGTGAGAGTTGACAGTAAATCCTACTTCTTCTTTGCCCATCTAAGATAGGAGTGCTATTCTGGCACTCAGGAAGTCTGCTCTCCATGCGCTTGCCTCATGCAAATATGTGCCCAGTGGTGACCATACAGGAAGAAGTCTTTTCTTTTTTGCCCCCCTCCTACTGGCATTTGCTTTTTTATTTATCTTAACAGAATGTAGATTTACCCAAAGTGTGTTCTTCCTCATTGCATTTTTCACTCTTGGTCAAAAGCCACTTTGTGGTAAGTTGTTTTATTTCATGTGGCCACCTTTACTATCAAGACAAACTGCTGTTGATTCTTGGCTAACTTTTCAGAGATTTTCTCGCATCTTTGGCCCTTCATTAATTACAGTGAGTTATTTATGAACTGTCAGTTGTTCCCAAAGTTGCTAAATCCTCCTGAGTTCTTGCATATTCAGAGTGTTTTCTGTACTGTGTCTCTGATAGCTTCCCATGAAGAGGAGGCTAATGGCTGACTCTGGGACAGAAGCCCAGCAAAAACACCAGTGGTGGAAGAAAGACTTTTTTTCAATGTCTTCATATTATTTGAGAATTTCACTTGGCATTTTGATTTTGCGGTGAGCTCTTCGCGATACTTTCTCCCATTATGGCTGTTAGCCTGTGTTTTGGTGTGTTGTCTGTTATACAGCAGACAATTATTTTAGTATTGTTAATAATTACCTATGTAAAACACTAGCAAGTGGCTCCCCCGTAGCACCTATTCTAAGAGTAGTGGCTATGACAAACCCTGCATCACATTTTTGAGTACCTGGTCTCTTGTTCCTCCTTAGACAATACATATTTTGTGTGTTTGAAAAAAAAGCAGGTTTAGGAAGTGTATTGCATTTGTATGAACTGGGCAACAATCTACGTTTGTTGTATAGAATGATGAATACAAAGAGAGGGAGCGAAGGCATAACAGTACTAAAACAGGATCACCAGGGTCTGCATTATCCTCCTGTGTGGGCATTGCAAGACTGTTGGCAACCACTTTTGAGTTGCACTTTTTTTGTATTTTCTTGGGCCAGTTGTCCCATTAATATCCTTTTTGAGTCTGGTTTTTTCTCTTTTCCAAAGACATCTGCTGCTTTCCAAATAATTTCTTTACACCATTCAAATACTAGTAAAACACACCAAGCCGACACTGAAGTCCTTTGTAGGTTGGACATATCTGAAAGCACAGCACTTGCTACGTGAATGCTAAAGAACTTCCCTGAAAGCTTGTGGTGAAGGCCATGTTAAGGTGAAGCAATATGTAGTCCAAGGAACAATCCAAAGGAAAGGTTAAAAAGCCATCGTACTTCAGTAGAGCCGTTGCACCCAGATGCAACACTTGTACTTAGAGGCCAACCTGTTAGGAGCTAGGCCCTACATGGGGTAAACAATGTTATTGCTCCAACGAACTTCTAGGGCAAGAAAATGACTGGCAGTAAGTCCTCAGAGTGTATGGGAAAAGCAGCCTCGCGGAGGAGAGTGCAATTGACGCTGTCTGAAAGAATTCCTCCTTTCAGAGAACAAGCAGTGCTTTCATAGCAGTGGATACTTAGCCGTGACACACAGTATGCAGATTACATCAGGTCCATTCACTCCCTTTAATTATTTTTAAAAAACAAAAGCATGAAAATTTTCAGGTTTAAATTTGAATTTTCAAGGGTAAAGGCGTAAATAATAAAGGCATTATGAAGCAGGCAATAGGAGCTGGTGGAGAGCAATAGCACTGGTTCTTAGAAATCCTGGAACAGTAGCATGCTGTTCCCTTGGTATTAATGAATAGTTGTGTGAGACATACAAAAAGCCAGTCTTTAAAGTATATTCTAAAGTGCTTTATGCAGGAGAATCAACAGTATTACAAACACATACTAATACATGACTATAGTTAAATGTTACAACAGATATAATGCATTTGCAAGTGGTATCATTGGAAGAGTACGTGGCCATTTCAGAGGGCTGCTAGTTGCACTTCTAATACTTCAAAAACATGTCATTTTTGTTGGCATTTATGCAATTAACACAAGTATCTAAAGCAGGTAGGTGACAAAATTAGCTGTTTAAATGTGGGATACGGATGCCAGGTTTGGGAACACCATCCAAGCCAGACCCTGACTTTCAGTCTGCTACAGTAACTAAATTCTTCATCTTACCTAAACACATGCCAACATGGTCTACCAGCACGTCATCTGTAGGTGTAGATAGAGCTCAGCTATTCGTCTTACCATGTACTACCCTTATATATCTCTATAACTCTTGCCACACAAAGCTGTGCTCCAAAAGTCGTGGAAAAAAGAAAAAAATTAAACCGATTTGAATTGCAAAGTATAAAGTGGTGGAGCTGTGCCTGCTTGAATCTGCACACAGGCTGAAATGAGCTCTACAAAATCCAGACTCTTTAACACAGTGGGCCAGACACAAAGGATACTTTGTGCCGTTGCCTTTCCAATCGCATAATAACTCCCCATGTCTGTCCTGTGGACACAGCAACCACTCCTGGGATGAGGTACTCCTTGAGCTGGTGCAGTTAGAGAAGAGGAAAAGTAGACACAATCCTCCTGTTGTCCAGCTCTGGCCCACGAGTCACCAATTAGACTGTTCTGAGCTACAGCGTTCAGTTCAAAGGGCTGCTAATTGTATTTTAATGACAATTTAAATTATACTGCTGATCGTTTCAGAAACATCCAGATCACTAATTGCTAGTAGCCTATGTGGTGCTTTAAACAGGCAAAGCACTGTAGAAACGTGAAGTAACATTATTAATATTCTCAATGGCCTTCAACGCCCTCCACATATCAAATGCATTGTCTCTTCTTTGTAGGCCCCAAACCTCTGTTCTGCCAGCTAACATCTGTAATCCAGCTGTTCAGCCACAGCAAATGTTTATGCAGCATCTTGGAAATAAAAGGAGCAGCAATTCAATATGATTTACATTCATTAATCAAAATTCCACAATATTAATAAAATACACTAGCAATAAATATTAACTGACATTCTTAGGACACCCCCACGTTGGAACATTTTACTATAAATACTAGCTCAATTGAACTGAATCTGTTAAGAAAACGTGGTGAGGATATTCAAGTAAGCTCACCAGAAATGCAAATACTGAGAAGCCATGTGCCTGTTCATAGCAGGCGTTATTTCTTTCCTTGTCATTGCAGTCGTGCAGGAGGACCGGTGGTGCAGTGAGGAACCCAGCCCGTCTGTGGGGCACATGGTGCCCGAGCCGTGCTTGTGCTGTAGGCACAGGCACAGGATTTTCAGTTTCCAAGGCTGACAAGTCAGTACCTGCCAGAAGCATTAATTCCTTTCCAAATGTTTACTTGTATTTTGTACAAGATGCCCATAGTCTGTTGAGGAATCCATTCTCCAGAAAAAATATTTAGCATGCAAGTCACAGTTTTCTCCTTTAGAAATTCAGCCAAAACACACTGAATCTGCTGACAACTAACAACTTAATGATGGCCAAGATGTTTATACTTAAAACACTGTATCAGTTAGAGTGAAGTACGCATCTTGCCCGTGTAAAAGATATCTAGTAATGAAATGGAAAAGCAGGCTAAGTTCTTCCCTAGAATGCATGCTTTTCAAGACTATAGGTTAACTGTAGTACAGTGGATTTTAAATGGCAAATCTAAACAATGAGAATTTTGAAGAGACTTCTGCTGGTGCAGGAAAAAAAGGAGGCTTGTTTTCTCTTTGGAAAATAAAATGCATGTAAATAAATACTAACACTAATTTTTTTTTTTTTTGGTGAATATTTATGTGAGATGAATCCCTTTACAGTCCTAGAGTGTATTAGGTTTCACTAATCTACTCTCAGTTTTCTGAGATTGCAGGCATAGGATGAGAATGAGGAGCTAGCTCTACTCTACAACCAGGCAGGCTGCAGTGTGAGATATCTGTATACACTTTAAACCTGAAGCCAGCAATTTGGTGCCTGTAGTTGCACGAGCACCTATTTTTGTGAATAAGCCCCTGAAACTGCTGTAAAGAAGATATTTGTATATGCAGATTAGGTAGCTAGTTACAAAACAACAGGGTTTGCACATGGGAAGAATTTTGTATGCAATTTTCAAGGTGCCTTTTTTGCAGCCATTTGACCCGGGAGTTTTGCTTTCCATGTAAATGGTCTGTTTCGCTTGCTTGGGTAATGCTTTAAGCCGAGTTACTTATGTTCCTCTCCTTTATCTTAAGGCTGTGCAGCGATGGCGTCTTTGGAAATGAAAGTCTTGAAAGATTCTTGCACTTTTTTACTAAGTGCTGGATTTTCTCCTTTTACAATGTTGATGGTGTTTGAAACTGAGTAGATCCCGGGGCACATAATTCCTCCCTTTTCTGTTTCAGGAAATGTTTCCCATAACTGCCAGTATGCTCTTACAAATCTCACAGCTTGTACAGAATAGCAGAGCTGAGCTAATGTCAGATAAGTGCTGGTCTGGTGAGAGGTAATGTTTAAACTCAACGTATTCCCAGTTTTTTTAATTTAATTTAATTTTTTTCATTTCGTTTTCATTCTTTTCAGAAAGGTCTGAGATACTGGTGTCTTAAGTTTTTTCACATTATTTTCTCATCTTCATTTATTTTTTAAAATATATCACTTGAAATTTACTCTGATTTTCTTGTGTTTCATGTAAATCAGGAAAGCATTTAAAATTCAAAGAATGAAATATTTTTGGAGAATGGTAATTCTTTTGCAAGAGAGGAAAAGAGTTTAAAAAAACCAGCAAACTTGTCACTTGGTGACAGAAAACCTTACTTACGAAAGTTGTAAAACATGCAGCCTGGCCTGCATTCAGTGTCTTGACTGCCATAAAACTAGAAACATTAAGTAGCATAAATTCATAGTCTAGTTCTGAAAGAGCAAAAAAAAATATAAGGTAATTGTTACGTAGTCCTTAGTAATGAGAGCATTTTTCCAGGAATCAGTTTAAATCTCCAGATTCTCTCAGTATATAAAGCAACTTCTGATCTCCCCCTACATAATACAGCACAGGAGAGTGTCTCTTTAAATTCATTTATAAAATAATTCAGGACCGTGGGTGTCTTTGATCTGTTCCTCTCTGCTAAAGTACAGAAGAGAAGAACATGTTGCTTAGCAACCCCGTGCTGGAATCGGGGGGGTGGGGGGGTGGAGACGGGACAGGGGGCAGAGGGGGGACAACTGTGGATGGTCCAGAGTCACAAAAGGGAAAGAACAATCCCTATCAGAAAACTAAACTTCTGACAGTACTTCTCTAAAATGAAGCAAGCAAATAAACAAACATGGGTGTTTGCAGAATTAGGTAATATCACTTGTTTGGTTATTTTTTTTATACCCCACTTCTGGTCTATTAATTGTAATCTTACAGCCAAATCAGAAAATCAGGCATGGGATAGGCAATGCAGGCTTAAATAGCTTCAGGACTGGGTTGCAGTTGAGGGGAATCTGAAGTTCTATGTTTAAACCAGTTAAGCATATTTTAAATTGAATTAGTGTTGTCAAGACTAATCATAATTTCATACTGCAGTTTTCATCAGAACACGTCAAATAAATTTCATGTGGAGTTTCATCTTGTTTTACAGTTGGACAGATTAAGTGTCACCAGACTAATTTATTTATGGTCACTTTCATTGTCATAAATAAAAGTCTAGATTTCTGTAGATGGTTACCAGGCTATGATTAGCCGGTAACTAGGTAACAAGTTAGTAACGCTGAAAAAAAAATGAAGTAGGAATGTAACTTTAGACTGAAGTAGGTGAACAGCACTTAGCACTTCTACCATTTCTGCAGCTGCAGGAAGATGATGTCCTGCAGAGCAGTGGCAGGAGTGTGTACTGTCTCAAACTGCTCCTGCTCTTTCCATTTCTGACCAGAGCCGTCCTAGAGCAGCCCTAGTTACCTTTTTCTTTTGCCTGAGAACTCACACGTCAAATCCCACAGCCCTGCATGTGTGAGTTATGGGAGAGAAAACTACTGCAAAAAACTGCAACAGGAAGAATGACAGAACTAGTTTAAATGTAGCCCATTTCAACATTTCACAGAAAAAAAAATCTCATAATTAAAGGTAAATTGATATGCCTTGTCTTATATTAATGATCATAAAGATTATTAAAAATCTGCTTAATTTTTATGCTACTTCCATGTTCTGATCACCTATAACATTACTGAACATACCACTCTAAAGTTAAGAGAATCCCTCAGTGCTAATAGTTCACATTTCTCCCAGACCTCAGTACAGGCAATTCTGCACTCACATTCTGTAGTAAAATTGCAGATTATTAGAGCAAATGTCTACCTCCGTCCACAGGCTAGAAGTTTATCTAAACTAGGATCTGTTGCATATTCCAGAAATTACAAACATACTCGAAACTCGGCATTATTGAACTCTGAAGTAACACTTATTTTTATCTAGTAAGGGAAACGGTAAAGGATAGTGTGGACCTCATTAAGATCTAAGTTTCTTAGAACAGTCTACCTAAGAACTTAAGTGACAAGTACAAGTACATAAGTAACAAGATAATTTTTTATTACCCATACGTAGCAAAGACTTACAGCGTAAGAATCCTGGCTCTAATGAGATCAGTGGGAATTTTATTACTGCAGAGGTGCCTGGATTTTACCCAGGATCCAGCACAAAAAGTGCACTTTTTATATTGGCAAATGCTTATGTGATGTGATTCTGTGGAGAAATTTAAGAGAAATGTGTAAAGCACTTGGCATGAAGTGGTCTAAGTTTTTTAGCGTACAGTATTTCTAGTGAAGCTCAAATTAGAAGCAGATGATGCTAACTCAACTGTAAACATTTCAGTAAAAATTACTTTATGAAGAAGCTTGTATAGACTCTGCATTTTTTTTTTAAGAAATATTTTCTATATGCTTTCATTTTTATGATCCAAACAAATTCAGAGACTTTATCTGAAATGTCACAAGCCAAAGCAAATGCCATTGAGTTGACTTTATCTTTACTCTCAATTAAACCAGGGTCAAAAATTTTTTACTGTAACTTAATAGTGAATATGTATTTTTGGTAACTGCCAAAATCGAGAGGGAGGAGTCGTCCAGCAACAGTAGAACTCTTTTACTTGCACTTGTGTTTACAGTACCAGTTCATATACTTGGTGGTTTTTATTTTTAGGAAACAGAAATATGTAATATCCATGAGACTAAGATTGTCTTGGTTGGAGATTCCTATTGTTACAAAAAATTATGTGATTCCTCTAACAGAGACGGAACATCTGCGGCTTCTCAAACAAGCAGCAGACTTTGTGAGACTGATAGTTCTGAGGAATATGTTTTGGACTACACTGACTTAAAACCATGTACAATTAACATAGCTTTCTGGTTATGGCTTTCAAGTTATCAGGTCAGGATGATACATGAAAAAAGCATGCAGATAAGGCATCATTTGCCCAAACATGTCATCAGAAACTGACTTCCTAAAGGTATGTCTCAAGCTGGAGAATAAAAACACAGATGTGTGATATTTTTCCATTTCAGAGCAATCATTATATGACTGTGATGCAGGCTACCTGCACAACTTCTTAATCACAGTACTGACAGAGGGAGAATAATCTAAATTCCCAGAAGCATCGTGTTGGAGAACATTCAGTTTAGCACAAAATTTCTTGAAAATGTATTTGGTGGAGAACTGGGCCCAGCTGGAAGTATTGGGGAAAAGAAGATCTTCACTACACTGTGACAGCCTCTGTTCTTAGGGAAGAATCTCTAATCAAAAATGACTATTTCTGTCTCTTAATCTTCTCCTAAATGAAAATAGAATTATTCAGCTTTTTTCATGACGCATAGAAATTTTTGAAGTTAAAAATAAATATTGGATCATTCTTAGTAGAGGGACAATGGCTGTCTTTTTCTTGTAAAGAAAAAAGTAAGCTGATCCCATTGCCAAAACAGTAGGTCATCAAAGAAAGGTTCTTTGGTATTTGAGGGTCAGTTTCCCCAGTGCTCAGTACTTATAAGCAGTGAGAACTGCAGCGGTGTCAGAGAAGCTGGACATCTTCACTGCTTGAATTACTGTATGTCTGATCTAGCACCAGAGAGCTGACATATAAATGGAATGAAAAATTCACTTAAATGCTTTGATGTTGTATATATATGGAATTTGAAAGAAACAGGAGAGTTTATTTTTAAAAGGAAATTAATAAAAGACATTATAGAGCTATGCAGAATGGTAGGCTGGTATAAAGAAAGGCCAGTAAATTCTTGTTTTTCTCGCCATGTTAAGGAACACAAGCATTTGCAGAGGGAGATACATTATGCAAAAATCCTCAAAAGAACCCATTCCCTGTTCAGTTTCATAATGTGCCCTTGCTGCCAAGTCTGTCCCCTGACACAGCCCAGCCAAGTGGGGATGGTTGGACAGCCTGCCCCAAACCAACCTTGCTTACTTCTGTCTCTCATTGGAGTTACCACAAGCAGCATTCATAAGGTTTTGCAGTGCTGAAAATTTGTGCCTGAAAGCAAAGGGTTTTGCAAGAGAAAGAAAAAAAAAAACCACTGCAGAAAGGTCCTTGTCCTTGGAAAGCCTGCTGAACAATACCTTTTTACTTGGAAGAAGTCATATTTACATGGGGAATTTACATATATCAATGACTGGCAGAATATTTCTGAGGAAGCCCCTTGTTAATATTTTGGCAGCATGAGAGTTTGTTTGGTTTTTTTTTTTCCTGCTTGCAAATGTCACTCCATCTGCCACAAAGCCATTGGTTCCAACAGTCTTCCTACCCTGTTAAAGGGGCATCACAGAAACATTATGTTTGCTGTTGGGATACCAGGAGAGGAAAGCAATACGAATGTGTCACCCACTGCAGTAGTGTGCCCTGTTGGTGAAGAGTCAGTCATGAGAAAATAAGCCAGCTGAGGAGGTATATCTTCCTTCCTGTTTACTAATGAATGAACTTTTAATTTAGTTGTATTTAGCATCATTATGTAGGATTTTGATAATGCCATTGGGTTGCATCTGAGTTACATCATAGAAATATCGGTGTGAAGGGAGCCCTAGATCAACTCCCACCTTCCACTCAAAGCAGGACTGTCCCCAACATTGGATCAGGTCTGCTGCAACTTTACCTAGCCAAATCTTGGGTGTCCCCCTCTGAGTGACCTCTTCCAGTACTGCGGTATCCTCCCAGCAAAGCAGTTCTTCCTGGTCTGAACCTCGCAGGCTACAGTGTGTAGCTATTGCCTTTACCATCTGTCACTAGCATAAAGAGCTTGGCCCTGTCTTCTTTCCAACTCCAGTCCAAGCAGTTGCAGCCTGCTATTAGATCACCCCTTAGACTCCTCTTCACCAGACAAAAAGCCACAGCCTCCTCCATGACCTTGAAACACATGCGCTATGTCCCTGACCGTCCTGGTAGCCCACTGCTACCTTCCTTGCCTGTTCCTGAACGTCCTGTTGTCTTCAGGAGCCCAGTCCAGACACAGTATTCCAGGTGGGACATCACTGGCCCTGAGGAGACAGGGATGATGAGTTTCGTCAATCTGCTGGCCACCCTTCTTCGAAAACAGGCCAGTGTGCAGATTGCCCCATTTGCAATGAGCACACTATCTGCTCACATTTGACCTGACATCCACTGTAACCTCCAAGTCCTCTCCAGGAGGGCTGCTGCTCAGCCAGAACATCCCCAACCTGTCCTGGCACATGGCAATATTCTGCCCAAAGTGTGGGACTTTGTACATCTTGTTGAACTTGATGGGATTTCTGCTGGCCAGATCCCAAGTGCCTGAGTGTCCCTCCACAACAGTTACTATTTGGCATGCCAGTGACAACCCTAATTTAGGGTCATCTTCAGATTTGTTGTGTCTGCATTCTGTATCATCATCCTGGCCATCAGTGAGGTTACTAAACAGTATCAGCCCTGGGGTTGACCCTGGAGTACTCTGCTTCCCCCTGGCCACTGAACAGATGTTGAGATATTGATGGCTGTCTTTCATTCTGGAGTCTCTCTGAGTGACCTTTCCGACTGTGACACACGAACTGCAGGAAGAACTGTTTTTTCTGTTTGTTACCTTAACTGGTAACCTAATCTTAAAGTGTTTTAGCAGATGGCAGAGGGCTACAAAGTGTGCAATAGTAGCAAAAGTAAAACATTGTTTAAATTTAGTAGAATTCTGTAAATAGGCTTCTAAAAATCACATTAAACAAGAAATGTTTCTTACCATGTAGACTTTCTACATTTTTCAAATCCTAGTCTAGTGTTTTGGAGTATACAAGAGTTCTTTGAGATTTAAAAAAAATATAGGCATTTGTCTTTCATTCTGTGTTGGAGTCAAACTGACCTCTCACCAGTCCCAGGAGCAGGAAGGAGTGTCCTCCATGCCTGGACAGCCAAGGGCCCTCTGCAATACACTGGTCACCTGTGTCCCAACCCTGCTTCAGCTCAGGGCTCAATCTAAACTTCAGTTGCATCTCCCAGCTGCTGCATCGTCGGCCTACCTGGGACAAGGGGGTGGCACTATCTGCACTCCCCAACACTTTCAGAGTTTAACATCATAACAGATCTGTCTCTACAAAACACTGGTTTTAGCAAAACATCACATTTCCACAAAACTTCTTTTCCTGATTTATTTTTTGAAATCCAAATTATAACAAGGAAAAATGTGTGTGATTCCTTGAACCCAAGAGACATCCAACAGGAGAAAATAAACTTAATTTTAGTACGACTCTTTCAGTGATGACTTGTAATCTGTGCAGTTTCCTCTACTTGATAAGACCCAGCTTAGGGTTAGATCTAAAAAAAGAAAGAAAGGAGAAAATAATTCCTTTGATATGCATTAAATTATTCAGTTAGTAAATTAGTGAATCTTATTCTGACTTATTAGCTATTAGCATGTTACACTTCTTGATGTTGCTCATGAAGAATGCATATGAAAATGAGGAAAAGATTTCCCTTTTGAAGTTGTTGCCACTTGAGTTGTTGACATTTCTTTAAATTGGTGGCTGTCCTCTTGAATGCAGTGTTCTGCTGTCTCTTTTTATGAGAGATGCTTCATTTTTATTTTGTTCTCTCATTGATTAGACTTTTTTTTTTTAATGGGTAACTCAAAATAATTAGCCTTTTAAAGGAACCATGTTATCCTAAATAGTTATTAATGGGTATCTCCTCCATTCAGAACACTTAGGCCTTTTTCATTAGGAGAATTTCAAGCTTACACCTGGCCTGGTCAAACCGTGCCTGGTACCACTGAAGACAGCAGGAATCTCACTGCAGATTTCTGGAAGAATAAGATCAGCTCCTAGGAGTGAATAAAGATCATTTGCATTCACTTTGTCTTAGGAAGATGTCTATTTTCTAGGAGAACCTACAAATGTTTCTTCAGGTTCCAGGGTAGGATTGAGGAAGGAGTGAAAAGGAGTGAAGGAAAAGAAGGTAATTCCGTCTGAACAAGGATATCGTCTTCAAATACACTATCAGCTTCAGGAGCTGGGCTAAATGAGCCTCAATTACAGTCCCAGTTTTACAGTACTGGAAACATACAGCTCTCTTTTATTTAAAGCCAATGTGCATTACATAAAAATAAACCCATTAAACCCAACAATCATTCTGCATATGAAGTTATTTCCCGACTAAAGAGACTAGGATCTTCAATAAGAACTTTGTTTTAGTAATTGTTGCCTGTGTTACAGTCACAAGTAAAAAGCACAGTGATAATAAAATATTCCAACGGATCGTGGATTGCTGCCATGATCTAATCCCATTCTGGTTCCTGTTTGGCCTCTCTGAGGAAGTTCTTGTCCCTTCTCTTACTTGTCTTCAACCTTAAAATCTGCCTTGAGCATTGCCAGCTATTCTCATCCTGCTGAAATGCATTTCTTACTATTGTATGTTATACTGCCTCCTTTCTATTTGCTCTTTCACAGCAGACTGAAACTTCATTATCATCCTTTCCCTACTTCCCCATAGCTCTCCTGCTCTCTCTTTCCCTGCTTCCTCCCTGCTTCCTTGGTCATTAAGAAGCCTCTACCGCAAAGATGAATTCTAGCATTCCTGGAGAGATTCTCTTCTATCCAAATGAGAACCTCAGCCCATGTCTCTAGACTTTCTTCATGAAGGTGTAGTTACCTGTTCAAGGTCAGTATCTTAACATAGGGGTGTTTAGAGTTTCTTCCAAGCTTGTCCTGTCTGTTTATTTCCCAGTTTGTATGAACAGTATGATCACATTGCTTTGTTGTCATTCCTGTCCACTATCTCATCTTCAGCAGAGGTTACTGTATGAGTCAGCCTGATACAGACTGTATCTAAACTTGATGGTTATTTCTCCATGTTAGAAATGGCATTTAAGATATGTCCTTTTCTATCCCAAGAGAAAACTAAAGCTTTGAACCAGGCTCTGATGATCTTATGGCTCATGTACATAACAGTCCTGCTTTCTGGGCTTGAGCAGCACTGTTAGAATGGTAGAGTAAAATAATTTTTATCTAATTTATGGCTTTGCATGATTACTAGTTTCTTCAGCCTCCTTCTGTTTTCTGCTTCTCTGTCATTTCAAATAAGTTACTGCTCTTTGCTTTCCAAATATCTTCCTAGACCCACCTCCCCTTGCCATCTCTTTTCACTAGGAGATGACTGACTCATACCTTCAATGGTTAATCATTCCAAAATTTCCTCTGTGGCCAAGAAGTCATTCCATCCAGCTATCTCCTAATCTTCCTTAAAGCGCTGTCAAAAGATCCTTGTTTTCCTGTCTTGCACACAGACGCAGTGGCAGGGTCCAAGGGTGTTTACCTGTCAGCACGACCAACGCTGCCGTCTCCTTGTTTTCATCTTCTCTCGTGGGTTTGTATTTGTCCAGTTCATCCCTGGTGTTATCTCCCTGCCCTAGGGTTGCCATTTTCATTCTCATTTATACATGGCCAATTACAGTGGGTTTTTAGTCCATACTTAAAATTTTTATAAATAACAGATAATAATAGCTGGCTGTTTTATTTCTGCTAGTACTAATTCTGCAGTATCTAAAGACTAACCCTTCTGTGCAATAAATGCCAGTAGTTTTTTAGAAGAAATAGCTCAGTAACTGCAATAGGAAAAAAGGGTCAGAAATGTCAACATCACCTTTTAGGTTGAAAATGAATATGAAAATAATGAAATTGAAAAAAAATTTAAATAAAACCGAAGGTGATCCAACACGGGTTGTAAGAGTTGGTATAAATGGCTGCCCAAACCATTACAGAGTCATAACTTAAAGGGAAGCTTCACTTTGAAGAAGAGCAATGTTTATAGACAGGCTAATTTTATTTTATTGAATACTATTAAAATACCTATTGAAAGTTACAAGTTGTACTCTAAAATGCTGCAGTGCGGCTCATAGAAGAGCTAGCATGGACTATGAAATGGCCTTACACGGTGATATATTTCTGACATAATACAGGCTATTTCAAGAATCCATTTACAAGTAAGCTGTCTGGGAAGAGCCCTGCCCTCCCTGAAATCCATAGTTTTGCTAGTGACATCAGAGAAATGAGGTTTTCCTCTCCTTTTTAGCACATGCAAGATTAAATATTGTGACAGGAAAACAGTATTAGTTCTATTGCATGCAACTGCCAGTGATTTTTAATCCAGCATTTGCCTAGGAGGGTTACTAAATGGAATTTGGAAAGTGATTTATTAATGGAACTGATTTTTTTGTTAACTTGTCCAGATTTCCTTATTGATAGAAGTTTCATGTTATTTTGTATGTTATTGTACCTCTGCTTTAGGAATAAGAAAGGCACACTTAAGCTACAGGCCCCTGGGCGTGAGAGGTGGGTGGTTGCCCTTACCCATTCCAATGGAAAATTGACAAAAGCAAGCATTTAAGTGTACAATTTCCATTGTTACACAGCTCGGAAGCTTTGCAAGCACCTAAATGCTGCAAGTGCTACGATAATTTATCTTTCAACTTATTAGAAACAATGCATAATTAACAAGTAAGCTGTAGGAACATGCAATCGCTATGTATTTACATGGTATTTGCCATGAAGTTATGGTATAATTACAGAGATTATACCTGTTCTGTAGAATAAGAGTACATGGTGTTCAGTGTGTATTATTTGTGTTATTTCCCATCACTTGGTCCAGTGAAGCAGGACACAATGCGATGGAGTTTAACAAAGTATTTAATTCTGTTGTAGGTGGAAGGGAGCCAAAGGTATGAAAATGGGCATGAATCTGCACAGAATGCT
Organism: Rhynochetos jubatus; assembly: GCA_027574665.1. Classification (NCBI taxonomy): domain Eukaryota; kingdom Metazoa; phylum Chordata; class Aves; order Eurypygiformes; family Rhynochetidae; genus Rhynochetos; species Rhynochetos jubatus. The sequence continues at coordinate 24,440,667 of CM050658.1, forward strand.
GTTATTTAAATGATTGCCGTGGTTTCTGGCTATTCAGGGTGGCAACCTTGCTTTTTGAGCTCAAGTTATTTATATTTTGGACTGCTACCCTTTCAGTGATATAAATGGATTTGAATATGCAGATTCAAAATAAGACAGGCTGGGTATTGTTTGGGGTTTTTTTAGTATAGCGTTGTATAATATTGCAGGTCTCTTTAGTAATTCCAGGTAATGGAAATAATCTATCTTCTTGCAAAGTTATTAAAAACTGTATGCCAGCACATCACCATTTCTTTGCTTCTGATAGTAACTTCATTACTATCAGAATACTAAATGTGAAGTCACGTAACATAGGTCCTGGGAAAAGTTGGTGAAAAGTGCAAAGAAATATGCTGCATCTCTGAGTTAGTCACATTTTACGTGGTTCAGCATAAAATATAAGTAAAACTAAATTAAAAGATTCTATTATGTTTGAGATCCACATCTAGCAGGAAGAGGAATACCGCACATATAATTTGCTGCAGGGATTGCTGTGCCACTTCTCTGAAATGGTGGTATCAGCCCTTAAATTTCTTATCCCCTCCGAGGAGAAAATACAGATCTCTCTAGAGAGTGGATACAATACTGCACAAGTCAAGTAACTTAACAGAAACATGCATTTATTTGTTGTTGCTGAAGATGTAAAATTTATTTTTGGCATAATACAAGAAAACAATATAAGAGCTGCCTATTCTGCTCTGGGTGGAAGGAAAAATAGGGAGCTCTTCTAAGTGTAAGTTGTTACAGTTCAGCTTCATAATAATTTTCTTGTCTTGAGGGCTTGATGTACGAGTATAGCGTTAAAAAATTCTTGCTCAGAAAGGCCAGCAATGTGACATGACAGGGCACAAATAGTGCTGTATTAATTTCCAGTTACTATGTTGGCTGCATACAATTACATCACAAAAATGATATGCAAATTAACACGATATAATTATCTTGTTTGAATGTCTCACGGTGGTTTTACTCTGTGTTACAGCCAGCGCACTCACAGTTTGTATCAGCTGCCTCCAGTCCACTGATGTTCGGAAGGTGGCCTCCCTGAAGCAGCTCCCATGCAGTGCACGGCTCTCCTGTCCCAGCGGCAGGGCTGGATTCAGCACTCAGGTTGATAGACAAGCCTAAACTGCTTGCTTGAAAGTTGGATTCAGGGAACTTTGATAGTCAGCATCAAATCTTACTTCTGCAGCAGACTAAGTTATCCCAAGGGTTATTTATGAGCACCAAGAGTTAAAATTTTAGTCCATCTCGGGTGATACAGCTTAGACCATTAATAAGGTGCACTGTATTTTTTTCACTGACCAGATTGCAAATAATTTCAGAAAAAGTTGGTTTGAGAGCAAAATACATTTTTGCAAATTCATATTTTTCAAGTTTGCACCATTTTGCAAAATTCATATATGAAAAAATATTAATTTTTTTATGATTTGAATTCTTCAGTATTTCTATGCTTTTGGGCTTTTTTATTGTTTTTCAAGGTTTTAAAATTTTCATTGAGTGGACAGGGCAAGAGACACTCATATGTGTTCCAGTTACAATTACAATCCATGAATTTCATGACTTTTTAATTTCCATTTCTCCTACTTAACATCATAAAGTACCTGGGTGACAATTGCAGCAACTGTTTACATTATCTAAAATACCAGCAAAGTATTTCCACTGCATACCAACAAGAGCCAAGGCCTATATTTTATAAACGTCTTTAAAGCAACCATTTAAGGCTTGGATTTGAAATTTTCTCTCTGGTGTAAGATGGTACTCAGTGTTAGTTGACTTTTACCTCCTTTTCAATACTGCAGAGTCATTTGAATACTTTTCATTCCAAGATGACGTGTAAAGTACCCAAATCCTGTTGAACAATGCAGTCACTCTTTTTAACTTTCATCTGAAAAGATGGTATTTTACAATCCAAGAAGGGCATTTTCCTCCATCTAGGTAACTGAGAAAGGGAGGCTTTCCACTGACTCCAGCAGGGTTGGGGTCAGTCTCTTCTGCTAGTATTTTCATACAGCCTTGTTTTTCATTAAGACACAACAATAACCAGGAGAATCTGTAATTATTTCTGGGAGTTAAGTAATTTTTAAATGGTGAAATCTTGCTTCCTTTCAGTCGTAATTTGGAACCCAACCATTTTATATGCTGTTGAAAGCCTCATCTCTCACAAGGGATGTTTTGTGAGACAGAAATTGTAATGAATTGGGATGAGACAAAAGCTCTGGCGAGGAGCAGATTCAAGTTGTGAAGTGGGTAAAATAATGTTCTCTTTAGGGCTGGAAAAGCTATCTTCTAGTTAGAGTGGAAATTACAGATGCATGTAAACTGCAAACATCTCAGTGAATGTGCATCCTAAGTAAGTCTTACATACTTTTCATTAAAATACGCTTTCTATGTGAATTTTCTAGGTTCAAAAGTGGGATTGTTGTCAGGGATAATACTCAAAAGTTGCTCTTTTGATGTTGTGTTCACAGAAACAGACACTATGTGATGTAAGTTCCTATAGAACAAATGGAACCAGGACAAATGTTTGAAGACGTCTTGCAACAAATTGCTCACAAATGATTTATGGAGAAAATTACTTGCAGAGTGATTACAGCACGTGTTCTTGAAAAAAAAAATCAAGAAAATCAATCTGCTCATGGACAAATAATGAAAGTAAGAGGAGGAAAATTTCCTCTAACAAATGTGAAACTGCAAATTATTCACTCAGCTCAGTTGGCAACAACCAATTTTTATGGTAGTAGGAGCCTGTGGAGTAGGAGGTAACTGTATGAAGAATGATTGATTCACTATCTTATATTGCAATTTTGGAAAGGGTTCAACATTGAATTTAAAAGCCATTTTCTTCCCTTTACCCAGTAAAGAAAACATAAAGGTAGTCAATGTCTGTGAGCTGTTTAGGGCTGATAGAATCTATTTTGTGTCCATGCAGTCCTGTGGTCACTGTCAACGGCTAGCTTATAAAAGCAGTTACTTATTAGGAAAGATCTCTCTTGCCAGAAAGAAAACAAAACCTGCCTGAGGAAGGATATTGCCATCATAATCTTCTTTGCATCTTCACCTTAGCCTTAGAGAGTAAAGAATCTGCCCTTCCAGAGGAGACAGATAGTCAGTCTTAAACTCAGTGTGTGTTTTCAGCCTTTGAATTGTGGAGTCTTGTGTAAACTGCATCTCCACCAGCCCATCTTCCAGTCCACAGTAATAAAGCGAATGGTGATTTACTTTTCTCTTGGATGGATACAGAGCACACATTGGGCATCTTTATCCTAAGACCACCTTTTGTCTCTTCTTCCCTACTCCCTGTGAGGAAGCCAGCTACCTCCTGGGCAAGAGGCTCCTGGATGGATAAAAGGTGACTATAGTGTGTTCTGTTTATGCCTGTGGAATGGCAGATGCAAGTTCAGCATTCAGATCTACTTAACTCTGTAAACGTATATTCCTGATTCAATATTTAACTCCTCATTTAATTCCTAAGCAGACACATGCTGTCTTTCAAAGGCATAGCAAATGCAAGGGAGTCCACTTGATCCCTACCGCTTTACCTGAGATGCTAATGCCATAAATAAGCATTACAGCACCGTCTTTGGGTGAATGATATCCAACATCACTCCAGTTTTTAGTTATGGTGTAAGATTTTACAAGCTACTTTGAGCTAATGGAAGAATAGTTTTCATTTAAAACAGTGATGTGTTTGTTCCCACAAATGCTGATTGTTGTCATTCTATTGTATGTTCTTGACTCAGTTATATTGAGCCAAGGTAGCTTGTTATGACATAACACTAACCATTGATTATAGATTAATTTCACTATTTCTATGTTTTTAGAGGCTACCAGGACTGATAAATTTCCATGTTCACCGAAGGAAACCGTTTTAAAAAGATGTATTTCTGCAAGGATATTCTAGGCAACCTTTTCAACAAAGGAAGGACTTGCTGCAGATGACGATGTTCATGAGCTATTTCATCAGCCCGTTAGGATACAGAGGGAGGATATCTGCATCCAGTTGAGCTGTGCTGAAACCACCTTTAATTCCTGCCCTTTTTACCTTTCCCGTGCTAGAAATTCAGCTTCGATTCAAGACTGCTTGAAATTTTTTTGGATGGTAATGCCAGTCCACCACGGGTGAACATTCATCCCACCACTCTGTGCTTTAGAAGCCATCACCTGCCTGCGCCTGGGACAAGAGCTCAGAGCATGCAGTTGCTCATCACCTGCAATGTACTTGTCAGAGGAAAGCTAGTGTATCGTGGACCAGCTTCAACAGTTTGACTACAAAAGAGCTTTAATTCTGACTATAATCTGAATATAGACAGATTTCTTAGTCTTCTTCAGTCTACTAACTGCAGATCCATATGTAGGTTGTTTGATCCATGTGAAGAAAACAACCACTGCTCTTTGCCGTGACCCTCCCTGTATGCAGTTTTGGAAAGCCTCCCTAGAAAGGGTAACAAAATGTTCAGCTGTTGCAGGCCCCCTCAAGCCTACCAGCTCTTTTGCTTTTGTTTAATTTGCTGCATGTGATTAACTCCACTGCGTTTCTGCCTGACAGAATCTGGGACTAAAAATATCCTGTGAGTATACGTAGTATGCTGCAACACTGGTGGAAAGTAAATAAGACCATAGTCTTCATAATCACTGTTTTTCCAAAGAATTACTGCTGCCAGCAGACAGGCTATTTTAGACTGTAAATGGAAATCAGAAAATGAGATTTTCTTTCCCTACTAGTTCTTCTGGGAATTTTAGTGCTTTTCTCTGTGCTTTTCTACTTTGGGTGCTGGTGGCAGCATATTGATAATACTGGCCTCTTGGAGGATTGATCACTGGTACCTATTCTGAAATACACCAGTGAGCACAGGCAATAATTTCCACTAATACCAACATATTGTTGATACAAAATCAAGTGTTGGATCAAAAGCAGAGCTGCATAGCCTCATATACTTCATGATTAAGGTGTCAGTTGACTCAGAATTCAGGCTTGCAAAGTATTTCCTAGCTACCTGCACTTTATATTCTAATACTGGTAATATATTTGCATTTCTCAATTTTGGAGACTGCCTTTTACCTCCTATTTGATGATCTAAGTCCAGTCACAAATGCAGACATCCTTGATTTGTCGATACCAGTGACATCTGGCCTTGCCTCCAGTTTATACCACAGGCACTCTTATCATCATATATATCATATGGATCTTGCACAGTCTTTAAATCTGAGAAGTTCTAATTATCATTCTGAATACCTCATGTATTATGCATTTTTTTCTGGAAAAAACCTTTGCATTATTAGGAATTCAAAAGATTAGGTTTTGCTACAGCAACATGCAAATCTGAGAGCTTGAGAACAAATCATAGTCTTTAGCATTAGCGGCACTTTTCTGATGCCCCAAATGGTGTTAAGAAGGATTTTATGTGCTAGGAAGTACCCTAATTATTTCATGGCAAGGTTACTGCCATGATATTACATCTGCACCCCCCCCCATTTGATTGAATACTACTAACAAGCATCGTTTGACCTGCTGAGTAGCCAGTAATTTATTTTAGTTCTCTTTCTCCCTATATAAATAAAAAAACCCTTTTAACGTTGGAAAGACATTAATCATGCCATTTTTTTCACTGAAGGAAAAGGAGTGGGCTTTTTGGGGAGCAAACCTACTGAATGAAAGAGTATCATCTCAGACAACAAGGGTCAGCTTTGGCACTGAGAGCAGATGAAAAATTTTCAGAGAATATGTGAAAAAAAAAATATTACTTTAAATAAATGAATAGAAAAAACGCTTTGTGTTGTACCCAGACATCATATGTGATAATCCAGACATCACAAATTGTTGTTACAATCATGATCTGTCAATCTCATAGTCTTCCACTTCACTTTGTCATTTACAGTATTCATGTGCTTGACTTTAAGCAGCCTGATGCTGTGCACTGGTTGCTTGCTTTGAACTTTAAAATATCATTAAAATTGCAAAAATATTTAGAAAGTTGGAAAACTATTATCCAGGAAGAATTCTCAGAGCACAATGAAAGATGTGAAGTGACTGAACAATCCACCCTTCAATTTACTGTTTGTAAAGGTCCTGCCTTTCCTTGCTCATACCAGCTACAACTGCCCTTGCTGATGGTGCTCCCTCTGTACTTTTTCATGGGGGGCTGTCTTCCCTTTACATGTTTTATTCAGATGTCTTCATCCTCATCCCTTTCTGTTCCCCTTTCTGAAACAGCACGACACCCAGCTACTACCCATTGCCCACCTTCTTGCTCCGATACGGACTCCAGACCTTCTCTTTTACCATTAACCATAGGTACATACCTGTACTTGTTTTACATCATCTTTCACTCCTGTAATCCTACAGTTTTCTATGTAATATCTCGTCCCAGGACTTTCTTCTTCTTCATAGAATCACCGAATGGTTAGGGTTGGAAGGGACCTTAAAGACCATCTAGTTCCAACCCCCCTGCCATGGGCAGGAACACCCTCCACTAGACCAGGTTGCTCCAAGCCTCATCCAGCCTGGCCTTGAAGACAGCCAGGGATGGGGCATCCACAGCTTCTCTGGGCAACCTGTTCCAGTGCCTCACCACCCTCTCTGGGAAGAATTTCTTCCTGATAACTAATCTAAATCTCCTTGACCACTACATCTCTTCAAAATTAGAGGGGCAACAGTAAGCAGATGATACAGCTCGTTAGAAACACAGCATACACCATAATGTGGTTAGCCATCACCAGACCTACTGTTAATTTTGTAGCCTTTTCTCCAGAGACCCCTTTGTGTTTTCATTTACTGAGCAGCTGGAAGCAGGGAAGGGTTTTCTTCCCTTTGCTTGGCACCTTGCACCATAGAGGTCATTGTGGTCATGGTCCCAGGGATGTTTAAAGCCCTGTGCTTTCATTTCATGAGTCCTATGCTGCAGGCTTACAGTCTTTGCCTTCCTCATTCCTAACCCTTCAGCTTCCAGTTCCTCGACATGCCCTGTACCATTCCCCAGCCAGGAATGGACGTAGCCAGGATAGATGGGACCCCTCCAACGTTTGCTACTCAATTACTGTTGCTCAGCCCCATCCCACAGTCCAGTTGTCTGCCTGATGAGATACTAAGCAAACAGGCTTACCTGCTGGTGCCTTAAAGAAAGTGCTTTAACTTAGTACTCGAAAGGTTGGTTACCCTGGAAATTCAACAAACACAGTATGCACGTGATGTACATGGAGGAGGTTTTCCTCCATAAAAGGGGTCATTGAAGTCCTGAAGGGAAGAGCCCAAAAGCCAAAGCATGTGACTCCATAGGCAGATTGAACTACTCCTGAATTAACATCACCTTTTTTCTCCAACTCTGGAAAATCTGTCAGAGGAAAGAGGAGTGGGGAATAACATCCCTGCTTTTGTGAAGTCTGTTACAATTCCTACTAAAATAAGTGGATAGTAGAAGAGTCACAAAAGAAAATAGGAAACAATCCTTTTGGTAGAAAAAATTAACGGTTTAATTGATCCAAACCCCTTATTCTTATTGGTGAAAAGTATGTGGGAAAAAGAAAAAGCAGAATTTGAAGAAAACACTTATGGGAAGCTCCAAATTCAAGAATGAGGAGTTTCATTTTCATGTAAACAATTATAAAAGAGCATCTCTGGTGGTAAAGTGCAGTCAACAGGTTGGAACTTTGCATAATCAAGCAGTGGCCTTTTGTGGCATGTCAGGGTCAACAGTATACGAATAAAAGATACATTATTTCATAAAGGGATTTTTGAGAGGTTTTTAACTGGAAGTGGTGCCGTTTTTTACAGATTCACAGAACACATTTGCCTTCAAGTTTACTGTATTCTTGTCCAATATAAAAACACTCAAGTAGAGATGTTTTCCCACACCAAGCCAACAGTGATTTGCAATGGGAAGAGGAAATTAAATAGCTTGATAGATTGCCATTCCTTCCTCTATCTGGTCAATAAATTTAAATTTTACTTAGATAGGTGTGAGCAAAGAATTCCTATTCCAGGAAATAAGGGTATACCTTACTGAGACTGAAGCTGAGCTGAGTACATCCTAAAGGAGCATGACTTGTAGGAGAACAGGCTCAGCAAACCGTACAAACTGACACATCAGGTTGAGCACCCTACGACTATCATCTAAAACTCGCTAATTGGTTAGGAACAGTTAGGCTGATGCTTAGCATTTTCATTGCATATTCTTGTGGTGCTACTAGCTGCAGTGTGGTTACAAGCACATGAGCTTTGAGGACCACACAACTATTAGTCAGAACCATCCTGATGTTCAATAAAGTCTGCTATTCCAGTAACCACTAAAACTTCTCAAAATTCGGCCTAGAGAGGCAATTGCATGTCCGTACCTGTATTTACAGCATTTTTCAGGTGTTTTGTTTATTGAAGATCTTACAGGCTGTTAAGGAGAATAGCTATCAGAAAACCATCTTTTCACAGAATAGAAATCGAGATCAATAGGCAGAAAAACCTCACTACTAAAATAGGGCTCAGATATGAATGACAAGTATGGGTCCATCTGTCAGTCTTCTCCTACTATAGTTCTAGATCAACAAGGAATACTATATTTTCACTAATTATACTTACTACCTATTGCCCCGTACAAGGGGGTCCCATTGTTCCAGGCACGGTGCAGACACGAAGGAATAGGTAACCCTTGCCCTAAATGTCTTCGGCTCTAAATAGTGTATTTTTATCTCCTGCTTTCTTGGCCTTCAACTAGGGGTTATTTTTCACCACTAACCTATAAGGTAGTGAAAGGGCTCTGAAGAAAGCTGATTTAAATAATAACTACATTGACTTGGGTATTCTGCAAGGCCCTACTGATCTCAGTCTTCCCAGTGGTTTGTAAAATAAAATTCTATGTATATATAAAGTCTAACTCACCATCAGTTTTATGACCAAGCTCCTCTGCCACGTTCACCACTCAGGACCAGACCCACTGCTGCTCTGTCCTGGTAGGTTTGTGCTCAAGGCAACAGCAAGACAGCAGTTTGTTTCAGCTGGGAACTTGACACCAGGATATTTTGGGACTGAGTGAAACTTGTCCTCCATAATTACTTTATAATCAGTGAAGAGCACTTTCTAAAGCAGCTTGGTATAATACAAAATATCAGGCTTTAAATATTCTGGGTTTACAGTGTGTAACAGCAAGAAAGGACGATGACTGGGAGAGTGCAGGATGTTCACTTCAGGGTCCACAAAAATACAATGCCTCTGATATAATGGACAGAAACAGTTTAATCAGGCCTGAAGTTGCTAGCAGGGGACCAAGGAAATCAATAAAGCAAATGGGTGAGCTGAACAGTTTATGACGTCTCAGCTCCTCTATAATGCCACGTGGACTTTCATTTGTTAGGAAAAAAATTTACTTTGATGAATGAAATATCAACCTGTTATTATGGCTTCTATGTTGCAGAAAGAAGGTGAAAATATTATTTATTGTGGTGTTCTAGGTATTTTCCATTTGTCCACACCCTGTGTCCAGTGTGTTTATCAGAAATACAGGGTGCAGCTCCTTGGCAGATATGAAGCTATGTGTGCTGAGCCAGCGAGCAGGACAGCAGACTGCATGCCCATGGTGCCTTTTAGCACTGAGGCACATGTCCCAACACCTTCCTCACCCTTAGTGTAGAAAAATCACAGGTTTACACACCTGCTTCCCACCGAAAGTCCACAGACCCCTGGGACGGCCTGTCGTAAGACATACATACAGGATGTGGGCTGCTGCAGTTTGTTTGCACAATACAAGAACCCAGAGCCAGAAGGGAGCCCAGGGTTACATAGCTGAAGCCCCAACATCTGCATGTCACTGGGCCACCAATGCCTTGGGCAGAATGGTACAAAGGATATCTGTTTATGTGCCAAGACACGACAGCACCAGAGCCTGTAGCAAAAAGACCAAGCTCATGCCTGTGACATGTCCCAGGAAGAGAGTTAGAAGTCAACAATGGCATCAGTTCCTGATACATATTTACATCCTGATGCAAATCTGGTTAGTAAAAATTTTGCTCCTAACATTACTGTTAACTGCCTTCTAATTTCCAGTCTGCATTTATTCATGACTAATTTATACCCATTTGATCCCAGGCTAACATTAACCTTTAACTCATGCAGTTCTTCCTGCTTGATATTTACCCCTAAGGGTATTTATAAATAGTTGTTTTCTGTCATGCTTAGTTTGGTAAGGCTAAAAGATATAAACTGATGTTTATCTGTCATGGAAGTCCTTCCCATACAGGAATGAATGTATGCCTTCATCTGGGTAGGTCAGCCCAAAATAGGTCCTCAGTTTGCAAAAACGCAACAGTTTCGATTATGCGTACAAGATGCTTATTTTTTGGTTATAGTTAAAGCTATGAGGTATGAGGGACCAAGTCCCAGTCATTTACTGAATCAAGATAACACTCTTTACTACACTTCCCAGTTATGGTCCTCCTCTGCCATGCTGCTCTCATTTCCAATGACTCTGCTGGCAATGCCCAAAAAGCCAGAAGGATCTGTGCCAGGGACCTTCAGACTCCTTAACTGAGCAGCGCAGACAAAACAGCCCCATCACTCCTGCAACACTCTTCCCGAATGGGCTCTCCTGGCCTGCTGAGCACCAGGACCGTGGTGATGATGTGTACCAGGAGAGGAAGATGTTGCATTCAAGAGCACTGATATTTGACAAGCCTGGTAACGCTTTGAGTCCAAGTCGTTTTCCTCCACTAAGATCTCAGGCTGGTCAGAGATCAGCTGACAGCCTCAAAAATATGTAAATTGGATTTGAAATGATCGGGATTTCTAGGATGGGAGCAAAGCGTTGCTCACAGCAGCGCTGTTTCAAAAAGCACCATATTTGTAAGGTTGACTCAGCCTTGTGTGAACATTAGGTGCATGTTGTGTAAGTGTCCCCTCAGTGGCAGACAGTTATTCATTGTCCTAATTGTCAACTCCCTCAGCACCACTATTTCTGCTGCTTGGCTACAAGTTTATTACCTTAAAAAAAAAAAAAAAGCTTATCCTGGCAGAATTTGACTGGCACAGAGCAGAGTGCTTGGGAGAACTTCTTTTAGTATCAGTTAAATTCTCTGTGGTTTTTGCTGACATCTTTTGTGCTCTGCCTTTTCTGCACAGGCTGTAACCTTCACTCCATGCCCTGCCGTCCTCCTCCCACCTTGTTGCTATTCCTTCGTTCAGGGATGCCCAGCCGCCCCTCAAGGAGGTGATGCTGAGGATCACTTCGTGTTCCTACACATTTTGAGCTCTGCTGAGCAGGACACAGCCTCTGCACCATCCCAGGTTGTTCCCTCCTCCCACCCTTCCCTCTTCCCCTGGTGCCAAATCTCAGTCACATACCATATCAGGACAACAACAGCAGCGGACCTGGAAACATCTGGAAAGGTCCAGCTGATGCACTGAGCACTGTAACAGTCCCCAGGCAGGGGCTGGAGCTGAAGAACATCTACAGTCCATGTATGTATTTGTCACCTCCACTGTGTTTAATCCCCACAAGTAGTATGGCAAAATTAAGTTAAGCAGTAAAAATATTTGCTAAGAAAGCAGCCAAATCAATTATTCCCCAATATTTGTGGAGTGATAGTCACACCCATCGCAGGTGTGAAGGCACAGCCCTCGGACAGGCAGCAATGGCCCTTCTGTTCACCCTGTTCCGCGATGACTGCTGAGGAGTGCTGCTAGACAGCAACATGGTGCTGGGAACATGTTCAGCAAATCTCTTCAATACTGGAAAGGCTGCCTCTGCACCAAAATGCATTTGCTTTGGTGTGCAGAATTTCATCATCCATAGGAAATATTTCTACATAACACGTACCTACCCAGAATTGTAACACCCACAGCAGAGTTACGCTTTTCTTCCGTGTTCACTCTTTGCGATTCAATTCAACAGGCTGGAGTCTGATGAATCATGGAATGGTTAGGGTTGGAAGGGACCTTAAAGACCACCTAGTTCCAATCCCCCTGCCATGGGCAGGGACACCCTCCACTAGACCAGGTTGCTCCAAGCCTCATCCAGCCTGGCCTTGAACACTTCCAGGGATGGGGCATCCACAGCTTCTCTGGGCAACCTGTCCCAGTGCTTCACCACCCTCTCCGGGAAGAATTTCTTCCTGATATCTAATCTAAATCTCCCTGCTTTCAGTTTAAACCCATTACCCCTTGTCCTGTCACTACAGGTCCTTGTAAAAAGCCCCCACCCCCCCACCACCCCCCCAGCTTCCTTCTAGGCCCCCTTCAGGTACTGGAAGGCTGCAATAAGGTCTCCCCAAAGCCTTCTCTTCTCGAGGCTGAACAAGCCCAATTCTCTCAGCCTTTCTTCACAGCAGAGGTGCTCCAGCCCTCTGAGCATCTTCGTGGCCTCCTCTGGACTCGTTCCAACCAGTCAATATCCTTCTGGTGTTAAGGGCTCCAGAACTGGACGCAGCACTCCAGGTGGGGTCTCATGAGAGCAGAGCAGAGGGGGATCTGGTATTTTGGACTGATAACAAATCACAAGGTTAAAAATGTCCCTGAAAAGGTGAAAGTCACATTTTTTAAGTTAATGCCTTTGAGTTACTTTTCTTCTAAACATGCAAAATGGCAAAATTCAATATAAATAGACCCCTAAAAAAAAAAAGCACTCAAACCTAACAAAAACCAAATCTTGAACTCTTTTAAGGAATGGTGACACAAATATTCAGAAACTTTTGACAGAGCTTCAAAGGAAATTCCCTTTCTGTATTACAGAATTGCTTTGTAGATCACCATGCTGAAACTAGTAGTACTGAAAAATATTTCTAACCATTCCGAAAGACAGGAAATGGAAACCCTTTACTCTCTGTAAGATCAGGATTTATTAAATTTAGAATGCTTGATACTAAATTTTGCAAAAATGACTTTAGATAGCTTACATTGGATCATGCTGCCTTAATTAAACAGATTTGCAAAGCAAAAGGCAGCATTGAAAATTTCACGCAACAGAAATAAAATATTTTCGGTTTTCATTGCTGCCAGCAACCAGGAGTTAGCTCAGTGATCAGAGGTTATAGACTGCCTTTTAGGCGAGCATTTGGATGTACAAGGAAACGATCCCATCTATATGTGGCTGATTTACTGTTGTGCCTGGGACCCAGCTCCTGGTGTGAGTGAGGAAATCTGTCTCTCTGCTAATAAAAAGGGAAAAGGCAGCATTTGTGGAATGAGAACTTTCTGGGTACAAGGGGAGCTGCAGGCTCTGAAATGCTTTGCTAAATTAAAAAAAAAAAAAAAAAGAAAAGGTGGAAAACATAGTTATTTTTCTAAACTTTGACCTAATTAAGCCTCTTTTGAACTGTACTTTGTTAAGAGATGTCAAATTTAGAGCTGTCTAATGCAGGAACTGAGCCAGTTGGCAGTGGCTCATGGCTACCTGTTAGCTCAGGCAAGGCTGCAGCAAACACAACCTGCTCTGACTGAGCAGTGCCATTAGACCTGGTGACTTGCATGTGGTTACCCTGGTTGAGCCTGGGTGAATCTGGTTGTGCTGCTCCAGCTGCTGGCCTTGGCCATCAGAAATGCCAAGACACAGAGGCCCCGGCCATGCCACAGCAGAGGGCAGGGGTGCTTCCCAGGGTGTCCCGGTGCTCTAGCACCCAGACTCAGCCTGGCCAGTACTTTGACAGCTCCCAGCTTTTGCCATGGCCGCATCCCAGCAAAGGCACATCATGTCCTGCCAGCAGCGGGATAGGCCCACCCAGGCCAGGGCACAGACATTGCTCAAATTCCCAACCACACCGTGTTTCCAGCTGTGGCTGAGTGGTCTCATGCTCCCTGTGTCCACCTCAGCTGGAGGGGGCAAAGGGAAGGGGCAAAAAGCCTGGGATGCAGTCACGCAGCCAGATGTGCTGGCAGTGGCAGATGGGCTGCAACTGCATGGGGGTTCTGTCACCCCCCAGCAATGTCCCTGCTGCCATGCAAAAGAATCCTCCTCCTCCCAAAACTGATAAGCTCAAAGTGTGGAGAAAGTGATTTTCCCGCTGGGGCAGCAGTCGGCCTGCTTCCTGGGCTAAGGGGGAAGGAGCCCTCTGTTGTCACTGCAAATTATGTCCCTTCAAGCACCGCCAAGATTCCTTGTTATTTGGCAGATGTGAAGTAATGCCCTCTCCGCAGCACGCTGCTAACACAAGCAGCTCTTGGCTTTGGCACCCGCAGGCGGGTGGGCCCCATCTCCCCTTTCACCTCTCCAGGGTGTTGCAGGAACAATTTGTGGGGCAGCTAGCTGGAGCTTTAGTGAAAAAAGTAGATTCTGAAGAATTACACGTATCAGTATAGATCCACTACCTCTCCTGGACTCACTCTCCTTAGAGGGACCATTTTGGTATTTTTCCTTTTCTGTACATGAAAAATAATTGAAAAAAAAGTCTTGCCAGAGTAATAGGTAACGATGCAAAATACGGAATCCTATAATTAGGTAGGAGTTATGGCACAGCAAGCATTGGCTTTTAATCCCTCAAATCCTGGGGATCCCAGCTGGGGTCCTGCTGCTCTCACACCCCAGAAAAGGTGGAAGAGAGGGACGGACCATCGGTAGAAGAGAGAAACTTCTCTGCAGGGCCAGTTTCTGTGAGAACTGGGGAGTTGTAATCTTGCATGAAAAAGGGAAGAACGCTTCCCAGGAGGGCCCTTGGTCAAGACGAGGGGCAGCTCCCCAGGAGTCCCGTGACCACCATCGTCCCAGAGCAGCAAGAACCTGCTGGACCCTGTCCCTGCTACACTAACGAAGGGGAACAGAGAGACATCCCATGCTGCCGGAGAGGGAGGGACCCTGAAGGCCCTCCCACCGCTCCCTTCTGCAGCGTGGCACTGAGGAAGGACCACCAGCCATGGGGGATGCTGCCATGCCTGCGGCTGACAGCTCCCCATGAGGCGAGGTGAGAAATTTGAGCTCCCCTTGTACTTTGAGATGAGCTGATCAGCACCCACGTCCTCAGCCCAGCTTCACCGAGGGGCAGGGAGCACCTCCTGCATCTTCACACCCCTCTGTGGGAGGAAGAAGGGCTGACCTCACATGACACTGTGCTCCCCAGGACTGGATGCCAGCACCAGAGCACCGTCCTGGGCAGATACCAAGGGAACACTAAGACACAGCTAATTTTAAGAGGAAACAGGTTTTTACTTTGCTTCAATTTCTCCTTAAATTCCCCCTTGTCCATAGCAGAGCAGGACGACTGCCAAGGGCAGAGCAGCAGCTGATCAGCACACAGGACACCATAAGTCTTCTAAACCCTTCCCTGACAAAAACAAATGCCAGCGCGACCGCCTCCATCTCGTGCTAAACGGCTGGGTTCTTCTCCCTGCTCTGGGGGCTCGCAAATAGATCCTGTGCTTATATTAAGTTTTTAATAAAAAATGAGCTCACATGTCATTGTGCAACTGTTCTTCTCATGGCTGAGAAGAACATTCTGACCGCTGGCTGCAGCTGGTCCCACACACTGCTCATTGATCTCCATCCCTCCTGCACTCCTGGGCTTCCGCAGTCGGGAGAGGAGCAAGGAGCTTTGCAGAAATCCCCACCCCATCATTTTGCCACGCTTTTTTTTTTTTTTTTACACAGCAAAGCATGAACTCAGAAACAAAACATTTTGATTGGGCTTCTGCCATGACTAAAGCAGCGATAAGGAATGCAGCTCAGCTGAAACACGCTGGCTCCCAGCTTTATGTTAGCAGCTCAAAAGAGATTTTCCAGAGTCCTTTTCAATTTTGCGAGCTCGTTTCTCAGCAATTAAATGATTAGTGAACTTTGCCTGGTCTTAAGATACAAAACTCATCCAAGGAGACAAAACAGAGTCAGATTTGATATTTAGGAGGATTGCAGAAATCGAGTCTATCTGATCCAGAGTATTATAAAAACAAGGCCCAGGGAATAGACTACTGCTTTCAGTTTACTTAATTAGTTTATACACTGAAACTATGAATAAAAGGACTGTGCAGTTGCTTTGGCTTTAGTAGTGACCCTGCAACCATGACAACAGTAAAGTATTACTGAATCACCATGACAAAGAATGGGAGAGGAGGGCTGCTGCCACAGAAAAGCTAACTTGGGCCCATCAGAAATTCAGCGTACATGGAAAAATACATCCTGCCATCCTTGCTTTACTTTAATTCTCAGGTTTTAGTGCTCTGTGAAAATAAATACATTGCACTGGGTTTCGGGCAGCTCACAAGTGTCCATGTGACATGTCATTAACTGTTGGTAACGCAATATCTTGAAAAGCCAGGGTGTAATGAAGTTATTTCTTGAAAAATAGAGATGTATTTCCAGGCCAGCACTACCCTGGCCTCCCTTGGCTGCACCCCTGCCTGTGCCTGCCCAGCCCCCAGCCTCCTGCCTGGCCCAGCTGCTCTCCGCAGTGCCTGGCCCTCCAGCACACACAGTATGGATTTTGCCCTGAATCCAATTAAAAAGGACAATGAGAAAGTTACATGTTTTCTCCCAACCCTTCCCCCCCAGTTCTCACCCTCATAAACTTTTGTGTACCCCTCATCCCAAACCAGCTTGTTTTCTTCTCTCATGCCCCCATCAAGCAGCCCCCGTCTCTCAGAGACCCTGCTCCATAAGGCAGGCATGGGATGCTCCTTCCTTGCACAAGATAAAGTGCAGGGAAGAGGGAGAGGTGCTTTGCTTTTCCATCTGGAAAACAACATCTCAGGCTGTGACACTGAAGCTTCAGCTGAACTCCGCCGACTCCTCGCCCATTGGCATGGCCATCCCATGCTGCCCTTTCACAGGGCTCCGTTGGTCCTCTTGACACTCACTCACTATCTGAGCCTGGACTCCTCCAGTACTTAGCCAAGCAAAAACTTTACTCCAAAAAGGTATATTAAGGAAATGAACAGCACTGCCTGAAATATGTGTAATCAATTTATCTTCCTGATAGAAATCATGCTGCGAGGCTGCGAGTGCAGGCGAGGTGTCTGGGCCAAAGGAAGTAACTAAACAGCGTCTCAGAGCTTATTAAAAAAGCAACAGAGAGCAAAGTCTACCCCCAAGACAGGGAGTGGCACAGCCTACCCCCAGACATTTTTAATTTAGCTCGAGCTGGACAAGGAAAACCTGTAGTAATGTCAGTTCAAACCGAAATAGAGTATTTGGGGTTTGCTTTTCCAGCAACTACATTTTCTCATTGAGGAATGATAAAGGCAGGTAATTTTTGAACAAATTTACTTGTCTGATTTTGTAATAATAGACATTAGAAAACAGCAAAGAATAATGGAAGGAAAGAACACAAATAGAAGGCTCCAAGTGTTTAACTCTACAGGATGTGTGTTTATTTATCCTTGTTGGTGCATAAAAAGACATACTTTTCCTTCCGCAGTGCTAATTGCCATCTTTCCTTCATCTCTCAGTGATAAATATTCATCAGAAAAAAACACTTGGAAGTATGTTTCTGGAATTTTACTTCAAGAGCAAAAGCGACGCTGTGATTCTTAAGTTAGCAAGAACCAAACCACCAGGATTGTATTAACAAGGCAGACATGTCGGGGGAAGTGTCTTCTTCCCAGGCGCCTGCCACCTTCTCCTGTTCCTGCTCCCCCCAGCGTTACCAGGCAGCATCGAACAGGAAAATGCCGGTTCATTCTGCCTCCGTTAGGCAGGCACAGCAACGCTGAGCTTGCATACATCTGACGCCGATATATGGGTTGGTTGTTTTTAAACCAATACACACTTAAGTTGAAGAAGGTTGACAAAAACAAGCCACCTTCTAAAGTAACCCCCCAAATGTAACGTTTAAGGCTGCAAAGTCCTACGAAGTCTCCACGCACACCTCTTCAAAAGCACTCACCACGTGCAGTGCTGCCAGCAGCCAGCTGGCAAATCCAACAGCCTTGGCCGGCCGAGTGCTCACGCGCAATTAGCAAATATTTGAGAATTATTTTGCCATGTCTGACATTTTTAACTGACTCCCAATTTCCATGACTATGTTAACATCCCCTGGAATCCTTGAAACATCTGACAGCCTCAAATATGCTCCCAGCATCAAATCAGTGTCTCACCAAACTTACTCCTCCTTTTCTTTGCAGAAATTCCCCTGCTCAAAGCACTGAGAAAATGAAGACAGAAAATAAACCATTTAAATATGCTCTTAAGACTCACAGAAACTGTACAGAGGGAATTTGAAACCTTTCCAGTTTTCCCCCCACTTCCTAAATCCATAGCTACTAAAATACTGTGCTGCTTCAAAAGCCCCCAGTACAGGAAACTGAATTGTGTTTTTAACATTTGCAATTATTTTGCCTTATTGCCGCAAAAATATTTTTTTATAAAATTAAAATGCCATTCTTTCCAAACACACAGCTGTTCTAATACAGCAAGTTATTTACTTATTGCTTCAATAATAACAAGAACTCCCCTGTTCAGGGTAAAAGAAGCAGAATTCTTCCATAAACTTCCACGCTGTCTGTCCTTGTCCAACAGAGCCCAAGACAGACCCATTTTTCTGGGTCCCATTTCCCAATTTCCCCCATTCTTCCCCCAGCATCCACGTCTCTGCTTGTCCAGCGGAAAGGCTGGGATGCAACTCTGGGATGGGATGGCACACCCTCCTGCAATGCAGCGGGGTGGTCAGACCTGGCAGGGGCTGCTTCGTCCTTTCACACACAAAGAGCTGCCCCAGTTGTATCTCCAGCTTTTAAAGCCTCGGTTTTCCTAAGCACATGCCCAAGCTTCCCCCCTTGGCATGTGGCTTTGGGTTGTGCTAGCAGACCAGATGTAGGGCTTTGATGGACGAATGTAGCCCAAGAGCATAGAAGTGTAAGAAACAAGCCTGTTTCCAAAACTCTAGTTATTGGTCCATATTAAAAAAGTGCACAAAATATGAAAGTAACTTTACTGTTTACCCCTGCTCGAGTGTGACCCACCCACGACTGAGATGTACCTCTGCCCACATGCCAGATCCCAACTAAAGCCGCACTGCCAGGCTGGGCGGCCCAAATCCACAGCCTCACTTGCATTTGGGGTAACACATTGCAGGGTGATTCAGCATTTATCGAGTGGATCAGAATTTGGATCACACACAGACCTAAAATCTCACCTTGCTTTGCCCAGTGCTGCATCAGTACCAGTGTGCCCAATGGGAGATGAGCTATGGCCCAAGTCACTCTACCCCTTATATACTGCAACTGGGGAATATTCTAGTACTTACTCTGCATTTATGAGTAGGTCTCAGAAGGATCTGACAGGTCAATCTCACCGTTCTTTTGGATTCCTTTGTTAGAGCACAGAAGTTGTTATCCAAACCTGAGTTTTTGGGAAGCTTCAGTTCTCCAGCCATTCAAGCCCCCCTCTGGCAAGCTGGGCTCTCAGGGGGTTGGGAGACATCATTTTGTCTTAGCTAAGGGCTAGGAAAGCATCACATCCAGCACATTTATAACCAAGCTTGTACAGCAGTAGGGCTGCCTCTTAGTATGCTTACAAAGGCTTTACTAACTAGCTATCCCTCCAGCTGTTGTAGAAGCCTGAGGGGTAGCTGATAGCTCAGACTGTTTTTCCTGGAGGATTACACAATGGTTAACAGATCACAGAAATACTTGAAGCCGAGGCCCAACTCTGAGGACAACTCCAAGGACGTCTCCAAGGATAGTTTGAATATATAAAGATACCCCCTACCAATAACTCAGAAAATCTTTATTGAAAATTTTCCCAAGACTTCACATCCACATTTTGGCAATGGAAAAAATTGGGAGAACAACTTCTAGGAGCTGGTCTACAATTTAGCTAAAGATAAGCTGGATTAGTCTGATACAGTACTCTCTAAAACTTGTAACTAAGTGTCAATAGCTAAATTGCAATGAACTCTTTATTTTTTCCTGAAACACTTGTTTTATAATCAATGTAATTTCAGAATAACCAGCGAACACCAAGAGTCCCATTTTTGTGGGGATGCACATAGTCAAACCTAGTGTGCCAGATTGCTTTCATAGCACACAGCAACCAAACTGGAAGGTTTGCTTCTTAAAAGAGGGTTGGTTTTTTTTCAGGAGGTGGCACAGGCTCACACAAATTACAGTGACTCACAGGTAGCACGGATCAATATCTTTCAGGGATCAGCATTAGCTGGAGACTTCCTGAGAGGCAGCAGCTTTGGCAGAGGACCCTCCTGGACCTCCCATGAATGTGAGCCAAGCAGCAAAGGCAACAGCAGCATTGTGAAGGGCAAGCTCTGGCGTGACATTTTAGGTCACATCCAGGAACACCACAATAGCTTCAGCACAGAGTTGAGCATTTTAGGAGAGCAGACAAATGAAGCTGGAGACAGTACCAATGCCTCAAGATATTCATGGGTGCAATGAAGACAGCAGCTGTAGGTGCCCCTAACCCAGCACTGCTGTTCCAGTCAGCCATCAGGTACAAGGCACACACAGCTAACATCCATCCCATCACCTCTGAAAAAAATCAACGTGCATGTCAAAAAAGGACTCCGAACAGTCCAAGGAGCTCCAGTGCAGAAAGGACAACTGGCAGGTGGACAGGGCTGTCCACAATCAGGTCCTGTTCCTGGTTCCCACCACATGCTGCCCCAATCAACACAGGTATCAACTGAAGCAAGCATGTCCAGTCTCTGTGGGAGAAAACGTCAGCTCCTTGATGGAAGCAGGGAGTAAACATTGCATTTCAGAATTAAATTCAAGCTCAAGTCTTCATATACCTCCTTTTCACTCTTATGTGCTGTTAAACCTTGTAATCTCATACTCACCTGCTTCAGCTTTTGATGACGGCCCAAGGAAAATATTTCTAATTAAAATCTAAACCATGTTAGCTTGGCAGCACATTGAGAAGACAGTGTTATTGCTCTGCAAGGAAGAGAGAAACTGGAGATAGCAGGTAGGGAAGAAAGGCACCACAGCCCAGCTCTTCCTCTGCAGAGGATCCCATTCAGCGGTTTGTACTGGAGGAGCCCAAGGACCCTGAGCACCTCGTAGGGCTTTTATTTCAATCAGTAAATACCTGGGCTGCACCCCAAAGCAGAGCAGCCTTTCGTAGAAGAGATTATCTAAAGCTAGGTGAACTTTGGCAGAGGTGGGGAGCAACCACCATCCAGGGCTTGCCACAATTTTCACTCCTGATCTTTAATTCTGACACTAATCCTTATATTTAATCTGAATATTAATAGATTATTTTCAAAATTATTTATGTGGAGATGGCTTCCTGCAGTCATAGCTGGGGCCATGGAACAGTCCAAGGGTCTGCAGGAGAAGAGAAAATGGTCAGGCATCAGAAAAACTGATGAAGGCTGCCCATGCTGAGGAAGACCTGGACCCAGGGGACCCAGCAAGGGATTTCCTTGGAGAAAGCAGCCTTTTAAACCTTCACGGAACAAAATACTCAGGTGAGGGCACAGCGTTTTGTTGCCACGATAACTGGAATAGTGGGTGACTCATCCCTTGAGAAGCACGTCAAGGATGCGACACCCTTGTCCCTCATACCCAGTGTGTGGGACCAGTGGGTGAGGGAGGTGTATTCACAGCCAAAGGAAAGATGACAGCAACCAAAATAGAAAATGAAAGGTGTAAGGCTTAGTTGGACCCCCACATCTCCCACCCATTAAGAAAGGAAAACATATCTGGTCCCTCCCTCCTACAAGCAGAAGCCAAGGCAAGCAACAATTTAATCACAGAATGGTTTGGGTTGGAAGGGACCTTAAAGACCACCTAGTTCCAATCCCCCTGCCATGGGCAGGGACACCCTCCACTAGACCAGGTTGCTCCAAGCCTCATCCAGCCTGGCCTTGAACACTTCCAGGGATGGGGCATCCACAGCTTCTCTGGGCAACCTGTCCCAGTGCTTCACCACCCTCTCCGGGAAGAATTTCTTCCTGATATCTAATCTAAATCTCCCTGCTTTCAGTTTAAACCCATTACCCCTTGTCCTGTCACTACAGGTCCTTGTAAAAAGCACCCCCCCCCCCCCCCCCCCCCCCCCCCCCCCCCAGCTTCCTTCTAGGCCCCCTTCAGGTACTGGAAGGCTGCAATAAGGTCTCCCCGGAGCCTTCTCTTCTTCAGGCTGAACAACCCCAATTCTCTCAGCCTTTCTTCATAGTAGAGGTGCTCCAGCCCCCTGAGCATCTTCGTGGCCTCCTCTGGACTCGTTCCAACTGGTCAATATCCTTCTTATGCTGAGGGCTCCACAGCTGGACGCAGTATTCCAGGTAGGGTCTCACAAGAGCAGAGTAGAGGGGGAGAATCCCCTCCCTTGACCTGCTGGCCACACTTCTCCTGATACAGCCCAGGATACGGGTGGCTTTCTGGGCTGCCAGCGCACACTGCCAGCTCGTGTTCAGCTTCTCATCCACCAGTACCCCCAGGTCCTTCTCCTCAGGGCTGCTCTTGATCCATTCTCCACCAAGCCTGTACTTGTGGTGGGGATTGCCCTGACCCAGGTGCAGGACCTTGCACTTGGCCTTGTTGAACTTCATGAGGTTGTCAGTGGCCCACCTCTCCAGCCTGTCCAGGTCCCTCTGGATGGCATCCCTTCCCTCCAGCGTGTGAACCGCACCACACAGCTTGGTGTCGTCACCAAACTTGCTGAGGGTGCACTCGATGCCATCGTCCATGTCACTGACAAAGGTGTTAAACAGTACCGGTCCCAACACCGACCCCTGTGGAATGCCGCTCGTCACTGGTCTCCACTCAGACATTGACCCATTGACCACAACTCTCTGAGTGCGACCATCCAGCCAGTTCTTTATCCATCAAGCGGTCCATTCGTCAAATCCATGCCTCTCCAGTTTAGAGACAAGGATGTCGTGTGGGACAGTATCAAAGGCTTTGCACAAGTCCAGGTAGATGACATCAGTTGTCCATCCTCTATCCACCAAGGTCGTGACCCCATCATAGAAGGCCACCACATTCATCAGGCACGATCTGCCCTTGGTGAAGCCGTGGTGGCTGTCACCAATCCCCTCCTCATTCTCCATGTGCCTTAGCATGATTTCCAGGAGGATCTGCTCCATGATCTTGCCAGGCATAGAGGTGACACTGACTGGCCTGTAGTTTCCCGGGTCCTCCTTTTTTCCCTTTTTAAAGATGGGGGTTATGTTTCCCCTTTTCCAGTCAGTGGGAACTTCACCAGTCTGCCATGACTTTTTTAATGAGAGCCTTAACCCCTTATCTAGCCCCTGCTCTCATGTGGGAGATCAGTCCTATTTCCTAAGACGGGGATAGACAGGAGGCGCCCCAGGGAAGCATGAAGTTAACACAAATATATGTTGGCCCTGGAGCTTCGAAACTGTGAATTTACAAAGTGGCTCTTTGCTTCAGGGCTCTTGAGCTTCAGCAATATATCTAAATCCACCTGCGCTACCACCCTCACTGATGGGCAAGAATAGTCAAGGTGGAAAGGAAATAGGGAACAATGGTGTCAAAATAAGATTTATTATTTAGAACCAAGATTTGAAAGAGACAGACATGGCAGATAACAACGAAACAATATGCCAGGTTCCAGCTGTGAGAAAGAATGGTACTGAAAGACTTATGGGCAAATAGAAATTCTTATTTTTCTGGTATCAAAAACAAGAGTGAAAAGGTCAGAACATCATAGTCTGGAACTAAGGGGGAAGCAACTGAAGTCTTTGGGTGCATAGCACAGCAGCAGAGGGTCAGAAGAGTTTGGGGCCCAAATGTAACAGTAGGAGCAGCACTCTTTCCCACTCCTTAGGAACAATACTAAAACCCAGCTTTCTAAAGAAAAGTTGAGTAGTCCTTTGTAATAAATGATTACTCATGAGATTATTGCTACAAACTACTTTGTACATCACCTCAACCCAGGAGACAGCTGAAACCCATCATCAGTGAATCAAGAAAAAGAAATCTCCCACTACATAATTTTAGCTTGTTGAAGGCACTTTAAAGTCTTTAAAAAATTGCTCCAATTACCAACTTGTTTGTAGAAGGATTTTAGTGTTACATTTAAAATTAGAAGTGACTTGAGAACTGTATTTAACTCTGGCAAGAAAATGCAGCCAGTCTATAAGAAAAAGAAAGAGGTAAAAAGGGAAGTGACAAGTACAAAATTACTTTCTAGTGAAGTCTCTGTAGGTTTCTTTACTTGATTTTAGCTGATTTAAAATAGAGTATTATCTTTGCAAAAGAGCTGTGAGAAATTTAAATGGAATTCCAACTTATATTCCTTGTACTAGAATCTGAATACATGTGCCTAGCTTATCTTTTGGAAAATTACTTAAATTACAATTAACTGTGTGAAACAAACAGTATTTGAAGGAGTGCCTCCTCCTTCTCCCTCCTCTCCAGCTGCTGCTCACGGGAACCTGGCTCACAACAGAAGGGAACAATTTGGAACAAAATTCTTTTCCCCCAAAATAATTCTCCTTTATTTTTTTGCATAACATTTTTGTATTTCCAACTATAAATAAAAAAAAAAGATTAGAAAGAAGTTACAAAATTGCGTTGAATGGACCAGAACGGCACAGAATTTCTCACACATGATAAATCACTTCCCATCTTCCTCTTCCTCCTCCTTAGCCGCGGTGAGGCCTCGCGCTTGGCACCGTAGCTGAGGGGGCCATGTGTCAGTCGCTGAAGATCTCATTTTCAGAATCTAAAAGAAAAAATACCCACATATGGATTTCACATATAGGAAAACCCAAACAAAAAACAAAAGGGTCACATGAGATCGTGGACCTGGAGCGCGCGGAAGATGTTTATGCCGGAGTGTGCCAGCCACTGCGCACGTTTTGGGTACGGCAAGGAAACAGAAAACTAAATCCTCTGCTAGCATATCACTTGTGTCATACTGAAAGCTTAGAAGCATGAACATATTTATGTTGGTGGCAGAACCCAAGCACCTCACAGTGTCACTCAGACTGGAGTCCCAATTCCCACAGGGCAGGAGTTGAGTCTCCTAGGAGGCAGAAATAGAGAAAGCCAGCAAAAGCATCCCATGTTTGTCCCTCTTTATGGGGCTCTGTCACTAAGTAAGATGGGGAGAGGGACACGGTGCTGTGTGCCAGCTGGCGTCTGCTGCAGGAAGATGCTGAAGGCATCGCAAGGCTGCTGGGGCAAGTCTTGGGCACTGGCTCTCCTTCACCTGCACGCTCAGTAACATGGTCCAAGCTTGCCTCCCTTGCATAGGTGGAAATGGAGCCAAGCCTAGGATCCTACTCCCACCTGGGAAACATGGATGCCATACTCCATGCCAGCAAAACACAAGGCAGGGGTAAGATCCGCCAGCTTCTACCATGCTTTACAGACCGCAGGGCAAGATGGAGCTGGACACGAAAGGGCACAGAGATGCCGAGGGTTTGGAATGATAGTACCAGAATAACGTGATGAGGGCACTGAGAGCATGGTGCAAGGCCGAAACAGCAGCAGTAACACAGGGTGCCAACCCTGCATCCCATGGCACATGCCCCAGCAGTACACACCTGGCTGTGGTGATGACAGTGACATGCACCAAAGCCCTTCACTCTACAGCATGGAAACACGCATGCTGTTACTGGATCTGCAAGCATATATGGGGTTTACATAGCACATTGTTTGCTAGATGCTTTAAAAAAAAAATGCAGTGAGTCTTTTAGAACAGCAGGGAAGGCAAGGGACATCAGGGAAAGGCGCACTGCGCAAACAGACATCATCCGTGTTTGGCAAAGCTCCTGGTGGGTCTCCATGTTTAGGCTTTGCTTTTATTAAATGTAGTCCAAATTTTCTCTCTCCCATATTTCTTGCTCTTTCTGCTAGTAGGACGAATCCCTTTTAAAGGAAGTAAAAAACTGTATCTTGATCTTGATTCCTTCGCGAGCTTCTGATCAACATCAGTTCTGCAGATTCACTTGAACCCACCATCGTTCTCAACATCTGCTTGCTACTGATAAACAGTATTTGCAGAGAAGTTCATACAGGAAAAGAAAATAAAACAAAATAAGACAAATTTAACTATCTCCAGGTAACCTTAAGACAGCAATGGGCCTGACCCCTGGTTATACCACCTGTTAGCCATAAAGCCAAAACCAGATCAAGCTCTCCAGGTGCCTGGCTCTTCATACAAACCCTTGCAGATGCTCAGCACGCATCCCATGGACAACCCTCCTGACTTCTTATTCTGATGTCAGTCTGAACTTTCCAAAGACTGAAGGGGCAACTGCACTGAAAAGATCTGTGAACTCAGTTGTACTGAAAATTGTCTCTGTGCTGGGGAGAGCTATGGGAAAAAGGCAGTGATTGCACATCTTGTAGCTGCTGACTAACAGTGAGAAAGATAATAGATACAGTCTATCTAGGCTGATAAAGAAAAACTGAATGCTGAGGAAGTTTTTACCACCTTATTTGCAAAGTAATTAAAAAAATGCCACCACATGAGTGTATACTTCTTTTGGGTATTTTATGTCAGACCTAAAGAACACCCATTTGAGAAGGACTGGCAGCTAGTTATTTCTTCTTAAATTCCCTAGGTTTTTACAGAGTGCCAAAGTCCTGAATATCTCTGAAAAACTATGACAGAAACATAGAAGTCCCCAGAAGAGTGGCTTAAGAGGTTCTCATCATCCTGTCACTTGACACTCCTCAAGAGCAACAATGCCATAGGTGCGCTCTGTGGTGCCTCAATAACGAAAGCCAAAGTATGGGGATCTGCTTCTTTCCAAGGGGAAAAAAAAAATCCTACCTTTTCCTTCTGTCTTGCTAATGTGCAACTACAACAACGTGCTAAATATACGCTGTGAATCCATCCAGTGGCACTACATCGAAAGAAATTAAACCAAGCTTCCCCTCCTCACTAGACTTTGAAAAGCCATGAACTTGTCACAAGAATTTCACTGTTGTGACAGATATTTTATCAAAATAGTAGGTCATCTTCTATGCTTAGCTTCTCCACGCTTGTCAAGCAAAATCTAAAACTTAATGAGGTTTTGCATGTAAAGCTGAAATTTTGAATTATGCAGCCTCTGAACATTTCATGTGAAAGTTATTTCAAGGGAGAAGTTTTATAGCCAAATGTAGATCCAAGTAAATATATCAACAATCTTGATAGTACACTACAACTATCAATGAAAAAACCAAAAACAAAGGCAGGAAGGACCACATAATTTACAAAAATTGCTGCCAATTGGTACAAGTTTGACTTTCAGATGAATCAGTTACAACTAATCTATTTACTGACACAGCTAATGTCAGTATCACGGTACATCCAAATCCCTCTGAGCAACAAACTATTTCATAATGCAGAATTTGTAACCTGACAGCTCCTAAAATCCATTTCATTATGCTGCACTTCTGGAGTCCATCTGCATTAATAAAAAGAATCAGCACAGTCAGGGCTGGAACATTATCTTCCTGCTGCATCTGCAGGGATGGCTCCATGAACAGACCTATGTAAAAAAGCAAGTGCTGCTCCAGTCAAGTCACTGATATGTAAGTCACAACACAATTCCCATCTGATCAACGGTTCATTTCAGGAGTGTATTGACAGGAAAATAATTGTATTTACCAGGTTCCTTCAGAAGAAACACCACAAAGATCAGTACACCAGAGAGCTTTCCCAAATACTCAACTGAAGCTCAGCCTGTCTAAACAGTAGCCAGCCACAGCCCAACACCACAAATCAAAGAACTGCTCAAGGATTCCATCAATAGTAAGTAACCATAGCAAGAAATTCCATGTGATTATAGCCTTGCTGCTTTATAAATTCAATCCCATAGCAAGACATTCATCTATCCGTGACAAAGAAGAGCACATGAACTTCCTCCTCGTATACTCTGCAGGGAGACCTTGCCCACATTCAGCAACCATACACCTCTCCAGTACTGCTATCCTCCACAAACATCACCAGAAACTGGGGACTGAGAAGGGCAGATGAGGTACCAGAGGTTGCAAGGAAACCTTATTAAGGTATTAAACATAGTCATGAACTATTTAATTTGTGACTTCTGTTTCCAAACCAACACTTTCAGCAGCATCTATTGAAAACTCAGGTGGGAGCTGGGTGGCAGCAAGGCAGAAAACTAGGTGGGTTTTTATCATATTAAGTTAACATCTGAGACATCGGTCTTGCTCAAAATGACCTGAACCCTTTTGCTTAATTACGAGGGGAACACGGAAAGCAATGCTGAGGTCAAATCGTTTCAGAAAGGAGACTAACTACTACTCTCCTAAGTCAGCTTCCAAAGAATGTAGGAGGACGGATGTTCTTCCTACTCACACAAGTACTAACTGAACAATACTGACATGGACCCACCAAGTGCTCTGTCCATGGGACTTGCTTGGGAAAATTCTGAATGTACCTGGAATTGAAAGTAGCGCACTGGGACCAAAAGAAAATGCTTGAAGGGAAAGAAAAACTATTAACAAGGCCAAGTTAAACTAATGACTGATTCAAAAGTATTAGGGATTTCCTTCCACAAACACCAAATGGCAAAACCTGCCACTTGATTAAGAAGCTCATTTCAGAAATACTGCCATTTAGCACGAGAACGCTGTATTTCCAAACGTGAATATCTCTGGAGCAAAGAGACTGCCACATCTGGCCTATTCAATCCTTCATCTTGTCTTTGATACCAGTCAGTATCAAGTATTTCAGAGAAAAGTGAAGTTATACAGTAGAGAGCAAAAAGGAAGCACTTTTGAAATAGGTATCAAGTAATAGTTAAGTAATATTTCCTCTTAAAAACTGTGGAATGAAGACCAGTTACACACACAAAGAAACTGCAATGGACAATTTTACATCATTCTTTTGAATTAAATCCATGTCAGGGAGGTCAGGATTTGAGTCAGAATTTGCAGAAGAGCCTTAAACCGCTAAAATGTTTCTCCCTGCCATCTCCTGCTCCTCACTTTGCATCCTCACAGCAGACAAGCAGCGCTGGCAGCAGCAACTCTCCTACGACCCAGTCCTACTCCAAGCAAGCCAGGGATGCGGTGGGAAAACAGGATGCGATTACATGTTTAGATACTCCATCACGATGTACAGCAATCAGAAAGACAAATTAGTGGCACATGGGCAAACTTACTGTTGCATTTCCAAACTACTGGGTGCATGGCTTGGTGGCTTAAAACATTATTTCAATATTCAGTGGCTAGCTTCTAAAAGGTTGAAAATTGGGGGATCTGTGAACTCTCCCATCAAAACCTTGTCTTTAAAGCTGAGAATCTGTGCTGGCTTCACATGGCATCCTTGCAGAGTGGCACTGGGAATGTCAGGAGACACAGAGCCTTGGGACATGGCTGCAGGCCTGCAACCACCAAGACGAAGAATGCTACCCAGCGGGTTTACCTGTTGGCTGCACATCAAGGCAATATTCAGTCAGGAATAAAATGAGTTCAGTTCTGGGATCTACAAAGGAATATGTTTTTAGGTACACATACCCCACCTTAGATGGTGCAGCATGGGCCCCTCAACTGTCTCTTGTGCTTCTGTTCACCTTTTGCTGTGCCATTTATTTAATCTCACATCATTTGCTTAATTGCCACTGAGGCTCAAAGCACCCTGTGACACAATGGGCACAACTGAGGGTTACAAAACACAGCTTGAAGTCAACTGTTGGGAGAATTGCAGCCAAGAGGGCTATCAGAAAATTAAAATCATGAATACCAAAATGCAAACATCAACCTCAGAGCCATTATTTGGCCCCAGCTAACAATGCAATAGCAACATACCCGCTAGAAATTGGGAAGCTGCACTGAAGCCCTGCTCATGCCGGCTGCCCAGCCCGTTGCTGGCTCTGCTGGGCAAAGAGCGCATGCAGTGCAGCCCTAGCTTGGGGAGGGGGACTCCCAGCCAGCTGCAGCACAGCTCACAAGCACGCAGAGCAAAGAGCAAATCTGCACAGGTCAGATGCACAGGAACACAAAAGCAGGAGTATCAAACCTCTTCCTGCAGGTCCTTTCCTAAGTTCTCCTGCAGCCTACACCAATGACGGCCACTGCCAAGAGGGAGCCTGAGTCAGGGCCAAATTTCGTATCTTCGCTTCCTCACATTTAAACGATGCCAGGATGAAGTTAAAAGGGCTTCCCTAGTACTTTTCAGTGTTGGAGAGACACAGTCCACGTGCCTCTCACAACCTACCAAACTCTAGCATCCACATGTATACCACCAGCAACAGTGAACATACCATCTGCTTAAAGGAACCCATTTAATGTTCCAGTCTGTTCTGCTTTGTAGCAGCGTAACACCAGAAATACTACAGCAGGCAGGGGATTTTAAGCAACATAACCTGCAAGGTGGCACTATGTGACTTCTGGAGCACCATTTCGCTTCTACAGTTGTCAAGAGGTAGGTCGTGTCAGTTATGGGCAGAACCTGAGAAACAGGGGAGGCATCACATCTGCTCCTTCTACACAAGTCAAGGGCTAAGAGTCTGGAAAACAAACGCAGAGTTACCTGGAACAGCTGGGAATTGACACAGTTCTATGTTTTAGAAAAACAGTGGGGTTTTCACACAATTTTCAAGCACAAAATGTTTATTTTTCTTCTCTTTAATCTATACAATTTCTTGGGGGTTTTAGTGCCGCTGATTTTGTCAGTATACAAGGGAGAGACTATACAACAGGCAATAGTGACATAAACTGTAAGATTCAGTGCAAGCTGAAGGAAAACTGGTGTGAGAACATATTTTCCATGTTTGCTCATGAAGCATACAGACATAAATCTAAAAAACCCAAACAAATTAAAGATACATGTTACAGAGAACAGAAATCTCTTACTACAGTAAGTGTTTTGCCCAGGCAGAAAGACTCTGCATAATTGTCTTTAAAATTCAATTCTAACTGAATTGATGGAATAATATATTCAAAGGGTACAAACAAAATAATTTAGACAGATATAATGCTCAAAGTACAATAGAACTATACAATTCACAGCTTGGCAGCACAAGACATCTCTGCCCTTCAGCAGATAGTATAAAATGTCATCGCAGTAGAGATACAGAGCAATGTGCCTTCCAATGTGACCGTGCTGTTCGTGACCTGTAATGCTCTCCCTTAGTACTTTCTGGGGAAAGGAATCTTACCATCAGCACATCAGTTTTAGTGGTTATCTTGTGCCTTTAGACCGAGAGGTGCAGGTGGGAGACTCTATGCAGAGTAAAATTGGCAAAAAGCAACTTTCAAACAGGAGATAGTTGTCCATGCCACCTAGAGTGCAAACTTAATTAAAAAACAAAAAACAAAACCAGATTTAAAAAAAAAAGGTGTTGAGACTCCAAAACTGAAGTATTAGATATGAAAAAGAATAGCTTCACAGTTTTATTCCATTTTAGCGTGATTACTGCCAGCATGTCCGTGGCAAAACACCATTCTTAACCTTGGGGGGCGAACCAAAGCCAGAATACACACAAGCGCTGTACTTACACGGCTCTTACAGTAACCTGGAGACGTGTTCCCCTACAATCAAGATTTCAGTTAGAATTTCTCCACTAATGAAACATGCATGAATTGTAATTTAACTACATTTAAAAAGCCCAGTAGGGGAAAGAAAATGTAATCAAATTTGCTGCTGATCCAGAAGAAAACAGTATTTGCCTTCCATGTTAGAGAAAGAAGTTGCTGTCTGCAACAACTTTATCAAAGACTGGGAGAGAAAATGAATTGCACTGCACGAAGCTATTACCTGTCCTCATATACAACTTACTTGGATCACTCTGTAAATGCTCCTATTTTAAAATATGCATTTCACTACTCCTTGTACAAACACAAAAAATTTTTTCACAGGCATCTCAAGCAAACCTCACCTCACAATTACTTTTTTTTAAAGCTTCAGAAATGAAAATTCAACTCATGAATTAAAATAAAAGCATTTACAGCATAATTAAACTGATGAAGAACATGGACTGTAAACCTTCAATACCTTTGCAAATAAAAAGAACTTCAACTCACAAACATATTGTAAATAAAATACACTTTTCAAATAATTTTACATCTCTTTCCAGCTGGAACTGAAAAGCTGAAATTCAAGGCACTGTACTCCTGCAGGGGTTAGTACAATTTTCTAGTCATCAATTCAAGTACATCGACTTTAAGGATTGCAAGTGTAAAACATCAGAACACAACAGAATAAAGTGTCTTCAGCAATGAAATATAAGCAAATATTGCCAGAACAATCTACCTTTTGTGAAACCATTTCACAGTGATTGCTGGATGCAGTGTATAGCTGTGTATGCTAGTGGGCCTGACCCGGACCCCCGCCTCACCCAACATGCACGGCATCTACAGACCCAACACCCCATGTGACAACGCCAAAACCCTTGTTTCCTACGGAACGGCAACTGAGCTACACCATTCACAGGTGCGGGCCAGGCGGGTCACCGGTGGGTCGCTGCAGCGGCACAGGGTACATCTGCAAGCAGGTTCTGCCGAGCGGTGAGAACCGCACAAAGCCCAGACCTCTGGCCATCCCGGGCTGAGCAGCCGGCCCTGACCACTGCACACCATAAATGGGTGGAGGGAAAACTCCTCTGTACTGACCAAGAGGCATCACGTGAGGTGTCACTGTGCCAGGGAGGGCAGGCCCTGTCATAGGCACTGGCAGGGACGGTGAAGCTCCAGGAGCTAACGCAGCGGGCATGGGACAAGACACTGGAACAATGCACTTTTTCCCCAATCCTGTTCTTACTGAATTAACCTACAAAAAGAGAAATACAAAAAGCATCGCTATTAAGCTCCTCTTTCCCCACCTGCCACAGGCTGCATGGGTGTGCCAAGACACCTATGTCCGTGCCGGGACCGTCCTGGTGCTGCTCCCAGCAGTGGCGCGGCCCACGCAGTCCCCGCCGCCGGTAGCATCCCTGCCCCATGCCTGGCCACCTGCAAGTGGGCACTGAGTCTGGGGAGCACAAGGGGCTGCATGGCATCCTTGGAGCTTTGGGGGTGGTGGTTTCCCTTTTTCTTCTGTTTGTTTGTGGTTTGATTATTTTGTTTTCCAAAAATTTGGAAATTAATAGCAAAGGTTGATATGGGGAGGAGAAGAAACCTGTCTGAGTATCATCTTACCGCTTAAGGAGGCTGGAAGCATCGCTGAAGAGGTGGGAACTGAATGGCACAAAAAGCCATGAAGAACCTGGACTATCCAAAGTAACCCAAGTATCTGTTATGCTGGGTTTTATGCATAAAAGTAAATAACTTAAACTAAAGGCAGAATTAACCCAAAACTTGTATTCTTACAGCCAGGCTCAGAATACATTTTAAAATTTATAACACATACGTCTGTAAAAAGTTGTTTTGGTCGTTTTGCCTCAATGAACCAAGGGTAGCCAAGAACTGAAAGAGATTTTCCACGGAGGCGAAACACTCTGTGCTGGTGGTGGTTGAGATCAGGTGAGGTAAACCAGCAAGGACACAGCAGGAGCTGCTCCTGCCTCTGGGGCTCCTGGAACCAATTCTGGCTATTTTTCTAAAATTCTATTAATTTCCACTTCAATTATTCAGTTTTTGCATGCAGAGGGGCAGAGAAAGAGGTCTTATGTGCTCCATCATGCACAATGCCACAGAAATAATTGTTATCCAAAATGCTGCATGCTCTCCCTGTGGATGGGGTTTGCAGGCTGCATTACAGGTGTGATTTCATACAATTTACAACTCCCTGCTGTGATTCCCACCAAGCCAGCATTCATGGCATAAGAAAAAAGGGTATTATTTAAGTCTGTGTATCTCCCATTAATTTGGTATTTCACATTACATTGAAAGAATCTGGATGAAGGTAAAATTTCTGTGGAAAAAATGAATATACATATAAGACTGGAATGCTCACTCTGTGATTCTGATTTTAGCATCTCATCTCCATTAAAAATAAAAATGGGAATGTCACTCTGGGAATTACTGCTTTGGGGCATTAGCCTCTGGTCCAAAGCATATTTTAGAAAAATAGAGAAATATCTGCTATCATTCTTTGCTTCACTGATTAGAACTTCAGTTCTAATCTGAATCTTGAATTTGATGGTGAGCATTGAACTAAGAGAAATAGCTGCTTCGGTATAATGAATGTAACACAATTACTGTATAGAAGTCCACCAAAATTAACAGCAGAAACCAAAGGACAATAAACTGAAGAACTGAGGATGTATTTTTAAGGCCTGAAGCTATTATTAGACCCATGTTTTAACATCCTTAAAATGATGGTTTCCACTGAACTAGACAACTGTGAGTGGCTGACAATGGATGCCTGTAAATGTACCTAATCAAAATATATAGTTTCTTATGAGTGCAATAGATTATATGATAGCATTGAAAATGTAAGGTGACATTTTAGGAAGTGGTCCTATTCTAAACTGAAAAAGCTAATTTTCTGTTCTTTTGAAGTGCTTAGAACTCTACCTCTACCTGATTTGGGCTTCTTGACTTTTAAATTTCTCAGTAAAACAGCATCTCTATTTAAAACAACATATGTGCAACTGGGAATAAAATTACATCATGCACCAAACCCAAACATTACACATACTTATTAAAACCTGTTAATGTCATGACAAATGGACATTAATGATTTAAGGTTGCTTCCTCTACCATCATCGCTCACTTCGAAGGAGAACAACACAGGCTTCAAGAGGCAGCAAGACATCTAGCTCTTGCCTCTTCCCTTGAACAGAAGTCTCTTGGTCAAAGTAATTTTTTAACCATCATCTTTTAAAACCAGCTATGACGATTCAATACTGATGGAGCTCAAACCAACTCATTTCTTCCTGTGTGTAGATGCAGACTGAAACATGAAAATCAACGTGCACCAGAACACTCCTCAAAGCAGCACAAGGAGCTATGGATTTCCCAGTTCTAGAAAAGCCATGAGACTACAAGTCGCTCTGTTCATAAAATTCAAAGGTAAGCAGATGGACATTCAGGAGGTGATTGACAAGGTGTGTACCTACACTGGGGTCAAAGTCACAGCTATAAACAGAACTAGCTCAGCATTTCAATCAATCAGGCAGGTATTTTCATGGGGGTATACCAAAGGGAGCCCCTGAGATGCATGGCACAGCTAGGAGCCTCGTCAACGGTAAGGGTATTTTACCCCAGAGTGCAAGACCTACAGCTGCCAGGGGGCTGAAGCTCACAAGTAAACTCATCCCTCACAAGCTGGCCAGTTCTGTGCTGAAGGGGCACATTTGTTATCTGCAGCTCTCTGCTTGCCCAGGTGACCTCTCCTCTTAGGTATTCCCTTGTGTCTTTGCAAGTTTGTTCAAAAGGTGTCAGTTCTGGCACAAGCTGTCAAATCCAAAATGTGCATCAACTACAGAATGATATGTCCTACAGGTGTCAAGGCTTCAGCTTCCAGTGCATCTTCTGCCCTTTGGTATTCTACCCACAGCTTGAAGATAGGTGCCAATTATTTCTTTTATACTGAAGTTATCTTAGGAATTGAAAACAAGTGGTATGATATCAGACTCCTGTATGCAGCTCAAGCAACCAACGTTTAGAGACCACTAAAAACCAGATGATCTTTATAACCATTGCTTGTAGTCATATATGACAAGTGTTTGGGGTTTATTTAAAATACTTTATTCCTCCTGCAGGAGTGTAAAGCTGAAGTGGCTTTTTCTCTTCCTAATTCACCCTTAGATGATGCAACAGTAGCAATGAGGAATCAGACTGATTATATGACTTAGCCAACTATGGATGCCATTATCTCTTTTTCAATATTACAATATTATTTTACTTCCGTTCTGCTGCCTGCTTAGAGCCTAGTGAAATCAGCTGCCCTGGCCTTAAGCAGGACGATAAGGTAGACACAAACAGTGAATTTTACAAATGTACTGCAAAATTTACATCTGTCATCACCATGTAAAAAAGACTGTCTGCTAGAGATATTTAATAGGGCTATTTTCTTTCTGGAAGGGAGACTGGGTTGACATCCTAAAATGTATCCTTTATTATACGTGAAGGATATGAAATTCCTCCTCCCCCCCCCCCCATCTTTCCCTCTGCATCTCCATTATCCTCCTATATAGAAACAATACACTTACTGAATGAACACCTATGGCAGCATCAGTCTGCTGCCTTCATACCTCCACTCCTGTGCTTGCCAAACTCTCCCTGCACTAATAAACCTCTCTCCCAAAGGCTTGTACAAGTCCCTGCCAGGTAAAAGCCACCTCTTGCTCCTGCTTCTCCAAATGCCTGCCTCTTGCTGCTAGTCTTTCCCTTGCTGCCATTAACTCCTGTCCTCCAAAATAATAATACAAAGCATACAAAAAAAAAAAAAAAAAAAAATCATAGAAAACAAGAATTAATATATACACAAAGAAGAACATACACAAAAACATCCTTAAAAATGAAACAAACCCCACAGGACAAAGGCTATCCTAGTTCAGAAGAAAAAAATCTGTTATTTGGACTTCTTTTCTTAATTCTCTGCTTTGCCAAGCAAGCTCTAAAGTGCCACTTTAGCAATATTCATAGCTACAGTGCTGTGAAAGCAGAGAGCTAAGAGTTGTGGTTTATGAAGACATTTTTCACACTAAGGGTGGCGAAACCCTGGCACAGGTTGTCCAGAGAGGTGGTAGATGCCCCATCCCTGGAAACATTCCAGGTCAGGTTGGATGGGGGTCTGAGCAACCTCATCTAGTTGAAAGTGTCCTGCTCACTGCAGGGGAGTTGGACTAGATGACCTTTAACGGTCCCTTCCAACCCTAACCATTCTCTGATTACAAATATTTATGGTTTGACATTAAAGCAGAGGAAACCAGGCAATTCTGCTAACCATAACTATCACAACCCATTCTAACAATGCAGGATTTAAATTGTCTTTTTTCTTCCACCTACATTTTGATGGCCACGTTATTAGCATTACTCTTTTACCTTTGTATGGTCCAACTACCATTAAAACGAAATTATCTGAATCACAGAACAGGCTTAGAGCTGTCTGCCACCACCAGCAGGGCAAGGATGCTAATACATCTTTTTTATCACACTTTTCCAGTTTGCTGAAAACCCAAAGATATTAGGTCCCACTGAAGATTTGTGTGTGTGCTCTTCCAGGTTTCTGGAAAGCTATTTTGACATTCAGACTGAGAAGGCAGTGTTGCATAGCTTCAAACACAGATTCATTCTATTTTTTTATCATTCTTCCAATCCAATGGAGACGGAACACACAGTAGGTGGTGTTAATAGTCCTTCT
The DNA here is from genome assembly GCA_027574665.1 of Rhynochetos jubatus. NCBI lineage: Eukaryota > Metazoa > Chordata > Aves > Eurypygiformes > Rhynochetidae > Rhynochetos > Rhynochetos jubatus. The sequence goes on from CM050658.1 coordinate 24,477,728, forward strand.
GCTCCATTTTCGCATCTGTGGCTATCTCCAGAAAGCCTGCTTCCCAGGCAGCTAACACATTAAAATCAAGATGTACTAAATGCAATCAGATTTGCAGCTATTACTAATGCTGTCTAAGCCCCAGCCCACGTCACCAACTGACACACACCTGCATGCTTCACAGCAAAAAACCTTATTATGGGCTTGGAACACGTTCACAGCTTTTTTTGGGTAATAGTTTCTTTCTTTAAATCCCATGGAGCTATGTAACAGTATGAAGAACAGAAAACATTTTTGGTATGCCCTTTATTCCCAGGCATCTTCAAATAACACCTTCAACTACACAATATTCAGTACTCTTTACACACAAGGCAGCTCAGGTTCCTAGGCATATTCCTTGACTGGCACTAACCATTATTACCTGCAAAAAGGTGATTTCATCAAGTATTCAACACAGATAAGCATGAGAGAAATAACTGTTATCAGGCAGTTTGACTTCAGTTCTTCCTAATATCTCTTATTACATTTCAAATTACTGTTAAATAAGAATCCATGTGTATTTCCATGTTTAAATAAAACATTTGAAAAAGAATGTCAGTGCTCCTGTGACATAACTGGATGCCTGAAGGTTCCTCCCCTAAATTTCTAATATGTGTCAACCAGGATTTTCAACCAAACCAACAGGTAGCTTCGACAAAACAAACCTCTAAAATCTTCCTTTGCAACCCAATTATTTCATTAATTTCTATGCTTCTGATGATCAAGGGGAAAAAAATGAAAGCACTAACTCTTATTAAATACACGACCAACTTCTCTTCCAAGTTGATTTCCAACCTTAGAGAGTAGCTGTCACTTAGTTAAAAAAACCCTTATCAATAATATACTGTAGTCACACAGCAAACAATTTGCTAACGGCAGTAGAAGCAACTCAAGGAAAAAGATAACTCAGGAAATTAGTCCTGTTTCCAGGGTGATAGACAAGACTTGAAATTGTTCACACAACTACCCTGCATATTAATAACAGTGGATGGACAGTGAAAGAAAATAATACATTAAAAAACTAAAATAACCAATAAGGATTTGTTGCATTTTCCTTTGGCCTAAGAGATTGAAAAAAAATGAATACAGAATAGAAAGCGGACATTTGGTTTGATGCCATCCGTATCATACCTTGTATAACAGAAGCCCTAGATTTTCACCCAGGTGGATGCTCATTGCCTACGTGGCCTCTGTCTCACGTACCAGACCTCTGTGTGGTGCCAATTCCAGGGGACTTTTAACCATCAGAGCACCATGGGACAACTCCTACTCCTGTTTAAAAACTCTTCAAGGAGACATCTTTCTGTCCAACAACCTCCAGAGAAAATTTAGAAGTGAAGGTATGAATACTGCCTCCCTCCTGTCCCTCATTTTCGGTCATTGCACAGGACAAACAATAGCATCTCCTAGAACAAAATACCCAGTTTGAAGACACGAGGCCACCTGCCCTAACAGTTTCTGCCCATTTGTTCCAGTCAAAAGAAGGGGAATAAGAATCACCACATTTCCAATTTATCTAGCCTTTAATTCCAACATAAAACCTTATTATAACTTTCTCTGATGGACTCAAAATCTGTTTAGTACTCCTTATTATTTTCTTGCAAAGGCATTTTTGTATTTGATCAAAAAGACGACAAAAACCTGGTGTTAACTGATGAAGTGCAGAAATACAGCCTGAGCTTTATATACTGCCTATTAGAAAGCTATTTTTTCCATCCTTTATGTGATTTCCTGAGTTCTTTCTGTCTTTTCAATACAATTTTAAAAGGTAGACTCAACAGTGATTCAGTGCAGCTGTAACATCTCTCCGTGTAACTCAGCACTCCAAGAACTGATGCTATGGGTCACTTATCTGGCTGTCCAGGCTAAGGATGCTTTCACAGAATTTTGTTCCTCCTCTTTTGGCTATTTTTTCTCCCAGCATCATGAAGCCCTCTCTTCCCTTAACTTCAATTTCCCCTTTAGGGTGAATTTCAAAAGGCACGATCAGCAGAACGATGCTCAACTCCCACAACAGCCCTTGTACTATTGTAAAAGTCTTTTAAATTACATCCACTACCCTGTTTTCTGTCATCTCCGGCACGCAGTGCCATCTTGTCCAAACAAACCCAACAATAACCATGCTAGGAAGATGTGTCATCTACTTTTGCATCTCTTCTGCAGCCCACACAGCCCTACAAGGACTTTATGCACAGAACCACCCAGGGCAAGCTGGCACCGGGCTTGCAAGATCTCTGACTGCCACTCTCCCAAGCAACAAGAGTGATGTGAAACGAAGAGCAGGAAATCTCACCCTCCCTGAGCCCTTGGTAAATTATCTCTAAAAGACAGCCTTGTTAATTCCCTGGAACAACTGTCACGTTCTAGAAAGAAATAAACCCTCTAAGATCAGTCTGTTAAGGAAGGGACGTTCCTGTTCCTCTCTCAGCTATATTCTGCAGTCTCCTCAGGCTTTGAAACAGAGACACCAAGATGCCAGAAGGTAAAATTAATCCTAAATCAGTGTTAACAGGTGATTTAAATAAGCAAAATAACCCCTCCAGAGTTCTAAGTGGGCAGAACACCCCCATCGAATACTTCAAACTACTGCAGGAGTCTTGGGAAGAAGACATCAAGCTACAAAAAGCACATCAAAAGAGCGTAAGAAATTACTTAACCAATCTGTGCCCTCACCATCACTTTCTAGAAACATTCGTGTTTCCTAATAGCTCCCTTGACTTATTTTGTGAGAACCAATAGAGTCTTAAGTAGATGTCACTGTTACTCCAGAACAGCTTTCTACTGGTGGTTAAACCACCACTACCAAAACTTACCAGTTTTTGTTCATTTATGGTAACTAAGAATTGACATAAAATTGCTTAATAAATTTGCACAAATACTGTTCCCTGTGAAGCCAGTGATCCTACTAACTTCAAAACCAGCAGGTATCAAAGCAGATGCGTTAGTGTGGTTCCTCTTTGGCACATCTCACCTCACGAATAACTACACAGCTACCACCACTGCACACAAGTTGGTTTTTTAACTTGTACATGCCAAAAAGGCAATGGTTTACTATCCAGATCCAGTTATCTTGGTTTTAAGGGTTTACAAAGCAGTCCCATGCTGATTTTCTTTTTGCTATTTCTTTGCTTTTAAAATTAATTTATTTTCCTCTACTTTGGCTCAAATTCCAATCTTCCAGATAATGCATCCAGCAAAAGTTATCTGTCACATAAGCATCCAACCATGAGGAGGAAGGGGAAGTCTGGAAATGCAGACCAGGTTGGGACAGAATGGTAAACTGGGATTCTAGACATATCTTCATTCGTTTTTGTGCCTGCCTCCATATCACCACTCAGCCATGAAAACAAGCACTGAACACAGACACAAATGCACGTCTCAATGTTTTTTGCCTGCTGCTAAAAATAAAAGGGGATGAATGGGGGTGCTTCCAGTTTGATGTAGTTAACTTTCACAGCATTTCTAAAGATGGTATTTTCATGAGGCAGAGAGCCTTAAAGATACCCAATACAACAATCAAGAGTCAGAAACCCATCTGGCTGTGCCCTGTCTCAGCATAGTACTCACTCCGCTTCCACTAAACCAAAGGCTCGCCAAGCCACCAGCCCAGTCACTGTTCTGCCTAAGGAAGATTAATATTAAACATCAAAAGAAGAAAACATTAGAAATAGTTAAAATGTAAGTTGAGCAACATATGGTTAACGGTATGAGTATTGCTATATATTGCTGTTAATAAGCAGTTTGCAATTCAAAAATATATATTTTATATATATTGCAGCCCATATATCCCTCATGATTATCCCAAAAGACAATTAAAAAAAATCTGGTTTAGTAGTTAATGAAAAGAGATGGACATTTATAGAAGCATCTATCTGAAGTAACTTTAGCCTATGTTCTCCTCCAAATCTGAGTTCTGCAAAGGCTGTCAGACACATAGCAAAAGGTACGTTCTTCAAGGAGTGCCACTTACTCCACATGTCTCACTCTGTGTTTGCATGGGGTTAGCCTTTGGCTCCATGTCTTGCCTTTTTTGGTTCTGCTTCAGTTGGTTTAAAGAAGGTTTTGTCTGTGCAGCTCCAATAGTTTTGCTTGTCCACTGGTCAACCAGCTTGTGAAGATCGTCTGTGAACATCCCTTTCTTGTTGTTACTGTTGTTGGCCTGAACCTGAAGGGTTGATTGCTGGAGGGGCTCAGGACATGGTACGAGACTGTTTGTCGAGGATCCTGGAAAGTCACAAACAAAGAAATTTGACAATGGCATCTCTGCTTCACCACTTTACTGTTCAAAGAGTTTCTCATCTACTGCAATTCAAATGATGGCTTTGTGGACTTTTAACCCTCCCCCTCCTTTCTACAGAACACCTTTGCTTAAAGAAATGGTCCAAGTCCAATGTGTTTGTATTTTCTATCACATTATGTTACCTCAGCCACTAGCTGTTGCACCCACAACTTCTCTCTAGATGAAATTAATGACTTTCAGAGAAGTAATGAATGCAGTCACAGTAGCACTGACATCCTAAGGCTTTACAAAGAGACTGCCATGAGAGAGTGGGAGGCAGGATGTATTACTCGCTAAAACTGCACACATTTAAAAAATGAATTTACCATTTATTTTACTTGCATAAGTTTACTGTCCTCCTGGAAAAAAGTAATTGTCATGTAGGTTACAAGTAGGGTTGGCTACTATGCCTCAAAGGCTCTGGGAACCCTCTCTTGATGATCTTAGGACCATTTACTCTGCCATCTGCATATTTTGTGGGTAAAAAACCCACCAGGACCATGAACGTACAGAAGAAAGAAGAGAGAGGAGGACATAGTGGGTGTGTGAGTTTTTGAGACAAAGATAAAGATACAGAACTTTTGGTATAGATAAAAGCAGACAGGAAGAGTACTGACAGAGATTTAATTTTATATATTCACTTATTTCTAGAAGAACTAGGAAAAAAACCCCTGTCCTTTTTATGTGTTGGCAACTACAAGTCTGACACAGCAAGATCAGCAGGGAACAGCAACTGAAGGTGCCTCAATTTGACCTAAGCAGGTAATACAAAGTAACTTTTCAGCTAATATATTTGACATAGCTAAAGATTTGAAATAAAGACCATCTCTCCAAGCAAAATGTTCCTAGAACTGTCATAAATTTATTATATAAGCAAACATGAACATTCAGTCTTCTTCTTTCTGTTAATCAGTTACCAGTCAATGAAACCAAGTAAACTAATTAGTCCTATAGTTACTTAAAATACATTAATAACCTTTAAATGATCATGCATTCAACCTGCAACCTAACTTTAAGTGAATACTGCTCATTTCCTTTTCCTTTGCTTGGGGGAAAGGGACAAGTGAGAAAAATAAGTATTTTGACAGGAAAGCTCTTCAATTAGTGTTCAAAATTTCATGCAGCTCAACAGGACCAAGATCATTTTAAGCTATAAATTCCTCCAGCAGAGAAGTGCAGTCATATAAAGGTGTGTATTTCAGAAAGACAAACACTGAATCCAGTTTTCTCACCGCATGCGTGCACAGTCTCACACACAAAGAATACCACAACTGTCTTGCAGCATGCGTGGTTCCCAAGACATCACAGCACATGCATTATTACAAGAGTATCACAACTTATGCAGTCTAATTTCATATCAGTATAAGGGTATCAGCTCTATTTATTAAACAACTAGTTTTTAGTAAAAAATAATTAAAAAAAAAGCAAAAAACATCCCATGCCATGAAGGAAATACTGAGAAACAAAAATGGGATAGTTACTACTACTGTGATCTTTGCCTAGACATAGTCGTTTCAAGGTGGACCCTACAAGGTAAAACAATACAAGACATACAGAATTAGGTAAGACTAAACACGACAAATCTGATGGACAAGCTTCTGTACTTTTAAGCAATCGAAAAGTAGTTATTATGCAAGAGAGGACAGACAAAGTCAGCAGTTCAGGTGAGTAAAGGAGGTTTAAGTAACTGGACAGCTCAAACCTTTCTTAATGTGCAGCCATTCAGAAGCTTTGAAAAGTACAATATCATGCCAAAAGCAAGGTCTCGTGACTTAAAGATGCATTTGTTTGGGGGTTTTTTTGTTGTGGTTTTTTTTTTCTTTTATTTTTTAATTGCCTTGGCTTCCTAACAGGAGGTTTTGATTCCTACTCTATTTATGCAGGAAATGATGTCAATTCAGTTTGTGATAGGAGGCCAAAAATGCTTTCAGGAACAAGTCAAGCTAGTCTGGCTGCAAAGACAAACTGTAAAACAACTCTACAAGTCCTGTTTTACAAGTCCAAAAAGATACATTGTTCTGCAGGTCTGAGGCCAATTGTTTCCAAATACTTCATTAGTAGGATTTGTGTCTAAATGTGAGATTCTGAACTTCAATTGAAAGTAACCTTGAATGAGTTTCCCTTATGCCTTGTCCAAGTGCAGAAAAATATTCCAGCAGAGTAGCTGAGTTTTCATTTACCAAACCACATGGTTTTTTCATTATTCTCTCGTTACATCCTTCATCATGATTTTACATATTCTGTTGGCTAAATAGTGCCAGAAGTGGACTGAGAACCCTACTTTACTGTCAGATCTTGCCAGACATAAGCACCATTTCTATTCGAGTGCCACATTTCCTGAAAGGCATTTTGGACTTGGTAAGAAGAATATCATTATGGTATGGGAGGAAATGAGTATCTGACATGGGGCATGGCAAGTTTATTGTGAAGAAGCACTTGAAAACATGAGCAAAATCAGAGAGTGGGGCAAAAAGGATGTGGGGACACAGGATGGATGTGCTTTTCTCTATAGCAAACTGTAATTATTTTATGTTACTGTGCCAGAAATGCAGCTTTAAACTCAGAGATTGCAGGTCCAGATTGACAGAGGTTCTGAATGAGTCTTCAAAGGAGAGACATCAGTCAGAGACTGAGGAAGAGAAAGTAAAGAAAAGAGGGAGAGAAAAAAAGGGAGGAATGTTTGTGTTTTGATAGGGGTGGTGTGAGGATGAACAGGATTGCTTTGAAAGATTTTCTTATTATTTCATGTAGTTTAACAAAGTTTCGATCCCAGGAAAATCAGGACATGACTACAGTAATGGCTTATGCAAGCATGATCAAGTTCAGTTTCTTGTCTCAAGGCCTAGATAACATATAAGTCACATTCACAACTGAACAATCTGCATTGTATTTTTAATTTTTGTCCCTTCTTTTCCCTCACATACACCTTACCTTGCCTACCTCTTAAAGTTAGCTAGCAACTCCCATTATGGAAACATCAGTAATACTAGAATGCTATTTTCTTAACTATCCTGCAGCATTCTGCATGTAGCAATAGGTAGTATTTGGCACAGCATGTATGCAAATGCAAAGCAACTGCCTGCAAAAAATAAATGCAAACAGCTGACTACAGCACATGCCCAAATACATGTTAAAAAGTTTAATCACCAACCCCTCTGTCTCCTGAACACCAAGTCACAATTTTATATACACCTTAGGTGCCAAATCAAACCTGGGGCCCCCATACATGTGGGGAAGAGACAGCAAACAGTGATACTGGACCGACTAACAAAATACCTGTGTGAGGGGAGCCAGTGTTAAGGACCATATTACACCAAGTATTTTGGTGATTCAGCCATCAGAGAGAGCTGTTTCTTCTAAACTGTATCACTCTGGCACGTTGCTTGGGAGATGAGAAACATTATCTAAGTGGTGATATTGCCTGAAGCAGGGACTACCAATCATTGGCTATAATAGGTTTTAAATTCAATTTCAATTAAAGATGCTCTTGGTAAAGCTAATTCACTAGATTAATTGTATTATTTCTAAAAATCAAGGTGTTAAATAGCTGTAAATTTAAGGAGATGAATCATAATTAAGATTTAATCAAAGAGTGCAAAAGTTCAGCAGTGTTTTGCCTCCAATTGTAGATTTCTTATCTCAGAAATTTAGTTATTTTATCATACAGGGCAGAAAAAAATCCACTGTCCCATATTTACACTAACAGCTACCAAAAAGCTTGATAGCTAAAATAAAACTGAAATGGCGATAAATTGTTAGACCATTTCCATAACTGCATATGCACATACAATATATTTATTACTACAGACCTGACAAAAATTGCTTTACACAAGGTTACAAGATTAAGGCAAATGGAGCTTTTGAAAATTCCAGTGACAATCAGCACAAACTCTTCCCCAAGATGCATTTGCAATTTAACTCAGGAAAGAAGCTCAGGCTAAAATTATCAAAAATAATCAAAAATATTTTATTCCTTGAAAAGGGCAAAGGAAAAGTCAATATTGGACATGGGAGGACAAATCAAAAAGTTGTTCAGGGAGGACACTATGAAGGCATTCAGTTTTGATGGATCTTGTAACCAGGGGAATATATTTGGTAAAACCATCCTTGATGCATCTGAACATTTCTTTTTAAAAAGTGCGCTGCTGATTTGTCTGCTAATAACATTACCAGGCTCACACTGGAATATCCATGCTCCCCAAAGGGCTGTTTTCCCTTAATCAAACATTTCTGAAAATCTCTCCATACATGAATCTCAATTTATGAAACTCTTGGCTCTCAAACAAACAAAAAATCCCAGGGAAACCTCAGTTTGTAGAGACCCAGGATGCTGAGCTGCCTGGACAGGCTAGTGAGCTGCCTGCACTGGATGGCCGCATCCAGCCCCGCACGTCTAGCATTCGCTCACCGCCTTCCCCAGCACTCGCCTGCTTGCTCAAGCACACAGCAGGGATGCAGACATCTTCAGCACCTAGTCCTTGGCTTGGTTCTGCCTGCATGCTGGGCCAGCCTACATCCCTTCCAGGGGGTAAAGAGCATGAGCCAGCTGGCATTCTCATCAGCAACAGCTAGCACCATTTTCCCTCAGGCCAATGGTGATGCTGGATGGAACCACCAATGCCTCCAGCAGTAGTGCCAGCCCCAGCTGCCCTTGGAGAATGTGGCCTCATCTTCCTCCCTTCACACACATTACCAACCCATTGGACTCAAGGGGGAAACAAGCTGAAATAACCTCCTATCCCCATCAAAACCTACCCATAATTCAGCTGTGGAACACTGTCTAGCAACTCAGGTGACTGGCAGTGTGTGACAGTAAGCTGCGCTCTGAGCGGCAGTGATTTTGGATGGATGCGTGTTGTTGTTTAACTCCGTCCAGGCACTTCAGAGTTAAGCGCCTGAAACTCAGTCTATCTCCTCATATGACTCAAACAGGGGAACACAAACCTCCTCTCTGAACACCTCGCCCAGAATAAATGAGAAGAGAACATATGGGCTGAGAACAGAAAGCAGTGAGTCATGCCAAGTTAAGCATCAGGAAACTTCATGACTTGAAGGATTTACATATTTAGTTGGTTTCATTCACAATATCCATGCACCCAAACATTTTTAATATGCTGGTTTTTATTTGCCATCTCCCAGTCTTTTTGCATCCTACTGAAGAGTAATTCTGTGAAAAATTAAGGAAACTACTTCTGGGAATTACATGTGCAGAGGAAGAAACTACTATGTCCATTATAATACCAAAAGGGAGAACTTGTGAACTGAGAATTCCCCTCAGGTTCTCAGAAAAATTCCCTGAATGCAAAATTGTCTCACGACTTCAAGAGTCATTAAAAACTTGCATGATAAAATTAATGATAAATTCAGTATGCCGAGCAGGAAACATTAGTTTAAGGACCTGAGTGTTTGGACATTTAAGAACCTCAAGCGAAAAAATATCAAGATTATTGTTAAAAATATTGTTTATTCATAAAACTAGGAGTGTATTTGAGTGGTCTTGTGCCTTTGATCTGTACCACTTGAATAATAATAAGCAATGTAGAACTCCAATGGGAGATCTGATATTAATGCAAATGAACAGTTAGTTAACCAAACGTTTTCTCAAGAACATTATTAGCCTTTCTAATGTTATATGTAAGTGGCCTATAGTACCTGTTCAGCACAACATATCTTTATTGTACAAGCAAAATCTGTTTGCCTAAAAAGCAGCATATAAGATCAGGTAAAAAGGTCAATTTTTAAATTAAATAGCTTGATATCATTTGGTTGAATTGCCAATTACTTTAGTAGTGACACAATTAGGTTACAAATAGCAGGTGCACAATTAATTGCAACAAAAAATGCTGGATCCTAGCAATCCATTTCAAAGTATCATCTGAAAAATCCAGTATTGCTTTTTACTTATGCTTTGATGAACTGCTAATTGACTTCATCTCTGAGGTCACATAAGGTCATAAGAAAATAAACTGAGTGAAGTGCTTCAGCCAGATCAGCTTACACAAAAAAAGTTGACAGTACTCTCCCTTGGAGTAACCAGATCTTCCTGCTGCTTAGAAGTATATAAAAAAATTGCTGACAAAGTCATCAAAGCAAATGCATGCGGAAAAGCCCACCTAGAAAACAGATTTTGAAAGAACTAGCTGGAGCACTATTGTCTCAGCATTTCCACATGCAAAGAGCAGGAAAAAAAAAATAGAGTGGATATAAACAGTACTGTATATTGTGTTAATACAGCCCTTTTATGGAAGTTATACCCTTCAGTGACCTTCTAGTATTGTATCAGCTTGCTACATGCATGTCTTCATAGTCCAAACATGTGTGAAAGAGACCATTCGTCTACAGAAGGACGGATTTTCTTTTTGTTGTCGCTGGAACCGGAACAGCAGACATGTATATTCGCCACATTGCAAATAAAACTACTTCAACATAAATCACAAAGTACAAAAGCTTTGATAAGTTCAGGGTAAAATTTACCATAAGGCTATATAATAAATGATGAGATCTTCCACACATGCTTTTGATGCCCAGGCACGAGCCAAAAGCAGTGCAAAAAAAGCTTTCATATGAAAAATTAATGTAAATAAGGTGTGTTCATGATGATTACTTAAAAGAAAGATAAAAAGAAATAAAAGATGGCTTAGAAAAAGGGGCATCCTGCCAAACAGAGATATTAAACATGGAATTGGAAAAAGGGGGTAAAAGAAAGATGGACTGTGATAAAATACAAAAGAACAAATACAAACAGATGGACAAAGACACAGGTCCACTGAGGAATCTGGTACGAGGTTTGCTACTAGATTTATAGGTCACTCTCTCAGACGTTTGGTGGAAAACCGTCCAGCCTGCAAATGAATATAAAGGGAAGAAAACAAAGACACTTATAAAGTACAAGTAGCTGTGATCAGATGTCCTATACCATCAGTCAAATCAGCTTTGTTAAACATCCACATCTCCATTTTAACTTTGCCAAAAAGGAGTAAGTTAATTGACCATACACAAAGGATGCAATAACAGTAGAAGAGAACAGATAGGTATTTTGTAGATTAGTTTGGCAGGATGTGCAATGAGAGGAAGGTATTTTAATCATCATTATAACTTCCAATATGCATGGCAACAAGATCAGTCAAAGCCTAGGAGGTGTGCAATACACAGAAGTATCAGAGGTCAGGACTGGGGAACACAGCCAATCTACAGTCATTTTGCTGGGACTCCAAAATCATGCACAAAGTTAACCCCTTACATAAAGGAAACATAACTTAGTACTCTGGTTTTGTTCTTTCAGTTTGGTTTTGTTTGTTTGAGTCCCATCCCCCCACAAGATGTTTTGGTAGTTTCTAATGGAGAACTCCGGGTCTACCAGTATCAAGGGACTAAAAAAAAAAAAAAAAAAAAAGGCCCAAGTGAACCAAAGGAAACAATCTTTTTTTGTTTTCCTCTCATTTTCTCAGAAATCTGTAAGGCAGACTCCAGAAAAGGTGTCACTATAAAGCCACTGCTGGCAAAAATAAAAGTTATTTCCTGCCTAGAAATTATCTTCCCTTCTTGAGTGCTGACTCTTAACACTTGGTAAGACACTTTACTTTTGTTCCTCTGACAATACTGCAACAATCTTTTTAAAGATCAACCAGTAATTTGGATTGTGAAAGGTTCATGTTCCTGTATCACTAGAATTGAAATCCACTCCTAAAAAGTTTAAGCATAAGAAAGAACTAATTTTAGCATGTGTTGGAAGACATGCTGAACAGCTGGTATGAAAAAATCACCTTGGCCAGTGCTTGCGTTCACATCACCTCCTTCGGGGCCTAAGCCAGAGCAGATGTCAGAAGACAAAGAGGCTTTGACAGAGCACGGCTGCTGTGTCTGAACAGCCTTCCCAAAGGCGGCTGATGCAGGGGAAGTTACTGCTTCTGCTTCTGGAGATCCAAGCTGAGCTTTAGTTGTGTCTTTGTGGGGTGACTCTTTGAAGTCTGAAAGATTACCTGAAAGAGCAAACAGACAGAATACATGCAGCAGCAAATGCCGGGAAACCACCGAATAAAATTCTGTGCCTAAAACTAAGCACTCCTTTGCCACTAAGAAGAGGAGCTGTTTACAATTCTGAAGTACTGTGTGAAGCACCAACTTTATGAAGAGTCTGCATCTGAAAATAATCTACAGAAACTACTGCTGATCCAGTTCCTCCAAGAAGCTGATGGAGTATGTTTGATTTTTACAAGTTGTTTTCTGCCTTTTTCAGAAAGGCTGGAGTCAGGACCTCACAAGGAACACTGCTGAAATAAAGCTAGAGCTGCAGAAGTGCCTAAGTAGGACAACAAACACACATAGTAACTGAGCAGAACATGTAGGTTTGCTCTCAAACATGGAAGGTGAAAACAAGCAAATGGAGAGAAAAAGTTGCTGCAAAACTTGAGGAATTTTTTATAGCTATAACTAACTATATTTATAGCTATCTATAGATAGATGCCTATACCTAAATATCTGTATGTATCTATCTACATTAGTATCTCGGGTAAAGAGGCTTTACCACCAGAACACCCGTGTAATCACGTTACATGGATTTATCTAACAGCGGAAATGACAATTACATCAGTAACCGTATTAGAAACGGCCTACCCATAATCCCTGAGAGAGGACCTAGGAAGGTCAAAGAAAAAAAAAAAAAGAGTAATCTACATAGTTGATAGTGAGGTGGATTGAGAACTGGCTGAATGTCAGAGTTGTTCACTCAAAGGGTTGTGATTGGCAGCACAGTCTAGCTGGAAGCCTGTGGCAAGCGGGGTTCCTCAGGGGTCGGTCCTGGGAATGCTTATGAGGAAGGGTAGAGACAGCTGGGTCTGTTTAGCCTAGAGAAGAGACCACTGAGAGGGGATCTCATCAATGTTATAAATATTGAAAGGACAGGTGTCAAGAGGATGGGGCCAGACCCTTTTCAGTGGTGCCCAGCGACCCAACAAGGGGCAACAGGCACAAACTAGACCACAGGAAGCTCCACCTGTGCTTGAGGAAATGTTTCTTTACTCTGAGGGTACCAGAGCACTGGAACAGGCTGCCCAGAGAGGCTGTGGGGTCTCCTTCTCTGGTGATATTCCAAACCCACCTGGACGCATTCCTGTGCCATCGCCTCTAGATGAACATGCCTTGGCAGTGGGGTTGGACTAAATGATCTCCAGACATCCCTTCCAACCCTGACCATTCTGTGATTCTAGGAATACAGATCCTCAAAGATAATGTGAACTTTACAGAGTGCCTCAAAAAGCTGGAAAATAACAGAGGAAATGCATGAAGGAAAGCATGCCCCAAAATAGCAGTCGGACTGAGCAGATTTCTGTTCTCTAACTGAAGGTGAAGAGGAAAAAAAAAAAAAAAAAAGAATTGGGGCATTGTATACAGAAATAAGCTTACATTCTTTGACCTGGGGTAGCACACTGATATCAGCCAAGATCCATGAGTGGAGACAGATGTGGGATTTGTGAATAGACATGAGTGAAAAATGGCTGGAGAGAACCCAGGAACAAACTGAAAAATGAGTGGACCAAGGATAACAGGCATGCAGGGTATCTCATCATAAGGAAAGGAAGTAAAGCCATACACATCAGCCAAGCAGCAGCTAAAAAGGCATCAAGCATTGAACATTGCTTCAGTTCCTCTAGGCATGAGTACCAAGCTTCAAGATGGAGCACAGAACATCTTGCCTGTGCATATTTGCTTTTCCTCTCTGTTGAAATCTTTAATTAAAAGCAAAATCTTCCAAAACACACTCCCTATAATTAAAATTGATGCAATAAAATTTGAAGTACACCTTTGATGCAGTGACTTTGCAAACAAGAGCTACCAGGTTTGAAATGCAGGGATAATGCTGGAAGTGCTGCTGCTGCTCCTCTAAATAACAGCATGAACTAAGATACAGAAAAGCTATTCACATTCTATTCTACATTTTGCTGAAGAAATAGGTACTGGGGTGTATCAACATTTCCCAGCTGAATTGTATCTTTATACCTTCCAAAGAGATGATGACTCAGGACTGTACTACTGTTTGAAAAATCTCAAAATACTTCAAATGGTCAAAGCATCCACCACAGTTTTATAACTGTTTTTACCTCCCATCCTTTGGGGGAGCAAATGCAATCCATTCTTATTTATATGGCATCTTGACGGAAAAAATAAACAACAAGAAGATACAGCACCTAATCAATAGAGGATAACAGCACCTAGGAAGTGAATACAAACATCAATAAACTGCATTTGGAGAAAGTATGAGAAAATATAACCAGGCTGTATCCCAAATTAAAGTGGAATATTGTTTCTCTGCCAAGCATTGTAACCTATGCAGAGAAGGTATGCGTGGTTCAGCACTGCACGGCTGGAATAAGTCTGTCCCAAAGAAAGCCCACTTCAGATCGGTATCTCTGGTAAAGAGACTTTGCCACCAGAATACCTTTGTTTGCAGTACACAAACCTGAGTCACAGTATTAAACCCAATAACATTTCAGTGCCCTTCCTGCAGGTCGTGCAACTACACAGCAGAACCAGAACTGGCACAAGCAACAGGCATAGGGAAAGCAACGTAGTGTACCTACTTGTGCTTGATGTTCCACTTCGGAGCTGCTGGACCAGAGGGTTTAATAGTTTTCCACCTTTCAATTTATTTTTGCTGGTTCTTCGGCGACGGCCACTCGGTGGGGCTGAGTGAAGGAACCCCATGTTGGAAGGAAGGGGTTTCCCTAACCGAATATACAGTGCCTCTATCTCATTCTTCTGCTGAGTCTGAAGTTCAGCGATTTCTTTCATATGCCTAAATGTAAACAATAAAGAACTCTGCTAGCAATATATTTGATAAAGCACTACATCTCAAGAGCGTAATTAATTACTAAAAAGAAACAAACCAGAATTTGGTTATAAAACTACCAACTGCTCATCCAAAAGTATGTGCAGTTACAACAATCTACCTGGCAAATGTGGTGTCTTCTAAAATATTCATTTATAAGACAGAATCCTAGGCAGCTTAAAAGATTTTAAACATCCCCAGTGAAAGAACTGATTTTGACATCAGATCTAACAGGAAGGCCAAACTATTCCAGAATGTCTCTTTTCAAACCAGTGGCTTCAAAAAAGTGGCCTTTCTTAACACATGTACATCAGTTTGAAGGAGTGAAGAAAAACAAAAGTGCTTCTCATAACAATTCCATTAGCACATGAATCATTACCTCATAATGCAGATTTCATTACAATATAAAGTCGGTTTAAAGGTTTTCTACTACTGTAGTTCTGTTTTAAAAAGATGCATCATGTGTATGCAGTAAAACCATATACTTTACAAAGAAGTGTAACATTTTGCTTAAACTAGCATCTGATGCTAGTTTTTACCCATCACCTGCCAGGAAAGAAAAAAAACATTCACATTTAAAGCAGCTAGCCCTCAGGACTGACAGCACAACAGACCCCTGCTAGGCTCACCCAATCTCCTGCCTAGACTGGACCAGTGATTTGAAATGAGATCCAATGGGATGCAAAGCGAGGGTCTTACCTGCCTAAGAGATGCTAGGTTATCTGCTGTAAAAGCAAGTCTGGGATAGTGATAGGTCTGTAGACCTGAGAGTCTAAATCAATCTTGAAGAGAAGTGCACGAAGAGAACACTATGGCAGCTGTCTATGCAGAAATTCAGATTATTTTTATACCACCTTAAATAGCATCTACATGGCAAGCTACTATCACATACCTTACAGGTGCTACTGCTTGCTATCATATGGATATAGCTTTTCACTATAGAAACTGGACACCACAGCAGAAATGTTTTAGAGTTCAGCAGAACAATTCCATAACAACTTTTTAAACGGAATTGACAAATGAAGCGATGCATAAAAGGATGCAGTATGACATTTGGGGGAAAGATATAGCGATGCCTACCTTGCACAGAACAAGTTTACTAATTACAGCTATGAAAACCATGTATTTGCTCATCATAAGCAGAGATGCTGCCCAGGCAACCTAACACAAATTTCCCTGGCATTGTTTGCAAACCCAACATACTTTTCTCTCAGATTCTGCAATTCTTTCTTCATGTCTGCATCTTCAAATTCCGAGTCATTGTCGCTGCTCATGTATGATGACTGCGAGTGGAAAGATGTTATGTTGATGGTAGGAATTTTTGTCCCTTGCCCATTAGGTGAATCGAGGCCTGGCGAGCTAGCTTTGCCAGACCTTTGCAGAAAAGCAGCTGCTTTTTTAATTAAGTCAGTGGCTGCACTAGTGCTCGGGGGGGACAGTCGGGCAGCAGCAGCTGACTGACGATGGAAAGGCTCATCAGCAGAATCACTTGAACCCTGGTCACAGAGAACATCGACAGAAGAGGCCGTCTGCACCCGTCGGACAGCTGTCTTCAGATCAGGGCTGGAAGGCAGCTCATCTAAATAGACGTCTGGGGGTGCCGAGTACCTTAAGCAGTGCGGCGCTGCTAAAGTTAATTCATCCTGCATGCTGATTACTGAAAACCTGCCAATAGTTTTGGCTGGTGTACCACTATCATGAGTTTCAGCCTGTTTTCCATAGGAACCAGAGTCTATAGAGTCATCCTTTTGAAGGTTATTTATCACCCCATCTGCTGTAGATGTCTGCGTTACATTAATTGCGTGTTCAGACAAAGTCATAGTCTTTGCCTTCTCACTCCTTTTGGAAGTTTCCATCTGCTTAGTTATGCTTGATGATGTAGGTGCAACCTGGAGAAAATAATAAAGATTAATTCTGAAAGTAACCATAACAATCAAGCATAAAACTGGTCCTAGTTTCTGGTTACCTGAAAGAAGCCTTTTGTTGTAGCAGCAGGAGCTGAAGTGATGCTTGCAGCTGAACCTGTTTTACAAGTTGGGAGAAAAAAATATTCACATGTGGAATGCTTTAGTATAATAAAAGTACAATGAAGTATAGCACTAAGGACTAAATTAAATATCCAATCTTTGTAATACAGATCTATAATGCAAGAGAATATTGATGACAATATAAGGTATCTTCAGGTAGGCACTCTCTTCAATCTATTGGAATGTGGGATTTCATTGGTCAGTTGAAAATTTTTCGAGGGGAAAAGTGGAAGAATGAAATCTGCATCGTACATTGGGGCTGCATTACTTATGTGCTCTTGATATCTCAAGAAAGTAATTGCAATCGGCTGTCCATGCAAACAAAATGCTGAAGCTGACCACAAACGGAACAGTACTTCACACCTTTCATTTCATAGAATTACAGAATGGTTTGGGTTGGAAGGGACCTTAAAGATCATCAAATTCCAACCCCCTTGCCATGGGCAGGGACACCCTCCACTAGACCAGGTTGCTCAAAGCCCCATCCAGCCTGGCCTTGGACACTTCCAGAGAAGCTGTGGATGCCGCATCCCTGGACAACCTGTCCCACTGCTTCCCCACCCGCTCTGGGAGGAACTTCTTCCTAATATCCAATCTAAAACTCCTTGCTTTCAATTTAAACCCGTTACCCCTTGTCCTGTCACTACAGGCCATTGTAAAAAGCCCACCCCCAGCATTCTTCTAGGCCCCCTTCAGGTACTGGAAGGCTGCAGTAAGGTCTCCCTGAAGCCTTCTCTTCTCCAGGCTGAACAATCCCAACTCTCTCAGCCTTTCTTCATAAGAGATGCGCTTCAGCCCCCTGAGCATCTTTGTGGCCTCCTCTGGACTCGTTCCAACTGGCCAATATATTTCTTATGCTGAGGGCCCCACAGCTGGACGCAGTACTCCAGGTAGGGTCTCACAAGAGCAGAGTAGAGGGGGAGAATCACCTCCCTCGACCTGCTGGCCACGCTGCTCTGGACACAGTCCAGGATCTGTTTGGCTTTCTGGGCTGCCAGCACACACTGCCAGCTCATGTCCAGCTTTTCATCCACCAGTACCCCCAAGTCCTTCTTCCTCAGGGCTGCTCTCGATCCATTCTCTGCCCAGCCTGCACTTGTATTTGGGATTGCCCCAACACAGGTGCAGGACAGATATTTGACAGATAGTGACACTGACAATTAAGAGTGCCTGAAATGAAGTTAAATGCACATTGATGAAAGTGGAAATTATAAGCTCACTGGTCATTCAGACCACAGAAGCACACAAGAAGCAAAACATTAGTGGCAGTAATCAAGACAATTATTTCACAACCTGGACAATGGTTTTGATGTTAAAAAGCTTTCCAGAAAGCTGCTTTCTTATGGCACATGACACGGAGTGAACATACAGCAAAAAATCTGTCACTTCATAGCTCTGAAATGGTGTAACACATCACTGCTTGATGGTATCTGCTACATTAATTTTACTACACAGTATTACATTCCACTTGCATACTCTCTTCTTCACCTGCAGTGACAGAAGAACACAGGCTACCCAAAGTTTTCCCACTCTCACGCTGACCTAAAAACAGTGGACAATCCATGCCCACCCAGGACAAGAAGCAACCTGATCGCCAGCTTTGCCATGACAATCTCAAAAAAAAAAAAAAAGTATTATAAGCCCACCACAACCCCACCCATGAAAGCAGGAACAGTTTTGGGTTCCTCAGCCCTTAAAAACTCCTATAACTTGCAGGACAGGTAAACTGAGCGTGATAAATACTGTTTCTTACTATGGCTCCTACTATGTTATTATAGAAAGTGCTGCTGTATCTACAAAGCACCTAAAGAAAAGTAATCTTTACTAGTTCTCTGTGGGACTTCCTTGAAAATCTTACAGGCTTCCTCCTGAGGGGCTAGCTTCAATCGTTCTGTTCGTCAACACACTTATGAAGCTCAGGAAATTCAAGGGATTTTCTGATGGGACGTTTTAAGGGCACTCAAAATTTATTATTGGGAACATAGCCTTCCATGTGAGTACCCTATGCCGACACCACAGGCATGTTTTACATACTTAAGGTTTAAAATTAATCTGCCTGTGAGGCAGTTTCTTTCTAGGAAGTTTGACAGAAGTAAGAAGCGAGATGTTAGTTACGTTACAAATAGGATCAGAAATGCCTTGTGCTGGGCAGTGCTCCACAGTTAACCAGAAGAGCAAGCAGAAAGGGGACACCAGAGATGAGGACCACGCACTAGTATGAATGTAACACTGAAAGGAACATTACCTTTTCTGCTTGCGGACCCACCTCTTGCTTCTGAGAAATGACCACTGACACTGGTGACCTCTGACTTTTCAAACTTTCAGAAAAAAACAAAAAAAAAATAATTTGTCTCGCAAAGTGGAAAGCAAATGCATTCTTCTTCCCTCTCTCTCTACCCTCACACTATTGTGGAACACTAAACTATTTTATAGTGTCTGTGGAGGTGGACACCTACCTTTTCCTTGAACTCCATTTCTTTTTTTCCCCCTCCCTTGGAAGAAAAAAAATCCTATGTCTCTCTTTTCTTACTGGCAGAGATTTTAATAGCACAAATTCAAATTACTGGAGAGACATAACACCTTTCATACAGTATTTCACCTGCTGTAGGAAGTCATTTATCATTATAAACAATATTATCTGAATTGTTACTCAAATGCAGCTGTCTTCCCTGTAACATACAGCATCTTTCAAGCAGTCAGTACAGTTTATCCAGCTGACACTATGTGGAACAGCCTCGTCCTTGCTAGTGGTGATGTAATTATCTCCAGAAATACTACTTTTCAATTAAGATATACACTGATCTTCTACAGAAAGTGCTGCAAATCTGCTGAATTTCATGAACTCAGGATTGGATCTGAAAGAATGCCACACAGGTGCCCAATTCAGCTATTGAGTAGATAATGAACCAGACCACTTGCTTCAACTTCCCAGTGAAGTCTTGTTCTGCCAAGTTCAGGGGAAGACAAAAGAAATCATTACTGGAAGCAGAGCAAGCTTCTGTATATGGAGTGTTTTCACTTAGCTGCAGCACTTGAACAAAGCAAAGGCTCCAAAAAGTGTTTGTTTATTCAGACAGACTCAAAAGGCAGGGATTATAATCACTGCTGTTAATTTATATAAAAAAATCCTACTGAAGCATGATAGCCTTCATCAGAAAATGAATGACTATACCCCTCATGTGTTTTACATGCTTAAATGACAAAAAAAAATTTCACATTTCTGCCTGTTTCAGAGGAGGAGAATGAATTAAGATATTACAGCGCTTTGAAAGCCAAAGGAAAAGTTTGACCTTCACTAACAAGCATTTATGTAAAATGAGTCAGGATGTATCAGAGTAAAAATTTAAGAGAATTTTCACACGGGAAGGCAGTCAACGGACAAAAGGAAATATACCCAGGAGCAGAAACACAAAATGTTTAAGGAAGCAAGGGATCTACATATCTTATTACAGGCTTGTTGGTTCTGAGCTCTGCTTCAGTGCTGTCCCTAACAGCTGGATTTTGGGGTATAAAGGGCAGAGTCATTGCTGGACTAACCAGTATTGGGTAGGGTGCGACCTCAGATGGTACAAGTGGCACCAACTGCGCCTCGGTAGCAGCTTTCACCTCCTGGCTGGTCTCTGCAACACTATGGCCTGGTTCTCTCAAGTCTAACGTCATCGTGGGAACTTGATCTTCGGGAAAAGGTGGCAAGTTAAATTCACTGTCACCCTGTTCTAATGGGACAGAGGTGTCTGGAGTCCCTGCTGATGCAGAAGAAGTGGGAACATACTCCTGGTAAAGTAAATTGCGCAATTTCTCATCAAGGCTTTTTATCGTGTTGTCAACGAAGTCCACCCTGGGTGGTCCCTCTCCGTCGGACTCAGCGGTGCTTGGCTGCTGCTGTTGCAGCAGGCTGATCCCCACACCAGCACAGGCTACGGGCTGTGACTGGGACAGCATCACATGCTGTTGGGATATGGCCACTGGCACCTGAGTGGGGCTCTGGAGCTGAGAGCTTGCCACACCGAGAGGATCGGACGCAGCGGCTGCAGGGAACGCTTGGTTCACAAAGGCGTGCTGCACCACGCCAGGCTGGCTGGCCTCTGGCAGGTGAGGGACCTGCGCTGCAGGCTGCCGTTCCAAGACGATGGCATCCGGGAGCACAGGGAGCTGGCAGAGCTCTGCTGTCTTTGCAGGAGCTGCCGAGACTGACTTGTGCGGCCCAACACTACAACACGCTATCTCCACATCCGGGACGCAGGTGCCCTCGTCTGCCTGTGGCTGAAGGTGATGGGGAGCATCAGGAGGTTCCTCCAGCAAGGCAGCACAGGGGGCAGGAGTGCCTGGCTGGGCAGCCAGCCCTGCTTTCAGTGGAGAATACTCCAGCTGACCGCTGTTGGCGGCTACCTGCTCCAGGATATTTGGAGCAGGTCCCAGTACTGCCAGAGCTGTAAACTCAGCCTGGCTTGGTAAGCCAGCAGAAGATGCTGCAGCAGGAACTTGTGCCAAAGATGGAGAGGCTGTGACAGGGCTGTCACATACACCCGCTTTTAGGGGAAGCTGCTGAACAGCTAAGGCACCAGGCAGATCCGTTGCCGCAGAGCTCGCTTGCTGATCGTCCGACTGCTCCAGGTCTGGGAAGAACACAAACATCACATTAACGTTCTAATAAGCCACACAGAACCAAAGTAAGTCACTGTAAAACCTCCTGGCTAGCTGCAGTGCTAATCACATTGAGCCAGAACCCGCTAGAGTGCTTCCCATCAGAAAATAACTGCTATACAAGTCAAATTAGAAGCTAAAATTGCAGTTTATGCAGAAATATTTCCCTGAAAAGACACTGCTTATTAAAACAGCAGCGACTAGAACTTCAGCTACGTATAGCTTACGGCAGAGTTAAAATACTGAGACTTTCCTGAAACTCAAACAAATGTTCCTAATTTGATTCAATACCAGGAACACACTTAAAATGCATGACTTACACAAAATTCATCATTTTCTTCTTTCAACTAAATGAAATGAAACTAAACAGTCACAATTCACGTAAGAATAGAAGAGATGACACAGCAGCTTCAGAGAAAACATTTGCTATGAAGTCTGTAAATACCTGGCCCTTCAGACTGCTGTGTGCTCTGAGGTACTGGTGGAGAAAATTCTGGTGCATCAGTAGTAGGGTTTTCCACAACTGGACATATAATAAACCACCTTTTTCCAGTATGCAAAACTAGAGATGAACAGAAAGAAGTAAACACAATCATTTCCACTCCCTGCAGATCATCTGTCAAAACCTAGTCTTAATTTCAATGTTGAGAAAGAAAATCAGAACTTCTGCAGTATTAGCCCAGATTAAATCAATGGCTCCTAATTTGATTCTCACCCCTTCTGGGAGGAAGACTGTGATGCTTTCTGATTCTGCCACATATTTTAAGTTATCTGAAAATTTATTTTCAAGTGTTCATACTTTCAGAAGGATAATAATTACATACATGAAAGTTTTATTAAGAGTATTGAAGACAGTTTTCTCACAATAAAAATTTTGTTAGTTTTGTAAAGTTTATCCAGCTTAACTTTTCCACGACGGAGTTTTTCTAGCTAATATTTCCTTCCACATCTCAAGACCTGGCATACGTAAATGACAAACTAGAACCACAGACACTAACTTTCATTAGTAGAAATATAATGTTATGTTAAAAAAGGCATACTAAGAAAATTATGATGTTTACAGGCAAAAAATAAACCAGATCTTTTGAGCAGAAAGTCCAGTTTAGAGGATTCCCAGTTTCTGCACTTGTCAAAAGTTCTAGGTTATTCTTGCCCTGTCAGCATGGAGCAAATACACAGTACCACATGCAGTAACAAGAATTTTGAAAACCTCAGCAGAGGTTTCATTTTTCCAACCAGCATACACTTAGAGAGAAATAAGGGCCAATTCCTTCCCATTCCATTTGTCTGTAAACCCCATAAGATACGACTTTGTTCACAAGGCCAAGATCCTCCCTGGAAAACCAAAGTAGCTGAAAGCTTATGGGTTAGAAATCTCAGTTAAATTACCAATGCAACAATCTTTTCGCTTTCTCTTGGAAATGTGGTTATTGCTGAGAGAAGAGTATGCTTGCCTCATACCTTCTTCACTCTTCCATGGCTGATTATCAGCTTGTATAATTCAGGGCTTCTCTCAACATTCCCAGATGTTAGATTCATTCCAGGCAGCAAACAGCACGGACTACTGTTACATCCATATTTCTAGATATATTCCCAACCACCAGTAACTGGTGGATTTCTTCCTGAATCTAGCAAAATTCTGCATAAACTCATCACTGCCTTACAACTTCAGATTTAGTTTTTATTCAAAGGCACATTTACCATTTTGTTGATACACAGGTGTCTTCATTTGAGACTGCCGCTTCTCCTGTGAAAAAAACAAAACCAAACAGAAAACAGTAGAAGAACTAGTGTTCTCATATCAATGCAAAAGGAGCAGCATTCCAAGCAGCACTCATTGTAAGCCTTAAGGGAGTAAAAGCACTATTTTTCTAGCTAAGAAATTTTTTTTTAAACACAGGATGTAAAACTTATTTACAGTAGCCAGCAGTTAAGAAAAAAGGAATCAAACTAGAAATCTTTATTTAACATTTCTTACCTCATTCATTTCTAGTCTATCGATATCTTGTTGGGGACTTGTTCCCTGATCAGAACTTCGTTCTCCTTCTGTATCTTCACTGAGCATATCTTCTGCTTTATCAATTATATCTTTCATTTGTTCAATAAATGTCTCTTTTTCACTCTGCAATATGAATTCATTCTCTACCTATAAGGCCACATCAAAATAAAGAGGAAAACAGTAACATTTTGATTAATGTTCCTTTTCCACTATCAGAAAGCTTGGTCAACAAGCACACATGAGACTAAGTTGGTTGAAGCAGCTTGGTGTATTAAGGTACCGCAGGCAGCCGCATCACCAAGCCTTACCATGTAAGTAGCTATTTCCTCTGGCGCATCACCATCCAAATCAAACTTAAAAGTCACCATTTTGTGATTGTGTGTTTCAAGCTGGCACTCCACCATCTTATCCCCCGTGTTACAAACCTGCAGACAAAGATTAACAACAGTTATCTCTGGCAAAGCCAAAGGAATCCTCGAGTTAGCCTCAAAGGGACTGTACTTACATTTAATATGGTCAGTTTTGGCCTGCTGGACTTCTCCTGGCGTGAACGGGCACGTGTAGATTTCTTATGTTTCTTCGAAGACTTTCCTTCTTGTTTTCCACTTCCTATTGCTCCTTCAAAGCTGTCACTCATCTCTTTACCTGAAGCAACATCTGGGCTTATGTAGCTTTGTAAGAGAAAGGAAGAAAACCCTCAAAATAAAACCACCATCACACATGATGGAATTATGCATAGGTAAGATATGTAACAATACAGACTGCAAGAGAAGCACACATCTGCACTTTCGGCTCCAACTGAGCCACCTACTGAAAGATGCTCAGTAAGTGAAGGGAACCACTCCAAGTCAGGCATGCACTCTGGCTACCACACCTACTAAGAAATCACCTATTAACATTTCTACCAATATCACAGGGAAAGTCCCATCGTTTTTAATACATCACTAGATCCCCCTAATCCCTTAACTTCAGGGATCCTTACAGTCCCTTCTCTGAAACTGCACAAGTTTCTATTTTTCTCAGGTTCAGTTTTTCAACTCCTGCCTGTTTGCACTCATAGCAGAAGGTCTAAACAAGGTCAGTCGACGTTTGTCAGAGATAAAGGAAGAGAGCGAGAAGCCAGTAAACATCCCCTAAGAGACTGTCTGTCCTCCCTCTGCAGTTCTCAAGGATCAGAAAGAAGGTTTTATGTCACAATATCCCAGATGACCAGCTAGCAACAGTATATTGGTTTTAGAAGCCAAAACAGTAGCTGCTAACAACCTTATTGTAATATGACATGTACATAAAACATCAACATGCAAGTAATTTGCAGGAAGTTTGCAGTGGTTCATAAAAACCACGTCAGGAAGGAACCTTGTAAGGCCATCTGGCCTATTTATTACCCCAAGGTAAGATCAGCTCTGTCTAAATCAGTCCTCAGAGGTTTGTGTAAACTAATCTTACAAAGCTCCTGTGAGATTTCATAACCTTCCTGGACAATTTATTCCTGTGTTCATTTAGCTATACAGGCATAAAAGAATTTAAGTCTAACCTATGGATCTTTCTCAAGTTTAAGGTTTTTACTTCTTTAACAGCTTTTTTCTACTCCGCAGCTACCTTGTATGTGTCGCTCACGTTAGAAAAGTGAACACGTTTCATGCGTCGGATGTAGTCTAGATCACATCTTTGCCAAAACTGCCAGTCATTTGATTCATTTGCCATTACCCTCCACTCCACAAAAGCGCAACCCAGCTCCAGCACCAAGTTACCTATGCACCTAGAAAAGGGAGACCTCACTCTAAGACTATCTGTGCTACTGCACCCATGACAGCCAGCTTTTCAAACACAACTCTGGCAGAGACAGAATTCAAAAGATGACTGAAAGTTTGATGTGCCTTCCTATGACAGACAAGTTAAAGTGAGTTTGTTTTGTCTATTTATAGCCATAACTAAACTTCAGTCATGAAAAAACCCAGATTTCATTTTCCATGCAATATTTAAAAGCAGCAAATTCTCAGGAAAAAGGGTTCCATTTTAAGGTTATTGGGTTGCATTAACTTGTGTCAGGCTAACGTTTTTGATGGGGTAGAATGAAAACAGTGAGAGAGGCGTCTTCAAAGTTCCTTAACTCATCCCTTCAAGAAAATAGAAGAGGGTCACTAAACTCCTAGCCCCAAAACTTCATAATAAGGACAAAGTTGGTGCAGGCTTCTGCAACAGGCAAGGCATTCAGCTGCTTATGAGTGCACACTATTCCTGTTACCCATAGCCAGTACCTAAGCAGAAGCTGTTGCACAGGAGCAGCAGATGCCTGGGGAGGGGCTGCTGCCCCTGGAGCAGCAGCCACTGCCCCCATTAAGCCTCTCTCCAGTCCAGCAGGAAAGCCTTCCTCTCCAGGACTCTTCCTCACTGCTTCCTCTAACCTTGCCACTTTCACCTGCCTGGTTCCGCACTTAGAAGCGGAAGGGAGAGCTGGCAAAAACTGAAATTCACTTTTGTTTCTCAGCAGTGCTGAGCTGGCTCTGGGGGTTATTTGTTGTTACTTCTGTCATTAGCAATACTAGGCTTGAACGTGGTTTCGAGTACTGCAAATCCACAGAACGGGCTTTGGCCATGTGTTCTAACACTGGTAATGACACCTCTTAGTGACTCAACACATAACTCACCAATACACCATTCCCTGTAATATACCTGGAGGAAAATCATTATAGAAGGTGATACAGGCATACCCAGTTTATTCCCAAAGAGGGGATACGCAGTTATACCAGTATAGCACATTTTACAGATCCAACAGCATCAAAACTGGGGACTGTACCACTTCAGTTATCATAACAAAAAGAGAAGTTACATGCTGGAATGAAAACTGTTGTATACACATCAAAGGCTTGGATGCAGCACCCAAATTCAAGAATTAAGAGCAGGAGGAGCCAAAATAGGCACACGGCACAATGAACATTTGCAGCTTTCTCCCTAGATGTGCACCCTTCCATCTTCTCCTGGTCATCAGCTCCTGTTACGCTTCTCTCAGCAAGGCAAAGGCCAGGTATTTGGCCCAACCTTGTGAAGAGAGAGAGAGAGAGAGGGAAAACAGCATCCAGAAAGAAGTAATTTCTTATGCCAAAGAGATTATAATGATACCTTTCACAGCTCTGTGACAGAGTTTGAAGTTTGTCCTGTATTGCCTGCTCCTAAAATATAAGAAAAAGTCGTTTAAGTAACAGCAATGTATTCGCGAATGAAAAACATTTTGAAAAAAGGTTTTGCTGCTGAGACATTAATAATCCTAAACCACCCTGTTTAACCAACTCTTGCAAGTCAAAGGAATAAATGTCCCATTTTATCCTCCCAGCATTCCTGCTGTCCAAAGCACTGATATCTGTGCACAAACACTTTTAAGAAAGAGCCACTAATCTGCTAGTTTCCTTCTGCTGTCACTAAAAGAGAAGAGGTAGTGAAAGAAACCCAAGAGTTCTCACCACAGCAGAACAACTTGATTGCAGGGCAAATCCACATCAACACCTACCTAATTCTATTTTGAATGGATATAATGTGTAAGCTAATTTGTTTCACTACTTTGTATGATTTCCTGAAATATGTTACATATTTTCATTGTAATCGGCTTATTATGCAAATTTCTGGGGAACATACACACAGAAGATGAAAATTCATCAATTAAAAACAAAGCCCTCACATCCTGTTCTCTTGCTCTCTACACAACTGAGATTTTCCCTAAAAGCTTCTCTTTTCACTGATTGCAATGCTAGGACAGGCACTGATAGTGTGACTCACATCGAGTAGGCCTCTTTCCACAGAATTTGTGATGATGATGCTACTGGTCCAACTGTAGCAAACTTAGCACATATGTACACAGACACACACACCTGTGTGCGTATATAATTGTATGTATACACACACACATCAAATATATTAATATATATAACTTTATATATATTTATATATTTACAAATATGTCTATGAATTCATTCAGTAGACACACAGCTAGAAACAAGCAGCTTGACTGCCATTACTACATCTTAATACCGAAGCAGCTGATAGACTGGAGTTAAAAGCTTAGCAGTTAACCAGTCAACCCCACTCATTGCTTATAAGTCCACACATATGCCATGCCAAGCTTGACTGCAGTTTCAACAAAACTGCTAAATTAATGAACAGTGAGAACACAGACATAACATATCTAAGTTTTAGTAATGCACTTGATCAATTGCCTTATAAAAATCTCATTTGCCTGGTCAATTCAGATTGGTTTGGAAGTGTGTACTGTCACACATTTAAACTAAAGATAAGAGAAAAACATTATGGCAGAGTAGCAACAAAATGCAGTGTTTCAAATATATACAGATATGAAACTCCTCCTACACCCAAGAAAACCTTAGCAATGTGTCAAAATCAGCATGGGGAGCACATTGATCAATCTGACCATCCTATGCTATGGGACTGATTTCTTAAATTGAAAGAGAAGGGAGTTCACTTACAGATAAAATATGAGAATGAATTTAGCAAAACAGTAGTTAAATGTTCCTGGGGACATCACAAAGTGACAGGACAGACATGTGCCTCAGGGGGAATGGATTTCTCAGGTAATATAGGACAACTCACATCCCCCATATCACACTGTGCAGTAGCAATGAGATTTATTCAGATTTCCAGAATCTCTAATGTGATGGACCTTGCACTCAAGGCTGTAGGCTTTGGCATCAGCATTGAACCTGACATGAGCCATGCATACAGGAAGAAAGCAGTTGGAGAAACACCTTGAGTAAGGAATATGCCTGACACAGGCTTTACTTGTGGACTCTGCAAGTGAAGCTCTATAGATGGGTTCTACCATTTCTGCTGTATCTAACCTAAAGGATACAGAAATTGAGCAGGAAGTGTTGTACATCATAGCATGGATATTCATTTGACAAGAATTAGACTGCCTCTAGAAGGACAGGCAAAAATGGGGAAGTAGAATCTAGATTTAGTGCTAGCAGCATCCTTCCTGAACATCTTCTGGAAGAGGAGTTAAGCGATATCTCTAATGAGATTCATAGGCTGTATTGTGTAGTCAAGGCATGCAACAAATGCATGAGAGCATGGGCAAACCCCAAAAATATTTAGTTTGAGAAGACAGAAACTGCTACTTTGAGAAGAAAGGCAGCTCAGAACAGAGAACCTCAAGATGAACAATTCTGAAAGCAGAATTGCTGAGGGACATTTTCATTCACAAGTGGAGAACAAATTAGACTTATGTAGTGAAATCTGGTACAAGTGCCCAAACCTTTGTTTTGCTTTGCTTATGGATATCTATTAAAAAGCTGAAGAGAAGGAAACATTCTGTGACATTCTGTCAAGACTGAAGGTTAAACAATTATGGGAGTGAAAGGAAAAGTCAGAATAGCAAACAGGAAGAGCTGACAGTTTTAAAGAAAAACAATAAAATGTATCTTGCTTATATGACCACTGAAAATCGGGAATGCCTACGAGTATCTGAAGAAACAACAGTCTCAGGGTTAGACGAGAATTCAGCCAATACAGGAGACAACACTAAATGAAATGGGAATAAGGTTCAAGCTGAGGACCATGAAGAGCTTTTACATCATGAAGAACCAGATTATGAAGCATTTTTTTATGGCAAATGATAGTTGGTTGCACAAGGGCTGAAGACATTTAAAACAAGACTGGACAATACCTGGATGAAACTCTACAGAACAGCTTGTTACTGACCCACAGCACTTGGAAATAATTTTATTCTCCATGTTTGTACTCAGCTATGGACAAAGAGGTATTTAGTCCTGTTGCCTCATTACTTCAAGGAGACAATTCACAAGGTACAACATGCAGTTTCCAGTTTCATTTGGAACAGCCAATTATTTGCTGACTGAGTTGTTAGCATCTAGGACAAGTGGCTCTATATGGCAAGGGGATCATCTCCCTTGTGAAATAAGCCCATTGTTTCACAAAGGAGTAAGAAGGTTAAGGGTGAGGCTGGTGAGTTACTTCGGAGGAAACTGCTCTACCTCTTGAGATGTCTCTGTGACCGCCTGGACAGCTGAGCAGGGGGCTGGGAGCTGCTGACCCAGCAGCTGGGAAGGATCAGGCTGAGGCTGCAGCAGACCAGAAGGCTGAAGAGGCAGACAGGGATCTATAGGGACAGGCGGACTAGCTGTAGCAAGGGTGCCATGGATCTGTGAAGTGCCTTCTGGAGCGATGTGGGGAAGCAACAGTTCAGGCTGCAACTGCAAAGGTGGTGACATGACTATCGAAGGTTGCACAGGCAGCTGGGCTCCAGCTTCCAAAGCATACTGAGTAAGTCCGGTCATCTGCTGTAACACAACAGACAGCTATTAAAACAAATCTCTAGACTGCTTGTAACTTACATGACACAGTGTTAAAGCCACCGGAGTTCACGAAGGATTACAACTCTGCAGTGAGACAGTGTGTGTGTGGCCTCTGCATGGAAAGGTAACTACCTACGAGTTTAAACTTGCTTTGAAACAACCAAATAAAAATCTAAGGATTCTTCTTATATAATTATGACCATACATATGTTGCTCGGGCACTACTTAATTTGTAGAAACAAAGCCACATGTTGCTAAGAAATTAAAATCCTGTTTGCTCTGCTTTCAACAAGCCTGCAATGTCCATGCAGAGAGAAATATACTCTACCCATAAACTAAATCAGGATTTTTAAAAAATATGCTATATATGTAGAACCAGTAGCTGCTATAGACTGCACAATTAACTATTTTACTGAATATATATCATTGTCTTATGGAACACATTGTTTTTCACATTGTTTAAACACTGAAGACAACTTAACTCTTGACATTCTAAGCACCAAGCTCCCAATCCTGCAAATACTTCCTGGTGTTATGCACACAGAGAAAGTTTCATTCCTCTCAGTGGATTTCTTCAGTGCATTAAAATAACCCATGTGCATAAGTGTTCTGTGGGAACTGGACCGATGCAATTAGATGCCAACTACCTTAGAGACTACGTTGTTATTCTACATAAACGTACAACTCAAAAGAACTGTTAAGAACAGAACATTCTCCTGTTAGGTACATCATGTATTTATCCAAGTGGACTGGGCCTATGGGAAGAGGAAAAAAGGAAAGAAAGGAAAATCTGGAAGAAAAAGGGCTTTTTAGTACTAGGTAAATTTTTACTTTTTTCAAGTATCACCAACCTAGAGATTTAGACTATTTGAAGAACACGTTAAAGAAAATGTCCAGACTCAGGTGAAAACTAGGCCACAAAATTTCATTACTTCATGTTCTCTGCAGATTCTGGATATGAGCCGAAATTATTCCAGGTTTTAATGTGGATAAAAATAAAGATGCCATGTGCTTCACAACACAACAGTTACATGACTGCCTAAGTGGAGGTTCTTGGAACAGCTAGAATAATTCACAAAATGTTTCAATATACAATTTTCCTGGGCAAAACTAAAGTCAGAGATGCTATACATCAACAGCCAAAACTGCACTTTATTGGAAAGCCTTTATTTACAGAAATCTCTCTCCATTAAAAGTACTTTTAAACACTGAATTATGTGTTTCTGAATATTTCTCTGCACTTACCCATTTTGTTTGCAATAACTACTTTATCCAAAAGATATTGTTATGCAATTATTCCATACATATTTGGCAGATAATGACTGTGTCAGGACAGTTTGGGAATATCAGTTCTCCGGTTTTGGTGTTCACCGTGCTTGCTGTGCTTATCGGGCCTGATTCCATTCCCTCTAAAGCCTTTGGAAATGCTAATGAGCTCTGTGGTAGCTGTCTCAAGCTCCATGTTGCCTATATTTTCCACAAACAGTAGTTCTGTGCCAAATATACAGCATTTTAAAATGATGTACTACTATGAAGATGCCATGATATGGCAGGTTGAAATGGGATGTTATGAATTTTAATCAATGTCATGGTAACGTGCCATAGTAGAACACAGATTTTCAAGAATGTCATTATTAGCAGATTTAACCTCTCTCCTGCTTGGGTTGAGCTGCA
Source organism: Rhynochetos jubatus (assembly GCA_027574665.1). NCBI lineage: Eukaryota > Metazoa > Chordata > Aves > Eurypygiformes > Rhynochetidae > Rhynochetos > Rhynochetos jubatus. Next base: position 24,509,517 of record CM050658.1, read on the forward strand.
TTTCATGTTGTCATATCACAGATGTGGCAACAGAAGTATTTACAGACTCTGTCAACAAGTCCTGAACCAGTTCTCTTGTAAATAGAGCTAATATTAGAATCTCCATGTTGTGCTTCATTTCTTTTAAGGGGGAAAGGGTCTGCAGCTAGCATCCATTCTTGTCTGATAGACCTCTTCCATGCAGTTTTCTGGAGCTGTTTGCAAATGGCCATTTCCCTTTGCTGTTTTAAAGCAGTTCTACATCAAACAGACTCTATTGCTCCCGCCAGCTCACCCTATTTTGCCATGAGCACACAACAGCCTCCCCATCACATATGGATAGGAGCAAAGGCATCAACAAAGCTACTGTCATGGCTCGGCCTGTTCTCCTGCCACAGGAGAACAACATGCTTCTTTCATATTGGAAATGGGAAAAGAAAGAGGGAATTCAAGAAGTGCTCATCTGTTCACTTTGCAAAGCCTGCTGGATTATTCTCTATAGCCTTGATAGTTACCCATCCCTGGATTAAGGCCTCACCTGCTCCACCTGACTTCACAGCTCCAGCAACTGCTTCCAGGACCGAGGTCGAGTAGTTAACAAACCACCTTAAGAGCAAGGAAAAACACCTCCCCACTGCGTGTTTCCAAGGGAGCAAGCTCCAGGAACACCTGCATTTGGCAACCACCCTAGGGTCTACATCGACGCAGCCCCACGCCCTGTGGATTACCTGGTGACCAGCCCCATGCGCAGACAGAGTCTGTTCTGAAGGATGAATTATGCTTGGCTGAAGTGACTGAGGAGGTAGAGGTTGCTGCGGCTGGGACACTGCTTGCGTGCTCTGCGTGTGATGGGGAGAGGGTGCTTCGCTCTGAATGATCTGCTGGAAGGTGGTCTGGTACATCTGCTGCTGGGGGAGCTGCGGCACCCCGTGATGCGGTGGCAATGCTGGCACTCCTGGCGGAGCCACAGCAAGCAATGGTATTGTAGCAGCCGACATATTTGGCACTATTGTTTGGCAGGGCAAGACCAAAGAAGCCACAGTTGTGTGAGGAAGATTGACTGCCTGCATGGGGAGGGCAGGGGAGTTTGGTGCCATAGGCAGCGTGGGGTTCATGGGGAGGCTGGGTAAAATCACAGCTGGAGCAAAATACTGAGAAGGAGCAGGTATGGGGGGCACATTTGCAGCAGGTATATCAGAGAGGTTTGGAGGAAGGCTGTCAAGTCCTGCCAGAGGAGTAATTGCAGGAATGACAGGAAACTGAGGAATCTGAAAAAAATAATATCACATAAATTGCAAGTGCTTTCACTGCTGGTACAAAGTAGTTTCATTTGCCATACAAGTATGTAAAAATCAATTGTGCCACGATATCTGTTTGTTAATCACTTCCACTCATTTCCTGAGGTAGTTTTTACACAGTAGTAAAAACCAATTTATGCTTAAATCATTAGAAAAAAAAGAAAGTATTTCAGGGGACACACACATTTTTTTATACCTTAGAAGCTCAAAGCTATTTTTAACACTAGCTTGAAGCCTTCAAGCAACGTATTAATTAAAAGCTGCTTTCATTTTAATAGAAACGACAAGGAATCAGATCAGACAAAATGCAAAACTCCGTAAGACAATTTAAACCCCTTGTCTTTAAACAGGCTGGCTGCAACCCAGGCAGCACAGGAGATCCCACAAAAGGGGTTTTAGTCAAAACCTCCTAGTGATGTAGAAGACCATAATCACACCATCATGATGGAAGCAGCTTGCTTCTTGGCGCAAGCTGCTTCACATCATGGTGGCTGTCACTAGCCAATATGCTAATAACACCAAGAAACCCTTCCAGGCCAAGGAAAGGGTCCATCCCTGCTACTGGAAACAGATGAGAGCTAGGGAGGGCAGCGGGTGGGTGGTGGGAAAAGTGAAGTCAGGAGCTCAGAAAAAGAAAAAATGGGCAAATTCTCATGCTCTCAAGCCTGGAATGGGGAAGAGAATATGCCAGAGGGAAAGGTGGGGGGGGGAAAAAAAAAAAAAAAAAAAAGCATTTATTGCAATTTTGTAACTGCCATTAACTGGATTCTCTAGGCATGACACAGGATTACTCACAAAGGAGATTTTTTGCTTCAAAAAAACAAACAGTAAAGAAATACACAGGAATTAGATAAAAGCTGTATTTTTATGGACTAATTAAATTGGCATTCATTCAAAATAGCCACACAAAAACTGCAAATCATGTTAATTATTAGCTGGAAAGCTTTACTCAAATGGATGTATTCCCAAACAGTTTACAAAGATGTTACCTGGGAAGGGGCCACTGATGGAAGCTGTGGCACAGTTGAAATCTGAAGGGGTTTTAGTGGTGTGCTGCTACCTGCCACCTGAGAGGTCTGGGGCTGATACTGGGGTAACAGATGGGCTGCAGGCTGGATTGGGCAAACTGGCTGGCTGGCGAGCACCTGCTGCAGGGAAGCTTGCTGTGATATGGGCTGCTGCTAGGAAAGAAAAGAATTAAAAAAGGTTACAGCCTATTACAAAAACAGTTCGCTGGACATGGCTACCCGTTTCTCTCTAGCTCAAGCCACACAGTCAGAACAGAACAATTACTTGGAGTAGGGACAGTTCATAGAAAGGAAGGGTGCTCCTAATTAAACACTATACAAGAACCTATGTTTAACACACATTTAAATGCAAGATACATTACCTGAAAAAACAAAGTTAACTGTCTTGGAAAGGTTATTTGTAATGACTCAGACTCTTTAAATCCCAGGGATTGTTCTAGTTGGCCCTGTAAAATGCCCACCTACTAAATTAAAAGATTCCTACTATGCAGATTATACCCAGACAGCTAATCTTGACATTCAAAAGCTGACTCCATAACATAGCAGGCATTGAAATATACAACACTTATTATCCAAGACATGACTGAAACACACTATTTATAGTAAAAGCTAGATCCCAGTTATTTCTGAAGTGCTGTATTAGCAATATGGCAGCCAAAAAAGCAGTTTTACCCTTCCAGGGAAAACAGTGACCCCTGGCCTGCCACATTCTATACAGAACAGAAATAAAAAGCTGCACTAAAGCTGTAGATAATCACTTAAACTTTCACATTCTTCATGCTACCGGTATCTCCTTCAGTGACTAATGCTGAAAGTACTTCAAAATAATCTTTTGTTTCAAAGTGTGGCATGAAAAGCACCATGTTGGCTCTGGATTGACCTACTTGGGACCACAGGATTGATAGGTTCTATCTGCTGCAGGGTCTGGGTGAAGCAAACACCATGCCCAATAGTCAAAATGTAACCTTAAGATGAATAGTCAAGCATTATAATCATTCATCTTCATCACTTCCAACATAAATCAGTATCAGTAATATTTTGCTCTGCACTTTTTTCCTTCACTTTTTTTCAGGATACTTAGAGATTTTTAGGTATTAATACAATAAAACTGTAGAAGATGTATCAAACCAGCAAGATGCCATCTGCCCTTAAATAGCTAAAATTCAATCACAACTGCTAAATTTCTGGTACAAGGATCAGTGAACAAAAGAGTATTTGGCAGCTGGTACTGAGTATCCGGGATGAATACACTGAATACCACAGGCAGTAGAAGACACACTGGACGCAGCATTGGACAACCCTGTACAGCACTAGCTCAGCTCCTGTAGCATTTTAGTCCTGCCTGAGTATTCATCTTGCCACATTAAAGAAAAAATATGACATGGTTCTTTATTGCAGTCTCTGCCATTCCAGGTTTTGGGAAACCAGGGGCATTTATTCTATTAGAATCCCACACTCAAAGGGAATGGCACCACAGATGCAAACAGGCAACTCAGCAGGAGCTGGCCTGGCACTGGTGATGAGACAGAGCAAACAGGTGGGGAGGGAGCTCACCTAAGGCATCAGGGACCCCACTTGTCCCACAGCATGGGCTCTGCAGCACAGGAAACTCCTGCCAGTTCTGACCCAAACGTGGGAGAACAGTCACATGGAGACAGAGCTGGGCTGCAGCTAACAAACCTTGCCAGCACCCAAAGCCAGCTCAGGTATCTTAGCATCCTGGTGTGGGTTAATCTGCAGCTCAGACATGCTGCCCACAGATAACAGGATTGAGCACACAGACATGGGCTGTTCAACTCACCTTTGACTCAAGAGGATGCTGTGTTAAAAGCAGAAAAGTTACACGCATGGAACTAAGCACCTTCCTAACGCCTACATTGCCAACTCAACTTGTGCTTTACAAAATTCTTGTGAATAGCATGAGGCACAGTGAGGAGAAAATATCCAAATTAATTATGCTAACTTTGCCTCATTATAACCTTAACATTATAAACACAGATACCCAAACTGGGAAAAAAAAAAAAAAAATAAAAGGAGAGATGTACCACTGATCCAATGTGTCTGAGTCATCAGTGTATATCCACACAAGATCAATACATTTCATTCCATTAGGCAGATGAATTTTCTCACCCTGATTGCCCATTCTTTTGGTGACCTGCACTACCATTTGTTTTCAAAAGCCTGCAAATCTCCCCTGTTCATGGAATCATGCCTGGAGACTCTGGGAACACCAGACCTACTTCTGTCTGAGGCACACAGGTACTCTGGGAAGTCTTGCACAGAAACTTTACCATTTTACCTATTTCTGTAATAACAACACCACTGTAGACAGGCAGTCTTTTACTGGGCTTCCTGGCAATATTAGAAAACAAAGACAGACTAAATCCTCTTACTATCAGGGTTAGAATTAGTTCAAGAGACAGCAATACTATGAGGAAAGGGCATGTGACAGAAATTGAGCAAGTTGGGCAAATACTGTATTCCAAAGCAGCATTTACTGATGGAAAAAAATAAACATCAGATTTTGAACTGTCAGCATAAAGCTCCAGAGGCCACTAGAGAGATCTGTGCAACCGGTGAGGTCTTACATTTGTATAAGTGTAAAATTTTTTGCTGAGAGAAACATGAGAATAACCCTGCCCATGAGGAAAACTACCAACATATGTCAAAACTTCCCAGAAGAATAAAGCATGTGAAAGAAGTGCAACCTGTGGGATAAACGTTGATAACTAAGAAGGTCTGGAGCAGTATGCTACATGCCAGTCAAAGTATAGTTACTCTCCAGCCCCATCAACAGCTTCTACTGAAGGGAGCCAAGCTTTTGGTAGAATGACAAAAATGAACCACGAGTTACCTAGTCATACCAGTCCATGGCTGCATTCCTCACAGGCAGATACCACCTCTGCACAAGGACCTGCCCCTCGGCTGCTTGAGAGGTGTTCCTTTGAGGAACACAAGCTGGGGGGCTTTGATAATTTAAAATGCACAAAGAATTACTATTCAGAGAGAATGTAAAGCTATGGCTGGATGTCTGTACTGAACTCTACTTAACACACATGCACAGCTCAAAAAGCAGCATTGCTGAGGATTTAAAGACAACTGACACCAGGCAAAAAGAGTCTCTTTCTAACCTTAGAGAAAGGAGGTGTCAAATAATACCACAAAATTAATAAAAAACTATTCCATTTTTAAGAATCAAGGTAGTACATTGAAATCTATGCAAGGTTTCAACCTGAAGCAACAACAGAAGTCTTACACTACATCAAGATGTTCTGAGGTCATCAAGATGATGACTGTCCTCAAGCTGGTCACTCTTCCATCCCTTAAACCCAACACCCTTTCCCCATCCCTAAGACTCAAGTGGCAGTTCAGTAGTTTCAAACACCTCAAACTTGGTAAGGGTATAGGTTGGAGCAGAGCATGGGTAAGGAATGGGATGAGGAAAACACTTTTTGGCAGCAATAAAGCTCTTACCTGTTGGCTGGACAGCACTGGCTGTGGCTGCCCCAGCTGTAGGGAGGCCACAGTGGTGGACTGGACAACAGGGAATGGCATCACCGCCTCCTGGTAGTGCTGGGGCCGCTGGGACAGCACCGCAGGCGCAGCCGGAACCACCGGGAGGCCAGGCTTTAGAAAAGAGCAACCCACATGTTAAGGGCCTCTACAGCTCTACATCAAGAATGTAATTGCAAGTAAATAGTCTTGGTTCAAAACAGAGAGGTAAAAACCTATAAAAAATAATCTGGAAGGAATGGAAAGTTACTTAATCTAAAAACATGAAAAACTCAGCAAATTCTAAATAAGACAACCAAAGTACATTTTATTTCTTTCTGGAAGCAAGTGTGCAGACCAGTAAAACCACTGAAAGCACATACACAGTGACTGAGAATATAGCAACAGCAACAATAGGCTGTTAAGTGGGTGAAACAGAAATGTGTCTTCACAAATATTTTATAATTTCATAAGTAGTCTTTACCTTTCAAAAAAGCAGGTGGTTTACTTGAACGGTACACCAAGAAAACAAATAGAGAAATGAACAAATTAAAACCACAGTGGAAGTGAAAAATGAAAAAATTAAAAGAAATTCAAGTAAAGTTTGTAACCACAGCAGTTCTTCAAAACTGCAGCTCGAATTAGATAAAAAAAAAATCAGTATGTCAGACTGAGGCTCATAAGCATAAAAAGAAAACCTACTACAGCTCCAGTTACGTGCTTGTTATCTTGGTAACTATCTTCCAGATGAAGACAGATTTTTCTTGGAGAATGGAAGGGTTTGAATCAGACTTGTTTCCTGTGTTTGTTCAGATTTTCAAACCTTGGAACTTAGGTACAAAGTTATCACAGGAAGAAAAGCAATATGGAAACTATCAGAAAATGAAAAGCTATGAGAAATATTTTGCTCGTGAAGATTATTATCTTTCCAAACCCTCAATCATGAAAAGTGTCATGCATTTAGGTTAAAATACTGAAACCTATCCACAGAAAGAGTGAGTCTGCTCTAAATGAGTATGCTGCACAGCTCAATTTAATAAAAAAATAATCTGCTCAAGATGTGTCTTTTTAGTGTTATATTTAGAGTAAAGCTAGTGCTTCAGATGAACAAGAAACGAGGAAGGATACATCCCAGGAGATGTATAGCACATAGAAAAGCTGGTTTCCGCAGTGGAGGGAGCTGGCTGCAGATGCCAAGGAAGATCCTCCCCCACCCACCCCTGCTTCAGGTAAATGGAATCATGTTTCAATCATTCACAAAATACAGTTCTTAACTTCTTGCAAGCATTTTGGAAAATATAAGGTAAAACCAGGGAAAAAAACCAATTCCCAAGTACATAGGGTAAATCTGGATCAAGCAGAAAAAGCACATTGGTCCTGGATTTCAATTTTTCTTCTCAAGTCAAATAAAGGATGAAAAAGAAAAAAGTTAACCTACCACATCATTACTGTAATTTTTACTAGGCAGGCTGCTTCCACTGCTTGGGGTAGCTGCAGTCACCAGCTTGCCTTCCACCAGCAGTGCTTTGCTAGCATACACTTTACAACAGGGCTGGGACCATCTGGGCATGTTGGCTTCTCTGCCATCAGAGGATTCAGAAGGCAGAACATTTTCTGCAACTATTGCAGATCTCATGGGAGAACTGGTCTTTTGGCTAATTATGCACTGTAAAGATTCGTGTAACAGAGGCACATCTAAACTTCTGCCACTTGGCCTGCTTATGTGGGAAAGAGGTGGAGAGACAGTTTTCTGGGACTTGGCTACCTGGGGAGTAAGCACTTTCAACAGGCATCAAGACCTGACAAGACTGCTGAGGAAACATTAGCTCCGTAGGGTTTGCAGAGGTCCCCAGTACCACCAGTGGTGATGTGCTTGCTGCCTCTTCTCTAGTTCGTGGGTACATGTTTTCCTCTCCAGGTGCTTGGGGAAGGGATGTTGCATTTAGAGTCAAAGCTGTGACAGGGTCCCTCTGGTAGTGAAAAGCAGCATGAGCACTGCCTGCTATGTGTGATGGGTACAGGCTGGAACCACTAGAAGCACCTGATGATTTACGCTTGCTCGCATGTGTTCGTTCCTGCACCAGTAATTCCATTAATTGCTTTCAGTCAAGGTCATAACAGCACAAAAGCAGGAGCAAGTGTGAATTTCTGACTGGGCTACCAGTGCCCGATTTTGGAGCCTCAGTAATGGATGTATGTCACCAACCCTGTGCAAAATTAAATCCAAACCCAGAGTCAGAAAGGCAGCAACTGGATGTGTGACCTTTGTCACAACTGGAAGAAACAGACCCAAAAGCCTCTTGAACAAATGAAGGAAGAATTAACGTGTGGCTATACTGACAGTGAAGAGAAACAAACAGAACAGTTCTCAGATGCATACATGAGTTTAAAACTAATTATTGCAAAGCTACTAATGTAGTTTAGCAACAAGGGATAAGAAGCTTTTTTTACTGAAAGTATGACAGCTGCCAGTGAAGCATTTCTTCATAATGGCAAATATAACTAGCCATACTCCATCTCCTAAAGAACACATTTCAGATCAACTAGAAATGTATTACTACAAGCAAGTTACCAACGATAGAGGTGGGTGAGGAATATATAAAGCAAGCCCTGGAATCCACAGAGACTGAAGAGCCCTTCAGTATGATCAATGTATCAACGAGCCCTTAAATATGATCGAATACACAAAATGGTTTCAAAAGCTTACTTACTCCTGAGGGCTGCTGGTAGTGCCCCAGCTGCTGAAGGCTATGAGGCACAGCCTGGCTCTCGCTCAGAGGTGGGCTGTACACCCGCTGGATAGCAGGAGGTACTGGGTCAGGCAGAGATGAATAGATGACACTTTGCTGGCTGCTTTGGGAATCTGAATAAACAGTGGACCCCTGGCCACTGTCAAATGTGCTGTCGGCTGAAAGAAGAATTTTCTTATTAAAAGCTCAACAAATCCAAGCATTCAAGTAATGATTTTAGAGCAAGGTCAACACTGGTTTATGTAATTGGCATTTTTACTACCTTAGTGCTGTCCATTATATAAATAAATTATACAACGCATGTTATTTTCTACAAAAGGCACAATTGCTTCTCTTGAGCCAAAACACATCCCCATGGATTTCTGTGCACGATGGTATTTTAGACACATTGATATTTCCTTCAAAGAGCATAAGGTTGACATTAAGAATTGCAGACATTTATAGATTTTGTAGGATGAAAGGAAACGAAACCCCAATTGCAATGTTCATAGCAGATCATGGAGTCTTTTTAGAGTTCAGTCTCCCAGGGCTGCACTGACTTTAGCACTCTATTAGTAGCACTAAAAATTACAAAAATCTTTGTTGTATGCTTTATTAGCTTAGTAAATCATACCCTACTTGAGTGCGAAGAATAATAAAAAATAATTTCAAGGTTTGCAGTGATTCAGGAGTACCATTCAGAAGTTCTCATGCAAAGAGTTTGCCCAACTAACCTGCAGAAATGCACAGCTGCAGGTACTGGGCAAGCATTGCACCTTTTGTCCAAGTGGAATAAAACCGTACCACTGAGTATTACTGATTTACAAATGCCTTTTCACAAATTTTGAAGCCTGTAAAGTACAGATGCTCAGTTCTTCTTGAGCATAAGCTACTGTTTTCTTCATCTGAGAAATGAAGTGAGACAATCAAGACTGCAGCTGTTAAGTAGCTTGTAAGAGATTTTAAAACTGAAAGAAAACTAACACAGTTACAAAAAAATCCCAGCTTAAATTACAGTTAAGTTTACAGGCTATTTCTTTTCCTGACACTTTCCACCTTTTTTCCACCCTCCAAAAGTTGGACTTATTTGACTTTTAAATAACAAATTCATTTCTAATAGCATCAGAGATGACATTTCTCCTCAGTATTCAAACTATCCTTACAACTGATTGGGGGTTTTTTTGTGGTTGGTCCAGTTTTTGGGGGTTTGTGTTTTTGTTTTGTTGGGGGTTTTTTTTTGTTTGTTTTTCAAAATTGAACTGCCCTCTACACTCAGCTCGTTTCTAAAAAGAGTCAACATGGCCCTGCTCTAAGGAAGGCAGGGATTTCTGTTGCATATATGCTTCCATTTTATTACAAACAATTATTTAAGACCTCAAAGGGGAAAGCAAAAAAATGACAGAGTGCTGAAGTAAAAGCTGTGAGTTAATCTCAGGTGTTTATAGAACAACATGCATTACACATTAATTTAGATTTTTACATTTGACCAAAGATTATTATATGAACTGGTAGAAAAGTAATTTACAGAGGTCTTAGGCCTAACATCATTAAGAAAATCTCTAAAGATACCTGATCATGAATTGTTAAACGATACCAAGTATTGGTTAAAAGTTTAGGACTAGTAAATAAACTTGGGGGGTTGTATTTAGTAAAAAATTCTGCCAACTCAGCTCCAACAGAAACATGGGAAGCACAAGTAGCCTCATTGTACTACTGGAAACAAAGATTTCTCAAAAGGAATTCGATAGCATGAAGTATATGATCCAAAAAACCTGAATGAGATCTATTTAGCTTCAGAAAAAGTGCTTTGCAAATACTGCAATATTCTGAGAGTTATGCAAGTATGGCCTTTTCTCATATCTTGTAAAGTTTTATTTTCTGGTAGAGGCATGCTTGGTTATTTTAGTATTCAAGGCAGACCTCTATAGCAGTTTGTACAACACCTGAATTAAAGCAGCAGCTGTCTCTTTGCTAAAGATAATGCTTCTGTTTTACTGTTCTGGACTTTTACGTAAGCGTATTTAAATTGAAGATGCAGTATGATAATAGTTTAGTAGCAAAATACATCTATCACATTTTATCAGAAAAATTGGCTAGAAAAGAACACATAATTTCAAACCTTCCAAGCTAAAATTATCTAGCAACATTGCCTTCAAGATGCTTAAAAATACAAATAAATTTATTTCAACACCAGAGCTTGACTCAGCAACAAAGGTTGATTTTATGGGACAGAGACATTAACAAGTTACTTAAAGCCACTATTTCCTCACACCTTGCTGCTTGCTGGAGATAAGTCTGATGCTCAGAAATAAAACAAAGAAACAACAAGCTCTGCAGGCAAAGCCAGGAAGTATCTTATTCGGAGACAGACTAAAATCAGAGCTCGGAATTAAAACAGTAAATCCAACTGTCTGGGAACAGCCCAGTGATCACTCTTCAATCAGCCCCCAGCTGAACATAAAGAGCTGGCAGATCACTACCTTGTACCTACCAGGGCCTGGACCCTCCCATAATGAAGATCAAACCACCTCCTTGCTTCAAGCCCACCAGCTCAGGATGAAACAGAGCGCTTGGTGGACAAAGAGAGCACCTGCATCATGACCTAAGGACCCCAATAATAATTACAGTGTCAACCCACAAGGTCTGGTGCTCCCAACGTGTGTGACCAAACCACAGTTGATATTTCCCATAAAACAGGGAAATCGAATTACCTCATCTAACATTGAGATGGTCTTTTTTCTGCTGTAGACCTTTGCATGGCCTCACAAGCCATAAAGAGTAACTTGCAAAACACAGGAAACTGCAGCACTTCGGTTTCAGCAAGGTCTGCTTTTGAATAAACATCTCCACATTGCCAACATCATCTGAAAAAGCAACCAGTTGCTCTGACCAGCTTGGTGCCAACTCAACTTCTGCAGGCTCTGAAATTGTCTTTCGCACACACTTAGTGTTAATCCTACTGTCTGCCACAGAAAACATGTATTTCCTGTGTCTAGCAGCAGGTCTCCTTGCTTTTCTATTTACAACTATATTACATTTTCTGCATTTACTGCTGCTGAAGGAGGAGGTCCCTCTATATGACAGATTTTCTTTAAACTATTTCTTTCAAAACTGTCATGCATCTGTCCAAGACACTTCCATTCTTTGAGCTACTGTGCAAAAACCTGCATGGCAGCTCACCTCACTGCTGAGCTCAGATTATCACTGACTTTTGCCCATGGACATTCACCACTGTGTGCACACAAAACCAACACAAGACTTACATGCAACAGATGTGACGCTGGTGGGTAGGTTCTGCTGAAAAGGGTGCTGGTCTGCTTCAGGCTCCTCTGACTCTGATAGAACATGGTGACCAGTGTGAGAAAGATAGGTGACTTGGACTTGTTGTGCATGCGGCATCTTCAACTGCTCCAGACATTCAGAGTCCCGACGTTCCTCTGACTGCATCCTTGGCCAAATTCTCTCTCTTCTCCATAGTATTAATGCTACTCTGTCACGTATTGACTTAGCAACTATCTTGAGATCATTTTCGTGAAAAAATCCAGAGTCAATCTACAGAGGAGGCACAAACTTAGGAAGATTATATGCACATGCATGGGCACACACACACATGTATTATTTGAATCTCTTCCTAACAGAAAACAACAGTTTGAAATAACCTGAATTACATATTTATTCCTCATAAGAGGAAATCAAGAGCTTGATTTTTTTTTTTAAATAAAACTTCTATCCCTAATGCATTTTAAAACAACAATACGTAATTTTTAAGACCTGAATATATATTGGGTCAATTTATTCACCTGTTAACATCCACTGAGAAGAAAGCCAGTTTAACTGCAGTTGGGGCTTTTTTGAGACTAACAGAATACTCAAAAGAAGAAACAATCATCTTTGTAAAATGGTCTTTAAACAGTACAACTGGAATAAACCATACTATCCTTAAATCAGAACATACTGCCTTAACCTTTCCAGTATATATAGTTCCCCAAACTGCTGTGCTTGATATCACAGCAAGTCATGAAGGAAAGATGTTAGCACATTTTCATCTCAAATTAACTTCTTTTAAAAGGTAAAGTCAGTCAGTATTGATTGCCTATTATAAAGAAAAAAAAACTATTGAGGCAAATGCAGACTGTTCACACTAGACTGAAAAGAGAACCAAGCTTTCTCAGAATTCAACTGTTCAATACATAAAATGGAAATTCATCCTCGCGCTGTTTCCACAATCTCCTACAGCACAGGGTATAAATTTTAGTTTAATAAAGACCTACCAGAGATGTGTCTGCTCTCCCTACATTAACATGAGTATTCTACAGATGCAGAAGTGTTTATATACATGGAGGAAATCCAGAGGTTTTGGGCAAGAGCAAAGAAGGAAAACATGAGACAGCTTTACAGCTTAGATTTTTTGCTGTTTAAAATTAATAGGTGCAAGCAGCTTAAAATACAGCTGCAGATGGGTATGGGTATTTTCCACTGTCTATGCCCTCAGACCTTACTGACATTCCTGAAATGATGATCCAGCAAATGCTAACAACAGAAGGGAATTACTCAAGAGAACAACCACATGGGTCCCGAGAACCTTGTATGGTGTTAACTAATGTGCTCGGTAGATTCTCCATGACAAAGCTAAATGGAAAGGCACAGAAAATCTGCCACATTAGCAATTCCTTTAAACAACTCTTATTCCTACATCTCTATGTAGAGAATAGTTAGTTTAATGAAGACATGCTATTTTACCGTACTGACTGGTTACCTGTGAAAGGTACCTTAGGTGCTAAACCCACCAGAACATTTCAGGCTGGAACACCTGACTACTGAAAACCCATCAGTGATAAAAATTCCCCATACTCAAAAATTCTCCTGTATTCTTCTCTTCCACAGCACATAAAGCAACACAAATTGATGAAAGCACCTAGCTTTGGTGTTCCACAATTCGTAAGGGCTAGAAAAAGACATTTAGAAATGAATGTTCCCTTTGCCCCAACAGCCTCAAGTTTGAAGGTATTTCATATGTGGACACTTAGGTAACTGTTAACGTAATAGTAAAACAAAGGGTTTAAAATAATTTGGGAAAGGGATAGTACCACAGTAGTTTGTGAGTGATCCTTTTAAGTATACATTATGAGAATTATTTCCTCTTCAAAACAAAATACCACAACTATGGGCCAAGCAGCCTTCACAGAACTTCAAAGCTCCAAATACTTCCATAAATATTTAAATGCAAAATAACAGCAAGTAACTGTACCAGACCAACTTTTAAAATAAAATTAATTCTGTAACAATACATTGTTTAAAAAGTATTGGACATACTGCAAACTAATGACAGGAGGACAAAGGAGCCTGCATTTCTCCCACTAAATTTGGTGTACATGTTGGAGTACAAGCATAGTAAAGCAACATTAGCAAAATGAGTGCCTGCTAAGCAAAACAGGAGTGGTGATGACAACATCATTAAATGGGATCCCTTGGGATTTAGGTTATAATAGGAACATTTCTGCAAGCACAAGAAACTTCAGACCCTTGACTAAGTGCTTACTAGTGCTGTGTTTCCGTGATGTTAGATAACCTAAACAACTGCAGTAAAGACATCATTAAAATATGAGTTCAAGGACTATATCATGAGACTGGAACACAAAATAGTTTTCCTAACAAGCTCCACAAGTTATGAAGCTACAGAAATTCACCAAGTTAAACCTATCTGTTAAAAAATCCAAAGCTTATTCCTGCACTCTGTGCAGTAGGCTTGAATGCAGTTTCCTATTTATGTTTGGTGATAGACTGGCTGACCACAGACTTTCCTCATCTACATTCCTAAGTAACACCAACCGAAAAGATGGAAAATGTTTTGAAGAATTCTGTGCAGAATATTTTGTGACTGAACATTTGAACTCTAATCTATTTCAAGCTGCTGTCTGAAAGTAAACAGATTCCAAACAATTTTAAAGATATTCAACAGCTAACTGAAACTGGCAACAGAGTTTTCAAAATACAAAAGTCAGATCTCTATGATCTGTTTTCATACCTGGCAAACACCACTTTTCAGTTATTAATTCCTCCTAGTTTACCACTTTCTTGTAGTATCCATTCCAAAATTAATGCAAACTGCTTAAACTAGACACCTGGATTGGTTTAAATGGAAGTTACTTTACCAGACTTGTTCCTGCTGTCCTTTTGAGATTTATGCACTATTTTGTATACACATTTTTTTCAGAAGTTTATTTTACCATTTCTTGTGCAACATCATCAGGAGTTTCCTTCTCCAGATCAAAAGTAAACTCAATGGCTCCATTATCTTTGGGTTTTCCTTTCAGTTTCTTAGGATCTTCTACCCAGAGTCTTAAGGCAATAGAAGATTTCCTACCATGGTCTTCCTCTGCAAGTTCCACTCTTACCCCAGTATCTTCAGCAAAAAAGGCATGGCTTAATAAATCTTTAATTTCATATCTGCAATAGATATGAAGAATATTCAAATACTGCAAGTTTTAAGCACTTTCAAAGAAGTTTGTGACAGAAAACTGCTGTTAAAGGAGAACACATTTACAGTATGTTTGGTGTTCATCCATAGCAAATTTGTTCTTAGCAGAAATACATAGTACTTCCAGTGTTATTGAGCACTGCTGAAAAAATGAAGTTTGCGATCTCAAAGCTTCAGCAATATTCATGCACCGTAAGCATGTATAGAAATGCAGATTATAGCTTTGCTCAACTTCTCTTGAGTTTCTGAGCTTAACAAGTACTAAAAGACGTTCCCTATAAGTAGTCAGTTGAGGTCCTTAAAAAACTTGTGAAAGTTATGAAATACTGAACAGTAGACACTAAACTAGGAGAGGCCAGTATAAGAAAATTAGGTCTTAAAACTAAAGCTAGAAACAAGGTACAATTTGTCTTCATATCCAGAAGCTAATGAACCAATGGAATCTGCTATAACAGCATGTGGTGCATCCTCTACCATGCTGCATTCATGGTCGAACTCTATCACACTTGATGCTCCACACAGAACCTCCTGAGTGAGATTTTACAAACAGCTATGCCAGAATGGGCTAGAATATGCTAGCTCATGTGTCCACAATGATGCTTTCTGAGTTCATTCTTTGAAGCTGAGAGGTTGAGGACACAACAGTGGCATTTATTATCCTGACATTATACAGGAGGTAGCAGGCAATCATTTATTTGCATTTCCATTCTGCTTTGTCTCCTATACAGGGAAGACCCAGTGGTTAGAACAGATAGCTTTGAAATCTCTTCATACACATTATTTAATACAAAACCCAATTACTTGAAACAAACCTTTCTTCTTTATTTTTGCAAATGCACTCCCCAATTATCTCCTTAATTTCAGGATCAGTAACTTTCTCAAAGCTTGCTGGCTTTATACCCTAAAAGGATGGAGAAAAACAATTTAGTTTGAAAAATAATTACATTATAACTCTTAGCTAAGGACATTTTTCTTACAGTTTACAGTTACTCCAAGGGTGGAATTGACCAATACTTTAAAGTTGCTAGTCTTAATTTAAAACTGGACCGAATAAGGACACCAGTGTGTACATGACCTTAGCCATACACAGAGCAAATCTCCCCATTTCTTTACCAACCTTTGCAAACCTTAATTTTATATCCTGTGGACTCTGAAGGCAATATTCAAGAAACAGTCAATTTAAAGTTTTCAAAATAACTTTCTTCTGAAATTATTCCTTTTGTTTTTTGCCTTAACTCTCAAAGCACTGAATGAATAAGACAGATAATCATATTTTTCTTCAGACAGCCAGTTTCAAGAATGAGTCAAAAATACCTCGGACGACCCACGCAATATTATATATTCCTGTTTCCCACAAATCTTTTGCTTTTCTATGTCTCTGCTCTCCAACACCCCCACTGCCCTCCCACTCCTCCCCCATAAAAAAAAAAACCCGAACCCAGACAAAACACAACTCCAAAACCATTCAGGGAAGCAGGAGAATATGCCCAACAACTGTGATGTTCTTGCAATTCCCCAGCATATTATGAGAATCTTACTGGGAATGAGTGGCAAAGCAGATGTAACCTATAAATGAAATTAAATTTCTGTCAAATGCTAACAATTTGGCTGGGAATAGCGTTCAGTTCTAGATTTGGAATGGCTAACCTATGAGCACAGCCTTGCAAGGAAAACACCTGACTGTTCATCACGGAAGACTCAGAGAAGCAGAGTTCACTTCACATAGGGAGCTCTGGCTTGATGTAGGTGCAATGGGAATAGTTTGCATTTCTTTCAGATTAGGAGAGGTTGTTATAAGAAGATGGAGGGATTGAAAAGAAACACACAGTTCTAGGGCAGCCACAGGTCATCCCTCCCTACTTTCTAACATTTCAGGACCAAGACTCAGCCTTAACTCAGCCTTCTCAGGGTACACAGCCCCTTTATTAAAATAACATAGATCTTACCAACATAAAAAGAGACTGTAGGAGAAGCTAAGTAACAGTCATTATGCCATCTTTCTGTACATGCAACCAAAATATACTACAGAAATACTGGTAACACCAGGGCAGTTAACACACACATGCAGCTGCCAGGGAGGTAGGGATGTTCCATTCAGAACAGCTGTCATTTCCAGTAAGGCCACCCTACTGCTCTCCTTGCCAAATGATACAGGAGTAACTAATAGGTACCCAATATCTGTAATACTGGTAACTCATTCCCATCCAGGTCAGCAGATTTCCCATTAATCCTTTTCATGCATGTATTCAGCTATAGGTGACAAGAGCATCAACATGAGAAGTTAGCTTTATTTGTGATGTTCATCTTAAACTACAAAAAAAAGATTTTGTTTTAAAAATATGTAACATCTCTAGTTACTAAACCAAGATGTATATAGATGAAAATTTGCCAAAATTAAGTTGGGAACAGATTCTGCAGTTAAGCCCTATTACTTAAGGACCCAAGTATTTCAAATGAAGTCATTAAGTGGAATAAAAAGGGAACATGATTTCCTTTATCTAAAAATACAGAATCTGATTAAGGACATAACCAAAGGGGATTTGTACATTTAACTCTATTCAAATCCTTTTAAAGTTTCACCCTGAAAGAACAGTACATAATGCATCATGCAGTGGCAGATAAAGAGGCCTGAAGTCCTGAAGAGTGGATTTTTAGCTCACCTGATGCTGCCCTGGATTAAAAAAAAAATGTATTGCAGAAAACAGCTGCAAGTACTTCACTGAATTTGGTCTTGCATAAATTTTATGGGTGAATTTCAATGAGGGCTGCCACATCTCTGAGAATTTTTGAATATTTCAGCATCTGATTATACTTTCAGCTTTCTATTAACTTTCTGTTGCCATTCAAGCCTCAGATTTAACTTTAAACTTGGATTTATTTATTTAAGGTCAACCACTCCTTTTTTGTCTTAAAGCTCAAGAGTGAAATATGTAATTCATAAATTTGGAAAAAAATCACGGAATAGTCATACAAAGATTCAGCTTCCCAGTTTCATCTAGGCAGACAGCTGCCGAGATCCAAAAAAACCCCCATTCTTGTGGGAACAAAACAAAATAATCCGAACATGTGACTGCCTGTCTGTGACCCACTAAAAAGAATTATTTGCTTAAGTAAGATTTAGGTTTGCTTATGAGATGAGAGTTCAAATTTTGTATATTAAAAAAATGTGTCAAAGTGCTAGGAAGTGCCTAGCCTTCCAAAGCCCAGGCTTGCTTAAAACAAGCAAAAGCACACCAGAGTGTGTTGAGTGTTTCTTAAGAAAGCTCAATACCTGAATTAGAAATGAAATAAAACAAAGAAGTACCAAAAGACATTTTTAGCATGAATCCTCTATATCCTAAAATACCCTAAAGCTACAGGAGTCTGTCACATTCTCAGAGGGGAGTTTGAAGAAATCTACAGTAACTCACAATGGAAAGCAATAAGACAAAACTCGACATTTGCAAACACTTCAGGTTGCTATAGGAAACCATTGCTTTCCATCTTAGAGAACCCTTATCAGGAAGGATGACTAATAAAGACCATCAGCTGCTACAGCTTAATATTTACTGAAAACCATCCCACAAATGTGTATGGGTATCAATTTAACTCAGGGAGGTGGGCCTCAAACAAAACAAAAAAAAAAAAACAAACCACAAAGCAGTGGACGCAACTTTCTCCATACTACCTAAAGAGCTTTCAACTACCTACAGGAATATTTCGCTCGCATATCTATGCACTCAAGGGAACCTACCAACTGGTTTTTGTAATTGCAGAGCGCTTCGCATCTTAACACAAACAGCATAAGGCATATCACAGTATCTCTCAATTTAATTTTCTTTTCCAGAATTCATGAACAATCTTCAGTTACATGATTCATCTTGAACTCTGACATGACTGGGATGAAGCAAGGCAGCACACATTGGGTATCTAGAAAATAGGTTTGCCTGATCCCTGGTGACTGACCCTGATTTTTGACCTTACAAATTGCATCCACAAAACAAACAGCAACTCCTCCAAACACCATTTTACTTTCAACATCTTTTGAAGGGAACACTGACTCCTTTCTGAACATCTATTGTACTAACCTACTGAACAGCTAAGCTATGACTAGATGACTAAAACAAACAAGGATAAAATATGCACAGTGAAGTACTGCATGGAACTGCTTTTCCAGAATGTCTCAGTGCTCATATGTCCTAGTCTGCTTTTGTTCCTTACTCTTCATTAAAATCTCCAAGGCCATCTCAAACCCTTCCTACAGCGCTGTGTCCCCGTGCTTACAAGCCTCTGGACAACGAAGGGGGCTTATGCGAAGCACAGGTTTCTACCTGCAATCAAAGGATGCATCTCATTCACTTATACAAAAGCTATCTGTCTTTCCTGAGCATTCCCAAGGAAACATGGCACCAAGATTCAAACTGTATTAGCTAAGGAATTACTGATGGCAGTTGGAAACTGTACAGCCATCTTGTGAACAAAACTAAATTCAACACCACTACATCTGAAATGCAGGACTAATTTGTTGACATAAGGTGCACAGGAATATTTTCATGCAAATTCTTTAAATGCTAAAAAAAAGAAAAGCCAAGAACAGAGAAGATGTCCCTCTTGAGACTTTGTCTCAAACGAGATGACTGACTTTACTTCAGAAAGAAGGTGAGGGATTTGGGATTTCAAATACACTGCACTCCAGTATGAGATATCGGAGTCTATGGTCAGGCACACATAGGACATGAAAGTGTTAACCCCCATGTTGGGGGCAAAAACATGAAGCTTGTTTTTCAGAGGTCTGAAAATAGCAGCCTGTCATTTTTCCATCAGAAGAGCACGTTTTTAAAAGAGTAACACAGAGCTTTAAGATTCACAGCACATGCTGGACAAGTCAACATTACGTCTGACCCATGTCAGTCAGTAATTTTTCTAAAGGTTTTCTTCCCTTTCACCTAGGAAGTATCCTCCTGGTCCTAGATAACTACCTTGCCTACTCTGGACAAAACCTTCACCTTCTACCTGAAGGTAATCCCTAGACTCATACGTAGGTCCTAGAAAATGAAAAAATGTTCACCCAGAATAGCTGAAACCATGTTTCCAACTGAAATGCTACCCTACCACACACTCTCTGAAGTCAATAAAGTGATGGTAACATTCTCGAATTTCTCAGGATTTTGTTCCATTACACTCAGCAGTGAGACCGCTGTGCACAATTATAAACTGATTTCTATTTCACTCCAAAATGGTACTCAGTCCTAATGCTAATCTAAGAAGATTATGTGTAGATCTAAGATGACATCCAAAACACAAAACCTCAATGCAACAGCATTCATAACACTATTTGTCTGCGGTTGTTCTGCTACACTTACAGCATTTATTCTATCTGTAAGAGGAACATAGAATAAAGTCTGCAAATGCCAAGAAAAAGTTCAATACATTTTTAAAAAAGAAACAATATGAAAACTTAAACTGCAAAACTGAACACTAAACACATGTGGGTTGTTTTAAGACACAGGTTTGTGCTGCTAAACGCAACGAGGTTGCCATGAAGCCACAGCAGAAACAGCTGGTCTGCTGTACATCAGTAAAAAAAAAAAAAAAAACCACTGGACTGGATCTGCATGGGAAGGTCATGGACTCTGATGTTTCATCACTTAATATGCCTATTGTCTACACCAAAATCACTTGGCAGAATGATTAAACACAAAAAATGTCTGACTAAGAAAAAACATCAAGTTATGCATGAAAAATGAGATTATAACATCAGAATGAAGGTCACTGGAAACATGCTGACCAGGAAATCACTTCAAAGTTAACTACAGTAAATACGGCATGGACTTGTTGCTTGAAAAATATGTATTTTCTCTTCATGTTACATACCCAGTTTATGTTTACACTCCAGAATTCAGTCTGAAAGAGCAGAGAGAGATGACAAGTCGTAACAAGTATGTCTAAATTGGCAAAGAAATAAGCCCTCCTGTACTTGTGGGAAACAGCTTGGGAAATGACTGCCACTTGATCCTGGACTATTAGATATATAGTTTCACATGTGTAAAACCAGAGAAGTTACATTATTTTATATTTTTAAAATACAAGCATCAGGAAACTAGACAGCAATCACATTTTCACACTACATTGACCCTCAATTTAAAAAACTAAGAATAGTGTTTACATTTCTGGTGCATAAAGCCAGTTTCATAAATAATGAATTCAATTTCTCACTGACAAGATGAAATACATGACAGCACCACACCACGGATCCCCTCCGTCCGAGAAGATGAGGGTCACCTTCTCCTTTAGTGAGAGCCCCATCGTCTCATGCTGGAAAGACAGTGTAATTTAGCTTCTTAGTTTTTGTCTATGCTTCACTTCTATACTATACTTCAGTCTAGTAAAATCCAATGCTAGCAATAGCTGCTGCAGGACTAACCCTAACTCTTCAGGAAAAGTGCTTTCAAAGTTTTTCCATATGTAAGTTGCCAGCACCACAGCTAATGGGTCAGACCCCATCACCCAGTGACAGCTCAACACAAGGTGGATGGACCCCACACCCCAAATGCCTACACCTCAACAGCAGCATCATCCCTCAGCCCCTACAGCGCTGGCTGCGAGACTCACATGGATCGAAGCGGGGTCCCTTGCTGTCGCCAGCTTTTCTGCAGATGCTGCTTCTCTAGAGAAGCTGTCGAGCCCACAGGAGAGGTTTCTTCTGGGACCTGGACCAGGGATCCCCGATGGAGCCTGCTGCTCCTCTTGCACCCTCACCCAGAGGTCCTCCCCCTGCTCCTCCTCCCTGACAGTTCCTGCAGCTCAGGGCATTCACAGGGCTTTTTCCCTCTCCACAGGGAGTGAGTTAACCCTTTCCTTGGAGCAACAGTAATGCCAATTTTTCCATCTAAGGAACCCCAGTGCCTTTGCTCTTGTCGCCTTTGCCCTGAGTTTGCCTGAAAAACTCAGTAACACCCTCCATGTCTATACCAGATGCTTTCTGCCTCCACTTTCCCTGCTAGATAGCTGTTTCAAAAATACCCCATTACTCATTCTTCATGATAAACATTATTTTCCATCTCTCTAAAGTTGCTAGTATAAAACCAGTTTTACAAAGTTACAATATTTTACCGTACTATATTCAGCTATGTAACGGTTATTACCACTAAGGATGAGTTGGCTCAGGCCTTCCATCAGCATTTTAAAAATTGCTACTTAAGTCTCCAAATTGAAATAATATAACACCTAATTAGGAATCCTCTGATTAATCATTATTCTTGGCCACCTTAGATATTGCTTCGATAAATGAGGCTTAATTCTGAAGCCTTAATTACCAATATTCCAGATGGTTGAAGAGTTTTACACTGAGCTTCTCTGGGTATGCGGAGCAACAGAAGACATCTGTATTATCTATGGCTCTAAATGCATACACGCATACCCAAGATCTCCTTAATGTTAGCTAACCGTGATGGCAGCTCCGCACGTTAGGCACACTGCTCACCAGCACCTGTCCAATGCAGCAGGTAACAGGCCCTACACTTCTCATGAAAGTCATGTAGTATCTAGAGTTACAAAAGCAAAAAAGCACCCAGTATCACATTCAGGAGATAAGGCCGCAGAGCCTAAGAATAGAAGGTTTCTGTTGTCACCACGTGAAGCTTTAGAGCCCAAGGAGACGTCTCCTAAACTGCCTACTAAGATGGCATTTAGAGCCCATCCAAAGGGCTACATACCTAAACAAAGCCACCAAGTTATTGTGCCAAACAACATAAACTTTTCCTTGTAAGAGAGGAGTGAGTGGAATAACAACATGAAAAATCACCATGGAATAACAACGTGGAACAAGCAGGCATCCCTCATAAGGATTCAGGCAAAAAACTCCACCAAGCCATCAAACCTATTCCACTTAAAGATGCAGCATGTTTCCAGCCAGCCCGTGGTGCAGAGTGCCATGCCTTGGAGCCAATACACCAGCAGACCCATCTCTGCACACACTCCTTCCCTACAGCACCATAGGGAGCTGCTCCAGCCTTAGTGAAGAAGCTAACTGCCCTGCTGAGCAGCTTCTCATGACTTTGTTGTGTTTTGTTTGCTTTTCTTGTTTGGCTTTTTCTGGGGGGTGCTTTGGTTTTCTTTAAATTATTTGAGTGGCTATGGGTTGAAAGCAACACTGAGTTAAACTACCACAAATCAGGGTTGTAGTCTATTGGGAAAGATTCAGCTTTACCAAGCTAGGGTTGTCAGCTTGCAAAAGTTTACTCAAAAATGAGATAAAGCTGCTTCCCCTCTTCAGAGGTGTCATCCTGCCTTCAGTAAGTCATCACATCTCATTTCCAGCTGGGACATCCCCCTGTGTCTTGTGAAACAGACTTCAACCTTTAAATGCAGACTCTTGAATCATTTGCATCCTCCCTCTCCCACCAGCATAGCATCATCACAGCTGTGTAGCACAGCAATCTACAAGAGCACCACTGAAGACAACCAGGCCTTAGTGATGGGAAAAGACAGGTATTGAACTACACCTATACAAATGAAATTGCACATAAGCCCATCGTCTGGCACATGCAAGTGTTTGGGTATCTGATGAAACATCTTTATCTGAAATGTGAGAGATTAGCGTACAGCAAGTCAGAAAATGCAATTTTGACCGCAGTGTTTGCCGACTGCAGGATTGCACAGAACCACCTATCACAGAATCACAGAATGGTTTGGGTTGGAAAGGACCCTAAAGATTATCTATTTCCAACCCCCCTGACATAGTCAGGGACACCCTCCACTAGACCAGGTTGCTCAAAGCATCATCCAGCCTGGCCTTGAACACTTCCAGGGATGGGACATCCACAGCTTCTCTGGGCAACCTGTCCCAGTGCCTCACCACCCTCTTCGGGAAGAATTATTTCCTGCTATCCAATCTAAATCTCTCTGCTTCTAGTTTAAACCCATTATTCCACGTCCTGTCACTACAGACCCTTGTAAAAAGTCCCCCCCTAGCTTCCTTGTAGGCCCCTTTCAGGTACTGGAAGGTCCTATAAGGTCTCCACAGAGCCTTCTCTTCTCCAGGCTGAACAAGACCAATTCTCTCAGCCTTTCTTCATAGTAGAGGTGCTCCAGCCCTCTGAGCATCTTTGTGGCCTCCTCTGGACTCACTCCAACTGGTTGATATCCTTCTTATGTTGAGGGCTCGAGAGCTGGATGCTGAACTCCAGGTGGGGGTCTCATAAGAGCAGTGTAGAGGGGGAGAATCCCCTCCCTTGACCTCCTGGCCTGATTCATTAAACTTCTTGGAGAAGGCAAATGGTCTCAAATACCTTTCAAAACCGACCAGTTTCATTTGGGAAGATTTTTGCTCACAGCGAGCAGTTAGATAAGAGGAATACAAACTAATTTAGGGACCACCCTTTTGGAGGCAGAGATGGATCTGCTCAATACATCAGTTATGTAAGCCTAACTACTTTCTACCTTATAGGTCAAAGAAACAAAAGCAACCTTATCTGTAGCTAATTTTTGCAAACTTTAGTGCAGCTTTCTTCAGAGATTTACTCTCTTCACATCCCGAGTGTGCAGACTGCATCTTTTGGTGATGCATGAGGGCCAAACCACACAGCTCACTACCTTCTTTTGTAGCAACCAGATGGAAAGTAGTACCTGGGAAAATCTTTGACATGCCAGCCCATTTAACAATCTATCCTGAAAAAAAATTCCTGTAACTCTTGATTTCACTTAACCAAGTAGTACAGAATATAACCACAGCTGTCAAAGTCTTCGGGAAGTCTCATTTCTCTGCAGTCAGTGATTTGCAATCTGGCAACATCTTACAGACTCATGAGTTTTATCAGGCATTAGCTGTACAGCTCATGTAGACAAGTACATTTGTCATCTGGGGGTGAGTGTTGGAAAGGGCATTTTATTTAGTGTAGAGACTGGCTTCTCCTCCAGCCTAACCTCACCTGAAAAATGCAGCAAACTCATTCCCATGGTTCCTCTCTGGGGATTATCAGACCTTGCAGAGTCCTAAAATGCAGGTAATGAAGTTCCTCTGGCTGACTCCAAAACATTATCATCTTTTCTCTTTTATATCTTCACATAATTTGTTACACATACAAAGAGAGAATCTGTGCTGGGAATCTGAATCAAACATCCTCCACCATATAAATATGTATTTAGGCTGCAACCTAAAAGTTAGACCTGATAGTTTTGTGAGAAATGTGATCAAGTCTGAGGAGTCCCCATTTAGGAGGCAAGACTAAAGTGATGATTTTTCCCTGCTTATTCTTCGCAAGTTTTAGGTAATTTTGGCTGACAGAGACAAAAACAGGCAACAAAGATGATTGAAAATGTTTTACACATCTGCAGTACAATCAAACACAATCCAACTGTGGAATTGCAAGCTTACAAATAAACCTGCAATGGGTTTGCATAACCCACAGCTAAGACAACTCAGCTTCTGTAACACAATAGACATCCAACACCTCATCAAACAGTTTTAAACTTTCAAATTTCAAAATCCCAATACAAATTAAGGACGTTTACTCACACAGGTTACTTTCCGGTAAATCTGAGCAGCATTCTGGCATTCTGAGTAAGGGTACTCCGAGGTAGCCATTTCCAACATGCACATTCCAAAAGCATAGACATCCACAGATTCATCGTAGTGTTCCTCATACATTTCTGGAGCCATAAATTCTGGTGTACCTTCACAGACATGCACAAAAAGAATGTAAAATTTTTATAAAGTCTAAATGGCTTTGATCCCAATCTTTTTCACCTGTCAGAAGTGTGTCCATTATAGCTGCATAAGGGAGCATGCAAGATTGCTTCAGAAGAGGGAAGTAACTAGAATAAGCACAGGCATCCTCCAAGGGAAGAAACCCAGAGTCACCACACACACTTACATGCCCATGGCTCACCGGTAATAATACGGGGGGGGGGAGGGAAGAAAAAGGAACTATTTAAAAGTACCAAATTTCAACAATTAATAAGACAATAAGATATGGCACATTGCCTGCCTATAGTCAAAGTTATTAAATGGTTTCTTTTTCTGGATGGAGAGGGATGTGTACAGGCTTGTGGAGGTGAAAGGGAGGAAAGAAACAGAACCTTCACTCTTTGCTTTTATCAATGCAAGTTCACATGTTTTTTTCCTCCAGAGATACATACCCAGCAGACAGACAGCACTTTGAAAGCAAGTAGTATTCCAAATCACTTACAAAGTCACACACAAAACATTAAATGTAATTGTCACTGGTTTAATCGGACAATTCAGTGATATACTCACAGAATAAGGCCCTGCTTAACAGGGATCAGGGTGTCAGAGGTCTGATGCAATTGGATAAACACTAAGTGAAGCACTGTACTTACTGCTTCATAATGGGAAATACCAGCTTTATGACAAGTATCAACTTACAACACCTGCAACATTTGCACAGCAAACTGCTCTGAAAAATGTGGTCTTATAAAGCAAAAAAAAAAATTAAGAGGTCATTTATTTTACGAATGGTATCTCATAATGTGATTTATGCTGAGGAGTCAAAACTAATTTATTTTCTTTTTACATTTGGAAAAGATAAAGGAAGAGAGATTAATGCAGTTACGTGCTGGAGGAGAGGACCAGCAAGCTGTGATCACCGGGTGGATGGCAAAAGGAGCATGAGTTGTCTCAGACCACATGAAGGACACTGGACAAACTCTGCCCATCCAGCCCAGCAGCAGCCACCTCAGCACCCAAACTGCCCTCCACCAGGGAGGTCCCTCAGATTTTTTTGTAACGACATCTTTACATCAGCAGCAATGACAGATCTGTAATTGAAGAAACAGTGGGGAAAATTTCTTGTATACATCTGGGGACTTGACATCAGCTTTATCTTAATGGCAACATAAACGATGTCTCAAAATTAGTACCTGTCAGTAAAAACTCTGCTTTTGCACAGTTTCTGAAGTAGACTTGACCTAACTTGCAAACCAAGCTTCAGCACAAGCATTTCTGTAAAATTTATTCTGCAAAATTCGGGATCAATCTCTCCCCTTGTTTCTGGTCCTTCCACCTCAGACTCATTCCCTCAGCCCTTGTAAATCAATCAGACCCCTGTTGCCAAAGCTTAACTCTGTGCCTGCTCTCGGGGTTTTGATCCCAGCTATATAGGCAATGGCTGCTGCTCTGAAACAGTTAACAACTGACACAGAAGATGTTTTTTGGAGCTGCTACCTTGTTTTAGAAGGAGCAAGACTCAGAGACAGGAGGGAATCTCATGAATTATGGAGCATTTAAAGCAAATCTGAAAAAGTGATAGCAGTAGTCTAGAGTAGCAAATTAAATTCTTGACACTGTTCCAAAATAGCATGAAAATTACATTTCCCCCCCATCCCTTGGAGGTGGGAAGAAATACATACAAGTGTTCTTAAACGAAACAGACCATCAAGATGGAAATCTGCTCAGCATCTATTCAACCCCTCTTGGCAGGAGGAGCTTGCCCTGGCTTGGCTCCCTGCAGAGATACACTGCAAGGTCAGAGAAGCATCAGTGATGGCACGATCACAGCAAGGGAAAAATTGGACCTCAGCCATGCTGAATTAATTTCCTTCAATCCAATGTAAAACTGCAGCTACTAATATTCCTTTAAAACTACTACATCTATGGAGAGGGCAGAATTACTCATCTCACCAGTGTTTCCAAGCCCTCCTAATTCTTTCCTTGGAACAGCACTACTCATGAAAAAGATAAGCCCAGTTATATTGCCAAAAGGAATGCAGACACCTTGCCAGCAACCTGCAGCCCTTTTCAGTACTGAATTTGACACAAATGTGCTTTGACAGTTTTGTGGTAAAAACTGATTTTACAAAAGATTGTATTGGGATTACTGATTATTCCCAATATTGGGATTACAGATTCCATTACATCCCATGAACAACTGTTATACTTCACATAAATTTTGTGGCAATACTGACCCTCAGCTTAGAAAAAAACCACCAATTATTAGAAGTTAAAAACTAGAGAAATTTAACAGGTATAAACTAACATGATTTCACTAAAATCAACACGGTTAAGCAGACCCACAGTAGCCAAGCACATATCCAAAATTTCTGTCATTTTGACTTCAATGATACTTGGGCTACGAAGCATTGAAGTCAATCCTTTTCTCCAAACAATTGTAAAGAATTGTTATATCTGAAAATCTGTAATGCTAAAATAATTATTTAAGCAACTACTGCTTGAAAGATAGGATGCTATTTTCATATAGAGTAAGGGAACAGTGGCTGTGACTATCAGTTTGCTAATTCTAATTATCTAGGATCTAATTTTCATTTATATTGTAAGCTGAAATACAACAGCATGCACAGTAACTTCCCCCACTTTCAGCATTTCTCTGGGAACTGCAGCTTCTCCTAGAACCATCACATGCAGATCTGAACAAGTGAGACTTGCTATGGCAGCTTGGGAAAAAACCAAAAAACACAAAACACTTGAGAATTCTGGAAAACATTACATTTACGCAGAAAACATTAAGTGTAACTTTTGCAAGGAAACATCATCTTTCAACAATCATTCAGGAAACATCCTCCCAGCTGAAGCAAACACAAGCCCTCACCCTCCTCATGGAGGCATCACCAAAGGGCATCAGCTACTGCACATCCTAATGGAAATTTATTTTCATTTCATACCTACTGATTATTAATTGCAGCTCTTGTTTCACCAGAACTCTGCCAAGACAGTGTGGAGGCAGGGATGAGCACTGCAGTTGCCTGCAGAAGCAGCCTGTTTTGCTGATGCCCCAGTAAATGTGGATAAGGTGTTCAAGCCAGAACAGCTACCCTACAACCAAGTCTCTGCAAAGGAGAGAAGCCCAACTCCACCGGGGCACTATTGCCTCACCCTTCAGCAAAAATAAACATCCCTATCCCCACTGTGCTGGAAGCAGAAGACTTCCAGGGGGCTTTCCAAGCACCCCCAATCCTTCCTCCACCCTCTCCTCCCTCTTTTGTAGTCCCCCCACAGCAGGCACAGAGTCTGTTCTTAGGGGGATGATGCACACAAGTTCCTGAGAACCTTTCCTACTCCTTTTGAAGGAAAGGGAAGGATTTCATAGAATCACAGAATAGTTTGGGTTGAAAGGGACCTTAAAGACCATCTAGTTTCAACCCCCTGCCAGGAGCAGGGACACCCTCCACTAGACCAGGTTGCTCCAAGCCTCATCCAGCCTGGCCTTGAACACTTCCAGGGATGCGGTACCCACAGCTTCTCTGGGCAACCTGTCCCACTGCCTCATCACCCTCTCCAGGAAGAGTTTCTCCCTGATGTCCAATCTAAATATACTCTCCTTCCATTTAAACCCATCACCCCTTGTCCTGTCTTTACAGGTCCTTATAAAAAGTCCCCCACAGTTTTCTTATAGGTCCTGTTCAGCTAGTGGAAGGTGCTATAAAGTATCCCTGGAGGCTTCTCCAGCCTGAACACACCCCAACTCTCAGCCTGTCCCCGTAGGAGAGGTGATCCAGCCCTCTGAGCATCT
The DNA here is from genome assembly GCA_027574665.1 of Rhynochetos jubatus. Lineage (NCBI taxonomy): Eukaryota > Metazoa > Chordata > Aves > Eurypygiformes > Rhynochetidae > Rhynochetos > Rhynochetos jubatus. Next base: position 24,538,986 of record CM050658.1, read on the forward strand.
TCATGGCCTCCTCTGGACTCAGTCCAACTGGTTGATATCTTTATGTGGAGAGCCCCAGAGCTGGATGCAGCACTGCAGGGGGGTCTCCTCAAAGCAAAGGGGGAGAATCACCTCCCTCGACCTGCTGGCCACACTGCTCTGGATACAGCCCAGGATACAGGTGGCTTTCTGGGCTGCCAGCGCACACTGCTGGCTCATGTGCAGCTTTTCATCCACCAGTACCCCCAGGTCCTTCTCCTCAGGGCTGCTCTCAATCCATTCGCCACTCAGCCTGTACTTGTGGTGGGGATTGCCCTGACCCAGGTGCAGGACCTTGCACTTGGCCTTGTTGAACTTCATGAGGTTGGCAGTGGCCCACCTCTCCAGGTCCCTCTGGATGGCATCCCTTCCCTCCAGCGTGTCAACTGCACCATGCAGCTTGGTATCGTCGGCAAACTTGCTGCGGGTGCACTCGATGCCATCGTCCATGTCACTGACAAAGATGTTGAACAGGGCCAGTGCCAATAGCAATCCCTGAGGAATGCCACTTGTTACTGGTCTCCACTCAGACACTGAGCTGTTGCCCACGTTTGAGTGCAACCATACAACCAGTTCCTTATCCACTGAGCAGTCCATCTGTCAAATCCATGCCTCTCCAGTTTGGAGACAAGGATGTCATGCAGGTCAGTGTCGAAGGCTTTGCACAAATCCAGGTAGATGACATTGGTTGCCTGTCCTTTATCCACCAAGGTCGTGACCCCATCATAGAAGGCCACCAGGTTTGTCATGTATGATCTGCCCTTGGTGAAGCCGTTGGCTGTCACCAATCACCTCCTCATTTTCCATGTGCATAGTGTCCAGGAGGATCTGCTCCATGATCTTGCCAAGCACAGAGGTGAGACTGACTGGCTTGTAGTTCCCTGGATCCTCCCTTTTTTCCCCTTTTTAAAGACAGGGGTTGTGTTTCCCCCTTTTCTTGGGCCCCTCTTCCCTCCAGGGCTTCACCCCATGGAACTCTGCCAATCAGTTCCCTGAAGAGGCCAAAGTCTGCTCTCCTGAAGTCCAGGGTAGCGAGCTTGCTGCACACCCTCCTTGCCTCCATAAGGATCCCAAACACCACCATTTCATGGTTGCTGCAGCCAAGGCTGCTGTTGAGTGTCACATAATCTTTGTATTTGTGGATATCAAGTAATATTTTCATTTTAAAAAGTGTTTTATCATTGTGATACAGAAGAAGATGTGATACCATTTCCTGCTGATTGAGATTTTTATAGTGGTATGACAGTAGCAGTCACAAACCCACTTTAATCTCTACTACCAACCTGTAAGTGAATAACCAATAAAGCAAAATGTGAAAGATATTGAAAAGACAAACACCACGCCAACAGAAAGCAGCCAAGGAGAACAGGAGGATTACCTATTACACTTTTGGCAAATGAAGCTCTCTTGAGGGTTGCCAGACCCAAGTCTCCTATTTTCACAGATCCTGTTGGTCCGGTAATAAAAATATTGTCACATTTTAAGTCTCTGTGAATTATTGGTGGAGTTCTTGTGTGCAAGAAAAGAAGACCCTTCAGGATTTGCCGGCACCAGCTACGTAGGACTTTTGGTTTCATCACTTTAAATCTCTTCAGATACCTACAGCACAAACACACACAGAAGTGGGTATAAAGAAAATGAAGCGTTGTTAGAGATTCTAGGGACTTTAACAGCTGAAACTCCATTCTGGATAAAAGCCAGTTATTAGATGCCATAATAGCAGCGCAGAAATGTCACAAAATTGAAAGGAATAAATCTTTTCAAAGGAGGAATTAGAGGATTCATTTTGAGGGAGGAAGATAAGCATTTTTGGTTCAAATACAACCAAATATTTTCAAGTCTAATAGTACAGCAATTCACTTCATGCAGAGAACAGTTTTAGAATATGCTTCATATATTCAAATCAGAAAAATACTGAAGTTTAATTTTAAACACAATGCTTTGACCTCTGTACCATGCACCTGCATTTTTTCCATTTACCTAACACAATGATTGGAAGGGTGCATTTTGAAAAAACATAAAACCTGCTAATGCATATCCAGAGTAGCACACTGGATATATGCAGTGATGAGCAGTGCTCCCATTGGGGCTGCAAATCTGTTCCAGAAGTCGTGCCAACTGTTTTATAATATCAACCTTAACAAGATTGTCAGTACCAAAAGCTATTAGTTAATTTTTAGGAGATAACCTAGAGCATCTTCTACTTCAGCAAGAGATCCTACCATTGAAGTGCTGTTCTATCTGAATTTTCTAAGAAAACATGCAAATACATGCACAAGAGCAATCACAAAAACACACCCTGACAAATTGAAATGTCGCAGGCAGAAGAAGAAACAGAGAGTGGCTTCCAGTTGCATAACTTAAACAAGAGAGCAGGGAGAGAGAGAGATGGAGGCCAAAATTCTTCCTGTCAACTCAATGCAGTTCAAACGCAGGGACTGATGACAGACACCAGAGAACAGCTCCATTTTTCCTTTTATCTAGAGGTGCCTTTCTTCAGAATATGAAAGTAGGATTTTTCTAAAAATTTCCATCGCTATTCTTAGCCTCCTCACCAGGAGCACCGTACTTACGTCTTTAGTGTTCCAGAGGTCATCAATTCAGTAACTAGCACAATGCATCTTTTGCCTTTTACACAGGATTCCCAGAAGTCATAAAATCTCACAATGTTTGGATGCTGTAGACCTTTCAGCATTTCTGCTTCCTCTTTAAATCTCTGCCTCTCTACTTTTGTGAGTTTTCTGTCCTATAATCCAAAAGAGATCATTAGTAGTGAGTGGACAGAAATAAAGGCACTGCATTGCTGGGATATTCAGAATTCTAGGTTTGTTTCATGCTTGTGTCAAGAACAATTATCAAATCTTTTATGTAAGATGAGTAGCATGTATGAATTAGGGCACTCGCCTTAAATCCAGAGTTGAGAAGACAAAGACTCACCTCCAAACAAAGGGATGCCTGTACTACACTATGCTATGTAACAGCATTAACATTTCTAGCAACAAACACACCCGTGGCTTGATGGGTGCGGCTTGACGGCCACACATCTATTTACTTCTTGGCTTGGTTTAGAGAGGATCATTACCAGAGAGAAGAACACACACTTGATTTTATTTCCAGGTATGAGGATTGTCACAGCTAAGGTACTGCTGCCTTTCACAGCCGTGACTGCTCATTGCCTTCTATAACCAGTCCTGTGACATTATGGCTGGGAGCACCAGGCAAGGTCCCCCAGTGACCACCCAGGGCTGTACCGCCCTTCCCATCTCTCTAGGGACAAATTAAACCTACACCACCTCAGAAGACCAAACACATTTTTCTATTTGTTTGCTGTTCTGCCTGATTTTACAGACTTTTCTAAGTTGACAAAGGAAGGATTTAAAGCTGTCCTTCAGCCTTCTGTGTAGGCTGCACATTGGCCACATGGCAATACTTACTCTTTCAGATTAGAAACAGAGAATGTCATGTTCTGCTACTCTGGTTTTCCTAGAGAGATTCAAGAGCATTTACAGTAACCTCCAGGCCATGAAGTGGCCCTGCAAGGAGCATACAGAGCCCCTCGCCCCCTCTCCACAGGTCAGCACAGTCTGCTGAGCTTCAAGGACCACATTAGGCACACAGAAACCCCTACAACAAACAGCTCAGGTGCACACTCTAGCCTCTTTAGACAATATAAAAAAGCAAAATGGAAGATATGGTTAAACCAGGTGCCACTTGGTTTGTCTCCCCTGGACAGTTGATTAAACTGGTAGCACTTCCCTCCACTGCCCTAGAAATTAAGCTTTTTTATTCTTTAAAAGGCACAATTGTGAAACTTCTTACGTACAGAAACAACAGCTCACAAATCTAAGATTGATTAGTTCATATTTTAACCTCAGTCATTTTCAGAAAATTAACAAATTTTCTGGGTTAATTTAGGCATGTTTATAAGAGCATATACTTAGTGAATTAGATTGGCACCCAGCTTATCTTTAACCAAGATGCAGAGGGATCAGGCCACTGCCATTCTGATAGCCTGCCCTCATTTGCAATTGCAAAGAACTCAGTATGGGAATGAGAATTTCTGTGGCTACAAACAAGTCAGCTTTACACAGACTTCATGAAAGGAAAGCCTGGGTTGAAACAATGCTACTTCAGTTCTTGGAAGACAGAAAACCTGCTTCTCCAGAGGCATGCGTTTGTGGGGGGATCACTTCCCTTTTACACCACTGCTGCTAAGGAGCTTCTCCATTTCCTATACATTTTATGGAGCAGAGACAAGACTGCCTTGAGCAACAGCAGACATCTGGGCTGGTACCACAGGATGCCCCATGGGGTCCGATGCCTGAATCCCCAGGGCAGCTGGGAGCACCCCATGACCAGCAGTGCTGCCAGGCACAGCAGTACACTGAACACCAACAGCCGAGAGCAAGGCCATATTCCTGCTGCTCTGTAGCAACTGCATTTTTTGTAAGTTTAAGAAAAAGGAAAAAAAAAAAAAAAAAAAAGCAGGCTGTCTAATGAGCCAGGACAGAAGAACCTGAGAATTGCTTTCAAATCCATCACTTCTTACCCTACTGCTGAGTTTCCTCTTAATTTAAACCCTGTAGAATGAACTGAACACTTTGCTATTAAAGAGGAAAAGGAGGAAGTCCTTAAGAGCAGAGTGTGGGCAGCAGAAAAAGGAAAAGGTGGCAACACAGATCTAGCAGTCTGAAAGTTTCCAGTTAAAAAAAAAAAAACCCACAACCACAAAACAAAACCAGAATTAATAACATACCCCTTGACTCTCACCTCCAGATTTCTGAGCATTGTGAGAAGTGTTCCACTGCTACTTTAAGGATAACTTTAAAAAAGTTTCCTTCAGACATGCAGACAATCATATTCTGTATATTCTACACATTATGAGCACTGGCTCATTTGGGCTGCTGTCTGAATTCAAACTAGTAACACAACAAACTGAGCAACTGCAACAAAGTGATTCTGAAAGACAAATACGGGTTTTACCTATAACTACAGTGGGAAGAATCTAGAACTTTTTTTTCCCCCATCAGAACAATAGCTGAGCATCTCCCTCAGGAGAAAACCTGTGTCCAGTACCAACACTGGACATATGGGCAGGGCTTGGGCAGAGCAGCCGCCCTCTCATGCCCCACCACAGTAGAGGCCTCAGCACTCTAAGGGCTCAAACAACCTTTTCTGAATTCCTCAAGGCTAAACCTGACAGTCACTAGCCAAAGGATAAGCTCCTTCTGAAAGGGCTTAACAGTTCAACTGTTCTCTACTCCGTGAAGCAGCAAAAATACCCATTTAACTATGTGACTCACTCAGGCTTTATTCCAAAATCTAACAACCTTCACTGGGGTCACAGACACTTCTCATCATATAATCCACACAAGTTGAAGTGTCCTTATGCTGAAGTTAAGGGTGTAAGCCTGAAAAAACCTTAGGACATCAAATTTTAAGATAGTGAACAGGTTCCTTGGGGAAGGCTATGCCAAAGAAAGCTAATCCACTTAACTGGATGTAAGGCATCACATTGCATAACCCAAATTTAGCAAAATGTCAGGGAATGGAGCAAGTTTTAGATTCACCCAAGGACTCAACCATCACAGTATCTGTGGCAGCAGACATTTACAACATCGTACACCTGAACAAGGAGGCTCAGGGATGCTTAAGTTACACACAACAGCCCTGCTCCTCCATAGCTTCACGAGTGCAATGGCAGCAACACACCGAGTTGACAAACAATCTCATTGCTCAGTCTGCTCCACTGCATTTACAGCATTACTATTCTGAGCTTCCTCAAGACATGAGACTTGAAACTCAGAAACATTCTTCTCCATATGATTCAGGAGTTATCCTTCTCTGGAGACTTTCAAAAGCCACCTGGACTTGTACCAGTGTGATCAACTCTCTGTGATCCTGCTCTGGCAGGGGGCTTGGACTAGATCTCTAGAGGTTCCTTCCAACCCCTACAACTCTGTGAATTAGTTGGCAGATACCTACATGCTTCCTCTCCTTTTAAGGCATTCACAATTCTTGGCTCTTTCCCGCCTTGCTGGGACACAAAGTTTTGGCTCAGGAGGCAACATTGTAATTCCATTTCAAATAATTGTAAAGCTTCTCAAGCCTACTACTTAGCACCAAGGTTTCTAAAATAAACTTCAACCTTCAGAAGTCCAATATAACAGTACTGAGGTGGTACAACTTCTCCAGAGTAACTGAAGTTAAACAGAACCAATCAAGAAATGAGAGTTGCTCAATTTGTTTTTCTGTTAAGAAAAAAACTCTTAAGTTTAACTTGTAACATCTTAATAAAGTGTGAAGAACAGTCAGCTTAAAAGGCTTCAATACAGATTTTGTCTTTGGCACAGCTGGAATCACAGTACCTGAAGGAGCAGACACAGTGACAAGGACCTTTCTCACCCTCAGAGCTTTAGATGCATCACCTTTGCCAATACATACACAGTGCACACCCATCAACTGACTGTTATTTTACTGCAATGCCATGACTAGAATCCTGCTCAGAAGCAACAAAAGCACTAAGTCAGACAAAACAGGAGAGCAGACGAGATTGCATCCACTGCCATGCAGCCAGCAAAGCAGTAGATGCAATGGTTTAAGAAGGCATTCTCGAGTGCAGCCACACTGATTGTGGTCAGCTGCTTTAGCTCTTGTGATGAGAATTTGTTGGTTTATTATTGCAGCTACTCTGGGCTTCTGCAGTTAAGTGTTTACAAAGTGCTTCTGCAGGAATAAACCCCGTCAGTGTGTGTTCGTATTGCATCTCAGGCACAGCACCCCCAGCCACATATACAACCTGGCTGGCTTACAGCTCCATTACTTCACCTTTCATAGAAATAAGCATTAATTGGGTTAGGGTTATACAATGTACCCTTCACTATGAAAGGCAATCTAACAGATAATAAACAAGAGGTAAGAGAGAAACTGTAAGCTACCTTTTCTTCATTAATCTTCCTAGCTTTCCTGTGCAAATCAGATAACTACATGCTCAGTTTCAAGCATCAAATCCCTAAAAGATATTCACTTATTCTGGAAGGAAAAAAAATAATTCCCAATTAGTACTCTATATCCTTGCTTTTGGTGAATTACACACCCATTCAGAGAGACTGGATTAAAGTGATGTTTGCAGCAGAAAGTAAATGTTTTCCTATCTGTAAACCATATTTCTGCTAGTCTAACACATGTATGCTTGCTGTTTCTCCCTACTTGTTGCAGGCAGAGTGAACAAGTACCTCTCTTTGTTAATATAAAGTTTATCCCTTCATTAAATACCTTACTGGGGAACACCATCAAAGACTAGAATTAGGAAGTAAATGTGTTAACAAAAAGCTTATGAATGAAGTTGCTGGAATGACACCCAAATTAACAGCAGGAACATGTTCTGTTAGACCTCTCCAAGCATCATATCCTCCAGGTTGTAACATATGGGCTCTAGAGTCTCTGAAAGTTAGACAAGCAAGAGATTGGCTTTCACTTGAGTCTTTAGAAGGTTTTAAAGAAAGATTAACAACTGAGGACAAGTTTCTTGCTGACTTACTTGTGAGTATCTAACAGATTTGGGAGTAAACTACATCCTCAATCCATGAGGAAAGGGAATCAAATGAAAGAAATAAGAAAAAAAAATTATCTTTTACACAACAATGTCTATAATCATGTAGGAGCAGGGTGTGAAGCACAGCTGCTACTACACTAGAAAGTTGTGCTGCTTTGCTGTTTCATTTTTTAAGTTCCTCCATTGAAGTCTTGAATTTTCAGTAACATTTATTAAAATAAGCTACTTTAAACACTTCTTAAATAGCAGTGACTTAAGAATAAACTCACACTTCCTAGCTAGCAAGCCTGGGCCACAGTATTGCTGATTTCAGGCAGCCAAACAAATTTTCATCTCACTCTGAAAATAACCTTTGCTATTTTGAGAGATCCCTCCCCAGCCCTGACAGGTTCAAGCTGTCCACTTGCTAAGGACCTGGAATGCCCTCTCCCCTCCTGCCCCCACATTTGTATAAGCAAGTCTCCTTCCCTGACACACAACTTGGATATCTCACCTAGACTCCTTGGCCTTCTGTGTCTAGTTAGCCTATAAGTAGATGCTTTGGTGGTTTTTTTAGTTTGCCTTTTTTGTTTTTTAATGCTTAAACTCACATAAGCAAAATTAAATAGTCATCAGTAAATACAGCTAACAGGACAAAGTCATACAGCTAACAGGATAAAGTTCTCATTTTGGAACAGATTAAGGTCTGTCTGGTGAGGACAGAAGCAAGCAGGAGCAGTGGGTCAGCAAATGAGAGAAGGGGTCATCTGTCATGCAGATGCTGTAATATCTCCTACCTGTATTAATGATGAAGACAAGGAAACTGAAGAGGCACTTCTGACACAGGAACAGAAATCAAATAACTAAATCAGCAGAATGAACATCTGTTCATATCATTACATTTTCAAATCTGCATGCCAAATCTGTACATTTGCTCATGCACCATAGCTACTCTTCTAGTCAGAGATCCCTTTGAGGTGTGATGTTAGCCATGGGATCCATGGACATCTTTGTCCTATGTAGCTGTCTATTGTTTTATTATGAATTTATGACTGTAAGTGTAGTTCTGGTCTGCCCTACAGTCACAAGTTCGATAGTGAGATACACACCTTGGTGGGAATAGATGGCAGCCTTCCTGGACATCCTGCAGTGTAAGCAAAGAGCTTGCTTTGCTCCTGCAGTGAACTTGAGACATATTAGCTGGTATCGGCCTGTGATTTTCAACTCATTGATTACAGTATGGTCAGTATCACCTCTTTAGGGAAATGTCACAATTTTGCAAAAGTTTTCAAATTATTAAAATTCAAATGCCTTTAGAAACAAAGATGAACAATAACACATTTTAGAAAAAGAAAAATTTTTTATTTAAAGTTAAAATTTCACTCATTTAGTGCAATAACCTTTTGCATTTCACATTAAGACTCATCTAATCCACTATCAAACGCATGTAGTATTTCTCCCAAAGACACAAAGGGGAGCAAAACCAGGCTCAGACCTGCAGCAGTTTGGACTGCGAAGAATGAGATACTCCTGAAGTAGCTGCTCTCATATACCAGCTCTGTGCCTTTATTACTATTATTATACCTACCCTATATATTTTTAATAGCATTGAGAATGTTTTATTCCCATACACTGTACATTCAATTATAAGCACGTATCATTTAAAGTGATCCTAAAGCAGCAAACCTGCTTTCTGTGGACAGACAGCAGATGCCATTAGACAACCTGCAAATCAGGAAAAAAAATTTTACAGCTTCGCTACATATCAGCATTGAGCCAACATTTTTCTTCACTAAGTCACCCTCAGTGAAATTGCAGCCTGCTATGTTAACTGTATTAGTGAAGCACAGCAAGGTTTCTCAGCAGTAGCTCATTTTCCAAATGCATACAAAGCCGTCCTTGCACTCAAGGATGCTCACAACTCACTGAGCTATGGAACAGGCTAAGAGGTTTGCTTATTTGCCCAAGTCACTGCTAGAAATCTACAGAAAATTAGGAGCTGCATTTGTCCTTTATGGCCAATTCTGGCACTGTAAAAAGGTCAGCTTGCTTTTTGCTGGATGCAGGTATAGCTTGCTACTTTTTAAGTTGCTTAAGGGACATGTCAAAGTCTTAGGACAGAGGAACAATCAGATTCACATCTTTTACTGAAGGTCAGAACACAAAACACTCGTAAGGTGCAGGATGAAAGGGAATCAACACCTCAAATCATAAATCTAAACCCAAGAGACATGAAAACACCCAAGAAACCCAACACTGTGGGCAGAGGCCATGCTTTACAGGCAAAAACCTCCCAACACAGCTGCACTATAACTTACGGTTAAACAAAAAAGTTCGTCACAAGCAATTGAATTAATTGCAGGTAGCACCCCATTAACTCTTAATTACCTTGCTTCACAGGTTCCTCATAAGCTTGTAATTTTAGATGAAACACCAGAAACAGTCCAGGCTTGCCTCACAAGATGACTTTTTCAAAAGAAACTGAAAGCAGTGTGAAAAAAGCTGGACAAGCCCCATGACATCAGATCACCTCTGCTACAGAAATGAAAAAAACCAAACCTCCAAAAAATCCATTTTAGACATGTCATGAGAATTTAGGTTCAAAAGTGAATTCCAGAAAATACCAAAATACCAATGTTCATTAAAGTTAATGCAACAGTTTGTGCTGGTTTTAAAAAGCATTATGCTTCATGTAATTAATTTCATCCACAAACACAGTATTTGGGCATGTAAAACATCCAACACTACAAGATGTAGTGCCTCAAACAGATGAGGACAAATTCCGATGTGCCTATAATCCTGGTCCTATATCCCACCCACAGCAGGCTCCTACTGCTGTCTTCATTTCTAAGGGGTTTGGAAGAATAAGAGTTGCAGACTGGAAGACTCAGAAGGCACAGATACCACCAAGTACACTGGCTGATGCCTTTGTAATGTTAGTAACTGTGGTCATGAATTATCCTTGTTTTGGTGCTAGACTTGTATCTACACCACAGGCAGACAGAGGAAGAGGTGGCTCCAGCCATCTGACCTAGCGGAAGGTGTCCCTGCCCACATCAGGGGTGTGGAATTAGATGGTCCTCAAAGTCCCTTCCAAGCCCAACCATTGTGATTCTATGATTCCTTGAAGACTCAGTCCTCCTGGCCTGAATGGCAACAGCAAGACTGAAGAGACCCGTCACTGCTACCAAAAGCACATGTCAGGAAGAGAGGAGATGCTGCTGCCCTCAGAGGGCTGGCATTCCCCAGAATGACACAGGTGCAGCATGACAGACAAAACCTGTCTCCCGAGCAGAGCAGCAGCCAGGTGCTTGCATGCAGAAGAAAAAAAAAAAACCATGGCTTCTCTCTTTCAGCTTCTCTTGCTCTAATGCAATTTTCAAATTAACTTATTCTATGGTTATGAAATCCCCCTCAGTTTCTCTTTGCTTACACTTGCTAAGCATAAGTGTTGTCTTTCCCAGACGAGAGGGACTGCTATTCCTCAGCTAGGGTGGGCCTCTCGGGCAGAAGTCCTACAACCTTCCTCAGCCTTCCAAGGTAAACTGAAAACTTTGCTATTTAACCCCTGTTACCCTTCAGCATGTAAATGTTACTGCTCATCTGGCTAATAAGCTTTGCCAGCCAAAATTAACCCAGCACAAAGAACAAGCAGAACAATGCAAGTTTTATTTAACTTTGCCCTGACAAATTTAATCTGAGCATGTCTTGTGTAGCATTCAACCCTGCCTAACAGACCAATTTCATTTTCATCCCATTATTGCTACCATTTCCCATCCTACTGTAACTTAGGAATTCAGTACTTCCACCTGTAAAACACAGTTAAATATTCTTATCAGTGAGTTAACCATAATCCACCAGTAACCCTAAACAGAGAATAGGATGCTCATCTAGTCACAAACACTCAAAAAGAATAAAACGGTTTCACTGTAACGTGAGTGCAGCCATGTAACATGTACCTTCTGGCATCACAGGTGTTCTGGACAGTGTTATGTCAAAATGGTAAATCCGCTAAAACCCATCAGAAATGTTTGCATGGCTGTACAGTTTCAGTAAAACATTTTGGAAATAATTAAAATTTTCTTTGCAGCAGTAGCAAAGATGAGTACCTAAACCAGATTCACTTCTATCTGCTGACACCTTATAAACAGAAGAACATAGATGTGACACATATATGACTATTAAATATTTTCACTTCATATTAGTTTATCATTCTTGAATATGCTATTTTAGAAAAGTCGCTTAAAACAAGCCATTCTCTTTGAAACTTACATTTAACCAGAAATGCAGTAACTTGCATTTATATATTGGAATGTTACAAGTGTGATAATACTGAAATATATTATCACACTTGTAATGGAGATTATTCAAGTCAGAACATATATTTCCTGCCTCCAAAACTAAGCCTCTGGAACTGTGTTGGATCCCCTAGTCAACCACAGGTTAAGCAGCCTTACCAATCCTAGAAGATACCCACACTGAGCATGTCTTCAGACACAGTCTCTTATTACAGATTAAGAACACTGATTTTAGTAAACTACCTCAAAAATTTTGAAATTGGTAAAAAATAAAACCCCACCAAAACTACAAAACACCCCAAGACTGCCCACCAAACCAGAGAGCTGGACTAACAACCATTTAACAGCCCTGCTTGCAGCAGGCTGGAGAAAGGGTCATTTTCAGTTCTTCAAATCATGGTTCTTACATAGCAATTAATGCATCTTTAATTTAATCACTCTTCTTACAAAATCCACCTTGTGTCACATAAAAGCAGAAATAAAATCCATTTATCCCTTGTTCCTGTCCATCCAGTGCAGCATAATACTTGAAGACCTTAAAACACATCAGCAAAGCAGAGCTGAGACCAAGAGAGCACTGAGACCATCAGGAGGTCCCCTTGGTCTCAGTAGCCAGGGCTGCCACAGCTGCCCTGAGCTCTCCATGAGGGAGAACAACTTGTACCTTCTGTCTCCATTATCACTTCAGTGACTGCAGACATTACTTACCTGGACATACTCTATTTTCTTCCTGGAGAACAGCTGTCTTGCTGCACAAGCCAGGCAAGCATGGAAAGCTTGGCCATGCAGCCTTCAATCTAAGTTCAGCATCTTATAACTTTTCACTTGTTTTCATAAAAAAATAAGACTGAACAAGTGCATGTGTGTCTACTTAGATATATGCTTAACAATTCTACTGAGAAAAAGGAATATAAGATAGCTAAACAATAGAAAAGTGATAGGTCTTTGGACAGACCTTGATTTAAACCCTAATAGTGGCTTAATTGATCCTGGAGAGAATTTTTTCCATTCTTTACTCACACTATGGCTTGCTGACATACCCATACCTAGTCATTTACTTCTTCTGTGCCCACATTTCACATCTCTAGGACACAAAAAACACTAAGTACTTCCTCAGTACATGCTGTATATCTATGGATAAGTAACACCATAACCAGCAGCATCACAAACTCTTCCTCCTCCCTACTTACTTCTGTTTGAATCTGCTAGGGACATTTTTGGGAGCTCATTGGAAGAGAATGCAGGGAAACAGACCTCTAATATGACTTGCTGTTTCTGTTTTAAAGAAAAGCATTGCAGAGGGCCATGTTATTGCAAATACCCAACTTAAACTCTTGCATCTGGAAAGTCAAGAGTCTGAGGCCTTGGAGCTGCCCCAGAAACACTCTGCTCTAGTTCCATCCCTGCTCCACAGCATGCAGCACTTAAAGGACCAACTGCTTCCTGCAGTTGGAAATAAGATTCAAAAGAAAAGATATTTGGGAAGGATACAGTGCAAAGGAAAAAGCTAATAGGCCATCTTTTTGCCTGCAATAGCTCAGACTAGAAACAAGCATTCCCTGTAGCATGTTTGCAAAACTCTTAGAAAGCAGGGGCAGAGACCTTTCACTGCTACAAAGACACTTTGCAGACTGGCATATCCCTGCTCGTGAACACTAAAGTAGTAATTTATCTGGAAACTGGTTGGAAATGTCTTACTTGGGAACCTTTGTAAATGCTGAGAACTCATTTTTTGTGCATTCCTAACACCACTTGACAACCTGTTAGAAAACACCCAGAGGCAAATGCTGCACCCCCTGCCAGGATTCATTAATCAACGTCTCCAGTAAGGGTTAAGAATTCAGCTGCAAGCAACCCATTTGTAACAAAATGTCCTTTTTCTTTCTTTTCATAGAACAGTTTGGATTGAAAGGAAAAGACGATCTAGTTCCAACCCCCACCCCACCCCCCATGGGCAGGGACACCCTCCACTAGACCAGGTTGCTCCAAGCCTCATCCAGCCTGGCCTTGGACACTTCCAGGGATGGGGCATCCACAGCTTCTCTGGGCAACCTGTCCCAGTGCCTCACACCACCCTCTCTGGGAAGAATGTCTTCCCGATATCCAAACTAAATCTCACCTCCTTCAGTTCAAAGCCATTACCCCTTGTCCTGCCACTACATGCCCTTGTTAAAAGTCCCCCCCAGCTCTTCCTTGTACATTCCCTTTAGGTAGCGAAAGGCAGCTATAAGGTCTCCCCAGAGCCTTCACTTCTTTCCCTCCTGTAAAGCTTGATATTCTAGAGCTCTGCCCAAATGAGCATGTTTTAGCTGACAATCTAGTGTTGTAAACTATTTTGCTAAAAGTCTAATTTCCTATTCCTTGAAGAGCAAAGCATGAAAGGGTAATGTCAACATGGGTTTATGAAAAACAGACCTTGGCCACATTCCAATTAGATTACATGTTTGGGTTGATAAAGATAATAGCATTGACATAATAAACTCGGATTTCTGCAATGCATTTTCTTCACATTAAGAAAGAATAAGAATGAAGAAGAAAATATCCATTTACATAAATTGATTAAAAATGTGGGTAAGCAATTAGTCACAAAAAAAAAAATCAAGTTCCACATATAAAAATACACATCCTTTATTATCAAGAGGTTCTGCAGGGCTTAGGTTTTGCTAGAACAATGTGATTTGTAATTTTATGAAGAACTGTGAAAAAAGCCCATCGTTACTAATGAATTTTACACTTTGAAAAGAATTAGGAGAGTGTTGAAGCAAAGAGACAACAGGTCACAAACAGAGACCATGATGCTTGTGTATGCCAGATGCAGGCAGCCTAACAATGTTTGGCTGACAGGAGGTTGCATAACACAGTAGAGACATCAGCTGGTGCAGGGGCTGGAGAGCCAGCCTTGCCAAGCCTCAATCCCAAAACATGCCCCTCAGCACAGAACTAGTTTTAAGGATGGGCCATGAGAATCATTAAAAAGAGTTGGGCCATGCTGGCCATAACTAAGGAGTCAAGTCTGCACAGTTTATCTGAGAGTGGCTAAGGGATTATCAGAGATTCATCCAAGAAACTCCTATGAACCAAGGTACATAGGAGATTCAGTTTAGATGATCAGGTATTACTTTCTGACTGGAAGTCTGTGAGGTAGTTGTGTTATAGTCATACTTAGGTTATGAGCAACATGTTCATGGTTAAGGTCCTGAAATACCAATTCAAATACTAGTTATCAAATGTAAATAAGATGGTTCAAATCTTGGCTAGACAGGACCTCGGAAAACATGAAGTTAGCAGCATGAAGTCTAAACAAACACATGTAATGCTTAGTGATAGAGTTCCTGTGGTGCATCCTGACAAGAGTTTGAAAATCAGATAAGCAGAAAAACCTCAGTCAAAAGCCATTCCTTTAACCATATCTTGCACTGGCAGATTCACAACTGGTGGGCATACATACATTTCTTAAATGACTGTGTTCAGACCCCTTGATCACAGCTGTTTAATGAGCTAAGATCTCTAGCCTACAGAATTATTCATTTTATGTGACACAAGGAGTGTTTCACATACTGTATTTAACAGCAGACATTCAGAGATGCTACAGAAAGCAGTATTAACCAAAAACTAGGAGAAAAGCACGCCATACATAATTTTATGAAAGATTTCAAGAACAGAATACTTAGAAGACTTTCAAATGAGAAAATTAGGTTATGGAAAAGAATGGCCCAGTAGTTCGGGCTTCAAACTCAGATTTCATTGACTAGTGCAAGGAGAAGATACTGTTGGTACAGAGACATTATTTGCCAAAAAGGCCTTGTTATATGTATAATCACATTGTTTCCCACATTCATAAAACCCCAATACTAGTTAGAAAAACATACAGCAACCTCTGTTCTTTCTCCCTTCCCCAAAATTATCTGCAAACAGAAAAAAAAAAAAGGCTCAGCCAGCTTTTCTGTACAAACTCCCTTTCACAGGAGTTATATGAAGATGACACTGTTGTTGGCTCTCTCACACACTCTGTAATGATGTGTACCTATGCAAAGTGAACAGAAACTCTTGTCAAGTTAGCTAGTGTTTGACTTCAAGCACACTAACAAGGTACTACAGAACTGAAGGTCCCACCCACAGAAGTCAGCAAAAATATTTACTCTCTATTAATGTCAGTAAATAAAAAGACTAAAATCTCTTTGATTGAAATCACTGAAAAAAGCAACAATATTGCACACAAATATCATTAATTTGACTGACACCACCTGATCTGACTGCTTGGTTGTTGGTTTGTTTGTTTTTGTTTTTTTAAACAAATTCACTGGCTGCAAAACTTAGGACTGAAGAGCCATTTGGTTCAATGCATATTAAACAAAATGATTCTGTATTCAATACATGAATAATATTACTGCTAAACATTTTAACTGCTTATAAAATACAAAATACAGCATAGCTAAAACCTTTACTAGAAGTTAGGAAAAGTTACCTGGGAACACTGCCTAGTTTTTGTATGATTTTAAAATGCTTTATAATTATTCTTTAAACTTTCAAAAATGCAGGTATTTCATCTCTCTGAGATTTTCCTATTAATAAAGACCAGTCAATATGCCCTTTTAAGACTGCAAATGATGGTCTCTTTGAAGTCCCTGTGGCTTGCACAGCATGAAAGCTTTTACCTGGTATGAAACAACAGCTTAATTACCGGTGATTAAGAATCAGCAATTCAAGTGATATTCTTTTTAATCACCAGCAGTAATGGATACTGACTGTAAAGAACCTAAAGCCTGTAACTGTGTTTCCCACAGTCCCTAGGATAAGTGACAGGTAAGTACACAGAAGGGTTTAATCTGTCAACAAGTTATTGTTCACTCACAGGGAAAATGGTCCTCATACAGAAAAATGAAAGCAGAGTAGACTGGAAAAAACCCACAACAGTATGCTAGGCCAAGAGGGACAAAAAAGTTCAGAAAACACATTAAAGAAATTAGCGTGCAACTTGGAGCCATTTATCATAGTGCACACACGCAGCTCTGTCAACAGGTTTCACTCACAAAAGCTGTGTGGGATTCCTCAGCCTTCATACTAGTTTCCAAGTGAAAGCTTTATTATAAATACTGCACAGTGCATTAGTGTTCATTTCTCAGCCATGCAAGGACCACAAAGGGTTTTACAGATGCTAATTTTGCAGGAGGGGAAAGATGCAGGGAGAAATCACAGCCAGTCTGAACTCATTTGATCTGTCCTTTTCTGCAACAGTTGCACTGTTGTGTATATGACTAGTCTCTTATGTAATTGGCCAGAGCCCATCCCGCAAGATTGGTTGCCCAGTACATGTTGGATTTACTGTGCATGTACAGCCCGACTAAGAGACACCCACTTGAGAGCTGGTCAGAACACAGATCGGCCACTTGCCTCAGGTCCCAAGACATCACGCATGTTCCAGACCAAAGTATATGGACTCACAGGGGACATACCCAAGGAAAACCTGGACAATTGACAATTCTGCTGATCTTGCAGGGAAGAGTGCAGAAACTCTATTTTCTTCCTTCTGGTAAGAACCACACCACCAAGCTCTCAATCCTATAAATCATTACCCTGTTAGCATGCCAGGCAGCACCAGATTGGACATATGACACTTATCTGACTTGTTTAACACCATCTGCCTTCACATCCAAAAGAACAGTTGAAATCATATAGATGCTGCATCACCCTCCTCATAATGGCATGAGTGGAAGTGATTCATGCCATTATTAAACAGTACTGTTCATGTTCTGCTAACCAAAAATGGGTGCTCAGGCTTCTATTAAGAAAACACCATCAAGGTCCATTGGTTTACTTTTATCCTGAAACAGGAGCATATGGAAAGTCATCCCACAGGGATCAGGGATATTCTCCTAAACAGATGTTCTTGCCATAGGAAACATGTACAAGGAAAGTAGGCGTGATTGATGAGATGACACACAAACATAAACCTCTGCCTCCGCAGGAACACCATTTCCACTCAATTCTTGCACTACATCAAAGCTTTAAATGAAAGAAAAGCAATCATATCTTTGACAGAAAGACAGGAAGGGAGAAGGGCAAATGCACACTTATTTTGTGTCCTTACAGAAACAATACTGTGCGTTAAAAAAAAAAAAAAAAACAAAAACTAGTAGAAACAGCAATAATGTTTCCAATAAAGTGTTATTTCACAAAAAGCACTTCAACATAAAGATACTACAGTAACCAATTTAGAGCCACTGTAACAAATCAGATTAGTTTCTCTTGGTACGACTATTATCTCTCAAACTACAATAAATCATTGGTTGTTAATGGTTGGTTATTCACTTGGTTGCTTCACTAAATATATGCCCAGCCAGTAACAGGAGACATACTCTCAAGAGATGAGGCTTTGTGGAAAACCACACATTAACCTCAGTGTTCCAGCCTCAGCCAAAAACTACACATTAATGCTTCATTGCTTTTGAGACTTAAGCCTTGCGTTTTTTCTCTACTTCAACCAAACCCCACTCTATATGTTCTGACAGTACAGACACCAGCTCTGAATTTTCAGACTACAGATAGCAGAATCTAGCAAGACACCTGATACACTATCCTCAGTAAGATCATGTCCTTACAAACAGCAACCTTGGCAAATGTTCACAGATGCAGCATTTCTAGAAAATGCCAAGAAAAGGCTTCTCCACTCTGCAGGATTGCTGTATGACGTTCAGTTACCTTTTCAAATTAAGATATAGAAACAGTGACTGAAAACCCTTCTTTCCAACCCTGACATTAAAAAAAAAAAAGGAAGAGGAATCAACACATAAAGGCTTTTCAAACAAAATCAGAGAGACAGCAGGAAATGTCAACATCTATAGGAAACATGCAATCACCACTTCCACAACCAAAAAAATGAAGATTGGTAAAGTAAGGATGAAAAAAACTAGTTCACATATTACCTCCTCACTTTGGGCTGGAATACATTAGTACCATTAGTACCATTAACACTAAATAAACCTAATCACTATTTCTGAAAAGCAGCATTATGGTGGAATCCCTGTAAGCAGCTTCTTAATCTTAAAGGTCTTTCTGAGAGACATCTTGTACATATGGGTAAGAATGTTTGAAGAGTACACAGCTATATCCCATCAGGACTCACCAGGCATGCAATAAAGAGCCAACCATTTTTGCTGTTGTCCAGAAGAGAGATAAAATCTGACTGTTGCTGTTATATCAGTCTTTTGCTCTCAACAGTTAGAGCTTAAGGCTGCTGGGAAATGCCCCAGGGGAATGGCAAGACACAAGAGTCAGGGCCACGCAACCCATGCTGCCGGCTTCCCTTGAAGGCTCTTTGGTCTGAGGCTGCAGTGTCTCAGCTGCTGAAGCACTGTGATCATCTCTGCACGCTGAGAGAGTTGGACAGAATAGCATTTTGCTTAAAAACAGTTTATATGTTCTGTGCTATGCTATCTCTGCTCTCAAGTTCAAGGCTCCATTGGTGTCAGACACTTGTGTTAGTTTTCTAACTCAGCCTCCAGCCAGTAGCAATACCTCCAACAAAAATCAAATTCAGAAATGGAAGTGTAAATGCATAACCTGAGAGGCATCATGGCTCATGAAGAGAAGGAGAGCCCTTCTGTCTTGTTTTTTATATAGGAAGCACTATCTGGAAAACACAAATCTTGATTTTTACAGGTATGTTCAAAACCCAGTGATTCAGCTCTTTTAAAAAACAACCCAACCAACCAGAAATCAATTCAGAAGCAATATGAGCACTTCAGAAAATAGATTTCCAAATTAAAGTGGTATTTGGTTGGGGTTTTTTTTCCTCCTCACATGTTCCTCTCTCTCAAAGTTTCCACTTTGCACAAATACATGGCAGGTGTTGAATGAAACCTGAAAATTTAGACAATAAGGCTCCTGATTTTGGGTGTGTGTGTGTGTGTGTGTGTGTGAAAGACAAGCAGTAGCTCGAGCTCTTAGCAGGCAGTTTCTTCTTCTGGAAGCCTCCTACATAAGAACTTCCGAGGTCAATTGCAAGACATGTCAGATAATCTTGTTCATAAATTCAGCAACCTTCATCTTAAAACAATTGGAATTCTTGTCATGCCACTCCTAAAGCAAAGCTGTGCTAAAACCTTATTCCTCCTGTTTAGCTTACTCAAGGCCAGTTAAGACACATTGCTTCCCGAGCCAATTCCATCCTTCAGTAGAAGGAAGAGTGCCATGAAGGCTAAGTTTTCCCACCCTTTGCCTTTCTACACAGCTATTACATCCCCTCTTGGTTTGCCAGGCTAATTGTGCCAAAGTCTAGCCTTACTTTATAAGCAAGGTTCTCCATTCCCTTACTCAATACTCATGCAGATGGCCCTACATGACATGTTCTTCCTTCTTGAAGACAGTGACTACAACTGTAAGGGTAGTCTGCACCCAGACAAGTCATTGCTTCTCTTAGGTGCTCAAATCCTCTGTACGGGAAATAGAAACAATTTTTGTTGGCTGAGCTATTATTAAAAGTTGCATCATAACCCTTGCACCATCTGAAACCAGTTTAACACATCTCTTAATGAAATAAATGCAGATTTATTTAAATTATAATTTGCCAACAGCTCAATTTAAAGATGACTTAGACTGTTCAGTCTAGGTTGGCTCCTTACCAAACTAAACCAAACTTACATAAAACATGTGCTGATTGAAATGACAGTGCTCACAGGACTCATCAAGTCAATAAAAATGCAAATCTTGTAACCCTGAATACATAACCAATGCCATAGCATAGAATAGAAGAATTGTAGCAAATGGGACACCTGGAAATATCACTTGTCTACTCCCTTGCTCCAAGACAGGAGCAATGATTTCTAAATTATTCCCTAATAGACCTGTACACCAGTGCCAGTGAACCTCCCTAGGGAATATTTGCCAATGCTTAACAAGTCTTAGTTGGAAAGTTGTCACTTTTGTCCAACCTACATCTCCTTAGTTTCAATTTAAGCCCATTAATTACTTGTCTCTATATTGTGGTCACGAAGAATCATTTATTCAACTCCTTTTAAGTAGGCTCTGGGGTTTCTTCAGATACTGAAGATCAAGCAATTTGAAGAAAGGTATCTTTAGCTCAGCCACCTCCTCCCCAGACTGGACAAACCATGTACTCTAGATCTCTGCTTGCTGTTGTAACCACATGCTGGATTCTGACTGACTAGTCCACATCTTTCTTGAAGTGAGATGCATGAGGTGGTTTGCACCAGATAGCATGCTGTTAGTTATCCAAGGGAATTGTTCCCCAGTCTCAGTATACAAAATATTGGACATCAGCTGAAAGCAGATTTCACAGCTCACAACCCTCCTGCTGATTCATATCCCCGCTTTTGGGAAGAGGGCTTTTGGTAGGTGTTTCACAGATTCTAACTTATGTTAAATCTGAAAAGCAGGTAGCATTTTGATGGTCAGCAGCCAGTTGAGGTTAATATGACTGTTCAAACTTTGGGCTCTTGATTTGGTTTACCTGTGGGATCTGGAACACAATACTGCTCTAATCAATTTTCTGGAAAACCTTTCAGGTATCTTGGTGCACTCACGCTGCCTTAGAACCACAAGACAAGGCATTCCCATTAGAGGAAAAAATCCAGAAAAGCCTATAGGCACTGTAGTACTTGGGATATTAACCTTTAAACAGAAACAGTTTTGCAGAAAGGTTTGAAGAGGCTCATATATCCAAATTAGATGCCCTCCTAAACCCACATCTCAGAGGACTGTGCTGCTCATTCCCCTCAGGGCATCCTCTGTTCCTAGTAACCGTGTTCAAAACCATACCACCTTGGCAAGCCTTCCACCAGCACTGCTGCTTTATAGGTCAGTGTGTGCTTTCCTTTCCCACCACGGCAAGGCAGGTGACAAGTCAGACAGGAAAGGTGTTGCTCAGAAAAACAGCAGCACACATTCTGTGTCACACCACAAAGACAGAGAAGACAGCTCAGAGCTTTTCCATGGTTCACTGCAACTGTAACATGTACACAAGAAGAAAGAGTAATTCAGGCAAAACGTCACCCCAGCTCACATTGAAGAATCAAGCCAGCTTCAGCTCAGGTGAAGGAGCAAGGACAAGGATTTAGACAATCCCAGGAGAGAGGGGACAGGAAGGCATCGCTTGCTTTGACTGCACACAGCCCACAGCTCCCAGCCCCTGGGTTACTCCCTCTTCAGAACCACTCATCCCCATTTATCCATCTCTTCATTCCTCTCCTGAGGACTGAGTACCTAAGTCACCCCTCTTGCATGTGTCCACTCATACAGTTTATTCTCCCTTGGAAAACTCTTGGAGCACCTTCTCAATTTTCTGCAGCTCTGACATTACATTATTCCTCCCTTAATTCCCAGGAAAAATAACAAAACCACAAGCCAGATCAGTGCAATGTGATTTCCAACAGTGGCCAAATTCAACGTGACACCAGCCACATGCATATCAGGTTCAAGACTACTGTACAGCCCGTAAGGTTAACCCTCCATAGGCGTACCAGCAGGGCAGAAAGCCCTTGGTGTGCCTGACAGCCAGAGGCAGTGTCTCTTACCTGGCTCACTCCGCTAAAGACCTTAATTAACTCTTTCCTGAACTGTATTTTCCCTCTACTCTGACTAAAGAGAAGTGAGTATTATGCAAATATTTAGGGATCAAACAAAGTCTGGAATCATCACATTCCCCTTGCTTTGTGTGTTGGTGTTAAACATCAAGCCTGCCCTTCCTAACCAGCCACATTTTAGCTGTCCTACAATTTGCAAGCAGACAGCAGTATTTGCTGTCCTTTATATTCACATTATATAACTGTGCCTCTGCATGTGGACAAACAGCAGTATCAGCTTTAACTACACTTTCCTGTGTATGTACACATCAGCATAAGGAACCCACCCTTGTGAATCATCGTCTTGCCTTAATACACGTGCAACCATGCTTTCAAAGCCTGCCCACCAAGAGAAACAGCCTCTGCAGAAACCACCCTGGAGGGGGAAGAAGCCATCCTAATGGCAGTCTAACCTGAAGCTGTATTTTCACAGAGGCTGTTAGCCTACCTTGTTTCCACACAGCTCAAACTGATCTGTTTACCTGTGCAGCAGAAGAGAAAAAGGAGAGCAGGGCCCACAGGGTGACCAGGAGCCACATGGCCGCCAACAACAACCAAGAATCCAGTCAGATGTCTCCAACCACCACCCACTGATCCCATCCTTGAAATACACACACGGATGTTGCTAGACCAGCAGACTGCATAGCAGGTAACCCAACTAACTCTTGCTTTCTTGCACTGCTTCATGCATTTCCATACTCCATCTCCCAGGGCATGCTGCCCCATGTACAGAGGTTGGTCCAAAGAGATGACACCACACTGCCTGACCAACCTGCCCTACACACTCTGCAACCATGCAGGAGGTGCAGAGCCATCTGGGGGAAGTCTCAGCTTCTGCTGTCAAAGCTCTATTTATGATGATAAAAACATACCTGAATAAATTCCTCTGAAGTCAATCTCTTTTGATCTGCAACAGCTGAGAAACATTGTTCTTTTAGCATAGAAGAATCTACTCTCTTCATATTTTTTACTCCATAGGAAGGTTTTCCATTAACTGTAGCGTATCATACAGCACAGCCAAGTATTATGTGCCTTGCTTTCTCTATAATAAAAGTTAGATTTGAGACATAATTTATTTAAATTTATTTAAGTTGTGTGAAGTGAGGAAAGGATTTGCTCACTCAATTAAATTTGAAGGCTCTTGAGAAAGATTCAGGAATATTTAATTCTAAAAAAAGAGGAGAAAAACAAATGCAGAGATTACATGTGATCTCAAAAAAAAAAGAATATAGAAGGGCATGCAGTTAAATCAGAACAAAAAAAAATTCAATTCAAATAACTCAGAGTTTAGCTAGCTTGAAATATGACTTGGAAGAAGTTATAGGAATAGGTCTTTTTAGAATTCAGGTAATGTAAATATTTTCTGTGACATTAAATTGGGATCCCTGTACAACAGGGATACCCATCTGAATAAATAACTACCCAGAAATAAACTGGTGAAGCACAACTAGTTATCTTGGGTAAGCCAGGACAGCCTCTCATTCTTTACTAGAAACCTAAAGATAAGAAAAAAGCCACATTTAAAGGAAGCCACCACAGGCCCGTACATATTAGTTCAGAGGACGTCCAGTTAGACTGAGAAAAGGATGTAACTAATAATTTCCTTATTATGGCTTTTATATGTTGGCTGCTGTTCCAAGGATTAAACACCACGTCTGTTTGGTTGGACTTCAAATTAAAAGGTCTGTGATGACCTTTCATTTCCAATGGGGTGTTTTGCTGGGGTCTTAAGTCTATTAACTACATTATGGCCTCCAGAACATTACTCTGAATAAAAATGGTTTCAACGACGGAGACAAAAATAGGATAGGAAATAAATATGTCAACAGAGGTTTGGCCTACAAATTCAACTCACAAACCTCCCAGATTTCCAGCCTACAGATAACCAGGGGAAGCCCTTGGTCCTGCTGTGACAGACCTGAAGCCCTCCTCGGATCCAGGGCGCAGCTGCGTAGGCACGCTCCTGACACAGCCACGGCTGCCAGGGCTGCTTGTGGCACCAGCAGGTCAGACAGTGCAGTAAACAAAAAGCAACAAACACCAAGTCCATGCACCATAATATGTTTCACATGGAGGTGAGGTTTTACAACTTACCTAACACATATAACCAAATTTTCTAAAAGCCTCACAGGGTCAGCCTTTAATAGGATTTAATATTTCCATCTTCCAGCCATGGAGGCTGCCATGGGAAAAGACAAGTTGCAATCTATAGCTTCTGAACAGAACTGGGACACACATGTATAAGAAATAAAAAGCCCCTTACCTATCGA
Organism: Rhynochetos jubatus; assembly: GCA_027574665.1. Taxonomy (NCBI): domain Eukaryota; kingdom Metazoa; phylum Chordata; class Aves; order Eurypygiformes; family Rhynochetidae; genus Rhynochetos; species Rhynochetos jubatus. The sequence goes on from CM050658.1 coordinate 24,563,686, forward strand.
ACTTGGTGGGGTTTTTTCCTCGTAACTCTAGGGTAATTTCTTAATTGTGTTTAAATTCATGTACTCTTTTCCCAGAGTGGGAGAAATTCAAGTGAGAATCTGGGAATTTTCTCTCTGAAAACTGGGACAAGGCTGGCTAAAGAAGTTTCTCATCACACCCCTTTCTCCCAAGACATTTCCATGGGAAGAAAGTACTAATTCCCACTAATAATATACATGTAAAAGGTATGTCATTAAAAGAGCATTTCAAGTGTTAGCTGCCAGCACGCATTACAGGCTGCTAGCTACTGAGAGACAACATGCATTCCCTGCCTAGGAAAGCAGCACGTGCCAGACCAGCCCTTTCCACTCTTTCCCCCAGCTATCACATTATATAAATAATGAGAAATATGCAGGTTTTAATCAGGTTAATTGAATGAGCAGAAAGAGGTAATCCATGGTATTTCTCTGCCACAGTGCAAAGAAATAGTGGGTAGCTCTAATTTGAGAATTAATTACTATCAGCACATTATGCTGAGCCTTTTATTCTGACTAAAGCTTAGTCTTCACCAAACTCTAAATGACAAAGTTCTCAAAATCTAAAAGACTAAAAATGTACAAGTGGGAGCTTCAAGAGGTTCCAAGTAGCTGTAGTTAAATTCTAGATATCCCAAAAAAGGTTGCTCAGAAGTATTCAAAGAAATTCTTGCAGGAGGAGGCTGGATTAATCTTGACAGCAGATTCACCCAATTTCCAAAGTACTCAATGGTTTGAATATTGTAAGTAAATAATAATAGAACATCAAAAAAACTAGATATAGATTATCATCCCATACAAGAACACCAGAGCATTTTTAAGATCAAAGAAAAAACTTATGATTCCAAGTTTTATGATTGGATTCTTATGATTCTTCTTATGAGAAGTTTTCAAAATTAGAAATTCTAAGAACAATTTACTCACTGCAATGAAACAAGAGTTTTTGCAGCTCCAGGGAAGGTTATGCTATTTCAAAGACTGAATTTCTCAGCTTTCTAGCATCTTATCGCATGGAAGCATGTGATCAGCATCACCTTATACACAGCATTCAAGAGAAAGCTGACCTACCGGTTGCAGAGTAAAGGAACACTTGAAATATTTGTAAAAGCAAGGCTTAGGTAGAACCCTACCTAAAGAGTTTACAATCCCCCTAAATCACCTGTATGCACCACTACAATTAAGAGTGCCACATACTGCAATTTAATTTTACAAAAACACACTTCAAAGGGTCTTTTACCGAAAAATAATACCCATTGCAACAATCTTATTGAATAGTTGCTAAGTTTAGGAAAACAACTGACCATTTTAGGTTCTTGTATTTACCTCACCTGTACACACATTTTATCCTCTTTATTGTGATTACTATTGCAGGGTGGTTGTTTTTTAAAAAGTAACTCACATCCATCGTATGGATATGCAGTAAGACCAAGCAAACAGTACACACTTGCCATGAATAGGAAAGTAAACAGCAACTCAACAGGTGAGAGCAAAGTAATCTAAATCAAACCACACCACCACTATTACTTAATGAATTCTCCACTCGGCTTGCAGTATTGTTTCCAGATACATCACGTCAGCTATTTAACAAGGCTTAATACTACAAAATGAACCCAGATAGCAAGTATAATATTCCTTAAAACCGCTTCTTAAAGAAAGGGAGAATTACTGGATTTTTCTCTGAAAAGCAATGGAAGCATTTGAGCATCTATTTTCACCTCCACATCTAGGGTTAAGGAGACCTTAATCAACGGAACCACTAACTCTCTATGTTGTAAGAATACATAAGTTTATAAATATGCTGATTTTGCATTGTGCTTTCCTTTGTGTAGATTACAGGTCTGGTACAGACTCGCATACTACCACTACTGTATACCCTGTATAGTTGGGTTTTTATTGCTCTTCAATTAAAAAGTAATTGTTTGTTCACTTTAATCCTGCAATAGAAATAGCACTCTCAAGACCTGCTATCATCACACCACTATCGGTGCATGGAATTGTTTGAAAACCAGTAAGTTTGCATGCTAGTTTTGGGCAGACCTAAGAATAAAAAATGCTGATCTGGGAATGTTATTACATTTAAAATAGATGGCATGCTTAAAGCAGACTAATTATAATGCATATGGAAACAAATGCATAAGCCTTGGCACAGAGATTTAAAAACTTGGGTACGCAAGCACCTGAGAAGTAGTATGGAGCATTTTATTCCTTTCCTTTTTCCCCTTAAACTGAGCTCATTAAAACAGGTAAAAAGGCTTTCATAAGCCATTATTCCTCTCACTGCCTTAGGTCTATAAGGGTAATTAACGTTTCAGTATGTTTAAGATCTTCTAGTTAAATCAGTCCTTCCATTTATCCATTCACACAATTAAACATCCTGCTTTGTCACAGATTATAGTTCATTCTGACCCTTAAATATGTATCCTCATAGAAACAGGCAAAACTGTACTGCGTTGATGGAAAAACTGAACATGTTCAGAACTGATGCAATGATGAGAAGGGGAGGTTTTTACTTAATTCATCCAAGCTGGAAATTACACTAAAACAAGACCTGAAGCACCCCGCCATGTCCTCCATACAGACTGTGTGATCAGTCAGCACTACTATACAGTACTACCAAACCTATTTGTAAATAATGCAGCACACTCGCTCTGTTTTGCCAGGGGAAGAGCAGCATCGTCTCAGGACACATGCCCTCAACAACTCTCCTCACAGCACTCATCCCAAGGTCCTGGAAATTGGCATCCTTCACAGACCTAATGAACTTGTACAAGACAGGATTAAGAACACTCAACCCTTGTAACTATTCCAGTGGTTGTAAAAAAAAAATTCAAAGTTTTTTTTCCCCACCTTTGTTTCTTCAGGAAATAGTGAGAGAATGTGTGTGTGTGAGTAGCTGTAAAATCCACAAAAAAGCATTTTCAGAAATAACCAAACTGTGAGAAGGAGCTTCACAGGGAATTCACATCTTACTAGCTATCATGGACTCCAATTACAAGACAATTTCATCAGTCACTCTGCTGACAGAAACACGTTTTTGAATATACACATATATATATATATATCTCTCTCTTTTAAGGTACAAAGGTCACAGTTCCTAAGAAATTACAGAGCTCTCTTTCTGCACACAGAAGTTAGCTTAGTGGAACCATTTTAAAGGCTTTTTCCTTTCTCTAACAGAATTCGTAAGTTAGTTTCAGCTCTAAAAATCAGCAGTAATACAACTAGGATAGCAGATTATTCAGCACACATAAAATACACAATATATAAATTTTATCAAAGCTTCTTAAAAAAGTAAGCATTTACAACATGTGTACCTTTAAACCATTTACTGCAACATCAGAATTAGGGTAGCTAACCACCAACACGGAGTCAGAAAGACTACAAGTATCAGTTATTGCTAAGAATAAGAAAATAACAATTACTGCACAAGGTGTTATAAAATGCCTTTTCATCTCTTCTCACCAAATGCTACCTCATTTTCCTTTATTTCTCAGCAAATTCTAATTTCCATTTTAGATTAATCACAATTTCCAAAAAGATGGGAAGCTACCACAGCTGTCACTGAGTCTAATTTCTGCATAAAGAAGCCGCATGAGAAAACACCTTGGACAACTGGAAGACTGTCAGGTGACAGAGTACCTTATGAGATTAATCAAAGAAGATAATTTCATGTGATTGTGAAGAAAAGAGACATCAAAAAAGAACAAATGTGTTTGTATACACCCCATAGCAGTGCAGAGGGTGTTAAAGAGCAGGACCCTGTCCTTATAACTTTGGGGGTGGGGAATGGTGAAAGACAGGGAATACAACATTAAAACTGCATTTTAAAAGCCTACAGGAAAGTTTTTGTGAAATAGCACCCATCCTTAACAAAGCTTCCCTAAATTTGCACAAAGAAATGCAGGAGGGGGTTGACAAACCCCCCTGTAGTCCTTCCCTAACCTGTAACAAAGCCAGATCAGCATCAGTCACACCCCTTACCCTGAGAATTCAAGATTCAGCAGCGACACCAATTTCATGTTTAGGTCCCAGGTTAGGAAGCTATGTATTTTCTGTTACACCCTGCTCAGGCAAAGTTAACTTCCCCAACCATGAACATCCAGTTTCAGCCATTCTCCATCCCCATCCTCATTCTTAGAGACTCCCTCCCAGCACAGATCACACTCCCCAGCCACATTTGTTATGAACCAAGTTGCTGCTTAGTAACATCACAAAGACAAAAATATGGATAGCTATTAGTGTGGCAAAACTCAATAAAGATCCACAGTCCCCTTTATTTGAGAGGGTTGCTTCTGAACACAGACTCCATCTCAAGGGTCTCATTTCACACGAGTTTACAGCCCAAACCCAAAGCTTGAGGAAAAGTTCTTTGATGCCCACACGTGAGTGTGCAAAAGTCTGTTCCTTGACCTGACAGAGAACCCTGAAATAAATGAAGCTTTTCATTTAATGCTTCAATTTTGCTTAGAGGAAGAACCACTGTTTCCAATAGTTTTGCAGCTTCAGTGGTTAAAAACTTGTAATGCTGGCTTCATCTAAGTAAACAGACACAGTTCACACGTTTTAAGTATTAGCTGTTTCTCATGGTATAGGATGTCAGGATTAGCTGTGCTCACTGCTTCCACAGATGCTTTTCTCCTCTCATATGTGCACCCTTCTACATTAACAGCCCAGGTGTCAATGCAGTCTATTTCATAGTAGGGGTATAGCCTCTGCAGAGCACTCTGGAGGAGGCGGCGGAGAGGGATCATGAATTCAAGTAGTCAAGCCGCCAAAAAAAACCAAAACCAACTCCCACAAAATACCTACCATTTATTCCAGAAAGTTAAATTAAAAAGAGGTTTCACTTCATTTCCCTCTACCAACCACAGCTAATTGCTACAAGTTTCCTTCTTTTGTACCTTGAAATATGACTTAAATCCTTGTATGTGGAAGAGGATTAAGAGTTGTCTATAGCTTAGAGTAAGTCGCATGGTGCCTACATAAGAGTATCCTATATCATGTGGGAATCTATCCAGTTGGCTTAACTTGAGAGTATAAAAATAAGGCTTAGAAATTACCTGGGTCCAAAAGCACTCTTCTGAAAGCACTTGCAGCTCTGACACCCAGTCCTTCAGCTGCCAGCTTACTGCCACCATGCCTTTCCTTAGGATGAGGTGTCTGCAAAACGAAAGGCCTTTCGCAAACTCCGCATACAGCTTCAGTCTTAACTTAAGTCAGTGTCCCTCTTGCTCATAAGCACAGCTGAGGTCCAGAAATGAAATATTCATCCATTCCTCAAATAGTTGTGGCCAAAAGACCTTTGCAGAGCACACCCACTACACTGTAAAGACAGCTGCATGACAGCATCTACTTTTCTCTTAGATGGCACCTAGAAAAGGTGCTGGTCACCTCCTCTCCCCTGACAGCAATACTTAGGCCAAAGGACTTTAACAGGGGAGATTCATTCTAAATTCCCATTGCGACTGCAATAGTCACTGGAGTCTTTACCAAAGCCTCTAAGCTACACCTGTAGCTAAGGAAAGAGTGAGGAACATCTCCTGCAACTTCATGCCTCCAAGAAGGAAGATTCTTACATGCTCAGATAAGTGAACCTCAAGAGGAAACATGGGAGCTTGCTGGATAGGACCCCCAGCAGAGCTTGTTAGCCATGGGTCTTGCGTCCCTCCCAGGCAGTTCATGCATCTGAAGATGGAGCCCTCCTCATCAGCATGCTGCTCTTCTGGCTACCTGCTGAGCCAACACAGCTCACTACCCACACTGCTGGCAGCATCCCTAACCACCAGTCAGATTGCACTGTCTTTATAGGAACTGGCCCCAGATGCCCAAGTTTACCACCCAGTGCAGGTCTGAGACCAGCCTAAGCAGGCAGACCTTAAGGTCTGAAGAGGAGACCTCAAAGGGAGTTTTCTATTGAATGCCAGAGCCATCACTGCTACTTGACACCAACGGGGCTCAGAAGCTCTCAGTAGCCCAGAAAAATTTACAGTTCAAACTTGCTTTTGGTAATTTTAGTCACATCCATGTCATGCATCAAAGGACCAGCAGATTATCAGCAGCAGCCTTCCTCTCACTTTTTAGTAGGAAGTTACAGAAAAATCCCTCTTTATTTATTTGGAATTGTGCTATAGGAGTTCAAATTTACAAGGCCATTTCAATACAAATAACTCCCAAGTACCTCATGTCCTTCTTCCCCCTTCACTCACCCAATATGAGTGTGCGGGAAGTTCCTGAAACTCACAGGCTTCGGTTAGGCTGAACTGCCACAACAGCTTTTTAAATTCATTAAGGGCAACGGAAGAGGTTATACAACTCATGCAAAAATAAAGTTAGAAGCCTGGAAGGCAGCCGGGACTGATGCTACAACCCCAGAAGCACACGCATAAAACACCACACAAGGGAGACTACAGCCTGACGGTGCAGGATCACAGATGGGCTGTAAGCAGCCATTCTAGGTCACACTTATAAATTCACTTTACCTTACCTCCCATGGCTTAATACAAGTGGTTGCATATTTTCTGTTTCTATGAATCTTATATATGCACATACATCAAGTACATGGCAAATCCACCCATGTTAGTCACAACTGCACTGTTTGCCAAAGGACAAAATATTCTCTTCCTCCATTAGAAGGCACCATAAGTCTTACTGTAATTGAGAGAAAAGGAAGTCCATTTTATTAGTGCAGCACTTGCTTTATTACCTACTATCTTCAAAACAAACACCAATATAGAAAAAAACCAAGCTCAAATGCACATAGCCATGGCATTTTTCCTTAATCAGTCAGTAAAGCCTAGAACAAATCAAACCTATTTGGAATCAGTTTTACAAGACATAGCTTTTATGAGATGTTTCAGAGAGCTGTGTGGGTCTGCAGCAATGATAAACGTCTGCTGGAAATTTTGTCATCCCCCTCTACACTGTTCTGTTCTAATAGACAATTGATTCTGCTCAGTCAACCACCACAGCTGTATTAGCTCCAGTGAGCACAATGGGTGATTAAAAATGTTGCTCTAACTGAAAAAATCCAGACAGCATCAGGAAAAGCAATGTTAAAAAGCTGCTTATTGTACAAAAATCAGGAATAAACACCATAATTTTAATCCTTCAAGCACATGCCAGCAAGAGAAAGGAGAATATCCATTTCAGCAGACATCGCTAATGTCTGGTTTGTATTGCTTTAAAATAAATACTCAGCTCTCCATACATGAAGTGACCAACATCATTTGTTCTTTTTAATAAAGCCTTATTTTATAGAATATAAATAATTTTTTGATTACTTAAAGAAAAAACCTTCCTCCATCTGTTCAGAGAATTTCAGGCAGTTTTAAGCACTTGAATCACCGACAATGGCATTTGGACAAGCCCTGCTAACACAGGTATACATGGGACAACATTACTGGTCTCAGTACACAACTAGTTTATTAACTATACTTTGCTAAATAGTAAATGAAAAGCATAAACATAGCTAGGAAAAAAAAGAAGTCAGCCATCACCCATACAGATTTACATTCAAATACTCCAGGTTAAGACGAAACAAAAAGCTCTGCTTTTTGGGAGAGCTGGATTACAGCAGGACTTTTAGAAAGGTAAGTTAATAGCTTTTAATACAACTTCACCCCTCCACCCCACAAAAAAAAGGAAAAAAAAAGATTGGTGTGTAACAAAAATACCTATTTCCTTCTGGGTTTTCATTTTCATAGAAAAATCCGGGTATTGAAGCAGTTAAGTTCACTTACCTAACCAAAAATGCCAAAGTTAATTTGAATTTTTAATATAAAAGTGCTGCAGAGATTCATAATAGGATCAAATTAAAGCGTGTTTCATTTTCCTTTAACAGGAATGAAGATCAGATTGAATTTACAAAAAGTAGCCAAATAAGAGCCTGCATTCTCCTGTTTTACTTAAGAGTTCATGAACAAGTGTTTTAAATCCCTCTAAAAAACTAAAGAACAGATGGTATTAGGTCTTAAGTTACTCCTTCCTTGGTAGTTTAAGCAACATGTATGCATATATGCCATAACATGGCATTTCATTCTACCCATTACTCCCACTGCATATCTAACCACTGTGGTAATACAGCAGAATTATTTTCCAGTAAATCACTTATGAAAATCTGACTGTGTACACTGACACCTGTTATGAATCAAAATGCATGTGCACTTACATTGAACATTCTGGAGAACGGTGGAAGAAATCCCATCAGCTCCAGAAATGCACTTATTTGGAAAAATGCTGTAGCCACAATGGGGTTAGACAGGCTACGGCATGCTTTGTAGGGGTAATAGGTTTTTTAAAAGCATTTTTGGGATGACTGTGAACTGAAAACCCAGGTATGCAAGATCACTCAAGTCTGAGATGGAGCATCTTCCAAAAATAAAAATTCAAGGTGAGTACAATTATAAGTTGACTTATTTTTTCTTTCTGAGATTGAACAGAAGGGATACCTCCACACACCACTTCAAATGTGCATAGCTGAGTAACCCAAGCCACTGTTAACAAAACAGTCACTCTAGAAAGTTTTGTGTATGTGTGTATTGCCAGCAGACTTGGAACTCCATTCAATCCTTCCTGGCAACTTAAGGTACTCCCTGAGGCTGAGGTGTTCAAGGCCAGCCTGTGTCCATGCACAGGTGGTCACAGGAGACAGGGCTGGTGATCCCCTCCTTGAGCCAAATCTCCATCTTCTGCATGAGCATGGTCAGCTGCAAGGAGAGAGGACAGCTCAGAAGCTATGCAGCACCCAAGGTAATTCAGAATGGACAAAACTCCAACACGCAAGCTGTTCTGGATAAGCACCATGACAAAAGGAGGTATGGAATTTTTCCTAGGAGGACAGTGAGATTTTATTCAGGGATATGGGAAGCTGCTTAAGGTTTGAAGATTATTCCATTCCAGAGAAAGGGACCAGTCTAATACATACAGCTGGCTATTTCATGGGTTATGTGGAAACTGGGTTAAGAAAGATTCCCAAAAAGTACTTGTAGGTAAGAGGTATGGAGAATGAGGATGCACACCTTAACATACCGAACAGCTCACACTTCGAACAACTGACCAAAGCCTTGTTCTTATTTGGTACACAAGTGAAATGGATGCAAAAAGGAGCCAAGACTCCTCTCCCTAAATAAAAATCATCACATCAGATACTTTCATCTTTCTGCTGTGTCTACCATCTTGTGGCTTTAACAATTGGTCCAGACTCCAGCACGAAAGTGGCTGTAGAGGTTGATTAAATTGTTGCAGAACTTGCTCCTGGCAGAAAGGCCAGTTTCTCGCTTCAGAGCAGGCAGAAGGGCAGTAGGAAATCAGAGAGCTAGTTCCTCCCTCCATTTCAGAGCTACATGAGAACAGCAAGACACTGGATAAAGGTTGTTTCTAGCTGACCTCTCAACTCCATGAAAAAGCCAACTTTCCCCTTCCTTGCCAACCTTTTTCATGCTGAAATCACTGGCACAGCCCCCATGTTTCCAAGTAGGCCAGTATCACTCCAGGGAAATGAAGCTGGAAATGCAACTTCACATGTACCAACATCAGAGGAAAACCAGCTCTGCTCCGCATGACCATTTCAGATATTGTCCAAATATTTGCATAAATCCCTCCTATTTCAGAGCAATGAAGATTTCTTGCAACAGAAATGCCAAGTGTCATACATCTCACAACATGCCTGTAGCTGCCTTCTTCTTACGCCCACAGGCTGCCCAGGTATCATGCACTTACCTTGTATTTATGTGTCCTGGACAATCAGACCTACTACTGAACCTACTGAAGATGCAGGCAAGTATCTGCATCTGACAACTAACAGGTGTGTCATGGCAAGTCTAAACACTGAGCTTCCCCTGGTCAGACAGTCCAAGCAAGCTCTTCTCAGCATTCAAACCCAAATCAGTGGGGCTCCTGAAGGGTGGGATACTTCTCACTACCTCCCTCCATACCTGACCCTTACCCTCCATCCACCCAACTCAAGAATCACTCTTCCCAACCCCTGCAGCATATCTAATCTCAGAGCCTGCAAAAAACTTGATAACTCCAGTACCAACAGTTGTTTTCAATTGCTATTGTCACCCTTGTTTCAGCACATCATGATCAGCACCAGAGTCTTCTCCAGACCCCTGTTACACCCTAACCACAAAACAAGGCAGCCATCAGACCATGAACGTAGGCATGTTCTACACACAAATCAAGTTCAAACACTTACTAAGATGACAGCTTGCAACATCAACTCTCCCCCCCTGCCCCCATCAGCTGTGGGCAAGAGATGACCAAAGGGACCAGAAATATCCTTTACACCAAGGTCTGGTTTTCTTTTAAGTCATTTCTCTTTCTGCAACTGAACCCCACACATTTAGTGTGGAGGGTTTACAAGGATTAAAAGCATACAGCCAAGCTTTAGGCAAAATGTACTCAAACCAAGAGTCTTATTTGATTCAAAAGTAGAATCTGAAGTCTGACCTAGCTCTATTTCATTTACTGAATCTGAGAAGCAGTCTATTAATAGTTCGCTACCATATCCCTATCCTGCTTCTCCATGTCAGGGCAACAGTTACACTAATAAATGCCAGCAATACAGGCACATGTTTTCATATCAACACTGTAAAGCAGTGTTAACCAATTGTTGAAGTTCAAAACAGAAATCACCATCTCAAGAATTACCTTGAAACAGACAAAATAAGCCTGAGTAAATTTAATATGAAGACACAGCAACACCAGATTCAAGCTTTTAGATAGTCTCCCTCCTTTCTCCTCCCAAGCAGATTTTCTAAATTATTCTGTTTATCTACACTACCCAGTTTGCTTGGCCAATAAATTAACAGCATAGATAGTAAGCAGCTACTATTTTGACAACAAATGAATTCTGTCAGCCGACAAGGACACCAACAAAAGCCAAACTACCACACAAGTGAAAATCCTGAAGGTACCTTTTTCAGAAAAAAATCCCCTGGATTCTTGACACAAGGGTGTAGGCCATCTTCTTCCTTGCACATATTAAGTTTTGCAGAACTGACTTGCCAACTAGAGCAAAGTGAACTTGCTTTAACATTGTCCATTTTACAGGCCCCCACTTGTAACCATGCAAACACATCTGCTTATACAAAAATTAAGCCATAGACCTTTGAACAATTTTCAAAGATCTAAGTGGACCTAAAATGGAAAACACCACCTGAAAATTTAGTAAAATAGTTAAAGGCATCATAGCCTTCTCCCATACATCAGGTAATATGCCTAGAAATAAACTGCATTTCCTCCCACCCCCACCCCCCGCCGCCCCCAGCATCCTCCACTCAAACTAGAAATTTTGCTTCAAGGAAAGATAATCAGTGAGTTCACATAGGTCTAGCATTAATCATTTTAAATGCTCTTTTTATTCACCTTGCATTAAGATAGTCTAATCTCATCTTGTACTTCTAGAATATTCATGCCATATTAAAATCAGTTGTCAGCTATCAGCCAATCTGGATGAGTTTCTCATTTAAGGAATAAAAACAGAGAAAAAGAAAATACATTATCTGTTTCCATACTAGTACTGTATATGAATCAAATGAAACAAATGTCCAGTAACACATCCACATTTAGAACTTAATTTTCAGTTAAGATCTGTGACCTCCAAGAATTTGGAACTCCTGAATATCCAAGTGGCTTTCAACAATTTTATTTTGGTTCAGGCAGTTTGAAGAGACTGGCAATGGCATAAGGAGAATGTGCTATAAAGCTATGAAGTAAAACACCTTTATCTTCACAAGTTTTGCCCCTACAGAACTGTATAACCAGAAGTTTGGCAGAAAGGCTGCAGGTACAGGGAATAAAAAATTGCCACCTTAGATCAGCATGTCTATTTGATTTTACCATTACAGCCCCCTTGGTTTGGTGGCCATTTGGAAAATGCAGTCAGAACTACCCAAATCACCCTTGATTTTCAGTTTCATCTGTATGGGCAGGGAAGGAGAATGGACCCCTGCCCATCCTTCACTCTTGCATAGCTCCCCAGATACCTCCAACAGCAGACTCCTGAACTGAGCTCTGACCCAGGGAGCATCACGGACCCCTCATGCATTCTCATACACAGCACCTGGAGGCCAAGTGTCCTGAAGAAAACAGCATCCAAAGTACCATACCAGAGTGCAGAACAAGTCTTGGGCAACCAGTGTAACCGGCCTGGCTTCCCAGCCATGTTCATTTACAGGTCTGTCACTCCTCCTCACCACAGGTACAGCCACAGCAAGGCCAGACAACCTATCCTTTCCACATTTTCAAAGAACACTAAAGTTAAATACAGCTGAACAGAAGCTCAGTGTCCTGAGCCCAAGCGAGAACTATAAAGTACAGTGAGGTCTTCACATTTGAGATTGCACCAAGTCTGACTCTTATGCAGTTTCCCTAAGTGTTCCCACAGGGAAAGAGGTGAGGATTTTGAAACCACCCACCTCTCTAAAGATTTGGCTTGCCAGCAGTGGATCAGCAAAAGCCTATATTCCTTATTCATGAGCTAACATTTTACTTGGGAGGGCAACACTGAAATACTGTTATGCTGAAGCCTCACCACACAGCAATTGAATGCCACCAATCAAAATTAATTATGGCTGCTGAATACCTTAGAATGCAAACCCTTCCAAACTGCGAAGGCACACTAATCCTGGTCCAATACTTCAGTTTCAGGATGGAACAATTCACTTGTTTTCTAGCTCAAATTTGACTACAGCTTTCACATCTTCAGACAGGTCTAAAAATCCAGAGCTAGTTTGGTTAGCATTTGGATCCTACCCTAATCCAAGCCATGATTTCAGTTCTGAACCCTAAAGCCATCTTTTCAATTAAATAAAACCACTGAACAAGAATGGCTCGCACAGTCTTTGTACAGACAGATAAAAAAAGCAGAGATACACAGGCAACAGTACAACTGGGCTGAAAAAAGTGCTGAGCAAGGCAACAGGATTAACGCCTGCATGGAACCTCAATGCTGCTCATTTTCAACTCTCAGGCTCTAAAAGTAACAAGCACAAGAGCACCTCCTGAAGAATGAAGTACAATTTGTGGTAATTTTTCTACAAAAAGGCTCTGGAATGGGTTCTGATGGTGTCAGACTGCAGAGATCATTTTGTCTGCAACAGCATGGTGATGGGTTCCACTCAGTCTTCTGCTATGTGTATACAAACTTCAAAATTCTACAAAGAAAGGGCATATCTAACTGGCACAGCTTACTTAAAAATGTTCAAAATTCCATGAATAAAGTGATGACTTGTACTTTTAATTCATCTAGGGAGTTCATTGGAAGCACATTCAGAGGGTGCTGTCAAGTAAAGAAACCCAGGACACAGCTATTCACACTTCCTGATTGCTTCCTTCATGCAAACTCATCCCAAATGCACAGGCTTCAATCCCATGGTGATTCAGTCTTTTGTCATTCAGTGAGACTTTCTCAATCCAGACCAAAGTACTGGGCTTTCAAAATTCACATCCCATGTCACCCAGCCTCTGGTATCACCTCCATGTCTGCATGGTGAAGAGACACCAGGGATGAAGGAGAACCAGCAGCCCTCTCCTACTTCTATGAATTCACACCAAAGAATTCATAGAGACTAAAGCAGTTAAGCAGAAGAGTTTTTTCCACAGTCAGAGGCCTACAACAAATACAGCATTAAAATGAATATCTAGTAGCATGGTCAGAGTTAAAATGAAGCACATAAAATGGCAAATAGTGGGAATTAGGGAACTACAGATTTCTTCATATGCAGTGGATTCAAGAATTTCTAAACAAGCATAACTAGGAATAAGCAAACCGATCACCAGGTAATGTTCACACTGCCATTTTCCCTTCCCAATCCTTCTTAGGTGTAAATGACCTAAACCCTGGAATTTCAATACACTTCTCCAATCCATTTGGAGTCTTCTGTAGTTAAAGCTATTCCATTACAGAAAAATAGGTTGAAAATGCATCTATTTCCACTCCCTTGCTGGAGGGCAGGGAGATGAATTCCTGACCTGTGCGATCACTCTGCAGTGCAAAGCTGGGCTGTGCTGGTCACACTGACCACTCAATAATACAGGCCTCTTCCTATGGACAAGCCTCCCATCCCACAGCATCCCAGATGAATTCCAGGCTACCAAAGTAAAAGCCTTACACACGGGGGATTCAGTTTCAATCCCAAACCAGACAAAGACAAGGCCTGCCTGCAAGCCTCTCCTCCCTTGCTCAACTCCCCTTTAAACCCCCTTAGCAATTCCCTGCCTCTCCCTCTCCCCTTTCCTCCAGGGCCCCTTCCAGGGTGGGGTGGGGGGGGGGGGGGGGGCAGGCTAAGAGGGGTTAAGCCCATCCTGTCATCAATTACTGTGGCTCTATATCCTGCATCCCTGTCTAATAAAAGCCATGGGAACACACAGTTATGAAGACTGAAAAGTGCTCCCCATTCTTCTTATGAGTGAAGGTGGATTATACTGTGTAATTAAATCATTATGGAATAATGTGGATATATATCCATCCCCATGTATCCCAGGAAGCCAGGAATGACTTACAAACAGATTGCTTATTTTTAATGTTGGCCCAATTAGGAGCTTAAGCTTATTATCACATTTACATGCTACTCTCAAATACTCTCATAGGCCATAAAGTTCAGTGAGCCAGTGGGAGTTTAAGGACCCCAAATGGTAAGAGTTAAATCATCTAGTTCCCAACAAAATGAGAGTAACTCAGACTAAGTAACACTCAAAGGTAAAAAAAAAAAAAAAAAAATCTTAGTATTTTCTTAGATAGGTCTCATTCAAATGGATGCTGATAGAAAACAGTTTAGTAACAGACACCAAAAGCTTCAAAGAAAAAAATTAAGCACATATTACGGGCATTTTTACAGAAGCAAGAATATACAAACTACTAAGAAAAGGGTAACAGCTATGTCCCAAATCAGCAAAAGACAGTATCTACATGTTCACTCTCCAGACACGGCTGGATGATTTCACTCCAAATACCTAGAGCCCAAATTAGATTTTTTTATTTAAAACCTTCCTTTCAAGGTGTATTTGGATAGACAGGTCTTGGACCCAAGTGAATCGTGAGTTCACAATGCCCAGAGAAAGGCAAGCACGCTGGTACTGTCAGAGGTCTGAGTCACAAGCAGCAGTCACTGTTTCAGAGCTGGGGAAAGGGCAATTAAGGGGGCAGCAGATCTTCAGTCTTTATAAAAGCCTAATGCGTTTACGTTTGAAGGGCCGTTCACTCCTGCCAACGCTCCCTAACTTCATTTACAGAGACCTGCTGCTCCACTCCGGCTGGACCAAGCTGCTGCCTTGGGGCGGGGGGGGGAGCAGAGCCCTGTGCAGCCCTTTCGGGAAGGGAAAGCGCGACTCGTGACCCTTCTATGTTAAATGACAGGTCCTGTGCGACCATTGCTAGCGTCGGCGGCCACATCCCAGGGCCGAGAGGGTTAAGCCTGGGAGGAGTGTACATAAGGTGGTAGATCCAGAGCCAATGAGGATACTGCGCTATAGTTAGACACTGGATACTAAGCAATGGTGACTATAAAGGCTGCTCAAAGCTGAGCTTCTGTGGATGACACCAGTATATTGTCCTTGGCTCCTAGGCTTACAAAGCAGAAAAAACCCACAGGATGACCAGCTCGGCTTACCTGAAGTTCACACCACGCAACTTCCACCCACGTCTCT
Organism: Rhynochetos jubatus; assembly: GCA_027574665.1. Taxonomy (NCBI): domain Eukaryota; kingdom Metazoa; phylum Chordata; class Aves; order Eurypygiformes; family Rhynochetidae; genus Rhynochetos; species Rhynochetos jubatus. The sequence continues at coordinate 24,579,349 of CM050658.1, forward strand.
GTGTCCAGACCCTTATAGACCGTTTTGAAGGATCCCCTCCCGAGTTCAATATCGAACTTTAGGAACCTGCCATCCAGCGAGGTGGCAACCGCTTTCATATCAGCCTCCTCCTCTGGCTCCTCTTTCTTAGCCTTGCTCTGATCTTTGGAAGCATCGGAGGCCTCTTTCCTCTCCACATCCTTGACAGCTGCCTTCTGCTCTTCAGCCTCCACAGCACTGCCAGGGGCCGGCGCTGCCTTCAGCTCCGCGGAAGGCTCGGCCCCCTGGCACCCCTTCTCCACGGCCCCCTGACCGGCCTTGGCCCTCTCCGCAATTATCCTCCTGGTTTTAGGGAGCAGAATAATTTTCCTCTGATGCTCTGACTCGGGTAAGTCGAAAGCGGGTTCCTCCTGGTCCGAGTCCACCACGCTCCTCCGCAGGAACCGCTGATGGACCATCTTGGGATCCCTGGAGCTGGGGGTGCGGAGCGGCGGGGCAGGAGCTCCCGGCATTGCCGCAGCCTCCGCGGCCGCCCCGCTCCTCCTGCCACCGACGGGCCCATCAATATTCATGTTCGTCTCCGCAGCCGGGGGAGCGCTAGGCTCGGCAGTCCCTGGAAACCCGCCACAGCCGCCGCCTCCTCTGCCTCCCCGCCGTGGTGCCGATCTGGCATCGCCCCCAGTTTCCATTAGGTCTGAGGTTTCTGCGCCCGCCGCCGCCCCCGGGCCGGGGAAGTCACCGTGGTCCATGTCCGCGCCGAGCCGCCCCACCGCCACCTGCGAGGGACGAGGTAGAGCGCAGCGCCCTGATGCACCGGTGGTCGCGGCTCGGGCTCAGCCGCGGCCGCCAGACACCGCTCCCCGCATCCGCGGGCACCCGCGGCTCCGGGGCGCGCCGCAGCGCAGCGCTACGCCGGGTCTTCGAAGCGGGAGGGCTGCGGCGAGCCAGGCTCCCCGGGCCGAGCCGGAACCGCAGCGGCCGCCCTGCCCGCCTCCCCCCCTCCCCACCCGGCAGCCGCGCAGCGCAGCGGCCGCCCCAGGCTCAGGTACGCGGCGGGGCCGCCACACCTGCGGCGGGGGCGGGCAGGGCCGCGCACAAAGGAGCGTCGGAGCCGCTTACTTACGTGCGGAGCGGGAGGCTGCTGTCCTCAGCGCCATGGACGGGGATGAGAAGGGCGGCAGGGAGAAGGGGCGGGTACCACCGTGCGTGCGCCTGTCTGGGTGTGCGCGCCTCGGAGAGGGTGCCGAGCGAGCCGGCTGCCGGCAGCGGAGCTCCGCGGCCCGCCCCTGCGCGCTGCAGCACGCCCCTGTCCGCAGCGCCGGCCTCCCCGCGCCGCTCCCGGCGACTCAGGGCGCGGCGTGCGCCCGTCCCCGCGGCGAGCCCTGCGGTAGCCTCCGCGCCCCCGTGGGTGACGGCCGCCACCGCCGCGCCACCGCCCCCCGCCGCGCCTCCGCCCCCACCCCGCCGTGGCGCTTTTGTCAATGCGATGCGCTCCCCGGCGGGCGCCCCATTTAAGGCAGCAGCGCTCGGCGGCCGCCAGTGAGGCTGCGGAGGGCGCCCCCCCACCCCGCCGGAGACAATGGGAGGGTCCCCGGGCAGGGGCGGCCCACGGCGGCGCGACTCAGGTGCCCCCGCTCGGCCCGGCACCACGCCTGGGGCGGTGCTTCCCGCCCGCTTCCCCGGGAAGCATCGCCTGGGGGTGCGGGTCCCGGCCCGCAGCTCCGTCTGCTCGCTCGATTCGCGTACGGCACGGAAGCGGCTGCACCACGCAGCCGGTTGTCTTGGTGTGTTTAACGGGAGGATGAACCTGGAGAAATCAAATATTCTTCCTTCTCGCCACTTTTCAGAATCCTTCACGTCTAAAACGTGAATATGGAATAACTCCCGCACAGCATTTAACGCCACCCTTTCCCTGCGGAGGGCTTGAACACACTGCCTGCCCCATGTATCTGGGTTTTTCTTTGTTTGGGGTTTTTCCTTCACTCCTACCTGTTCGTGAGTCATCCTACGCCTGTTAACCTTACGGCTCGTTGCGACTGACACTTGGCATTAGGCTAGACTGCGGGAAACCGGGATCTGAAGATCAAGTTGTCCTTCCCCTGAGGTCAGGTTGGAGACGCAAGAGGGACACTTGCTGCGCTCCTAGACCACTGGGACGTTTTCTGCACTGCGAGTCCAGGAAAGGACTCTGGTCTCCATTACTGCCAAGCTTGCTTCCTCAAAGTGTCAGGTTCATACAAACACACCTTATGTTTTAGTAACTAGAATTTAACTAAGCTAAGGTTTACCAAGTAATTATTCACAAGATTTCTGAAGGAAAGAAAGTTAAATGCCAGGCAACCATAATTAGTTTTTCTTTTAATTCATTTTTAGTCAAGGATGATTAAAAAACCCTTTTAAAATAAGAAAACGGGTGGTTATTTTAAATAGAATCTCTGGCGTTTTCATTTGAAAAAACATGGTTGATGACTAATAATTCAGCGTTATGGATACATTTGGTCTTTCAATGCTTTGTTTTTCAAAGTCTTCAAAATCAAAGGATATTTCTAGGACTTGCAATTGTGTCATAAAATGCAGATTTGCATGACCTGTAAAGATATGGAATTACCTACCATTAGTTCTGTATGCCATGCTCCTCTCACACTCCATGGACAGAGATTTAATAAACAGAAAGCAGTATGAAGTTACCGGGAAGGCTAACAGCTCTAACACCTTCTCGTAGCTATTATATAAACTTGACCTAGACCTCTCCTCCCAGTGAAAGGAATTCACACTACCAGGTAGATAAAAGGACAAGATTCAGGCTAATGAGATGACTAAAAGTAGCAGGCAACAGTTCACTTTGGTGAACAGCAGGAGGACAGAAGAAAACGGAATATTCTAGAGCTAACCAAATACCAAAACCAAAACCCACGATCAAGAAAAATTCAGGGGAATAAATGAAGACCTGATTCCCCCATCTGCCTTCCACTGCCAGGCCTTCACATTCCCAGGGGAGGAGAGCATTACACACCAGCCCCAGGAGGAGACACAGGCACTGCTTTGCTGCACCAGTGACTCCTGGCTGGTCTTCAGACCTGTCCTCAGAACAGCTTTCTCACCGCTGAGTTTCCTCTGGCTTGCTGTGCCATCCTATAGCGAGATGGTGGCTAGTGCTCTTCCAGTGTCCATTTAGGTACTGGAAAATTAACATACTTTGCATGTCACAGACTTAATTTTTATCCACTACCAAGTGTTCTGAATGTGTTTATACAGGGGATTTTTAATAGTGGTTAAACAGAAAGCTTCTTCACACTCCCACCAATTGACATCTTCCATGCCACTATACATTTGTTCAACATTCTCAGCGCATTGGGTACCCCCGGGCAGCAGTCTGACATTGCGTGGCAATGCGGAGAGGGCCAGGGACCGGTACAGCACTCTGACTGCATCACAGGCACAAAGCAACATCTCTGAGCATTAGCAACTCGGCAACTGGTGTAGAGCCTGACCTGGTTCCCTACGGCAGCTAACAATGGCCTTTCCCAGCAGAATGTTGCTCCCCAGCAGGTAGAGAATGGTTCCTCTGCCTTCAGGAGCTGCCTGTCCAGGCCCTCCCAGTGCCAGGGAGCACAATGGACACGGCAGCTGGAGAGGCATTCAGCGCTTTCTCCTCTAACGTTCTCTGCCTGAGCAGTCCCACATACAACGTGCCATTCCAGCGCACATCCCCACATGGCAAGGAGACCTTGACAACTACATAGGTGGACTCTAAGGAAATCTAAAGGTACAGGCTGACACACTCTTCATTTCCACAACCTAGCTAAAGACAATTCAGCTGATCTGCACAGAATCCCACAGGCTACGTGTGCATAAGCTGTTTTATTGGTTTTCCTCTACCTGCCTCAGTTTACCCAGAACAGAAACAGGTTGTTGATTCTCCCACCATCCTAATTTCAGCTCTGTGTGAGCCAGTAGATAGGCTGACAGGTAGCATGCTATATTGCCAAGTATTAGTATACTTCATTACCAAAGGGCATAGAAAAACATAAATGGTTACAGTTTTCCTGATTGTTAGAGCATAACCAGAGCAAGCCTGAAGTAGATTGACTGCCGAGAGCATGCTGGCATGCAGGTGGCATTGTAAATTATAGCACATTTCAACAAAAAGGTAGTGACAGTGCTACCTTAGACACAGCGACCTTAATCAAGCCTTTGACTTTGAGAACCGTTCTTTGTATGAATGCCCAACTGCTCATCTCCTGGATGAGATGCTATCTCCACATGAGGAGCTGAGTGAGCCATGCATCGCCCTGGAGTGCAGATCAGTATTTCCACTTGACAAGCAGATTAACACCCTTCCGTCTGTGACTCCCCGCACCGCTCCACTGACTGATGTCAGCGACAGTCAGCCACTAACCAGCACAAAGCAGGACAGCTTGTCTGAGTTAATAGCTAGCGTTATTTTTAAAAAGGAGTAAAATATCCATTTTCCCCTAATAACAGCCATTTTTTTCCCCATATTTGTTAGTTTTGAGTGAGGAAGTTAAGTCCAGTTGGTGTTAAGAGCTCGACTTCCAGGTTCTCAGACACTGAGAAATTTTTTGTTTAAAATAAATGTTCATGGGGGACTGTGGAAACATTTATATTGGCCTCCAGTCTTCTATTAACTTGTTTTTATATAATTTATAACTTGATTAAAAGCAGGTCAAATACCTATTGAGAGCTACTTTCAGTTGTGCTCTTACCACCACATATGTGCTACTGGCCCTAGCGCAGTGTTGTGTAATAATTGTGTTTTCTTTAAAAGAATAATAATAATAATAATAATTTTAAAAATCAATTTCACAATATATTCTCAATTAGGTCATCTGTATTCTGTTCTAATGATTTGTTTATAGATAAGATTTGTTTAAGATTTTAAGATTTTACGATTTGTTTATAGATTTGTTCAAGTCATTGAGTTAATACAAACTTACTGTGAATGTGTAAAAAGGACTCTCTATATGTCAAAATGAAAGATGCTGTTGGTGAAGTCACCTCACAGGTACCAGGTGGCAGGCAGCAAGCGGTGGGCAAGACGTGCATCATCCAACTCATGAGGGGAGAAACTCCATTTATCTTTGTTTGCCCTCAAGTGTGATGGGTACAATACATCGTTCTAACGTTGCATGACAACCTTAAACTCAAAAAACATTCTGTACCTTTAATTCCTACAGATTTTAATAGGAGCTTATACAGCCCATAACAATGTGCCGTAACATTAGCCCTCGGGTTCCTTAAAATAAACAATATTAATGGTGCTGCAAAGAAGCTAATGGACAGTATCTCCATTGCCTTATGGCTTTGTTGAGGTGTGTTCCCTGCTCCCCTGCCCAAGCTGTGCCCTGGGGAGCTGTGTGCAGGCGTCCCTGAAGGACAGCTGAGCAAAGGGACGGCGCACAGTTATTTTGCATTTCTGTATGATTTACAAGGAGCATCACTTCACCACACCAATTCATGAAGGTGAGGTTTATTTTTCAGACAGGCAGGCTATCACATTTCCCACCTCAAGTCTGAACAATGATTAATAGTTGTTTTAGAATTACTGCGTCATTCAAAAGTTTGTATTTAATTATTTATCTACTTTTATTTGCCAGGAAATGGTGGCTTAGAGCCTGCAATAAACTCAAATGAACTACCCAATTAATTTTCCAGGGCTTCTATGTGGCCACAAGGACTGCAAGAGTTCAAGCAGCACACTGGTATTTTTTAAAACCTCTCTCCCTTTTCTTGTGCCATTTTCTGGTACGATCCCTGCAGTACCTGATAATGAAAATAAAATAGATTCATAGAGCAAAATAAGGAACAGAGCAAAATAGACCAACGCCATGAGTGGCACTTCATAGCACAGTTAGGACATTCCAACATGTCAGTGTTTATGTTGAGCGAGTGAATAGCCTTTACTTTTTTTAGCATGAAGCTGTATTTTATTGAAGAGCCCATCCAACACACTGTGCTGGAAATAGGCAGATTTAAGACATAAGGACAATGCCATTATTCCTCCTAGCATAAAAGATGAGGCGTAAGTTCTTCGAAGTTCAATAAGAACATCTGCTGATCTCATCCCTATGCAATGCTGCTTCTTGTGCTTAGCTCTTTGATCTTGTTTCTTCTTATGGATTGAAGAAGTGATGAGAGCATATAACCTCAGCACAAAAACCTCCCTTCCTGCAGTGAGCATTCAAGTGACTTGGTTCATTTTGCAAACACGAGTAAGAACCAGCTCTGAGCTATGAGGAATGCATCCATTCGTCTTACTGGTTCCACTGGCTCTGAACACACTGCTATGATCAATGGTCAAAAGTCAGAAGAACATCTACTATGGCATTAACTTGAACTAAAAACAATATAGGCAAAGGTAAAGCCCACAAGTAAGTAACATAGAGACTATGTCACACACAATGAAAACAAACCACCTGAAAAGTCAGTGCCTATGCTCCAAACAGCCTTCATCCTCCACCTTCTTGATGAGAAGTCTCCTATTGAGCACACTGGCAATGCATTTTTAAGTATTTTTTAGTAAAAGTACCACACACTATTGACTGCCACAGACACATACAGACACACAGAGCTCCAAGCCTGTTTAAGGAGTCACAAGAAGGACAAGCAGCTTTCTAGATTCCCAGGATGACTGAGGTAGACAACGTCTGGCCTTTCAGTCCTGACTGGTCTACTGGAATGCTAGGGGATCATTCAAAAATACACAATATGATCTGGATAAGAGGTCCATCAATGGAAACAATGCATGGACAAGGAGTGTGGACTATGCAAGAGAGGTGCATGATGAGGGTCATAGCATACGGTCATATTGAGTTGCTTAGTATAATCTTGCCCTCCTCTCTGCTAGCTCCCCTGTAAACTTCTGAAAAAGTCCATTTAAGCTGCATAATTCATCCAGGCTTGCACTGCTTTTTCATCTTGTAATAAGTACTGCTGGGCAGTCACTGAACACTAGCCACTGCTACATGTGTGTTACAGAGAATTACAGCCAGCTTTGGATTGCTTTTAGAGATCCTAACACAAGTTTGCTCTTACCCTCATCCTTTGTAAAATGCCACACCAGAAGAACATTGATACATTACCAGTTTTCAGTATTTCAAAATAAGTATGTTACATTGCTATGTCAAAATGTTCCTTCTCATCTGTCAGTCCAACACAACAAAACAGAATTTGGGCAATACCACAGTGAAATGAAGCTGCAGACGTTCCTAAGAGGATGCCAGAAAAGCCATTGATGCTCCTAAGCTGTCTGCACAGGAAGACACCTAAGACCACAGACAACAAATTTCAAGACAGAGTCCTCTGTTCTTTTCCCTTGTCTTCTCTGACAGCAGCAAAGAGACTGAGTGTGAAACCCTTATTTATCCCAACTCTGCTTAGACAGTAGGCTTTCTACATTAGAAAGGATTTCGAAAGAATTGTTAGTTGTTACTTACAACATACCTACAAAAATAAAAGCAACGGATCTCACTTTGGGTACCAGACTCCAAGGTCTGCAATCAGAATTCAGTATCCCCAAAACACCACATAGCATTCATCTGACAATGTTATTTGTTTGATAATTTAGAATAAAGAAAGTATTAGGTAAACATTCAAAATGAGGACTCTAAGATTTGTAGAGCAGCTAATTTATATTTAACAACAGTTTAGATGATAACAACATCAAATTTGTGCAATATCCTGAATTTCCAGATAGGCTCTGGGCACACAGTTAGCTGAAGTCCCAATTCTTTCTTATTTACCTGACTAGCTGTTGATTGAAATTAAGGCAGTACCAGTGTGAGATATAATCATTTCCCTATTTAACTGTCAATCCTCCCACTGTCTTCATGCTTGTTGAGGAAAAGCACCCATTCAAAACAATGTGAGGTCTTTCACCCAGACACATCTACACATTCGCAAAATTCTGCAAGGGAAGTTAAAATTTAAAACATTCTTTTAAATCTGAAAAATAAACCAAACATGACATAATTCTACCCATCTCTCATCCTGTATATCATAAATACCAAGATCCTAAGCCCATATTTTAACTTTTTCTTAAAAAAATTAAAGCACCATGTATTTTATTGCTTTCATGAGGAAAAGGGATGATTACCAAATTCATTAGCAGCTAGGAATCAGCATCTTATTCCTCAGGGTACATTTTTGGTTTTGCTTCCTTAGTAGATATTTGGTTAATTTTCAAGATACGCTCTAAACATTGTGTCATCAAACAGTAAGTTTGCAAAACGATGTATAAGATAGCCAAAATCACTAGGCTCCACCAAGTGGCATAGGAGAGAAGGTGTTACCATAATGTCCATGAGTTGGAATGGTTTCAAAGGTGATTGCCATCTCCCTTTAGCCTGCATAAGTAAGTATGCAACTACTTTTGTTCTCTCACTCACACATGGAAGACAAGCAGGGAATTGGGGGAAAGATACCCTGCAATATAATTCATATAGTATTCAGATCGTGATCCTGCAGTACAAGTTCACTCATCTATCCCACTGGTTATCTGTGCAAATGTCACACTCCTGCGTAATCTTCGGCAGAACCACTGCCTCTGTGAACATACACATCTGGGACACAAACATCTGGTGTTACTCATTTCTGTGCTGGCAGTGGTAACACGCATGGTGTTACCAGCACAGAAGACAAAGATAGCTCCTGCCCTGAAAGGTTTCCAGACCCTAAATGAACCCATATCCCTTTATGAAAACACCAGGAATAGTTGATAGCTTGCAAGAGAAGACAACAGCATCCCACAAGTGCTGACAGTCATGATGCTCAAGGGAACACCACCTTCCCTCAAGGGAACCTGCTCTGTGCCACAGGTTCAGCTTGCCTCTTCCACTCTGGTTTAACTGGACAGGTCTTAAGTTACGAGAAGGTTGAGTGCAAAAGCCTGCCTGCTTTTTCCAGCTGTTATCAGCTGATTTTTTAAAGGCTATCACCTTCCTCCAGGAAAAACAACAACAACAACAAACCAAACAAAAAAACTCAACAGAAACTTAATTGCACAGAACTCCCAGGATGTTACTTTTAGGGTCATTTAACAATGTGTTTAGTATCAATCCTTACATGTTGTTTTCCCCCCTTCAGTGAGCCCTTCAGAACTGCAGTGCTCCTGCAGAGCAGAATTTCCTGTGATATGGAGATGCCAGACAGAAAGGCAGAGCTCTGTGTTCTCATTGCCACATGTGAAGAGATTGAGGCTGAACTTACTATGGGAAAGCTCCCAATGCCCTGGGACATGTCACATAATAATAATAACGTCCATTGAAACTGTAGTGGCTTTGTTTTGGGTTGTGTTTTTTTGGTGTTTTTTTTTTGTTTGTTTGTTTGGTTTTTTTTAAGGGGACCATTACATGTTAAATGTTTTAAAATTCTGAATTTAGAGCGGCAAGAAAACCAGATATACCTTCAGTGTGCCCAGGGCATACAGAGAGGAAGCACATGGGGGGAATAAAAGCAGTAACCTTAGTTACTGGATTCAATCCCCAGGTGATTGGCTGGACCTGATGGAGAGCATGGCAGCAGTAAGAGGGAGATGCTGAAGATGCCACTGCAACCATCTCAGGATGGTTCAGTCCTCAGTATGCATCTCATCTCAGTTTCAGGATGCTGGCTTATAATCATCTCAGTCAGGAAGGAGTATGATTAACTGTCTTCCTCTCCAGAATGCAGCTCGTTGAATCTTGCCATAAACCGAAGTTATCTTCTGGGCTGGGGCACAAACCTTTTCCCCAACATATTTCAGTTCTTATTCCACATACATCTTATCAAACGAAACGTGGTCATCTTTGTTTATCAGCCTGTTATTAGTCAGATGAGAATGACTGAAGCTCAGTTAAACTCTGCAAGCTATCTAAAAATAATGTTAGATTTTAACTGTTGCCCAAGACAATTCAAAGTATTTCTCTCCCTCTCTCATATTACTTGTCTAAGTAACGTCAGGACTGACATTAAAAGAACTTCCCTGGCACAGAGGAAAAGTTATTACTATGTTCTCAAGGTTTAAAGATGAATGCCTTTTAATATAAAAGTTTCCTAGCAACATGTGTTCTTAGCCTAGAATGTATTCCAAAACTGGTGATGCTTTCAGTAATGTATCTATCCCTCTGAACTAGTCACTATGGTCTCTTGTCATTCTTGCCTTCACAACCCATAGTATCACAGAACAGCCATCTTTCTTTCCCACGTTCAGCTTCTCACTATCTCACACTTCAGTCTTACACATGAAAATATCTACCCACCCTTGTCTAGTAATATGTATTTTCTGCCTTTCTTCATTGTTCTGTGGAAGCATCTTTTTTCTCACTGAATATCGGTCTCCTGAGTATTTCTGGATCTCATGTTACTTAGACTGTACACTCTCCAAAACAGGGAGCTATTTTATCTGTGTTTGTAAAGCTTCAGACACCCTAAGGATCCTCCCAGACTGTCATTGTCATTTATCCACTTGCAGCACCACATTTTCCAGCGTTCTTTATAGTTAGCAAGAGAATCTTTGACAACAGGAATTATGTCCCACACACAGAGAAATAAACACAGAATAAGTCTTATTAAACCAGATTCTTAATATACTCAGGGAAGCAGTAAAGGAAAGGAAGATTGAACTGACAGAATTTCTTAGGATGCAGTTTCCATGATGGTGTAACAACAGAGAAATTAGTCATGGCCATGGACGAACCAGAAAGAAAAAAGATATCGGCTACACGTCTGTTTTTCATCCACCCTATGGCAGAGCAAATGCATGTCACACTGTCTTGTGTCGTTGTGTGACATCACGTCTTCACATGTTATCCTGTAGCTCCTTTGAAAGGGAAGCACGATTAAAAGGATTGTACCAGGTCACTGAGTCTGGAAGAAAATCTTCAGATGCATGGGTGCAGAGACACAGCTCCATGACAAACAGTTCTTCTTCCCAGGAGCAGACCTTCCTGGACCATCACACTGGCCATCCTAGGCCATTCCCCTGTCATGAGCAGCACTTTCTGAATGATGAGAGAAACACCAGGGGAGGACACGGGTAGGGAGATGTGATGCTGTGGAATTAGTTATGGTTGAGAGGAAAAGAATCCCACCCCTGACTTTTCTTGGAGGAATTGGGCCCAAACTCCTGGATTGTAAAGTGCAGACAGACGACTGTCTCCCTGGCAACCTGAAAAGACACTAGAAAGAAAAGTAGCATGTACCAATCCTCTATTGTGACCAAGGGATACCAGCAGAAAGAGATGCTTGAGGACTGAATGGAGAAATCTCACAGCCTGAGGAAAAGGGGACTGTGCTTCACCCGCATCTACATGCAGCTGGTCCTCAGCTGGAGGGTGGACATCTGGAGCTTAACATGGATGTCTCCCAGGAGCACTTGAGGATGTGGGGCATTAAGAATTGTACAATGTGCAAAGGCCAAATAATCCAGATCCCAAAGGGCAAGTAGCTTGCTCTAAGCACTCTAAGCACTTGTGTGGTCTCGGAGGAATAAGAGGGCAGTGGTGTTTGGGACAGCCCCTTGCCAAGCCAGTCTTTTCCAGCAGTTGCTTGTATGGGAAGAAATATCAGAAAACTGTGTAATTTGCTCTTTTCTTAGTTTTAATCCCATTTAATAGCTATTTGAAACTTCTAACTGCAAGGCTGAACCAGGAGGCGCACTGGTAGCAAACAGTCTACAAAGCAGCATACAGGAGTAATATTGGAGCTCTTTTAGGATCCCTGTCTCACTTATTTACTGTAAAAACATACTAGTGAAGTGAAAACACAAAATTATGCAAAAGCAGATGAAATGGTACACTGTCAGTGTTTTTGTAATACACTATTTGCTTTAATATATCCCTTATCAGAAGGCCACAAGGCTGAGTTACAGCTGCTTTTAAGAACATTACTCTCAATTTACTCAATTACTTCCTGCGTTGAGAAATTAATCTGCAGTGTCACAGAGCACCTCTCAATTTCATCATTTCCACAGAAGAACTGCAGTAGCTCATCCCATTAAATGAAGGTGCCTAATGTTAGCTGTGCCAGCTGTGTTTGCTCCAGAGCTGGCCAGGGGCTGCAGAGACTCAAAACTGGAAGTTAATCGCTTTGCACACAGACCCCCTGCAGGAGGCTGAACAAGCTCTGGAGTTGCCTTAGGACAGGTAGGAAACCTTCTTTTGGTTTGTCTACTAACCAACTTGTCCCAGTGCTATAGGAGCTATAAAGCAGATGGAATATACATTAACCTGCTTTCCACTGCCATCACTGCAATCGTTCTCATTTGTGCATTATGGTGTCTCATGTGGAGGAGTCAAAATTGCCTAGAAAAATTCCAACACACAGACTGTGAGAAGACACATGAACCCACTCCAACTGTTCTGAGAATTCATGCGCCTACATGAGAAAGGGTCTCTCTTCAATTGGCTAATAAAGATACAAGTTCTTTTTCTTTGATTAGGACAAATATGAAGCACAAATAACTTTAGAGGAAGGGTCCTCCTGGTGCACTGAAGGATAGCAGGGGAGAGAAAGGTTGTGCATTTCCTTTTGACCCCTGAAATCAGTCTGCACCCACCACCATTTGGGAGCCGGTGGCTTTCTGAACATGAATTCCTTGATGATGAATGTTACCAATCCAGCAACATTCTCATAAGAGACAGATTTGGACTTGGCAAAGAGCAAGCATAACTAGGATTGCTCTGCTGGATGTCAGGGGTGTCTCACACTCTCCCTTTCTTTCCCAGGGGACTGGGCTGCAAAAGGACTCCTGGGGATTCTCTATTTTTCTTGATTCTGTTAATTCTGGGATAAAAGGGGTATTTTTGGTTCTTGCTATGGGAAGAAAACATTGAGATAACTTTTACAGTGATAATTGCAGTACACACAATGAAAGCTTAAGCCATATGTTTTCATTTGGCTTACAGAGCACACTTTTCACACTACCCTTTCTCCTTAGCAGCTTCTACATCTTATGTATTTATAGATATCTGTTTTTTCTCATGCAGTAGCTTTGGCCTTAGCCATGCTTCTGCACTTCTTATTCTTCTGCATTATTCTCACTTCCCTTTCACTTATCAGTCAGGTTTCACCTACCTGTCATCACTTCTTTTTCCAGCAATCCTCAAAGACAGCCCCAGAATGACTGCTACTAAATGCATTTATTTTTGCCTTGAAAGAGTAATCAGAAAGGTATGCAGTCTAAACACTTGCCTGGGGCAATAGGCTGCGCTAGGGTTCCACTTCGGCTATGCAACTAAGAGGTCTCAGTGGGTTTTCTCGTTGTTTGGAATACTCTGAGATGTAGTGTTAAACAATTTGGGTAGGCAAATCTAAAATACATTATTTCTAAATTAAAAACCTCTGCAACAAGGCATTTTCATTTTGGTGCAGGTATTAAGCATCTTTTCCAGAAAAGATGTGGCAGAAGTGGTTGGAACCAGTTATTGCCAACTGTCTCCATAAACCCAGACAAATGTTGAAATGCTGCTGGACAACAGTGTTTGCAGGTATTCTGTACTTCTTATTTGTAAGATGAAGATAGTAAGAAATGGCTATCAAATACATATTTGTGAGATACTGAATTTGTCATGGCTAGTTAGCTGCAACTCGCCATGGCCATATTTTTGAAACCTAATTGACTCTGACTTTCTGCAGTCCAACAATTTGCGACATTTTGAATCATGTTGTTCACAGAATCCCACGAAAGGAAAAGTCTTTCTTTTACTAAAATAGCAACTTTCCATTTTCATCCTGGACTCAAATTTTTTGATATTATGATGACAGGCATCTTATCTAGATTCTATTTCCACATGCAATTTTCACCCAGCAAGAAGCCTTCAGGCTTCAGATTAGATCAGACAACAATACAATTAGAAATCCAGAAGGATATAAACCATGCCATTTCTGATTACAAATTTTCCAGTATCAGTTTAGAGGCCTTCTTTCAGCACTACTTTCCATACTTTTTAAGTATGATATTACGAAGCCAATCAAAAGCATGTGCCTCTCCTCTTTCATCTCCATGCTGTGTCACACCCAGTTTGTAATTTAGGTAATTTGCTTCATGACAGACAACACATTAAAAAAATTAAGCACTGGGAGACCATACTTTTAATCCCAACCTGTGATTTTACATGGTTACTCCAGTGGGCTACCACACTATCTTTAGCAGACTTACATGAAGCACACAATTGAGCAAAACTAACCTTTTAACCAAACATACACCTGACAAAGTACAGTATGTAAGTGCATGTATGGGAAAATTAGAGGTTAAATATGGTGCAAGGTAATTTTCTCCCTTCTGTTGAAACAGACATTTTCTCCACTATTTGGTTACTTTGCACACGCTCTTCAAAAGTTACAGCTTCTATCCTGTGCCACACGCAAAATAAGCAAGTGAAAACTACTCCCTCCTCAACCAGGAGTGCTGCCCTGCACACATTATCAAAGCCACTGTAATGCACAGCTGTGTACACAACACTACCAATAATGTCTCTTCAAAATTCTGCTAACATTTGGTTCTTCTCAAACGCACTATTCAAACCAGGACAGAAATCCTGGCTCCTTTAGCCAGCCCCAGGGGCGGAGCACAGTGTCTCCTGGCACATTGCAATCTCTCAGTAGCAGGGAGTTCCTGTAGCTGTTCAGTCAACCATTTCCTCCTTGCAGGCAGGAACCATCCTTAGCAGCCTCCGGGCTGCTTCAGCAGTAGATGCTCACAGTCATCTTGAATCTATCATGGGTCAGGCACTGAGGGAAAGGTCTCTGCCAATTTACCTTCCTATTTGATACCCCTCTCAATAAACAAATCAAGCTGGAAATCAAAGTGTATCTTTCTGACCTCAATTTTGCTGATCAGGCACATATAAACTTAATCTTATCTTCCTGATCCTGAGGGGTTTTTTTTGCAAAGATTCTTGTTCTTTCTCAGCTTCTTTCTCTTGTTCTTTCTTAAGACTGCATTTCTTATGACTTGTCTTTTGAGTTGCTCTAAAAAATAACAATGATGGACTTGAGAAGGAGAAAACCAGTGATGCCTGTATTCCTAATTTCTCATTTTCTTTACAATTTTACATGATGTTGTTAGACATTTTGTTGGAAAAGCTCTTTAGTGCTGTTTCTGCTCATTGCAGATTAATGAGACAATGGCAAAACACTCAGAAACTTCAGTGGGAATAGAGCTGGGGACTACCATTGTGACAAGGCTGCTGTTATTCCTAGGCTTCATGAATATAGTGCACTATAGCAGTTTGAGAAACCATTTTGCTCATTTCAGCAGTCTACATTTTAAATAATAGTGTGGTTTTTCCTTCCCCGTGGGGCTGTAAAACTCCAAATAGCAAAAAGAACAAGAACAGCAGTCAGTCAAATGACAGAATATTAGGAAGGTCATAAGTAGTACACAACAGCAAAATAATTGAATGGCTGTATTAGAGTGAAATTCCAGTTACAGCCACCTAACTCCAAGATAGTATCAACATGAAAAACTAGCACAGAATGTTTAATTCAAGTAATAGCGAATTTGGAAAACTCATTATTTAAAAGTGAGTTTTAAATACAGTTTAAAAGACAGGTTTTTTCCAACATCCTAATTTATTTTCCAGATGTCAGCTAACTTCTGTGAGTGTTATCCTTTCGCTGGAGGTCTTCATGACATTGCATTATATCAGAATAAGAATTAAGAAAAGCCTCCGTTGTTCACTTTGACCTTCTGTATCTCCTTTCTGTGAAACACGTTTTCCTTTTAAAGCTAATATCCAAGCTTGGCACTCAGTAAATCGTGTGC
The DNA here is from genome assembly GCA_027574665.1 of Rhynochetos jubatus. NCBI lineage: Eukaryota > Metazoa > Chordata > Aves > Eurypygiformes > Rhynochetidae > Rhynochetos > Rhynochetos jubatus. Next base: position 24,595,094 of record CM050658.1, read on the forward strand.
ATCCCACTCAAGAATGAAAATACATCTTCACATTGGTATAGAATCAATGCATACTAATCATGGGTGCAGCCCCAGGGAAAGAGTGGAAGGAGACATACAGTTGCATTTTGGGTGGTAGACCAGTGGCTTTTGAGCCCATCATCATGGAAGAGGCAAACCAAGCTGCTGAGTGATGGATTATTTCAAATGATGCACGTAGTATTTTCTGTCCCTGAACTCCAGAATGGCTCTAGGCATTTAAGACAAACTCCATGATTTCTTCCATTACACTCCTGAAAACAATGCCAGGTCTTCAAAGGCTCAAAATCTGTGCTATTTGCATAACTATAAGAGTTGTTTTACTTCCAGGATTTTCATCTAAAAACTATATATCACCTTTCAAGGCTTCTGTCAGAACACCCTAGATAGGGAGAAATCTCTGTTGCTACTGGAGACCAAAGTGAGGAAGGTATAACATTCACTACCAGCCGACAGCACACCATAAACACAACCCTCAGCTATCACAATGGACATCCCCTTAGATCACCTTTTTAACTGGGCAAAGCATATTTGTACTAGACAGGGAAATCTGAATTAGACAGGGAAAAGAAGTAGTGTGCAGGTCTCACAATTAAGTGCCTGAGCAGCAGGTTTTCAAGGTTCAGGAAATTGTGAACGCATCACTGGAAATTAATGAGAGGCTGCTGTATTTCAGTGCATACTGAAAAGGCTAATCTACAATTTCATTACATTGATATGTAATAAACTGTAAACAGGGTGATAATTTCTAGAGGGTGAATGTGCTGTGACAGACTGGGAGCTGAAGGTGGCTTAGCACTTTACCTAGGCACAGAAGTTTAGCTTCCACCAAACTGGTTGTACTCTTTCCTACTGGGGAAGTCACTTTTTGGCCAATGACTTAAACCAGTTCACAACATCTAGTGAAATTTAGAATATACAGACTAAATTGGCAAAAGCACTAATTTCTAAAGGATTTTAAATTTCTAAAGGATTCTAAATTCTAAAGAAGTTAAAGCCTGACATCTTCCTGAATGGTGGAAAATACTGTAGGAGACAACAGTGGATTTGAATGAGGATTTTGTCTGGCATTCCATTTTTTCTTTTACAGGTGCTTTAGGTGGCTTTCTAGCCTGACATTTTGTGATGGTTTAGCCCTGTCGGGCAATTAAGCACCCCCAGTCGCTCTACCACTCCACACAGCCCCCCACCTCCCAGTGAGGAAGGGTCGCAGGAAAAACAAGGGAGGCTCGTAAAAAGTTGAGATAAGAACTATTTAGTTATATAAATGAAACTTATGGAGTTACTAACAATGCTATTGCTAATAAGTAATTAAAGGAACAAATGATACAGGATCTCACCACCCGTGGATGGACACTGCTAGGTGCCAGAACAGCAAGGCAAAAATAAATCCAAAGCCCCGATGAGAAAAAAACCCTCCCTGAGCCCAGGAGCCAAGAGCAGGGGGAAAGAAAACCTTCAACTGCCCCTTCCAAGAGCAATCTGCCTGACAAAAGATGCTGCCTGCTAATCACCGACAGGAGGTCCGGACAGGGACTGGGCTGACGAGAGAGAAAAAAAAAAAAAAAAAACGCGCTGCCGGCAGGAACATCTGGGGCGACCCCCCCTCACACCTTCCAGGTCCAGCCTCTGCAAGCTGCCCCCCGGCCCACTCCCCGTGCCGCCGGTACCAGGGGTACAGTGACCATTCAGCCTGATGTATTATGGAATGAAGCAATCTTACAGACTGCCCTGGGAGAGCAGCTCATCGCTGCCTGGGACCAGAACACATTTATAGAGAGCAGAATAACTAATGCTTCTGCTATTCCTATTTGTGAATGTTTTTTCAACAACTTACTTGCACTTTATAAAGGATCATCTTCATTTTCAAATAATGTTATTTAATATTTTCATTATTTTTAAATGCTGCTGTAACCAAGGGTGTAGTGCAAAAATCCCAAAGATGTTCTTATAAGCTGGACAAGTAGTTAACACATGGGGTTTTCAGGTCATGCATGACAGGCACTGTAATTGATTTTTGGTAGCTTTTGACAACAGGGCACAGAAAATGCTTTACTGCATTTCATGACAGGTTTGAACAAACCTGAAAAATAAAATATTATGTACAAATTTGCTATTGTATGTATGGACTTACAAAGTTTTTTTCAGAGGTTTTCAGGAAATATTAAATAAATTAAATATTTAATAATATTAAATGAAAAAGTTATACTTTTTTTTTTCATTTTAAAGCAAAATACTCACTCTTCCCTTTTGTGTAATATCCAGTTACAGTTGGATCTTTCGCTATTTCATTTTGTGAGGCAGAATTGCTCTGTACAAGGCAGTACAATAATACCTCAGCAGGGAATTCTTCAAGCTCTTTCTTTTAAGCATTTATGTCTTCTAGAATGTTATTCTAGTTTTACCAATAGACTTCAGCTTCAATAAGTAATTGAAACTGTATCTATGTTCAGTAGACTGGACATCCCCAGTCTGAACCACAGGGGAACAAAAACATACCTTTATCCTCTGCACTGAAACCCTGAGGGTTTAAGTCAGCTCTTCCCAGTGATTTCACAGTTTTTACAGCAGGATTAACTATTCAGTGCCAAAGTCTGCTGTTGGTTACAGATCCATTTGGTTTAATTACTAAATAATAGAAACATTGTATAAATTAAGGATCGGTTTCCAGTGTGACCTATTTAAATATATCTGGTTGTCCTTAAGATTGTTTATGCCAACAATGTAAAATAATGAAGTGGACAACATCTAGTACTGTATCACAGCAAGGAAATGACCACTGCTTGGAAATGCATTTTACCACTGTGCCCAATATACCTTTTTTGCTAGAAGACCGTGAAAATGACTGCTCTGCCTTCCACCTTCTCCTGTGGGTACCAGCAGCTGGAAACAAATGGGCTGAGCTGAGCTCAGATGGGCTGAGCTTCCTGAGTTATTCCGCTCATCACTTCTCAGCCTGGGAAATATGCTGCTGTACTCCGTCTTACGGAAAGACCCAGTGTCCTCTTTGAAACATGTTACTGATAAAAAGAAGGCTAAAGCCAGCCTGGAAGTATCCTGGACAGATTCCTTCTCTACAGGGAACACTGAGAGGAGCTGGGTTTTGCCAAACTGGGGGAGCTGGTATGAACTTCTGAGAGGAATGTCACGAGCAAACAACTGAGGCTTTGCAGCACTTTTTTAAAACAAAAGTCCCAGCAGGTTCTGTCCTGCTAAGAGGGATATGGACAATTAAAACACATAAAACACATCCTTCTCAAACACTGTAGCATTCAGCTGTGGGGATTCCCAGAGCAACAAAGAGAACCGATGTGCTGGGAATGCCATGGAGAGGGACAGTGCCAGTACCAGCAAAACCATAATGTAGTTTCTCTAACATGGGGTAGGAGATGATCACAGAGACAGTAATCCTCTAGCACAACACAGATGTCCTAAAGGCACCCACTCTGCTTTTATCAACATCCTCTGAAATGCTTTGCCAGCATTTTTGTAGGCAGTTGTGCAATATCGGCCTCTGTTTTATTTATCAAAGAACATGACGCAAGCTCTGCAGGGCTACCTGCTCAGGGAGAGGCTAAGCTGCAGATGCTCACAGGACATGAGACAACAGCAAAGGCAACAACCTTTTCCAAGTATATGGCTGTACTTAATGCCTCTTGCAACAACTTAAAATAGTTCTATTTGCTTTCCTTTGTCATAGCAGTTTCTTCACTCTCAAGCTGGAGCAGAAGAGTGTTTTCTCACTTGATTAATGCCCCTCTAGCAAAGTGACTTATAAATAGATACAGACCAAGTGTTGATGAAGTGTAGAGGGCTTGAGCCTGTCTACCACATTTGGTTTTATAATCATGAACATACTGCTTTCCAAGATTTAGCCCTCCTCTTTTCCATTCTTCTAACTCAAAAATAGGCCTATGTTAGAATCTTTCATAACCACCATATGGTACCTAGAAAACCTTTCATATATTTGAAGTTCCCCAGGCCCTGCTCTAGATTTAAGAAATAGATTTCTGAGGATGACAATAATTTATGACAGCTTAAACCATTTTCAGAGGTGAAGTTTTTTACCTCTTTTTTAGGGCTCAATACATTTGTCCAGAAAATAGGCAGTGCCTCAAGGCAAGTGGCTCCTCAGTGAAACTGTTTATTGCCTTTTTGATATATCAGATTTTATGCCTTTTGATATAAAATGCTTGCTGTTGCAGTAAAAGTACATGGAAGTACAAGATTTCTCTTCGGGTCTCTAAGCACATCCATTACATCTCCTCTTACCCATATTTTTACTGCCTGCCATTTGTCTGGCTTCTCTCTTACCTACTTTTCTCAGTAGCTTTTAGTTCAAAAATCCATTTGAAAACAGAATCAAAAGTTGTGCTTCAGGCGAGACTGCGATGTGGATTCCAAATATCACATGATAACATTTACAGTAGTATTTATCTAGATAATTATCCGTCTTCTCACTTTTTATGACATGGCCACTGCCACATTCTGATCAGCTTCCTTTACTTTCATCCTGGCAAGGTTTACAGGCACTCCAAGTTTCTTTTCTATTTTGGGTTGTTCTTCTCCAACCTGAATTATATCTAAGTTGTGCTAGGTATGTTAGGTTTATCTGAAATCTATGTGTTTTATTTTTTAAACTAAATTTCTTCTTGAAAACTGTAGGATGTGAGACCCTCAGATTTATTTCCTTGTCCTGTTTATTTTAGTGGCTTCTATAATTTCTTCTCTTCCAGAGATGAGGTTAATTAGTAACCAGTCTTAAAAGATTTTATAGTTTTGGAGTGTACAATTGCTAGAATGAATATTCTCTTTCTTCCGAAGGCATTTTAAGTCAGCTGGAGGTAGATGAATTGATCTGAAGAAATTAACAACTAGACTTTCCTACAGAAAAGACCAAAGGTATACTCTGAAGTTCAAGAATTTAATTCGTTCCATCTCATTCTTTCTGGAAGTTCCTTGTTCTAGCTGGTTTTGTCCCCCCCAGTGGAAGCTGAAATACCTAACATGATCACACAGGTTGCCTTCCTTAAGCCACTGACATGTCAAGGACATGCTCCAGATTGTGCAGATAGTTTGTTACAGGGACACTTCTGCCTAACTTACCACCCTAGGCATTTGATCAGTTTTTCCAATTATCTAATGTGTAACTGTCATTAATTAAAACATAAATAAAAATAAATGAGGTTGCAGTTTCATTATGAAAACACACATTCTGAAATGCAGCAGCCTAAAATTCATCTACTGTAGATGTAATATAACTTCCAAAAGCCAATGGAGTGCTGTGATGAAAATTAACTGAGCACTCTAAAAAGCATGGACTTAGTGTAATAAGTAATTGAAAGTAGATGCATCTTTAGTAACACACTACACTGGAAGTCTCACTATACACACTTCAGATGTTAGCTATGAGAAAGGTTCAGCAGATTATCTTCTCTAGCTTACTGTGACTTTAAAATACATAGGCGGTTTTAGTTGTAGGGGTTGACCAATTCCTGCATAATGCAGCCATCCGGCAAAGTAGCGTATAGAAACAGGCTCTGGCTGCAGAATGTCCTGCAACCAGATTTGTAAAGGATTCCCCAATACGAATGACCCTCATGAGCAGATTTGGTGTACGAGACATCATCCCTCCATGTATCGCACAGACTGGGCTACTCCCCAGCGTAGCAGTGTGGACTGCTCTCTCCGGCAATAGCTAGCCATACTTCACCTTACTCTTGTCCTGGGACAAACTCTCCCCAGCAGACACAGGATTCCCTTCTGCCTAGCTGCCTTCTTGGTTTGTTAGAGGTTTTTAATTTACATTTTCCATTTGAGTGGTTCAAGCATCTTCTTTGGTGGAAACATATTGCACAGAGCAAGCTTTCAGCAGAATAGCAGAGGCATTTTCCTTGTTAAAGCACATAATATTTCAAGACACCCAAGACCTTAACAGCTATAATAAAAATGGACATAACAAACACTATTATATCTGTGCATTTGTGAAGTAATTTGCAAAGTTTCTTACCACAAAACAAAAGAAAGGACAGGTTATACAGATTTCTGTCACTCATGTAATCCAGACTCACTATGCCAGTGCACAGGAATTGGCCTCTTTAAAGCATGCCCTGACTAGCTGGTCAGCTGCTCTTCACTAAAATGCAAGATTGCTATAAACCAGCAGCTACAGGAAGATGTGGCAGGGTCTTGCAACCTTGCTGCCAAATATTGTCATTTTATAGGGAAATGTGGGCTGATTCCAGCTTCTCATTCTGGAGGTGAAGTTAATGAACATAACAGCAGGAAACAACAGCTTTATATACAGAAATATAAGGAAAACCAGCAGGGAAACACTCATGTGGAGGAATAAAACGTTTGGTCAAGCTTTTTACTGGGGCATTATTTCTACTGTCAGAAAGGTCATACCTTACCAAAGAGAGACAGTTTGAGTGTGACTGCAGAGAGCTGTTGTTTTCTGCTAGAGTTGGATAGGATTCACACCATCCAGAAACACTTTATGATGCCAATAACACAAATAAAGTACACAGTGCACCACTTTCAACACCTTCTGTTTTCAGCAGTTCTCCAGTTTGCCGTATACTTTCATTACGGCTTATGGTGGTGTGCAGCTCTGTTCATAACTCACATTAACTTTCTTCATACCTCTTTCTGAAATAAAAAGAAAGAGTCTGCCTTCCTTGCACATGGCAATCCAATGGCAACAGTTAATGGATCAGATTATCAGAGAACAATCCCTATCATATATCACAGCTAAGCTGCGAGACAAGTCTTGTTTGAGGAAATTTCCACAAGCTGTGCTTCCTCTACCTGCATACTCCCTTCAACATTTTCTGCATTCAAGTTACAGAACAACTGGATAACAGATGTGCAAGTTAGATGAGGTTGCTGTATGTGTGAAATGGCATCAGTGGTTAACCTGGTTCATTGCCTTTTCTGGGAGCTGCACTACTTTTACAGAATCTGAGACAGACCTGAAAAAAAATTATTAAAAAGCATGATAGAAAAAGTATATCCAAATATGAACATGTAAAAAAAAAAAGTTTAATGGCAGTGACTGCCCAGTTCTGTTAGTCTTGGGCTGAAAACTGGAAGATGTCTTTTATCACAGTGATTAACCAATAATATCAAGTCAAGTATTATGGCACTAACCAGCTAACTGCTGATAAAGTTAATTTTATTAACATTCTCTTCTTTACTATTGAAAGAAAACCGTGTTAGTATGCACCAGGTAGTAGAGCAAAGCTGTCTTGATTAAAAACTAAGCAAAGAGGTTTTTGTTATGTTTAGACTAGATCAAGAGAGAGGGAGTTTCTGCCTATTTTCATTAAATTATTTTACACTGAATACATCTTTAACGACAATGGGATACCCCATTAAGGATATGAAGAGGTGTCAGCAGTTTTCAGTGAATGCTGTGACATTTCCAGAGTACTCCAAATGACTCAAATAATCAAAGAAGGTAATCACATCTGGATGAAAACCCCTACTGTATAATTGCTAACTGAAAATTGATTTAGAGAAAAGCCTTTGCGGGGTCAAATTGCCTCAGAAGAGGAAAGCAGTGATTTTGCAGCCTCCGTTCTGACTGTCCTCCTCAACTGTGTTACAGAGCGAGGATTTGTTCTTTTTAATATGCTTTTTAATATGCAGTTCATATGGCTTTTTTAACTGTCTCTAAATTAAAGTCTCTGTGTCTCTAAGTCTCTAAGTTATTGCACCATGAACCTGGCAATGCCTGATTTTGGTCTGGATGATAACTATGCTTGTTTGGACTGTAATTAACAGTGTGGAAAGAAAAAGCAAAAGCTTTTGCACCATAAATCCTGGTGCAACATAACTTAATAGGGTTGATTCAAGTCAGTCAGAATGTGTTTAAACGAGCTGCTGCACTAACAGCACAACATCAACCACTTCAGATGTCACTTTAAGAATCCAAAAGGCATTAAATTGAATTAGAGCAAATTTTAATGCAAGTTTATCCTCATTATTTTTAAAGCTATATACATTCCATCTTTAGTGCAAACTGAAAAGATTATGAAGGCATGTGACAGATTCAAAGAATTGCACCAGGTTTTCCTAGAAGTTTGAATTCAGGTTAGTTTTTCTGGTCTGGAACAAATCTTTCAACATTTTTAAATGGCAGAATCAAAAGTTTAAATAGATTTTGGAGCATCCACCTGGAACCTAGCTAGATACACTTGTCTTTGTTTTGTGTCTTTTGCACACTAAGGCCTCTTGACTGACCTGTTCAATGAGTCTCCAAGCCCTTTGAAACAGGGATATGGGGGCCTTAGGACCACGATTTCATGAGAACAGCACGTGCTTTTTTCCCCTCCAGATTTCATAGGAGATGCACATGCCTTGTCAGTTCTGCAGCTTTCCCCTGGGGCCTGGACCAGCCTCCAGCTCTGCATTCACTCCAAGACAAAATTGGAAAAAGTGATTTTCAGGGGCAAAACTTTTGCTCTAGTTGGAGACATTGCTTAGCTACACACAGGCAGTTACACTCATATTGCCTGTCAAGCAAGGAAAAAAGACAACTATATTGGAATTGCAGGGATAAAAACAAAATTTACAGAGGTCACCTAGTCCAAGCCGATGCTCTGAGGCAGGCTTGTCAAAATATATAATACTCCTGCCAAGTTCCAAGTTGTTCCAACCTGTTCTTTACCTGCAGTGGTGGATAATCTACATTACACAATGCAGGCTGATGGCCAGGGTGCTAGTGGAGGATGCTTCCCTCACACCAACAATGGTCCCTTCTATTATGTTTTGGCAAACACAGAAAGGAATTTCTTCTGTCTCATAGATCAGGCTAATTCCCTTGCTTGATTAGTTTCTGTCAGCTGAACTTTGAAGACAGCAAATAATTTCAGTCCTAGGAGAGCATTATGAGCTGTTCTCTGATGAACACATCATCAAGGACAACACTGTAATGGGTTTTTAAATTGTTTCTCTTAGTCATAGGCTTAAAATAAAAATTAAAAAGAGACAGAAGAAATAGTACAAGCATTAGACAAATGTAATAGGAATGCTTAGACACTGTAAAAACCAAGGGGGAACATAATTACAGACCATGTTTCACTGAAAGTGTGAGTCACTAGAGAAGACTAAAAAATGTTTTAAACATATATATTCAGCTGTTGAACTGATAATAATAATAATAATAATTGAAAAAAAAAGAACCCCTAACACTTCAGGGCTCCTCTGCTCAAATACCTCTGATTCCTAAATCCAGAAATACAAATGAAAGACCACACCCTCAGATAGTGTAGAAGAGCGTGCTGATTTACCCCAGGTGTGAACCTGCTGCTACAGCTGTAGAGCACACAGATGTTGGACAAAACATACCTGTGAACCCAAGGGGTGGTGAGAAAGATGAATATGTGGGACATATGGCTTATATTTAAGTGGTGCATGAAATCCATCAAGCTGGGCTGCCTGCTACAGCCTCGTATCCCAGCAACGTTGGGTGTGATGTTAATCTTAGCAGTCAGTGAAGGTATATTCAATAAAAACAGATTTGAAAAGGCCATTTTTAACCACAGTACACTTGTCTGCACCTATATGAAGACATTGTAAGCTCAGTATGTCATAGCACATCGTATGTTCAACATATGTGGGTTTTGTCTGAGAAACCGGCTATGTATTATGAAGGTTACAAGGGTTAGTGTTATTTCACGCAAGCTATAGTACAAGTAACACACAAGCAATAGTACAAGTATACAACAGCACCATGGTTTAGAATTTTTTTGCCTGGCTCTTAACAATGGGAAAGAAGAGCAAAAATTGGCATTATGTGTTGGGAAGATAGAAGTCAAGGTGGCAAGCCTTATGAACAAAGTAAACAGATGTCTGAAAGCTCTGCCTGTACCAACACTTAAGCATAATTCATTTACATCCTCTCAACTATCAAGTGAAACGCTGATGCTGTACTCCCTGTGTAGCATGTTTCTCCATCACAGCTCATAAAGCCACATGCAAAAGAAAACACTACAAGCCCAGAAACACTTCATGCGGCAAGGAGCAAGAAGTTGTTCTTGTGAAAGATTCTGCTCATAACAAAATGAAAGGCAGTCTGCCTTACACCTACTTGGTGCAGCAGTGACCTTGGATACTGCCTGTTGCAAAGCAGCTAAAGCTTCGGGGCGTTTACATGCACCCAGCACATTCAAGTCTTATGCAGCACTGGTTCCCTAGAAGGCAATACCACTAACATTGCGCTGGAAGACAGAAACTGATCTTTCCTCATTTACTCTTGCTTCTCTGGAAACTTTGGCCACAATTTCTTCTCTTCTTTTCCTTACAAACTGCAGAAGAGGTGAACACATTATATTCTGTCTATTATTCCAGCCTTCAAGGTTGGCCTCCCAACACATTCACTTCATGTCAACTCAGTTGCTGCCAGATTGCTTGCATGTCTGCTGCTGGTTTCTGCTGGGGGTTATTTTTGTATGTAATGCTGTCTGATGCAATCTGTTGTAAACTTACATCATGGCCTGAATGTTAACCTATAAGCCATGAACTGAGGCTCATTTCTTGGGATTGTCTTTTCCTGTCAGCTATGCTGCAAATTTACTCTTTCATGGGTATCACCTACCTGATCAGAAAAGGGATGCTGTGATACTCTAATACCAAATTAGGACTATTCTCTACTTCCATACTGCAGGAACCGAAGGGGAATTCACGTAACGTGCTGTAGTTTCATTGACTGTAGTGGAACTCCAAGTACCTTCTCCAGCAGAGAACCTGCTGTGTTACTCTGTGGAACCAGAGACTCCCATGGGCTGAAATACATGTCAGAAAGTGCTTAGCCCAACCTCCTACTCAAAGCAAGGTCAACACTGAATTTGAATGAGATTGCTCTGGGCATTACCTAAACATCTCCAAGGACAGAGACTATACAACTCCGCTGAGTCCTTTGTGTTAATTACCCTCACATGAAAAATATTTTCCTTACATGTAGTTGGAATCTCCCATTTATGACCATGGCCTCTTGTTCTTCCATCATGCCCATAAGGGAAGTTGTTCCTGGTAACCACATTCTAGGAAAGACTTCTGCCATGTTCCCTTCTCTCCTCCAGGCCTCCCTTCATGTGATATAGCTCCTTGAGCTTTTTAGGGCCCTCCACTAAACTCATTCAATTTTATCAGCACCAGAGGGGCCCAAAACTGGATGCAAAATTCCATATGTGATCTAATGAGTGCAAAGTAAAGAGAAAAAAATTACTGTCCCTGACCTGCTGAGAGGCCAGCACATTGCCTGTCTTCATCAGTACCAGGCTGTAATGCTGACTCACTTTTAATGTACTGTTTGTCAGAACAACCAATTTTTTTCAGCAGGCTGCTACCTAGCCAGTCAGTGCTCATCCTGCACTGTTACAGAGGGTTCAACTATCCCCGACGCAAATACTTTGTATTTGGCCTTGCTGGATTCATAAAGTTCTCACTGGCCCTTTCTTCTAACCTGCCTAGATCTTCCTCCAGGTTAGATGTACTAAACTGGATAGGTCACAGCACAAACCTCTAAGGTGGAGGTAATCTGTAATCTGTTTCCAGGTTGAGCATGAACTGGTTTTTGAGCCCAACAGTCTAGCCAGTCTTTCACTTACCTATTAGTCTAGGCTGTTACTAGATAATAACTAGACAAATCCAGACCATAACTCCCAATGTCTCAACTTGGGTACAAGGATGCTTTGAGAGGCTGTGTGAAAAGCCTTGCTAAAGTCAAGATAGACAACACCTATTGCTCTCTTGTCATCCACAGATCTAGTCGTTTAATCACAGATGGCAATCAAGTTGACCAAGCATGAGTTATCCTTAGGAAACAGGCTATCCCTGTCACTTTGCTCTCCTTCACATGCACAGAAATAGCTTCCAGGAAGACTTGCTCCGCGATTTTTCTGGGCAGAAGTGAGGCTAACTAGCCTCTAGTTCCTTGGATTGTCTTTCTTGACCATTTTGAGAATATGTATGACATTTGAGTTTCCCCAGCAGTCAGGGATCCCCCCACCCCAATCTTCACAATCTTTCACAGGTGCTAGGTTGGGTCATTGCAATGGCTTTTCTAAAAAAACTCTACAATAAATAAATGTTGCAGTTTTAGTACAGTTATTTCACAGGGAGATGGTAATTTTTTTCCTGATTTTCCACCCATGAAGACCTTAAGTAATTCCTTCTTTTGTTAATGCCAATATTTTTTAGCATTCCTTTAAGAGTCCAAGATTATGTCAAAAGAAAAAAATTTCCATCCTACCTTTGTCTATTTGAATAGAATAATTGTTTGAAACTCTACATCAGAAGCCAATCACATAGCAATATAAACCAACTAGACTTTCTTACCACCACCTTCCATGAGTTAGAGCTGCTTAATGCAGCAGATTGCTGCTTATATACTGACAAGCTCATTTATCAGCAGAAATACAAAGGTGCCACGCAAACACATCACACAAATATAACTCCATAAACATTTCCATCAGCAGTTCAGTAGTTCAAAACTTATGTAACATACAAAAAAGTAAGGAGACACAAAAAACTTTATTCAAGTTAAACGGCTGGGGACAACACTTGTATAAATATGCTAAATACATGCATACAAATACGGACAGGAAGGAGCAGCCTTAGCTACATGTGGAGGCAGTTACCTATGGCACCTTATTGCAAAGAGGCACAGCATTCCCACTGTGGGCAGCTTGGCTGCTTTGCCCATACCTGAGGATAACCTGGTGGATGGAGGAAATGGATGTGGAGGGGAGTCAGTGGCAGAGGCAGAGTTGTGGGAAGACCCTCCCCTCTACCACAGCCTGAGACTCAAATCAAGTCTTTAATCACCCTCAAGGAAGGCTTGTAAAGCAGTAAAAAGAAGCACAGCTCCAAATAACTTCATTTTGTTGCAGAATAATCTATTCCCTTCTTAGATGCATGCCAGAACTGGCTGAGACATCATACAGAATATAAATGCTGAAGCCATCTTTATAGAAATGCCTAGAGATATCTGAATTAATATGACTCACGCTATTATGTGCAGTTAATTTTGTCTTCAGTTGCTTATTTTTTTAATGTAAAGAAGTTTGTACATTGATTTCATAATTATTGCTGTTAATTTCATACATAAATGAAATGTCTGTCTTTTTCCGTTTACATGGGATATCAAGGTGTACTACAGCAAGTAACGAACCTGCTGTTATCAAGGAAATAAGACACTGCTTTGTGTCTGTGGAACATTCAGCATATGTCAATACATCATCTACATTTCAGATCTCCTATAAAGAGGAGAAAAACTTGCCATAAGGAGTACAAAAGTTTTACCCTCTTCTTACTACTCTGTTGTACTAGGATGTCCTTGGAACACATACACACATACAAGAACACAAACCCCCTCAAAATCTTAAAAGACATTGACCTATTTAAACTTCAAATGTTTAGATTTTTTTATATTTCCCTTGGCCTAAGGGTTAAAATCCCTGGTTTGAAATTCTAGCTCCAGCAAGGCCAACAGGTAAGGTCAGCTTTAAGATTTTACCGTATCTCTCTTTTGCTGATAGAAGTGAAAGAAAAAAAATAAATCTGTTGATATCCAAGCATTTAACAGGTCTTCATTCCAGTTGGATTTACATGGACAACCACCCACACATAGATGTTGTCTCCATATCTATGTAAATACACGGTACATACATAGATATGCGTACTGGTTAACTCTCTCAACAGTTAAAATCTCCCAGCTATTATCAACAACTCCAAAAAGGTAGTCAAATTGCTAAATTAAGTCAGTAAAATTTAGCAAGAGCTACTTTTCAGGATTTTTTATTGTTTTTATTATGCATTCACTTTAAAAGCATTGCAGAAGTTTCATGACATGTCTAGAGGGACATCATCATGCCGGTAAAATAACCTCAAGATGCTTTTGTGAAAACCTGTACTTTACCCTTAAGTACCATTATTCCATGAAGATAATGTTTTCATAATGTAATTGCAACTCTGTGATGTTACTGTTGTTGCATTTTAATAACACGTTTAACTGTGTAAGACAATGAACAAATGCATTGTGAAAAGGCACGGCACAGTAATTGTATTCATGGCAATTTTCTTCATAAAATTTGAAAAAAAAACCCCGTGAAAACCTGATTTTACATAAGTTAATTGCAATGGCAAAAAAATTTAATGGGAGGCATTAGAATAGTGGCACAGTTAAAACACAATAGTCAGCAAGGCAAATCACAGACTTCATTTAAAATTAATATCAAACACTAGCTCTACAAAACAAATATGTAAATGTCTCTACTGAAATTCAGCTGCTTTTTTAAAATCAAATCTACAGACTCCTCTCTGGAACATTATTACATACTCCTTTGTGCTTTTGCCTAGCAACAAGCCTTCTGGCACTGGATGCTCTCACGAGTTACACTCTTAACACCAAGACATACCATCTCTTTACATCTTCTGCTGTTTGGGGGTTTTTGGAGTTTTTTTGGGGGTTTGGGGTTTTTTTGGGGGGGGTGGGAGGAAGGCAGTCCTATTTCAGGTTTTCTCCCCATTTGTTCTGCCTGAAATGATGGCCGAGGCAGGTAGGCTGTGGAGCTCTGTGCAGCTGATGCTAAACAAGAGGCAGTGAGATGTTTTCTTGGCTTGAGGTGTAACACTGTGCCTATACTGGGAGCCTTGCAGAGGACGTGGTATTTGAGCAGTCCATGATCCTGAGCAGGCCATCGCTGCTCTGCTGGACCTCAGAGCTCAGGCTTGAGAAATCCGTTTATTATTCTCATAGTATCTTTGGGAAACCTAAGCTGTATGTGGATTAAAGGGTGGAACGTTGATCTTGACTGAGACATTGCATGTTTAGGAGTTGGTGATCCAGGACAGTTTAACCCCAGCAGTGCTGTACACCCAGCATGGCTGCCAGGCTTGTGTCATGCTACACAAATCCCCTGGCTCCAGGATAAACCCAGTCAGGCAGGTCTAAGAGAGGAGCCAGTGGGCAGCTCCCACTTAGTACCACGATTCTGCCACCTGCCTGGCCGTGCCTGTATCTCAAATTCCAGCAGGA
Organism: Rhynochetos jubatus; assembly: GCA_027574665.1. Classification (NCBI taxonomy): domain Eukaryota; kingdom Metazoa; phylum Chordata; class Aves; order Eurypygiformes; family Rhynochetidae; genus Rhynochetos; species Rhynochetos jubatus. The sequence continues at coordinate 24,610,158 of CM050658.1, forward strand.
ACTTCTCTTGAGAACACCCTTTAGGAACAGAATTTTTTTCTTGTAGGGAAATTATAGTTTAGCTTGAATGACTAAAAGGGAGGGCTTCTCTCCAAGGACAGCATCTGCTCTGCCCTGCACTGTGTACCAGTGAAAAATCAATCCGGGCTCTGTCCAATGCTGCATGAACACAGGGCACCCAGCATCTAAAGGGATGCAGGACTTACTTGCTATCTGTGCTCCTCTTATTATTCCATTTTATTAAAGCAGCTGTCTTATTAAGCCATTTGTTGTCAGGCCTTTCTTACTGAGACAAAAAAACCACCCTTGCTCCTACCTCACCATCATCACCACCCCTTGTGCAGAGCAATAACCAGTATAAGTAAATAATCAGCTACTTCCAATTGTATTTGACCATCTTGCTTGTGTTTATTCAGTCACTATACATATTTACTATATTAAACTTGAAGTAAAAGCCAATTTTTAATTTTCTCTCATTGTACAGTTGTACTCATTATTCCAGTCTAATACACTATGTGATTGTGTTTACTGATAAAAGTAATCTTTTAAATGATGACCAATGCCTCTAACTGCTTTAATTTATTTATAGGATGGAACAAAGGCTTTAGATCCAACCTTTGGTCTCATATTGCCAAAGGCTATCATTAAATTTTAACTGGCAACCTGAATCTGCCCCAAGAGATATTTTCTCATCTGTTCTAAGGACTTGCAGGGTGTTATTCCCTGGACCTAGCTTGCACTCACCCAGAGCTGAAAAGTGCTCACATGAGCATCAGGTTTTTTGCCAAGCTTAATACAAACCCCAGTTCTAGAATGATGAGTAATACACCTAACCCTTGTCTGAACCAAAGGCCTTTCATTTTCATACGATGGATTAGAATTGCTGAGATGAATGGTGGTCATTCCGCACAGCTAGGGCTCCCAGTAATGCACCAGGCACCCGCACTAACACCACCTGCAGCTCCAGTCTGAACAGAGAAAACCCTTGACTAGTTGCCTCTGACCTTGTCCTTCAGCGGTGAGGTTTTGCAAAGTTCTGTGAGTAGGAGATCTTTACTCTTTCAGCCTATGTCTCAGCAGAAAAAGAACTACCACCTGTCACCTTTGCAGCTAGGGTTTGAACTGATGGTTTCCCCCATCAAAGGGGGAAGGAAAGAACTAGAAGAGGAGAGCACATACGAAGGCACTGTAGGTGTGCTCACTTAATTGCATTTGCATTCTATGCAGAGTAGAACTTTTCCTGAGCTGGGACACTCAGGACCACACATTTCCATACTGAAGCACTATCTCCATGAATCATCCTAACCACATTCTGTTAAGACCAAAATCAGAGGTAACAGAATCTGCCATTATGATCTTATAATGCATTCTGGTCACTGTATTGTGACTGTATGGCATATACCCATCTCAATACAGATCCAGCCATAGACTACTGTCATTGTTTCAGAATCAAAGATGGGAGCATTAATTTGTCACCTGCCACCCACAGTATCTGTGCCTTCCACTGTGCATTCCTATTTCAGGCTATACATAAATAAATAGGGAAGATCGCAGAGAGCTATAATATTGTTTCAGGTTGTGCTTATGCATGTCCATATTTTTCATTTGAATATTAAAATTAGTGTACACTACAAGCTGCAGAGAGAATACGATACACATGCTGGCTGCAGCATTTGAGCTCTTCCCACAGAAGAGCTCAAATCACATCTTTATATCCTATTTCAATAAAATGAATCTTTTTCCACAGGACTGTTGATGCAAAAAATGTCATCACTGATGGTTCTATGAAAAAGGTTATGATACTTGCCACAAAGTTCTAAAATCATTACTGTTCAAGGCAGATGGGCCAAACATCACCAAGCCTTCAGGCAGGGCTACAGCGCAGGCTCTATACAGCATGCAAACAGAGATCTGCTACTTTCATTTTAATCCACAGCTCCCTGACCTTAAAACAGCAAATAACTTTATAAGGAATAAAGAATTCTGCCCTCCGTGGTGAGCTCAAAGAGCCATGATAGAAACATTTGCACAGAGCCTACGAAAAAGAATTGTTCACTCTGCACACACAGAGAAACTGTTGAATTTGGTCCCAAGGATTAAAGAGCAGTTGAAGCACAGAGAAGACATCACAGGAGGACAGAGCAGGGAAAACAGTGAATAGCAAGGAGGGAGATGGAGAAAACAAGACAGATACTCTACCAAAGTACCATCACTCACCTAAAAAAACCCAACAAAACAAAAAAACACAGCAATACAGACTTTAAATATGGTTGTGGGTTTTGTTTGTTTGTTTGTTTTCTCAATCAGACAGTGAAGGTAGATGGGCTATTTGATAAAGGAAGAATATTTGTATTCTGGAAGCAGCCTGGTTCTCCCTCCTGCTAGTGTATTTTATTCCTATAGAAGACTACCAGCTAAGAAGTGAAACCCACAGATACAGACTATATAAACTAAATCAGTGAGACCTAGGAAAGCTAAAGTAGGCAAGGCAATTAAAAATTAAGGCAAAGGAGATGAAACATTCAAACTGCACAGAAGGTATCAAATGTCTATTTTTATCTATTTAAAGAAAACATTTTCATTTTATCTTTTACTGCAGTCTTGGTTCACATTCAGTGCACTCAGCAAAAGCTCCCTGCAGGATTTCCTTCACCTTCAACAAGGTTTGGATCACCTCATGAAAACAGAGTTTCTCTTCCCATTATCATGAAAGATGTACACAGGCAATATAAGCAAGATGCTCACCCATACATCAACTACTTGGAAATCATGTTGGTAGCAGGTCCCTCCCCATGAGTTATTTCACTTTAAAAATCAAAGTCTCTTTAAAGATGCAATAGAATGATTGCTGAGCTTCAGTGGGATTGCATTAGCAGGTCCAGGAATATTGTCCAGCAGCCAAAATACACAGCTATTTTCTGAATTACAGTATTATCTAGCTAGGGCATAAATATTGGGTGCAGGAGACGGTTTATGTCTCTGCCCTTGGCATGTCTCAGTACATATATTAGTGGGATAATACACAGTCACATAGAATCATAGAATGATTTGGGTTAGAAGGGACCTTGAAGACCATCTAGTTCCAAGCCCCCTGCCATGGGCAGGGACACCCTCCACTAGACCAGGTTGCTCATCCAGCCTGGCCTTGAAGACAGCCAGGGATGGGGCATCCACAGCTTCTCTGGGCAACCTGTCCCAGTGCCTCATCACCCTCTTTGGGAAGAACTTCTTCCTGATATCTAATGTAAATCTCCCCGCTTTCAATTTAAACCTGTTACCCCTTGTCCTATCTCTACAGGCCCCTCTATAAATCTCTCCCCAGCTTTCTTGTAGCCACTTCAGGTACTGGAAGGTGCTATAAGGTCTCCGTGGAGCCTTCTCTTCTCCAGGCTGAACAAGCCCAATTCTCTCAGCCTTCCTCCACAGGAGAGGTGCTCCAGACGTCTGAGCATCTTCCTGGCCTCCCCTGGACTCGCTCCAACTGGTCGATATCCTTCTTATGTTGAGGGCTCCACAGCTGGACGCAGCACTCCAGGTGGGGTCTCACAAGAGCAGAGTAGAGAGGGAGAATGCCCTTCCTTGACCTGCTGGCCACACTTCTCCTGATAGAGCCCAGGGTACGGTTGGCTTTCTGGGCTGCCAGTGCACACTGCCGGCTCATGTCCAGCTTTTCATCCACCAGTACCCCAAGGTCCTTCTCCTCTGGGCTGCTCTCAACCCATTCTCTGCCCAGCCTGTACTTGTGCTGGGATTGCCCTGACCCAGGTGCAGGACCTTGCACTTGGCCCTGTTGAACTTCATGAGGTTGTCAGTGGCCCACCTCTCCACCCTGTCAAGGTCCCTCTGGATGGCTGGTTGCTTCTCAGACCACCGGCACCATGAAACAATAGTAAAGTGAGAAACAACGTTATCAAATTAAGTGTGGCTGCATTTACCCAGAACATTTTCCTGAGCCTGGCTGTTGGTCTTTCCAGTAACTTGTAGCTGCTTTTCACAGTACTTTTTGTAATGAATTGTGTTTGAACAGAATGGCTCTAGATACCCTAAAGCTTCTAAAGCAAAGCAAGCTGTGTTTCTAAACCTGAACAGGTACATGGAGAGACAGAATACTGTTTTAATCTTAGTCTTTTCTGAATTCAATTTCTGGCTCTACAGTTGCATAACAGGAAAACCTGTCCGAAAGCCTACAATTGTATGCTAGAAGCATACTTTGAGAGACTCGCCTAAAGTATCCTTAAATGTACTGTCTACAGGCCTGGTTTACCTTTATTAAGAAGCCTTTTGTATCCCCAGAGTAAATTCTGGGGGTGGATTTCACCATGTTCTTAATTTCTGGCTTGTAACTTATACTGAAAACACTGAGAGTAGCTTTCTTGTTTCAGTGCAGATCCAGACGCTTCGGCAAAGGCAGTAATATCAAGGTATCCGATGGACTCTGCATACAAGCAGCTTATTGTACTTGTTACCCACAGCCCTTCTGAGGTGATGGCACAAAAGCTCCTGCAGAAGGGAAAGCCTTATACAACCTGCTGCACCCCTCACCCCTCGTCTCAAAGCCAGAGGGCTGTGGCCATTGGCTCTGCTCTGTGCCAGCAGCTGCTCCTGGGCGAGGGATGCAGAAACCTCTCCTGGCAGAGATGCAGCAGCTTCCATCACACCCTTCCCAAAACTGCAATTATCCTGGACCTCAGCTCCGATGCAGTATTACTTACAGAAACAGCTGTATGACCTACTTTGTTTGCAGCTGCTTAACCAAGGGTTTAACTCACAATGCAATTTGATTCCTTCTTCCAATTACTTGAGAGCTTTAAAAGATACCTTCATTAAAAGCTTTGTGAAAAATATAAGTTCAACACATGAGCCATTTTCAAATTCCTTCAAAGAATCAAAACAGGTTAAGGAACTGCAACATACTCTTGGTTAAGTTGTGCTGGTTTGGCACTATGGGGCTATCTTTTTTCCAAGCCATGTGTTTTAATTATACTTTCCGTTAATTTCCTGAATCAAGAGTAATACTGTCTACAGTGAGGTACACCACTTAAAAGCAAAGCAAATAATTTCTTGGGACCGTTACTACAACATGAAAATACAAGTATGTATTTCATATCCTGAACAGCATCAGAACAAACTTATTCAGACCACTGACCAAAGATGCCCTTTCCTTTCTGCTTACAACAGATTTATTAAAAAAAAAAAAAAAAAAGAGAAAATATATTGTGGGGTAGCTAGTCAGATAAACTGTCAGACAAGCTTTGTATATACTTACTTACAGCTCCTTTAATAAAATGGAGCTGTTTCAATAACAATAATAAGATCCTAGAAGCTGGTTTCCAATAATTCATCACATATAATGGTGGCAATCTCTATTTTGAATTTTCTTTATGACTTGGATAAATACCATCTGGTGGTAGCCTGTGTTGAGTTTTGGAAGGATTAAAGTTGTGAACTCATCTTCAGACTTTGCCCTAAGGTTACCAAAGAATGTTCAGTTCCTGGAAAGCCACTTTGAGAGCACATTAGTCCCACTTCTCTCAGTGAAAATGGACATAAATACCTCATTTGGTTTCCTAATGACCTGGTTGTTCTGAAAGAACAGAGCAAGATGGATTTCTTCCCATGCTAGCTCATACACCTCTTATACTTTATCATATCATATATAACATGTACTTGAACATGTCTAGTCTGAAAAACAGTTAAGACCACTTGAATATTTAGTGATTTTTTGAACCAGGATGTTAAAGTCCATCTTGGTGTCTGAGTCGTGTGGGCTTTGACACTGCAAATGGATCTGACATAAAGGTCTCAAAGATGAAGATTTCTGGAGTTTGAGTTCTGGTCTTTTTTCATTGTTGTGGTTTAACCCCAGCAGCAACCAAGCACCACACAGCTGGTCATTCACCTCCCACCTCCCCAGTGGGAAAGGGAGAAGAATCAGAAGAAAAGACAAGGAAACTCATGTGTTGAGATAAGAACAACTTAATAATTGAAAAGAAATAAAATAAAACAATTATATTAACATGACTACCAATAATATGTAATGAAAATAATGGAAAAGAAAACAAATTATACAACTACTCACCAATCACTGACCAATGCTCAGCCAGTCCCCAAGGAGCGAAAGCCAGAGCCAAAAAGCCTGAGAGAGAGAGGGACTCCCGGCCCGCCCTCAACTTATATATTGAGCATGATGTTTTAGGGCACAAAATACCCCTTTTGTCAGTTTGGGTCAGCTGTCCTGACTGTGTGCCTTCCCAGTTTCTTATAGCAAAGAAGATGGGACCACAGGTGCAGTATCAGGAACTGAAAAAGTCCTTGACTGCATATAAACATTGCTTAGCAACAACTAAAAACATTAGTGTGTTATCAATAATCTTCTCAGCACAACTAAGACATAGCTTTGTGTTAGCTACTGTGAAGACAATTAACTCTGTCCCAACTAAAACCAGCACATTCATGCATTAAGGCAAGAATTATGTATCATCACAAATTGGTATCCCCCAAATAGGGATAAATTTGAATCCCTAGTTTTCCTACAATATTTCCAGTCAACTGGTTTGGAAAACAGCACCAGTGTCAAGCACTTGCTTTTCATCCTCATGCTATGTTTGCTAGGTTTTAGAGTAATGCATTTTTAGGTAGGCAGGTGACAGACCCGTAGCAATTAAGTACATCAGAGCAGTTTTATTTCTCACATTTTGTATCCTGACAGTAGTTGTTTTAGAAGGTATATATTCAGAGTAATAAATAATGCTTCACTTCCCATACAGTCAGCATCATTGCAGAAGTATTTGCCGAGCAAATTTACAATATTACTTACTGAGAAAGTGATTAACCGTAATTACTGACAATAATTTAAATATTACACCATACTAAAACCAGGGCTTTAGAACACGATGACTAGCGCATGGTGCAGCCAGACTAAGGAGTCCAGATACAGATTTCCTTCTCATCCCCCTGATTCATCTTTATGGGCCACATCTATGAAAAAATGCAGTGTTTCTAAGCTAGGCTGAGACTCTCTGCTGTCTTTTCCTAAAAATGTGAAGGTGGTTATTTCTGTCTTCATCCAAAAACTTCTACTTGGTCAAAGTTTTCTTTTTAACCATTTAAAAATTCCTGTTCTGTACTTTGGGTCTCTATAGTAATGTCTTTATAATGGTTCTGAATTTGCCCAGTGTGTTGGTACAAGCATCCATTATTCTTATACACTACCATTAGAGTTTCTCTTCTGAAGTTAAAACCAAGTACCTAGAAATGCAGCATACAGCAATATCCAAACCACAGTTACCCTGGCCCCAGCATTAGAACATTTCCTGTCTCTCAATCGTTGATTACCTCGTCTGTATATCAATCCTGCTGAAAAGCAATGCCAGAGAGAAAGATGAATTCATATCTCACTCCTGCCTACTTAGGAAGTCAGAAAAATGATTTTGTGGTGCTCAAGAAGGTGCTCAAGACTAATGACTTCCCCTTCTATTCTAACCCTTTTACAATCCATCATGCTGACTGGTAGATATAGGGCTTCACAGTTAGACCTCCTGGCAACCAGCTGCACTGCAGAAGTGATTCACATATAGTCCTACAACAGAAACAGTTCTAGCCCGAAAGAATAAATTTTGCCTGAATCCATGCCTTAAAAACAGCCTTGAAACCACAGAGGCTGGCAGTGAACAGCACAGGCCTGCAGATGAGGACACCTGGATCCTGCTCCAAGCACAGATGTAGCCTGTGTTTAGTCACTTGAAGATCCCTTAGGAACCAGATCCAGTACAGGAATTACATTCAGCAACACTTTGTCCTGAAGCATCTGATCCCAAAACACATCTGGGGATTCTGTGTTTGGTACCTAGCTGATCCATCAAAACAGGATTTGCGGTAGCCAGCATGCTAGATTTCCTTTTGGGGCCCACTTTCTTTATTATGCCTGGATTGCAAATGTTTTGAACTGGCAACTCTTCCTCCTTCTATCCTCAGGCAGTGCAAGAAGTCATTGGATTTCATTTAAGATACATAGCCTAGACATTAGAATGACTTTTTTCTCCCCACACAGATTGATGAAATTCTTTATTCTAAAATAAAGAAGCAACAGTGTTCCCCTTTTAAACTGTAGCACTGTAGTTGTTAAGAGTACTTAGTATGCTCAAATCCTTTCCCAATAACAGAGGTTTAAACCTGTGCCCCAAAGAGCGTAACAGTGGCTTTCACATTACGCTAGTTGGGGTGTTCAGCTCATGCTGAATTCATGCCACCACTCCTGGAAATATTTGCTGGATCAGGGAAAATGTAATTTTGGATTGGCTTTCCCTATGCTCCCCAAAGGAGGAGGACTCAGACGACTAAAAAACTTCCTTATTTATGACATTTAATGGTTTCAGTCCAGTCTAGTCTACAAGTTGATTGTTTACCACATCCCACGGCTGTCAAGTACCTTCAGTGTCAGTTTTAAAAGCAATGCCAAGGACTTAAACAAAACCAACTGTCTTTCTAAATTATATGCTCTGGTTCAACCACAAGCTACCAGCAAAATGTAAGTAGTGCTGAGTGAAATTCAAGCAAAGTGATCACAATAGTAATTTCTGGCCTTGAAATATATATTTGAGATGAAATTTCCTCTTGCTACTTGTGCTGGTTTCAGGCAGGAACGAACTGCTCTCCTGCGGAGAGCTGCCCAGCCCACAGGGTGTTGCTTCATTCCATGATACATCAAACTCAGTAGGCAGCATGCAAGGCACGAAAAAGTGGCCCGGAAGGGGTGGGGGTTTAGGTCTTTTTGGGGCCAGCAGATAGCTTTGCTGGTAGCTCCTTTTGTTCACTTCCTGGCAGACCTTTAGCAGAGAAGGACCGTCCTTTGTTATGTTAATTGATTTTGGGGGGAGATTGAATCTTCCTTCTCTAGGCTCTCCACTTTCCAGCTTGGGAAGAAGGGTGTTTCTCTCCACTTTTGGGCTCAGGATTGGCTTTTTTTTCTCCACTTTCGGGCTTGGGATTGCTGTTTTGTCTCTCCGCTTGGGTTTTGCTTGCTGGTTTGGAATCTGGCTGTGTTGGTCCATGGGTGGTGAGATTCTGTAACATATGTTCTATTTTCTGTTGTTTAAATTACTTATTAGCAGTACTACTGTGAGTATCTCTATAAGTTTCATTTATATAATTAAATAGTTCTTATCTCAACTTTTATGAGCTTCCCTTGTTTTTTACCTCCAAGCCCTTTCCACTCAGAGAGGGGAGAGTGATAGCGCAACTGGTAGTACTTAATTGCCAGATAAGGCTAAACCATGACACTACTTTAAACCATGTCTCAGTAATGAACAGCAATCAAACTGTGCAGATTATAATTTAAATGATCCAGACCTAGAGGTTTCATGTGGTTTCCTCAAACAAACAAATCACACTGTCAAATTCATGGCTTTCCAAAAAACTTCTGTGTATCAACCTGGCATAAAAACAATGTGAAGGAGATGTAAATTGATATTTGTTAATGTATACATTGGAACATTATAATGACAAAGAAAGTACCAAAAATTACTGGAAGGCTGATGAGCATGAGCCAGGAGTGTGCTCTGGCAGCAAAGTCCAACAACATCCTGGGCTGTGTTATCAGCAGCACAGCCAGTAGTCATGGGAAGTGATTATCCCCCTGGACAGCTCAGCACTCTTAAGACCACCTATAGAAAACTGCATCCAGTTTGGATCTCCTGATAGAAACCAGGCATCAATAACCTGGATTGGGTTCAGCACAGTGCCACCAAGATGGTCAAGGGACTGGAGCACTTGCCTCGTGAGGGAACTGAGCTTGCTCAACAGGAAGATTTGAGAGGACTTTACAGCAGCCTCCCAGTACCTGCAAAGAGCCCACCAAGGAGACAAGAGCCAGGCTCTTCACAGTGGTGCCTCATGGGAGGGTGAGAGAAAACAGACTTTAACTGAATTAGGTGTTTGGGAACACATGAGGAACCTGAAAGTGCACAAGTCCATGGGTTCTGATGGAATACATCCACGGGTCCTGAAAAAACTAGTGAATGAGGTTGCAAAACCTCTATCCATCGTATTTGAGAAGTCGTGGTGGTCTGCTGAAGTTCCCGCTGACTGGAAAAGGGGAAACATAACCCCCATCTTTAAAATGGAAAAAAGAAGGATCCAGGGAACTACAGGCCAGTTAGTATCACCTCTGTGCCTGGCAAGATCATGGAGCAGATCCTCCTGGAAACAATGCTAAGGCACATGGTAAAGGAGGAAGTGATTGGTGACAGCCAACACGGTTTCATCAAGGGCAGACTGTGCCTGACAAATGTGGTGGCCTTCTACAATGGGCTCACGACCTTGGTGGATAAAGGAAGGGCAGCCAATGTCATCAACCTGGACTTGTGCAAAGCCTTTGACACCGACCTGCATGACATCCTTGTCTCTAAACTGGAGAGGCATGGATTTGACAGATGGACCGCCCAGTAGATTAGGAACTGGCTTAATGGTCACAGTCAGAGAGTTGTGGTCAATGGGTCAATGTCTGAGTGGAGGCCAGTGATGAGTGGCATTCCTCAGGGGTCAGGATTGGGACTGGTGCTGTTTAAAATCTTTGTCAGTGACATGGATGATGGATTGAGTGCACCTTCAGCAAGTTTGCTGATGACACCGAGCTGTATGGTGTGGTTGACACGCTGGAGGGAAAGGATGCCATCCAGAGGGACCTGGACAGGCTGGAGAGGTGGGCCACTGCCAACCTCATGAAGTTCAACAAGGCCAAGTGCAAGGTCCTGCACCTGGGTCAGGGCAATCCCAATCACAAGTACAGGCTGAGCGGAGAATGGATTGAGAGCAGCCCAGAGGAAAAGGACTTGGGGGGACTGGTGGGTGAGAAGCTGGACATGAGCCGGCAGTGTGCACTGGCAGCCCAGAAAGCCACACGTATCCTGGGCTGTATCAGGCAAAGCGTGGCCAGCAGGTCAAGGGAGGTGATTCTCTCCCTTGATTCTACTCTCATGAGACCCCACCTGGAGTGCTGCATCCAGCTCTGGGGACCCCAACATAAGAAGAATATCAATTGGTTGGAGCGAGTCCAGAGGAGGCCAAGAAGATCCTCAGAGGGCTGGAGTACCTCTGCTGTGAAGGAAGGCTGAGAGAATTGGGCTTGTCCCACTTGGAGAAGAGAAGGCTCCGGGGAGACCTTATAGCAGCTTCCCAGGGGCTGAAGGGAGCCTACAAGGAAGCGGGGTGGGGGGTGCTTATTACAATGGCCTGTAGTCACAGGACAAGGGGTAATGGGTTTAAACTAAATGCAGGGAGATTTAGATTGGATGTCAGAAAAAAATTCTTCCCAGAGAGGGTGGTGAGGCACTGGAACAGGTTGTCCAGAGAAGCTGTGGATGCCCCATTCCTGGCTGTTTTCAAGGCCAGGCTGGATGATGCTTTGAGCAACCTGGACTAGAGGAAGGTGTCCCTGCCCATGGCAGGGGGCTTGGAACTAGATGGTCTTTAAGTTGCCTTCCAACCCAAACCATTCTGTGATTCTATGATTCTATGAAACAAGAAAGATACAAACTAGACAGTAGAACTAACATTCACCATAAGGACAAGCAATGGAACAGGTTGCCCAAAGAGTCCACCTTTGAAGGTTTTCAAAACCAGGCTGGGGTAAAGCCTGAAGTCACCTGGTCTGACCTCATAGCTGATCCTACTCTGAGCAAAAAGTTAGACTAGCTGATCTCCTGATGTCTCTTTCAGCCTGAATTATCTTAAGTGTCTAGGAACATACAACTTCCAGAAATTCTGGAAAAAACAACCTGCGGTAGGCACTCTTCCTAGACAATGAAAACACCCTCACTACTTGCACACTCCAGACACGTGGTCTCCCGTGTTGTATACATTAGTTACTCTAATAAGCTGCTTTTGCAGTATTTAAGTGCACATGTAATGCATGTAAACTTATTCCATTGCACACAGCAGAACTTCAACTCAGTCTTGGGAGAGCCCAAACAAAACCAAGCAGGTTCAGGCCCTAGAGCCTGTGCAGCCCAGCACTCCATCACAATCCTATTACAACATGAGCTCCAAAAAGTTTGGCTGACTACTGCAAGACTGTGATATCTAGCAATGATCCCTTTTTTTAAGGCAGTAAAATTAACAAAATATATAACGAATGGGGATGGGCTGGACCTTGGCAATGGAGTCTACTTTTCTGTTCCCATTTCTTTCCTCTGGCCCATCGCAGACTAGGTGCCCCAGGAACTCGGAACGCTCACCACTGCTACAGCACCTGTGGAGCTAGTGCTCTACCTTGTGGGAAAATTTTCTTTCCTCCTTCTTTCCTCCCTCACTCCACTCCCTGTACATCTTGTGAGCTAGGAACTACTTCTAAAAGCATGAGTCTGTGATACAAAAAAACCCTTTGAACAGCTCTTTTTTTTTTTTTTAACTACTTTTCAATAGCACGCATTGTTCCATGAATAACATTTTGGAGTAATTCCATATACAGAGGTCTTCATTTACCTGGATTATTCCTTTCATTGAACCACACTTTGCCAATAGTAACTCTGGGGCCTGATTCTTCTCTTATTTACCCTATTGCTGACAAGCTATGTAAGGACATACAATTCAGGTTCACACCTATACAAAGACCTGGCATTTTACACAGATGCATTCATTTACAGATAACTTCCTGCCACTCTCTTCTATAGCAATGCACCACCCCTGCTGATGACATCCAGAAAATACATTGGGCTTGCTTTTTCTTTAAACTCATTGTTCTGGAATCTATTACTGATAATGTGTCATCTCTGACCTATCACTGAGTATACATTTTATGAAAAAAGTTAAAATTAACCTTTCAAAAATAAACAATATTTCCCAGAGTTTGCACATAGAGGTTTTCTAATAATTTTCCATCTATTTTATGGAATAAAATCTAGGAAGATAATTTAATGATAATAAGATTCTGTTGGCTAGAATAAAACAATGACAACAGAGTCTGGAAATTTAGATGCAACTGACTCCTGATGTCATATTCGTTACCTAGATGTAGACTCAGTAACTTTAAAGTCAATTACCTGTATACCCTCTCAAGCCACACCACCACCTCTTAAACCTTTATGTTATTTGCATACTTTGCAGCATGCAGCTAAGTTATGCAGCTTCAGATGCATGTGTTGCAGATCCTGCCATTTAGGATCCTGCCGACTATGCCAGTTTGTCACAAATGGGTGATTTAGAACCGCTGTCAAAGGTGTTAGCAAAAGTGGTTTTAATATGATATTTGTAAAAGTGCAACTTACTTAACAAAATTTGATAGCACAGTTCACTCTGTTAATTACTGCATGGAAAAACTTACAAAGGAAAATTGAGTTACACTCGAGTTAGAATGATATGGAGAGACCAGAGATGAAAAGAGTAAGGAAGACTCTCCCATTGTGTCATAACATTCAGAATGACCCCCTTGCTTTCTGAATTCCTTCTCAGAGAGGACTCTAAGTGTGGCTGGATCCAGACTCAGTCCCAGACTTGACTAACAGTTTATGTTAAAAGGATTACATATGCAACATCTATGTAATGTTTCATAAGCATCATTTCAACATGCAATCAAAGTTACCAAGGCAAAATCAGAATTATCATACTACAGGGTCATGTGCAGCATCAGTTGCTTACCAAAGATCAGCTGTTGGTAAAAGGTCTCTCTGCCTTGAGGAGCAAACTTGAGAGGTGTCCCAGCTCAAGGGGAGATCACCATCATGCAGCCACGCTGTGTGGCAGGCAGAGTTCAAAGAAGGCTCACTTATGCTGCCATATTTATGGGATAAAAGTGGTTGGCTTGTAGATGCCAACACATGCAATAAAAAAGATATGAATAAGACTCCTCATATCCACAACACGGTGTTCTAAGCTCACTGTGCTACTCTGCTCCTTTGTGGGTTTTCAGAGGGCAGATTGAAACTAGAGTTCTTGGCTTGGCTACAGCTCAGGCCTTCACCTCCTCCGGAGCCTGCACCAAACCACCACTGCTCTTGTCAAGGGGTCGAGTGCATCAGTCACAGCATGCAAATGTGCTTTTCTCAGCTAGGTACTTTACCAGCTAATATAAGTCATTTATGCACATCACAGTACATTTCACAAACAGTTTTAATAAAGGCAATGTTCAAGCTCACCAGAACTTTTAGACCAGCCTCACGATGACAAAATTGCAACCTTATATCTCACCTCATTTCACTACACAGTTTTTCACAACTTTTGCATCAAAAATTTGTGTTGTCTAATTGTAGAAGTATGTAAATACAGACACACATATGTGCTGTGGTTAAAATACAGTGCAGTGATTTCACTAGGACTTTAAAAAGGAGAAATTAATATATAGAAATAGACTAAGCTAAGCTATTTCAGCCTGAAAATGTAAAAGTTATGAAGTCCCTAAGACTGAGGATAAAAATAGGATCATTATTTCCTCCTATTGAGTCTCTTCTATCCATACTCTTGAAATTTATTTCCTAAATAGGGAAAGTAACTAAAAGGCTGAAAGCAGCTTCTCAGATAGCCTTGTGTGGTAACACTTCTTGAGGAGTGAATATTGTCCCCTTAAAGGAAAGGCAGACACAGCAATGTAAGCACACACTGAAGCAGTCTTTCTAGGATGGAGTTAATAGAATCCTCAAGTCAGCAGCGCCAGATCTCCTCAGGAAGTGTGCTCCGGAATCAGAGAACAGCAGAACCACCTGACCACCTGCTTGGCTGCCATCATTGGGAAAAATAAAAAAATGGATCAACAGACACTCCAGGGATGAATGCCAATAATTTTTATAAGGCACATTTTTTTGCTTCATGGGCCAGGCTAGGGGACCACACAGTTATCTATGTATGCATGGCTTGTAAATTAGACAGCATGGTGACATGTGATGTCAACCCTATGCAGACATTTCTGGTTTCCAGATGACATGTGGCCATGCTGCTGCTTCGGACATTACATTCAGATGAGACGCAGCCACTTCAGAATGCTTCGTCAGAGCAGTGCAGTACCCCAGCCTTCCAGGGGCCCTCTTCTTCCTGAAGCCAACCCTGTCAGCCACAGCCTAGCTAACATCTGTACTACAGTCATGCTAGCTGCTTAAATAATAAATATGAAGCATTTTATACTATGTGAACATCTGTTTACACAATGTAGAATAGAGCAGTTAAGAGGTTTATTTGAGTGTATAGCTAATTTGCTGAGTACTGTGAATACAATGCACTATACAGAAATGTGTTAGTGCATGAAGGACAGCAGCCCCAGGGGAAGCAAGCACTACAGCATGGAAGAGTCATTTATGTAATGGGGAGTACTTGCTCTTTACTGAGAAAATTAATTGCCTTATACTTCTAAATGCATCAAAAATGAATCTAAAAGGGTACTGTTAAATTGTACATCCTGGGTCAGATAATTTTCACAAACTCCAGACATCCCTATTATAATGCTAAACCTCTTGCGTATTTCTAGGTAGGAGCTTACTCATTTCCTTCTGGCATAAGTCCAATGCTGCTTCAAACCTTCTCTTTCTGAGTAAGTTTTTTTCAAGTATGTGTGTGCCAAGGCAGCACATCTTAAGCAGAAGAATATATTTAATCGCTAGTTTCACGGATTTTATATCCAAAATGGACAATTATGATCACTGGATCTGATTTTCTGAATAACAGAGGCTAGAGATTTCCTTATGTACCTCATGCATTAAGCCCACAACCAGTTTTATGTGGATAGGCAAAATGGCTTTCCAGAACCTACTGAGTAGAAGTGAAGGGCAAAGAGCCCTACAACTTGCATTGATCATTGGCTTTTCATGAAAGCTTATAGCAAATCAAAATATTCAGGACACTTTCAGATCTTTGATATTGTCATAACCAACCATGTATCTTGATTCCAGGGGGCTGCCAGGCAGACCTACAGCTTAAGTTATTCTGAAGCAATTCAAGCTGCTTGCAATGCAAGTAGGCTATTATATAGTAGATTCAATAATCCTCCTTACCCCTGTGTTATGCAATGATAATCATTCATGAAATGGTTTCTGAAATAGCACAGAATGTTATCTATCTGCCTACAATACGAAAAGCTGCTTCATACTGATATTATACACCCACAAGCGTAAAACCCCTCTTTGCCAGACACGTGTAACAGCCCCTAAAAATATCCTAATGGCCTGCTTTTCTGATGGTGTGGACATAGCAGATGTACTGCTACAACTAATTCTGAAATCAGAACTTTACTTTGACAAGTTTCAGCTCTTTCAGGCAGCATGCCCAACCAACTTCTCCATCCACAATCTTCTCTAATGTTAGAGACGCTGTAGCCATAACCCAAAATAGTTTTAAGTCTCTTTTTTCGTCTTTCTCTCCAATGCACAGTCTTGTCCAGATAGTCAATTTAAACCTTTTTGCAGTGTGTATGTGCTTGATAGCCATGATCACAACAGACTTTCCAGCCTTACCTGCCCTATGTTGCTCCAGTCTAAGTTGCAGCTTGTGAGAAGTCAGTAATTTTGTAACACAGATCATGCAAAATACCTTATGTCTCTATGGAATTAATGGTATCATTTAAATACAGATTTACTAAAGAGCCAGGATATGCAACAGATCAGATCTAAATTATGTATCATGGTCCCTGGACACAAAACAAACTACAGGAGATTAGCTTGCAGTCTCAGTTACATCGCTGGGTAAGTCCAACTGCAGTGAAGTAATTCCATACAAGTAACATTAATGATAAAAGAAGCACCATTTTCATACACATTATGAAGTTATTTTAAACATGTTGCTTTGCTGGGAACTAGCAGACAGAAGCACATGAAGCAAGACTGATGTTAGAGAGATTAATAGATGCTGGGAATTTTGTAGTTCTGCTGCTAGGCTAGATGTTTGTCAGGCCCTTCAAATCTCCTTGGGTTTTTCTGCAAATTAATGCCTTGATATTTTTACCCACCCAATTTTAGTTTGAATAGGGAAAATGGGACAGGTCTCTTGCCCTTAGGTGGAGAATAACTCTGCACTGCATCTGCCCTGTCGTTCACAAAGAGCACCATGGAAACTCCTTTTTGTCTATCTTCTAACTCCCAAGTAGTTCACATAAACACAAAAAGCAAGCATCAGGCAGGAAATTATGACAGGAGAGAACAAGAAAATAGCTAAATGCATAATTCAGGTGAGAATTCAAAGAAAAAAAATCAATTTCTTTCCTAGATTTCAGAGCTATCAGGACTCGTGAATTAAGAAGATACCAGACACAAACAGCTAGCTATTTTTTTAAATGTTATTTTCATAAAAATCAATCAGGCATTTGGAGCAAGAACTGCATAAATTAAGTATTTACCTTTAAATTTCATTATAAAACACCATGATTTTCTGCAGGGTATAATGCAAGGCTTGAAGGAATAACAGGAAATCAAAAAAGGAAGAAACAGCACCAAAAAATGTGCTTTCACTCCAAGTAGTTTCAGTGATACAACACACATTCATGGCTTCCCAAAACAAATAAACAAAATACATACATCTTACAGTAGACAAAAAGGTTTTGGGGGTTTTTTTGTTTGTGTTTTTTTTTTTTTCTCAAGAATAGCTGCGAGGGCAAGAAAGTAAAAGTTCATGTATGTAAATCTGCATGTCAGAAAAAAAAAATAAATTATGAGCCAAGGGAAGTAGGAGGAGATTATAAAGGGTGATTCAATTGTAACTAATACAAAGTACCAGTTTTGGAATTGCAACCTCTGCATCCATGTTAAAGAGCTCATGAAGTGTCAATTCTTGATCACCTTGATCATCCTCCTCCTTAAATCCTTCCCTCATTCTACATTTTTGAATGTCATAGAATCATAGAATCACAGAATGATTTGGGTTGGAAGAGACCTTAAAGATCATCTAGTTCCAACGCCCCTGCTATGGGCAGGGACACCCTCCACTAGACCAGGTTGCTCAAAGCATCATCCAGCCTGGCCTTGAAGACAGCCAGGGATGCGGCATCCACAGCTTCTCTGGGCAACCTGTGCCAGTGCTTCATCACCCTCTCTGTGAACAATTTCTTCCTGATATCCAATCTAAATCTCCTGGCTTTTAGTTTAAACCCATTACCCCTTGTCCTGTCACTACAGGCCCTTGTAAAAAGAGGCCCCGCCAGCTTCCTTCTAGGCCCCCTTCAGGTACTGGAAGGCTGCAATAAGATCTCACTGAAGCCTTCTCTTCTCCAGGCTGAACAAGCCCAATTCTCTCAGCCTGTTCCCATAGCAGAGGTGTTCCAGCCCTCTGAGCATCTTCTTGACCTCCTCTGGACTCTTTCCAACTGGTCGATATCCTGTCCAATCTGTTTTTCCCACACAGAAATTACACCAAATGTCATTTTGTTTACTTAAACTTGTGCTTTAGTTAGGAAGCACTGGTTTCCATAATTACCTGTTTTTATAGTGACCACAAATGCCAGGTAGTACCATGTACTTTTTATTTTGGGCTTCTTCATATTGTCTCTTTGGCCACATAAATAGTGTTCATTCAGAGAAACGAATCAGATTTTAAAAAAATCCAAACCACACATACACACAAATCCGTCCCCCAAACCAAACCAAAGAACTCTTGCAATTTTAGGGAAAGTGCATAATGCTGTCCTTTCTAGTTAGGTTCCATGAGTATTTTAGAGTTATTCTGTGCCTGTCATGTAGCCATCACAGTGATTTTGAGAAAAATAAAACAAACCAGTTAATAATGAGTCATGGCTTGAGAGTCTAATATAAACTACAAATTAATTTCATGGCTAAGATGCAAAGATGCAGCACCACGGGTTTCTGTCTTGAGTATTTCCATCCAGGTTTCAGTGGCTGTTGTGGCAGTGGTCCCAAGGAACCCAGCTGCACCCTTCAACATCTGCTCTGCATACTACTCACCAAAAATCCTGACTCAGACACTTGCAGAGTTCTCATTTTATAATGGCTGTGCTCAAATTCATGCACAAACAAGAATGACCTACCACACAGTATTGTCTTGTTGCTCCATTACATGACTGCAGACTGATTACATCACCAGACTATCACCTCTCTTGCCACCAGCTTGAATCTGCAACTATTTTACTATAGGGAGCATAGAATCCTTTTCATAAGCAGTAAAATAGATTTCTCTTTTTTAGATTCACCCAGTAGAACTAACTCAAAGGCTGGATAACAGGAAAATTTATTGTTAAAAAATTGATACTGGACCGACAAGCGCAACAGAGAATTGACTGTTTCAGACTGTATGTGAACACTGGCTCACAGATCATTTCACAAGCTCAGACTGAGCTGTTTCTCAGCTCCACTGAAATTACACCCATTTTTCATAAGATTAACAACAGGTCCTATTCTCACAGATCTCTTTGGCATGTGACTGTGCAATACAAATGTGAGTTAGCACAGAGAAGGAATAAGTCAGCACTATGACTTCTAAGTGTCAGCTACAGAGAGCAGATCTTCTCTAATATTTAGGATTGCGGGCAGAATATTTTCACTAGAGCAAATCAAACCTTTACAACTGCCAAACAGGTTTATCAAAATGCATTAGCAAAGAGCTACAGGAGATGAGAGGTAATTAAAATAAAGCAGTATCTCTGGAAATGTTACTGGACACTCACAGAGAGAGAGGATTCTGAACAGCTTTTGGAAGGGTCCAAACACTGTGGCAATTATGGTCCAAGCGTATCTAATGACTGTTAAATTAACTGGTAATGTGTCTGATTCAGGCGAGCCTAGTTGAGTGCATTACTGAAGTTCAGCTACTATAAACCCAAAAACTATGGAAGGCATTGTTCTTTTGCAAGCCTTGGACTTGTTAAGAACTGACAGCATAACACTATGCTGTCAGTGTCATATGTTTATAGCTTTGCTGCAAAGTGCCCCAGTGTCACCTCTCTTGTGCTTACCCTTTGACTAAATCATAACTGTACTCACCCTGGCAAACTGTAATGCCACCTGAGCAATTAGTATGATATTTCTATCCACTGGAAACATTGTAGGTGAGAGTTCAACATAGCACTGGTTCAAAATAGTGCAACATTTTTTCAGTTTATGCGCATTCTTCTCATTTTACTGTACTCTCCTCACCATAAGAACAAGAGATACAAATGTATCTTCACTCCCATAATACATTGTTTCTTCCGTTTTCTATGGACTATAAAAACAAACCTTTATTTCTCTCCCTAAAAGAGTGTTGTCTAGCCCACTGTACTAAAGAGAGGCAGAGAAGGCCACCAAGAATCAAGATGAGTATTTCCTATAAAGTCTAATTAAATGTTTGCTGTGCAGTATGTGGACACAGTAACTTGCCAGTGTATACTGCGTCAAGGGTTCTTATGAGACAGACGTTAACGATCAGTTGAACACACTCCTGAATACAGTGATCATCAGTGTATTTAGCATTAAAAATGGAAGCCTAATTTGTGCTTAATTTGTGCTTAGCCACATCTGGTTGTCCATATTCTTCTGCACAGACTCTAAAAATGTATCCAGTCACCAATTATGTCTGCTTTAGCAAAACATTCCTGTGAACTCAAAACCAAAAGTCAGCTACAAGAAGTCAGTGCAGTTTAATGTCAAGGTGAATATGAATTTCCCTCAAACCCCACTGAAGAAACGCAAAGGACTAAACAGTCACAGACTCATACAATTTTAAAGTGGTTGCCACAGTTCCACTCTCATAGTAGTTCAGTAAATATTTCATGTTAGAGAGGTGTGCCCATTTGCTGCACGGAATATGGTATATGGTAGAGATTGTTATTAGATGTGTCACAATCCATAAGCCTGAGCCTGCATTTTGGCTTTGTAGGGTATGCTGCAGTCCAGGACCTCACATACAGCCTTGACTAGTTCAGCTGGAGGACTTGCTGAAGTGATCTGCAGACCCCTCCCTGCAGATGGCCTGTGTCTGATGCCCAAGCACAATAAAGTGAGGACAGCCAAGTGTCCAGACCTTCTTTCAGCAGTGGCCTCTAGCAATCTGTTCATAATTGCAGGTCCAACAGCTAGCTTTGTGTTTATAATACTAGGCAATACAACTGGGGCTTCCCTCCACAGGAGCTGCTTATGTAAAAATCCTATCTTGGTGATAAAGGAATCGGTAGTAATGCTTCTACACTGTCTCTCTTTACATGAGGCCTAGTAAAGGTTAAAAACTTCAATTGATATATATTTATACTTACATTCTGAGTGTTTGTTTACATTCAGTAAATAGAATATACTTTAATTCTGTTTAGAGAGTGAGAAAAGCGATTCCAACCAGAAAATATTTTGAAGGAGTTAACTTGAGGAATATATGTTTGGACACCACAGATGGGAACCAGCTCACTGAAGGGCTACTCAAGAACATTTTCAGTGTAAATGAGCAGTGCATTCCTAGCCTTAAAAGAGGTTACATGTGGGCATATGAAATACTTTTTTTTTTTTTAATTTATTTTTCACTCTGAACACTGTTAAATTTAAGTAGTGGAAGGTTTGCTTATAACCTTTTAAAATCTAATTGGTATTTTTTTGTTTCATTTCAAACTTTAGGCTTACTTTACTGCTCTCGTTGTCAATTGTGTCATTTCCATGCATCCAAGTGTTCCTCTAATGGTCCATCACCATCAAACCTGAATGTTGTTTCTATGTGCATCCTTTGCCATGGGAAAGTAAGTCTAAGGAGCAAAAAAGGAAAAAAAAAAAAGATAATGAAGCTGAAAACCTAAAAACAGAGAGTGCTCTTAGAATAAAACCCTTGCCTTCAACTTTAATTTTGTCAAGATCGTTTTCTAAAATGTAACATTTGCATACCAATTGCTTATACGCCTCCCCAGAACAGCACAGACTATGATTCTTGGCCAACACTGGAAATTTGGTCTTAAAACGAAGCTGACCGTGCAAGGCAGCTGCTCAGGTCTCCAGATCCCCCCAGGCCAGCCCCACACTCGGCAGGAGCTGAAGAAGCTTCACCCCGAAGGCGGCTGGCAGGAAACAGGCCGCTGCCGCAGGGGCGGGCGCTGGGCCCCGGCTGGCTGCCCGCCCGGCCTCCATCTCGCACAGAAACCTTCCCCGGCGGGGCCGGCGGGCTGCCCCTACAGGCGGCGATCCTCCGCGGGCGGGCTGCAAAGACAGTCCCCGTGGCGGCGTGTCTGAGGAGAGGACGGGGCGGGACCGGGGCGCCGCCGCGCCAGCCCCGGCAACCGCCGCCTCTCCTCAGCCGCCCTTCCCGCCCCTAACCTGCCGAGCCGTGCCCAGGAGGCACAAAAGGGCTCCGCGCGGGCAGCCGGGGCTCGGCCTGAGGCCGTATCGGCTTCCCTCGCGCAGCGATGGACTCCGGCAGCGAGACCCACGAACTCAACGGGCAGGCGGAGGGCGCGGAGCCGGTGGCCGCTGAGCGGGTAGGGACCGGGGGCGGGGGCCGGGGGCGCGGACACTTCCCGCCAGCTGTGGGGCGGAGGGCAGTAGCATGACTTGTGGCGGCGGCGGAGCCCGCTCCCCGGCGGAGCAGAGGGTCGCGCAGCGGCGGCCAGGCGGGCGCGGGCGGGCTGGGGGCGGTATTTCTCGTTCATCGCTCGGTTTTTTACAACACGTCTTCCATTAATTCAGAGCTGGGTTTTTGTAGGGATGCCGCTGCAGGCGTCCCATTTTGTCTCACTTCAGAGATAGGCAAGTGCCAGCGCAGGACTGGAAAGAAAACCCTTTTCAGCCCTTGGCACGATGGCCCCTTAGTTCTGTACAAGTCAGCCAGAGGGCCATCAGATGTCCTCCCCACCCCGAAACTTCTGCTCGGAGCACGCCAGCATCTCTGAGCCTGGGAGGGCTTTCCCACCCGAATGGCTTGGGAGTAGGTGCAAAAACTACTCAGGGGTATCTACACGAGATAAGTGAGCACCAAAGCAGGAGGAATTACTTGATGGGCTAGGTCTGTGGGTTTTGTTCCACATGATAATTGAGGTAAGAAGAGAAATACCCAGCTTTTTACTACCCTGTATTGTGAAAACAGGACCAGAGATCTTCACTGGGAAGCTTGTCATCCCATATTCTGTTCATGCATAAAGGTTGTTTTCCAAACATGCCACTTGTCTGAAAAGCCAGACTGCAAAACAACATTTTTTATGTTGTTTTGGAAGAGATTAAACTCTAAAAAGCAGTTCTTGTTCCAACCTAAGACACATAAAACCTTCTGCGTCACTAGTAAAAATTTCTGGTTACAGGCAGACTGGACTGATTGTGTAGCAGATCTGTTCTTCAAACCCTTTTAGTCATGAATACCATACAAAAAAACCTCAACATGTTTTAATAAATCCTGGAAAGTAACAAAAGAGAATCAAGGCTGGGATACGCAGGTCAAACTGATGGCCTGAAGAGGTTTCCTGTAAGCCACTGACTTCTCAGCAATTGTCTCTTTTTATTAACAAAGAATTGTGATTGCATCACAAGGTACCAGTCACGGGGATTTTTTTTAACTTGGTCTGCTCCAGGGATTTTTCTGCAACTTTCCTGTTTTACTTCATCTTCAGTTGCAAGCTATCCCACAGAAACTTCAAGTTCTATGTGAGTGTCATATAAAGAATAAGCAGCAAGATGGGGCCAGATTTCTTAATTCTTAATTCACCAGCCTGTGAATGGTAGATACCTTAAAAAATCTGACCAAGTTCATAATTCACACAAAGTCAAGAACAAAAGTTGACCCCAACTCAGCAGCCAACTAAGCCTGGAGAGACCACAGATCCACAGCTGCCTAAATCTTCAGTACTGAAGTCAAAAGTGCCTGTGTCTGCTTTTAGGAGTGCTCGCAGGCATCACAACTTGCACCACTTTGCTTACTGCCCATCCTACCATCTGCCCTCTCCTCAAAACAGATTCTCTTGCACATCTTCAGCTACCTTGTCTTACAGAAGAGCTCACATGAAATGCAAATATAGTTGTCTTACCTTCAAAGCATTGCAGAAGCACACAAATTAAAGAAGACTAGTTAAGTCCACTGTAATTCTGAATGAGTCATCACACAGTGGTTTAATGTGATTTATTTTAACTGCATCATTAATTTGGATAGATTTTTTTAGCAGCCGTCAAGCTTTTAGAAGCAAGAAATTGCTTGCTTCTAATACTGGGTTGGCCTGGCACATCTCATGGCGTAATTACCCTTGACAGAAGCGTCCGACTGCTTCTGCAAAGGATCTGTTCATGCAAGTGCAGACAGTAACTGTTTTTTCAGTCTTCCTCCTTTTCCGTTCCTTGTTCATAGTCCGTATGGAAACAGTCGGGATTCACCGTGTTGTAAAACGTAGCTTTACGTTTCCAAGATACCAGAAGATGCTAGTTGAAAGAGTTAAGAATGGTGAACAAGAATTCGGTAGTAGAAAAGAACAGCTCTGGAATAGTTGGCTTCTATTATAGTCATGTTATTACTAAAAATGTATTGAAAATTGTATATTAATTCATAAGTAATTTTGGAACATGTCAGTTTCTTGGCATCATACTGCAAGTAATACGTTTCAAATTTGTAGGAACTTGAAATTATTTTACTGCATATAGAATTAAATGGCGTGTTTTACAGATTATATCAAACTGAATGTGGAGTATTTGATATGCTCCAAATATTGAAACTAGTGGTGATGTGTTTGTTTGCTTGTTTTTTAAGTAGCTAGAATAAACAAACAGTGCTTTTAACAACACAAAATAGGCAGCCCACAGTCCAGTTGTCAGAAATGGTATTGTAAGACCAACTCACTGAGTGAGCAGTAGAAAGACAGAAAAAATCGTGCAGGAGAACGTTTCTATTTAACTAGCTGCATGAACAAGTTTAGGTTATTGCTTCATTTCACAAAGTTAATCATCAGGTGTGCTGATTATTTTTAAGTCACTTAATGAGCAAAAATATTCCAACTTGGTCCTGGAACCAGTATAGCTTTAGGACAACAGTGCTCTGCCCTGAACCAACATGACTGCGCTTGTTGCTTTTTTTCATAGTAACTTTTTAGCTCTCACAAACCAACATGGGTTGTTGGTTCTTTTTTTTCTTAACGCAGTCATACTTGCATTTTCTGTCTGTCTGTATAGAAAGTAGCTCTTCTTAAGTACAGGCTTTTAAAGAGGCTAGAAAATTGATGCTGTCTGTGAAAGAGGAACACAGGCCGAGTTGTCGGGTCCGCCCCCCACCCCCCCTTTTTTTTAAGTGCCTGCAACCATAGTGTCTCAAAATGGGATTGCAGAAGTTGCACAAGGCATAGTGTTAGGCTAGGTTGGTACTTGGGTGGACAGACTCACACACCACCATCCCCCACACCTCCTGCCAAGTGAAATTCCTATAGGAAATGTAACTGATGATTCAGCCCAGATGTGGGATTTTTTCTTGAGTCAGTTCTAAACTGAACAAGTAATCTAATGTTTTATTGGGGGAAAAGAAACAGTGTCTTCTGAGGAGGTGTACAATGGATCAAATAATCCATTACATAACTGATATAGATTAAAATATTTTTGTTGGAAGAATTATTTCTTTTCCTCGTATTTTCCCTATTGTTTTAGATCAGCAAGATCTCTGTGACAGGGAAAGTCTGATTTCAGAGTGGCCATGTATGGCCCATTACATTTTCAGTAACATGATTGAGATGGGGACACAAATTCTACCTCTATGAGGATTATTAAATAATTGTATAAATTTACTAGTTCAGTTCTGTAACTGTAGAGTTGATGTTAGGAAAAAAAAATTAAATTTCTGAAATTGTTTTAGTCCAGCATTATTTCTTTTATGCCTGATCCTCTCTTTTTTGATATAACTGGAATTTTTCCTAAACACTGAATTACCACTAAAAGTTCTGGAAAAGATTTCCATGTAGTGTTTTTCTTAGAGGTGAATATTTAAAAAACTTAGAAAATTACTTTTTAAACAAAAGGGCTTTCTAGCATCTTTTTAACAATTTTTATTAGAAAGACTGCTATAAAACACATACATTCCACTGTAAGATCAATATGACTCAGCCTTTATCTTACACAGCCTCATTATTACGTAGCATGTTTCTATTACTTTAAAATTAGGACTGTCCCTAAACATAAAAATTCAGGGAAGTGTGCTTCATGACGTTACAAACCCAGAGGTCATATTGATCCACAAGCTCATCCAATCTCATGTTGAATTGAGGCTCTTTGGCTATTAAAAGGGTCTAAATCATTCCAATAAAAATGCAGTAACCACTGACTTAAAATAGAAAGAAAATTGCATGCAGAGTTAGACCGAGCCAAACATTATGAAGATGATATTTCAGAGTGAATGTACTAAGAACCTAAGACAACCAAGGACCTTCTGACATTATTTTCCAAATTATCCGATACAAAACTGTGGGTCTCCTGTATTTAATAAAGGCATTCCTACCGCATAATGTTTTGAAATTAGAAAACCGCAAAAGTGTTTAGTGCTAAGACTGTACCAATACTGAAATAAGTATTTGTGTGTTTTTGAAACCCAGATATGACACTCTGGGCCTGACAAGCAAAACACATTGAGCTCTGGGTCCTGCAGTACCAACTGATATTAAATAGAATCATAGAATGGTTTGGGTTGGAAGGGACCTTAAAGATCATCTAGTTCCAACCCCCCTGCCGTGGGCAGGGACACCAGGTTGCTCAAAGCATCATCCAGCCTGGCCTTGAAGACAGCCAGGGATGCGGCATCCACAGCTTCTCTGGGCAACCTGTGCCAGTGCTTCATCACCCTCTCTGTGAACAATTTCTTCCTGATACCTAATCTAAATCTCCCTGCTTTCAGTTTAAACCTATTACACATTGTTCTGTCACTACAGGCCCTTGTAAAAAGAGGCCCCGCCAGCTTCCTTCTAGGCCCCCTTCAGGTACTGGAAGGCTGCAATAAGGTCTCCCTGAAGCCTTCTCTTCTCCAGGCTGAACAAGCCCAATTCTTTCAGCCTTTCTTCATAGCAGACGTGTTCCAGCCCTCTGAGCATCTTCTTGGCCTCCTCTGGACTCGTTCCAATAGCTGCAATTAAGAATTGCAAATCAAAATTAAAGTGCCTCAGGCTGTACTTCTGGCTTACACTTTACAGTTTCTGGTTCCAACTGTTCAGTGGAGAAATTGGAAGTTCACTCTGCTAACTGCAAAATACTGGTTTCCTGTGTGATTTAATAAGAAAACTGTAACCAGCCTTGTGCTACTGCAGGGGTCTGTGAACTTCATTACAAGGATGCAAATTCGGTCTTCATAACAGATCTGACTTAACCTGGAAATCTGAAGGCCCTGTTGGTTCAGTATTTGTCTTTTATAGTTTTGAGGGGCTTTTGTTACGGCTTTTTTTAGATTTTCTTAAAACAATCCCTTTGGGGGAACATATATATGGTCAAAGACATTTAAGAAGCTAAGCAAAGTACCTAGGAACATACCAAAGGAGAAGGAATGAGTCCTAGTAACTTGCATTTAAAATCCATATGGTTTCTTTCCTCCTGCATTCATAGGTCAGAGTGACAGAAACTAACACAACTAAGTTCCAAATCTGAATGCAAAACAGGTGTCATTTTCACTAGTGTTTTTTTTTCTCTGTGGATTACAGATGACTGGTGTGTCAAAAACCCTGCCTGTCTTCTCTGGACAGAGTAACTAGTATTGTTTTGAGAAAGTCAGTGAGGTGAGGTCAAGTTGAACAAGAAAAAAAAATTCACTTTTGGGATTTCCTATTTTATTGGTCAGACTTCCGGCAGGTTAATTTGACTATTTCAGCTGTTTGATAAATACTCTGTTGAACAAACAGCCACATAAATTTTGTCACAAGTAGCAATTTAATGATGTCATAGAAGCAGAAATCATTACTATAACAAATTATTTAGCAAAACTGCCTGATTAATTTTTTTTTCAAAGTTTTCCATCCTCATTGCTCTTTTCTTCCTCTTGAATCACAAGCTGGGTCTTAGACTTGATTCATGAAACTCAACACCTAAGGACATTTGCCTTAGTGCCGCTTTTATTTATTTTTCAATAAATGTAATGAATAAATCCTTTCTGTATTTCAAAGGGACTCAGTTATTCTGGGTGTACTGTTAAAATGACAAGTGAAGCAAAGTAGCGGCAAAGTCTGTACCAACACAGTAAGACTGTGTATCCGATACCATTTAGTCTTTTTCTGAAGGTTTGGTCTTCTAGAAGCGAAGAAGTGCCATCTTCTGATGTAACGTCTTAGCTTTATCCTTGCAAACTGCAGTGCTCTGGGCTAGCAAACAGGCCCTGCTGCTGTGCAGGGATGCAGAGTGGAACTGTCTTTGAGGACAGCATCGCGTGACTGCAAAAATAAGCTCTTCCACAGGGGACTCTTCCAGTCACAGACGAAGCAAGGGGGGGAGACTTTTCACTCCTCTCCTTTTTATAAGTGTGCACAGACTAGCACAGCGAGTTCTGCTCATAGGTTGGTGCTTTGTGAGCAACAGGAGACCTGAGAGCAGGCTGTAACTGTCGGGGAAAGGGAGATGCAGTAGTTCCAGCTACACCTGGTTCTTGTGCATGCACATGTAAACACACATGGCTGGTTTTCCTCAGACTCATTTGGTGACACCAACTGAAGGGATCAGCTTGTCTGTACCAGGTAATTTGAATAGTGAAACTGTGTAATGAGGCATTCTGATTACACCGAGATTGAAGTAGGTCCCATACTGTTCTTTTGCCAAGTGACACCTGCAGGAAAAGCCTTACTTCACATACATCCTAGCAAATCTCCAGAAGTTTCACTTTCCCTCTCTGCAGCCCTGCAGGTGATAACAACCCCCTAAGTGTCCTTTTGTGCTGTGGGCCGCACATGTTAGTACTTGCTTGGGATCTCCCTGAAACCAAGAAGCCATGTAACAAAGTTCCCATATAATTTCTGTTGTATATGGCTGTCATTATCTGAAGTTATGGCAACAGCTGTCCTTTCATTGCCTGTCTATATATCGCTGTGTCACATGTAGTCTGGTCTTAAAAACTGCTGCCATAGTACCGACTGACTGCATTTGTTTCAATACTTTTATCAGTTGCCTTCAACTTCCTTCCAGAGTCAAGGGTAATTTGCTTTTTTTACTTGGTTTTATTGTTTTCCAGCATGAGTCAAGAGGCTCCATTTCTCAATCAGGAGATGGGAAATTACTGTTTCTGGGGCTTTCATGATTACATGTCCTTTTTCTTGACAGAAGGCAAGATCACAGGCTGAGAAAAAGCTCTGTGCAGTAGAACCAACGTTTTCACTTCTCCATTGTGGCTAGTTCCGACTGTCTGTTTTCAGGAGTGGTAGTTGAAAGCCTCTTAACAGAGTAACATGCCTTTTTTCATCATGTAAACATAGTAAATAGCTGAGCTGTCATCCATGAATAAGAGGGTTTACCTTAGTTTGTCTTAGCAGCACTCTACTTTGAAAAGTCTTCTCCATTTATTGGAATTCATAAGTGACTCAAAACCTTTGCTCCCACCGCAGTTCAAAACCCGTAGCCTGCTATTTCCACGTACAGCTTGAGCATACAGAAAATTAGCAAACAGCAAGGTCCTAAAAGTGCAGCAGTACATTTTCCCAGGAAAAAGAAAAGATTGAATTCTGTTGATGAATTCTGAAGATGTAGCCCAGAGTATTTACTCTTTTGTATGGTTAAAAAGAAAAAAAAGCTATGTCAATCATGATCACACTCCTACATCAAGTGAAAACAAAGAAACCAGTCATAGTTTCACTGCCGTCCCCTTCCATCAGGATTAAGAACTGAGTAACAGCTGACTGTGTAGTTTTTGCGTGTGTTACACACTGCAGCCTCATGGACCCAATAGATATTTCAAAGTCAAACTTTTTGGCAGAAGGGAGTTAATTAGCTACTAGACAGAGGAAGAAACTTTCTCTATTATGAACTTGTGACATAATAGATCATATTACTTCTACAGTCTACTGAGAAGAGCTCTTTTTAAGTTCATGCCCAGAAATTGAATTCTGCTATGACACACACAGTTCCCCATCCCATCTTACACCACTAGCATTAGGTAACCAAGAACTAAATGTGTGTATCTGGCTTTTTGCTGTACAGTAAACAGTGAAAAAATGTTAGTCTGGATTTTTCTACTGAGTACTGCAGGCATATATTCCACACTGCTTTCCATAAGGAAATGAAGATCCACATCTGGTTTAGTGCTTCTGGTGGGTGGTACGCTAGAATTACAGTATTTCTAATGAAGCATCCAAATGCTACAGTGGTTTAATGGGGCAGGGGTGTGGGAAGAAAAGGCTCTCCTTGGGGACAGAAAAGGTAGTAAGTGTGGGACAGATTCCCCAGACAGACTGCATTTTTGCATTGTGGGATATAGACAAAACTAATGAGTATTGAATTCCTCCTAACTAAAGTCAGTATCTGCCGTTTTCCTCCTGGGACGTTGGTCTCAGTAAAGAAGCCTCCTGCATGAAGCTACGATTATGTCGCTTCCTTCTCTTTGCAGAAAAAAAGTCTGCCCTGCCCCATGACATTTTTCTCTCTGTAAAATATTTAGACTGTGGTTGATTACAATGTGTCTGGTGAAAATAGATTGTTCGGTATTTGAGTGCCCTGGAAAAACTGGCAATGTGTTTACCTTATGCATCAATATCTTTCTTGTTTAAAAGGACACTTTTAAGTCTGGACAGTGGTGAACCTGGCTTTGGAACTGGAAATTTGATAGTCATTAGTGCTGCTGAAGAGAGTAATCAGGGGTTGTTTTCTGCAGCTGAACTGACTTTCAAAGAGAGACTTTCCCCACAGTATTTTCTGGTAAACGGGAACACATTTGTGCAGTAAAAAGGTCTCTAAAAAGCAGGTTTAAAGAAGTCAGCTAGGATAAGCTTACTTGTAATATATTTGTGTATTATTTTTGAAAATAAAGTCTAGAAGTAAGAGCGGCAAGAATGAAGTTCCTAACCTGTTCAGAGACTGCAGAAAAGAGGGTTATCTACCCTTTCTTTATTGCAGAGTTTGGCATCTAAGTCTAACCTAGTTACTCTGAGCTGCATCTAATCTGTAGAGAAATAGCCCTGGGAGGCGAGCTGTTGAATTCCAAGCTGGGTCACATGAATTGTCATCAGGAAGCACTCATTTTATTCATCCCACTCTGTTAACTAGCTCTGGTTTTGCCCTGCAGTTGGTTTTTATTTTCCTGTTTGTTTGCAGGGAAATGTAAAAAAAAAAAAAACAACCAAAAAAAAAACCACCCAACTGCTGATGTGAGAATGGAAATAAGAGTCTCCCGTATAAGTAGGCAGTACTTGGCAACCACAGATCATACGATATTTAAACAGAAAAACAGTTCACTGTATGTGGATGGACCTGGAGACTGGCATGGTGAAGTGAGATGGAGAAGGGCAAGACATCAAGCAAAGCTCATACGGTGGCCAACTTCCACATAAATCCTCAAAATAAGACTGATGAGTAATTAAGGAACTATATAGATGTTTGATGACAGAGTGTGAATTGAAGAAATATTTGTATTTTTAAGTATGCCTTTAGGAGTAAATTAGGAGTAACAATTTGTTCTTTGCTTGATTGTTTTTGCTTGCTTGGTTTTTCCCTCCCAGCTTTTCTCAGTGCAAACTTTACAGCTTTTCAAGCTGTCCTTTTCTTAGGGTAGAAACATACTGACTGTTCGACAGATCCTACAAGCTGGAAGAAGTACATTTGCTCAAAAGTCCAGTACAGACATTATTTACTGCTCTCTTACCAGATGGAGGACAGTGGTAACAGTGAAAATGATGCACTGATAGTCTCAGTACCGCTGTTACTCTATGAGTAACAATTAGTAACAATTTCTTCAATTAGAAGAAATGTGAATAACCTTTTTCCTCTCTCTCAATTCTAGCATAGAACATCACAGTGGTTTCAGAGAAACAGACCTATGAATATCAACCATTATGCAAATAAGAAGAGTGCTGCGGAGAGCATGTTGGACATTGCCCTGCTGATGGCCAATGCATCCCAGCTGAAAGCTGTGATGGAGCAAGGACCTTCTTTTTCCTTCTACATCCCACTTATCATTCTTATCAGCCTGTCGCTCACACTGCAAGTAATGGTGGGAGTGCTCCTGATATTCCTTGGTATGTAGCAACAGCAAGAACCATTGACATGCATTTTTATTATAGGATGCAACCTCTAAGTTGGTATATAGACTCCCTTTTTTTTTTTAAAGCTGTTATATTTGAAAGTCTTTACCTCAGAACTGATCAAAGTTTTCTCATAAGACCATAGAATATTGCAACAAAAGGAGTAAGGGCAGCTTCATGTGGAATCTTGAATCTTGATCAGCTTCCTCATACTCATTTGCACAAAGCATGAATATTTTTCTTTTCAAAAGGCCTGAGGAGGAAGGAAAATTATGAAATACTGTAGAAGAAACATTAACAGGCCAGATAGGATCATGCAGTCTGCCCAGTTTCATAATACTGTTTCTGGCAAGACCTGTTACTTAGTCTTATGACTGAAATGTATTTGTTCCATATCAGTTATATCATAAGTAATATTATAAGCATATATTGTGGACATAGAACTCTGAAACAGAAGTGAAAGTTGAAATGTCCGTCTCCTTGTTGGTGTGGCATACTGCCTTCAGTTTGTTTGTGTTTCTGCAGTCAAGTCAAAGTTTTGATGGCAAGGTTTGACTGTAATGAAAAAGACCCTCTTAATTTTAAATTTAGGAAATTATTCAAAGCATCCTAAATCTCTAGGTGGGGAATGATAGAAATGTACTTGTTAATTTTCAAACCTGTGTTAAACTGAAATTAAAGTTAAGAATAGGCTAGTTGGAGCAAGATTTCACCATAAGAACATACCTCATCTATTATCCACATACTGTAACTTCAGTCAAAAAATTTGAAATTACATATAGTATGAAAACACAGTCTGAATAGCATCCTGGGACTACAAATATTGAATTATGCTTATCGCTAGGGAACCTTTTCTACTTTGTACCAACGAAATGTGATGCAATACCTTTAAGATACGCTAGAAATCGTTTCAAGAGAATGAGTTCAAATAGGAGATGTGTTAGTGCGTGCTTTGGACACATTTAATGAGTTCTCTGCTCCCTGCCTTCCCACATCCTCTCCTTTCTGTCTTTTTGTTGAATTATGGACCTTCACATTCCTGGAAGTTCAGTGCAGCATCTTTGCCGTTCTCAAAAAACAGAGG
This sequence comes from Rhynochetos jubatus, assembly GCA_027574665.1. Classification (NCBI taxonomy): domain Eukaryota; kingdom Metazoa; phylum Chordata; class Aves; order Eurypygiformes; family Rhynochetidae; genus Rhynochetos; species Rhynochetos jubatus. The sequence goes on from CM050658.1 coordinate 24,643,259, forward strand.
TTCCACTATTTTGTATTAACAGGTACAATGCTATGAGGCACAAGAACTAGTACTTGCCATTACTAATTAGTTATTGTAAATTAGTATTGCTGGATTAGTAGTACACGTATGACCTACGCCCTCTGCCTTATTCTGCAAGGGAGGGTATTGATCAAAGTACCTATAGAACCAGACTAATTTCTAAAACAATGTCATCACTAAGTGAGCATGAATTACCAAAAAAGCCCAACACAAAGTCTATAGATTGGAAAGACAGCACTTTTCTGAAAATCTGAGTTTCTGTTTTGACCTTAAACAGGTCTTCATTGCTCCTCTTTGCTGTCTTACCCTACTGTGACATTCTCCCCCATGCTTTTTCAAGGCAAAATGCAAAAGGAATCCAGTGGCACTTTGCAAATTTGCGGAAAACCTGTGACATTCATTAGCAGCACCAAAAACCCTAGACTGTAACTTTGGAGAGTCAATCAAAGATAGTTGTGGAAATCAGAGGAAATGTTTAAGTTTCAGCATCATGTGAACATGAATTCACTGACGCCTTCACTGGTAGGAAACAGCTATGGATCACTTCATTTGATAATGGTATCTGATCATTTATTCTCTAACTCATTTTAAATATTTCCGTTTACATTAATGGGTACTGTATGACAGATCTTAAGTCTGCCATAAATGAAAAGCCTTGAAGGTGATAGCCAGAGTTCACACATGGCACTTACAGGTACCACCTTTGGCATCTCTGTTAGTCTTTCAATGTTCCGTTTTTTAGCACAACTAAAAAAAACCCAACTTCCTGTTCAAGGAGGAAGTTCCTAGGAAACTAGGATACATAAGGCTTGTAATATTGACACAGAGCTGATGGCAGCTTTTTTCTTTTTTCTGAAAGAGTCAGAATACAGTGTGCTCTGCATTTGGTAGAGTTGGTACAAGAGCAAAATCCAGGTCCTGGCTCATGGCAGATTCCAGAAAGGGACTGAAAGAAGCAACCTGATGATACTGGGGGGTGTGGGAAGAGAGTCATGGAAAAATCAGCAAAACACTTCGATATTTCTTGGTTGAAGACATCTGCCTGGTGGTTGTTTCAGTTAAGCTGGTTTTAATGCTGTAAACAAGTTCCCAGGTTTTTGTTGGGCAATAACTTCTCAGTATACATGGAGAAATTGCATTTTAATGTTGGTTTCTGCCACACATTGCCAAAGCGGCTTCCATCTCTATATTTTTAATCTTTGTCACATTGAGAGTAAAGAGAGTACCCAGCAGTCCCAACTCCAATGCTGGGCTGGGGTGGAGTTCAGAGACCACATAGCAATTCGTGGGTTCCACCAGTTCAGCCTGCACTCTGCAATCAGCAGTGGCTGTAGGTTTGCCATACCGTGGGTGACAAAGCCTTCGGCACGTAGCGGTATGCTGTTGGAGTGATGCTGTTGTGCTAAGCTCAGGAATCCCGAAGATGGGAAATAGGATATGAAGGTACAAAGATACAGACGTCATAGCCAGAACTTTTCACAACGTGTATTTGGTAGTTGTAGCCTGAAGAAACAGTTTGCCTTTCTGTCCAGCCACAAAATTCTGCTTCTTACAAGCTCTCACAAGTCCAAACAAAAGTCTGTGCAACCATCCAGTTTCTTTCCTTGAGACAGAGGTTTAGCCAAGGAGCTGCCTATTCTCACAGTTCTCTACTAGGGATTAAAGCTTTTCCTCCTTCAGAAGAGCCTTTTACAAAAACATTTTGAAAAATGTACAGAGAACTGGTCTTTGAAAGTGATTTGGTAACCTTAACTTTTTAAAAGAACATCAAAGAATGTCTTGAAATAGTTTGTGGCATGAAATCATAGTAATCTAATCCCACTGTAATAAAATACTTAAAGAATGCCTGTTCGTAAGAACATTTTGACAAACTCCCTCATCTTAAGTACTATAATCACAAAGATGATAGGATTACTGCGATTCTCCTTCAAAACTTAGAGCACTGCCTAAACCGACAATACGTTTCTTCTTTGACCCCTATTTGGACAAAGACACAGCTCTAAAAATGTCACTTCTCCTTTGAGCACGATTTCTTTTAACTCACAAAACATGTTAGGCCATTATTGCCTTTTCTGGTTTTAAACCAGGCATCTGTAATACTTTTCTTCCGTACTTGAGGATTCCTAATTTAATTTCATTTATTCAGCTTCATTCCCATGACAGTACTAGAGTTCTTCCAGGTAATGTTGGGATGCAAGCATCCATGTAGCTCCAGATGCTTTACAGACACGTATAAACTCAATTCCTGGGTGAAGTACTTCTGAGCTTAGATTATTTCATGCCTACAGAGGTGTGCATTATCTTAAGCCTTTCAGGTAGTTCCCCTACGCTGTTCTTCAGTGCTGTGACTGGCCCGTGATGTTTGAGTATACTGCTTTAGCAAACAGGACTTGAACAGACACCCAGAATTCCTTGAAACCAAAACAGCATTAAACTTCCTAATTAGGGACACGGAAGTTAACCCGGCTTTTTATACATCAGCATCACCACTGTGTTTGCCACCACTTCTACTTAACTGCTTCAACAAGCAATTGAGTCTTGGTTTTGTGGTCAGCTTCTGCAGTCTTGACGGGGTCATTATGCTAAAAACAAATAATGAAGTTTATCTCATGCGGTTGAGTCATAAGCTGCACATCTATGCATGTGCCTGTCAAAAGGAGCTCGAAAGTTGTATTTACATTGCTGTAAAAACTTGTGAGGTATAAACTTCTCTCACATGTCCTGTACATGCACACACAACCTCCAGTGAGCTATGCATTTAAGAACTAGGAGTCTTAATAGACAAAACCCATTCTCAACACATGCTGCAGAATTCATTGACACTCATTCCACTAGCATCAAAGAAATTTAGCAGAGGGTCTGAGTTGCAGAGCCCTTAGTGCAAGAGAACAGACACAGAGGAAAATCTTAGGTTTCTGCATGATGCCAGGCAAGCACTCACAGACTTCCTACTGCCCTACACAAGCACATGCTTTATCATCAAGTCTATTATCAGTCCAGTGTAACTCATTTATATGTTTCCACAAGGCCTGGAATACAAGCTTAAACTACATTAATGCTATCTCCCTTGTGTGTTCCTCTCTCACTCCCATTAGCAGTTCAACCAAAGAACAACTGCAAGAAACAAAAGAAAATGTTTACATAGCTGATGCTCTCTGTGAAAAAGACTGCAGCTACACTGCTTTGAAATCTTCCTCTGTTTAACAGATACAATGCCCCTGCTTTCCAAAAACAATCAGTGCACAAGCAGGGAGTACAGCTGGTGAAGAGCACTAGTAAAAAAAAAAAAATCCAGCCCTGGTAAAGAACTTGCAGCATTTAAGTGCAGGAAATTTAACTTAATTCCATCCTGCCAGGGCTTCAAACTGCCTGTGTTCAAGACTGAAATAATTTTTAAATGCTTAAAGTCTGCAACAAAACCAGATTTCAAGAAATCAAGCACTCAGATTTCTAGTAATGTTTGCGTACTTCCCTGTGCATCCACAGAGATTAGGTGTTAATTACTGGAAGCTAATAGGGTCCTTGTGGTTAAGGTCTTCTCCTTAGCACTTTTACTGACACTGCAGAATCTTACTTCCCTTTTGACTGTTGCCAGTAGCTCAGTGTAAGAGAAATTCTTGAACTACATGAGTAGTGAAGACTTTTATTCTGGATTTTGAAATATGCATATAATTAAAACTCTCTTTTTCACTTTCTCTTTGAAGTAAAATACGATCTTAACAACCCTGCAAAACATGGAAAGCTGGATTTCCTCAACAACCTTGCAACTGGACTAGTATTCATTATAGTAGTTGTGAATATTTTTATCACTGCCTTTGGAGTGCAGAAGCCAGTTGCTGAGTCAGCATCAAAACAGTAAGTCCAAGGTGAGTGTGGTCTCTGCGCTGTAAAGTGGTAGGGCATACATACAAGAATGCAGTGCACACTACAGCACAGCTTTAAGACAAGCCATATCTACAGTTCTAGTCTTTGCATATAAATGAGTTTACTTCAAACTGCTGCAAAAGCAGAACCTACAAGGAACTGCAGAGTTATCACAGTGTAAATGCAGAGTTCAAAAGCTGATGGCAGCATCTTACTTTGTCAGAGGCCCCTTGGATGTGTCATGCATAGGAAGTATAAAGATTGTCCTGGCTTAGCCACACCTTTTCCTCATTGCTGACTAAGCCAAAAAGGGAAATAATACTGTTTTGCTTCCTCCAAATGCCTCTTTTTTTAAGAAAGCTTTGCAATATACTGTATCCAGTCTGTTACGAACACTGAAGACTTAATCTTTATCCAAGTAACTAGTGCTGTTGAGTTCAGCATATAGTGTGACACATTGGAGCCTTTCAGTTCCTGTGGGAGACTCAGCCTGCAAAGATGGGCACTGTCACTTTACTTGGTGCATGCAGTCATTTAGAATAATATTGTTTTCTCTGCCTGCATTTTGAAGTTTGTTATTTGCTTATACAGAAGGATAAATTTAGGAATTGTGAGAACCAAAATGGGCATCTTCCTAGTATCATAGCTGTGATGAACAATTTGGGAGGAGATAAACCTAAATTGTACACTTCTAGCCCAAGAAGCATTATAGTCCTACATCTGCCTTTAAAATGGCACTGCTAAGTCCGTGTGTGCTAACATTGCTCTAGCTGTTTATCTTCCAAATCTCAAACCACATTTAGAAGATGGGCTGAAGAAGGAATTAGTTGAGTTTCCTGGCACGCTGTGGTACACTGGCTACAATGCAGACAGCCCATACATGTAACATCATTCTGAATTAGCTTCTGGATGCCCTTTCTCCATGAAAAAGAAGATACAAGGCACTTAAGGTTCTAATCTGAAGATGAATGACACAACAGAAATCTGTAACAAGAATGGAAACCAGAAAAAAAATCTATCAGGGCTCTAAACAGCATGGGGGGAAATCAGTGCAACAAATTACTAGGAAGATGAAGAATGAAATGAATTTATTTCATGGTATGGGCGGAATCGTCTGCTTTAACCATAACCTATGAAACTCCGGCAATAAAACAAGATAGTTTTATTGTATTTTCTGGCCATAGTCTCTACAAATAAACTACTAAGTATGTAATTTTAGCAGCAAAGATTGCATAGATTATCTGAGATACTATCAGAATTATAGGTAGGACATCCATCTCAGCAGTACATATTAAAACAATACCAAAACACTAACCACAAAATTGCACTGGAAAAGCCAAGAGAACTGAACGAAGGATTATTGGAATTTTAGCTGTCTTCACAGGAAAAAAACATACACAATAGGAACAGAGGCAGAGTCCAGAATCTGCAATAGGCACCAAGAAATTCAAACAATGGACAAGATGGCGTACCAGAATCCTGGCCACAACTCTTTTTGATACAGTGAAAGAAAAACTTCGGAGAGAAGAGGAGAAGCCGTTTTTCTTATCACATCTATGTATGCTGAGTAGAGATGAAGACGAGTTGACAATCCAATTCCAAGCCAGTTAATGCCTTAATATAATGGTATATTGAGCAGTCAGCTAATAAATGGAAGGCAGTATCACACACCAAGATACTGGGTGGGTGATCTCACCCACTTTACTTTTACTATTTCTCTACTAATACCGCATTCTCTAATGAGATGCCTTACTGATTCTCTCCAGTGCCAGCTCTGCTCCCTTTTCGATCTCTCACTGGTTTTAGGAGATGCTGCTTCTACAGTGTTTCCCAAACACCACTGCAGTAGTTCTCTACTGCAGAACTCACTACTGATGTGCGTTGAAGAACCCTTCAGCTGTTAAAGAGTTTACAGCACATCTGTTCTGAGTGTTACAAGCCAATTCAGCCCTGGGCAGCACTAACATGCCACGCTGGCTTTGAACATTGCTATGCATTAGCTCTTCAAACACGTAAAGTGCATCCCTCTGCAAATTTCTCCCACCTGTCCATGGATTTAGTCTCTTTCCCCTTCACACCCATATGTGGCTAAGTCTTATGGAAATGTCAGTGGGTTTATGCAACGTCTTGCCACTTAGCTGGCAGCATCTGGCAAGAAGGAGCTCTTCACAGCATTTGTATTGGAGTTTCTCCTCTACTATTCCTTGTACTCTCCATAAACTGTTGACCCAAAGGGTTTTGTGCCTTAATTGTGACTAGGTTTGTGGAAACCTTAGTTAGAAAGTTAGGTCATAAATGAGAAGCCAGTTCACTTGTAGCTTTTCTGAGATCATCATGAGAGCATGAAACACATTTCTGCCTGTGTTAGCTCATACAGCTACATATCATATATTGCATACAGCTATGCACAGCCAGAGTATTTGTTCACATACATAAACATGATCGATATTTAATGCTGAAATTGGTTTAATAAACTTGCAGTGTCTCAATAAAGAAGCAGTAGCTGGTTTATGTAACTTCAGGTAGAGGCAAGACCAGAGGATGTTTAAAGCAAGTTTACATCTGTATAAAAGCAGCAGCTGTGTGATTGCCTTCATGTTCTCACACATGCATTTTCCTAATGAAATGGCCAAATGTGCTGTCTGGGACCTGTGTCTTTTTGCTCCAGACTTGTTAAATGTGGAAGCTCTGAATTGCTTTTGAACTTTACATCTGTTGTTTGCTTATTTATACATATTGTCCTTGCTAAAAACACCTGGTCATCTGAATGTAACTTGAAAAATATGTCTTTTTTCACAATCTCCTCAAATTCCTGAGCAGTGTGTTACCACCATTTTCTGGCTTCACCTTTACTATTACGCACTTGTTTCCAAAGAAAACTTAATTCCCCCTTTAAGGCGAATTTGTCATTTGCTATAATTCCTGTGTCACTAACATATCACTTTTTGTTTTGTGTTTCAGAGATCTGAAGCATTCACTCTTCTGTAAATGCTGTTTGCACTTGAGCCAGTTACACTTGGGCACATTGGGAAAACAAAACATCTGAAGAAGCTGGACATACAGAGCAGCTTTCTCAAGTTTCTAACAACTAATATATTTGTGTACCTAAAATTTTCCAATGTGTTAATATGTTTGGCATCTAAGGAAAGGTTGATTTTGACCCAAGGACGTTTCTTGTCTCGAATATTGGCATTTCAGTTTCTGCAGAAACTAGTTATTCTGTCTGATGGCATAAGCTCATCAGACAAGATGGCACTTCACAGGACTTCCCGTTTTCCATGCCTTTTGTTTTTGGGGCAATTTGTCCTTTTCAGCATGACAAGAAATGACAGGCCTTCGGTTCTGGCATGGTCATGTTGTCCTTTGTTTCTCTCACTTGGCACCAAGCCAGCGTGCTCCATAGCACAGCACTGGTCTTCCTTTGCATTGTGCAAAGATAGCTGTGCCTTGCTTTCTTTTTTTCCCCACCCTAGCTAAAGCAGAGACAAACAGAAACAGTAGGCTGCCTTTCCTCCACTTTTGCTCACAGGTAGTCATTTGTCCTGTTTCTTCATCTCTGAACCACACTTAAAATTTCCTCTCCTGTATGCACAGACACACAAATGTAATTGCTAATAATTTCTTACTGTTGACTGCCATACGCCGTATTCTGTGCATTATATATATTTCTGGAAACCCTGTTAGAAGTGCTACCTTTTCTAGGCCCAGCTGGAAAAAGAGGATACAGGATGAACTTTACCTGCTAAACTAGTACTGAGCACATGTCAACACTTGAGGTAGCAAATCAAAACAAGTTAATCCCTCCATAACTTCCTTTTCCCTCTTCTCTTCCCAAGATCAATTGCTGCACTTGTGTTACTCTTGAGAGTTTATGGCTAAAAACCATAAATTTTTAAATTTTTATTTTTAAATATATGTATATATAAATATCTTCTAGATTCTTACCTGCTGGCTCAGGAAATGACACTTTTTCCAACTACACTATTGCTAGTAATGGTGTAGGTAATAACAATTTCTACAACAAAAACATTTCAGTCTTTTTATTTTACAAGTATCACATCTGCAATCAGAAAAGCCTCATTTTCTAGGGTGTGCTCACTTGTAGATGCAAATTTGTACTAATACATTTTCTTACTGTTAATTTTTAAATGTTGTATTCCACATATTAATACAAGTTTGACTTCCATGTGTCTCATCTCATTTACAATTTTTATTGATCACATTTTCTCTTTACTTATGTCTCAAGGCCCCTTGATGTACCATATCTGCATTGATATGTTCTGTAAGAATTACTAATGGAATACAAATCGGAAACTTGTGTGATTAGTAATGCAATAGACATTTTTTTATTTTTTATTTGTCTTTTGTTGCTTCATTTCCAACTTAACATGTATTTAACTAGTATTTAGCAGGCAATGGATTTAATTGTGTGTATATACTAATTTAAACGTAGCTCAGAACAAGTTCTGAATGCGGTATTCAGGACAGTTTTCCTTATTTATTTTTTACAAACCAGCGAACCACTGAGACTATTCCTACGTATTTGTGCTACAACACTTTCGATGCAGTAGTGTAGTGAATTGACTGGCCAAATAGCAGTGCTGAAAACCTTAAAATCTTAGAATCACAGAATCTTAGAATGGTTTGAGTTGGAAGAGACCTTAAAGATCACCTACTTCCAACGCCCCTGCCATGGGCAGGGACACCCTCCACTAGACCAGGTTGCTCCAAGCCTCATCCAGCCTGGCCTTGAACACTTCCAAGGATGGGGCATCCACAGCTTCTCTGGGCAACCTGTCCCAGGGCCTCCTCACCCTCTCCATGAAGAATTTTTTCCTTACATCTAATCTAAATCTCCCAGCTTTCAATTTAAACCCGTTACCCCTTGTCCTGTCACTACAGGCCGTTGTAAAAAGTCCCTCCCAGCTTCCTTGTAGGCCCCTTCAGGCACTGGAAGGCACTATAAGGTCTTCCCGGAGCCTTCTCTGGGCTGAACAAGCCCAATTCTCTCAGCCTATCCCCATAGCAGAGGTGCTCCAGCCCTCTGAGCATCATTGTGGCCTCCTCTGGACTCGCTCCAACTGGTTGATATCTTTATGTGGAGGGCTGTAGAAGCGGATGCAGCACTCCAGGTGGGGTCTCATGAGAGCAGAGGGGGAGAATCACCTTCCTCCTCGACCTGCTGGCCACGCTGCTCTGGATACAGCCCAGGATACAGTTGGCTTTCTGGGCTGCCAGCGCACACTGCCGTCTCATGTTCAGCTTCTCATCCACCAGTACCCCCAAGTCCTTCTCCTCAGGGCTACTCTCGATCCATTCTCCACCCAGTCTGTACTTGTGGTTGGGATTGCCCTGACCCAGGTGCAGGACCTTGCACTTGGCCTGGTTGAACTTCATGAGGTTGTCAGTGGCCCACCCCTCCAGCCTGTCCAGGTCCCTCTGGATGACATCCCTTCCCTCCAGCGTGTCAACCACACCACACAGCTTGGTGTCATCAGCAAACTAGCTGAGGGCGTGCTCAATCCCATCATCCTTGTCACTGACAAAGATGTCAAACAGGACCGGTCCCAACACCGACCCCTGAGGAACGCCGCTCGTTACTGGAGCCATTGACCACAACTGAGTGTGACCATCAAGCCAGTTTTTTATCCACTGAGCGTTCCATCAAATCCATGCCTCTCCAATTTAGATACAAGGATGTTGTGCGGGACAGTGTCAAACACTTTGCACAAGTCCAGATAGATGACATCAAAACCCCCTTTCTTTTGGAGAAAATAGGTGACTGTAGGCAGAGCCCTTTCAAGCATGAGATTTATCTGTGGCTCAACACTGGACAGTAATTTTGATAAGATTCTTGACTGTAGCACCTTTGTTCGCTTACACCTTTTTACTCATTGGAGTATTTGCCCATCTATGCATCAGGTTCTGTCTGGGGAGGCTCTCTGGAGGCATCTACCTCTCCTCTGTACAGTAAGCTTTGTACCTCAGCTGTCTGAAGTAGTTACTTGGTGTTGTCCTAAATACATAACGCATCCAAAAGACAGTTACTTTTAACTTAGGCATGAATATTAGGTATTTTTCATTGCCAGATTCTCATCTTTCTACATTTTAAGCAAGACATAAAACCAGGAAGAAGTGTGTTTCTGGTGCCTAGCTAATCTCACTTTTTATCTTGTTCTTACTACCCTAAAGGCAGGTGCGAACAGAGCCCAGGCTCCACTGATGTTTACTGTATTTATACTTTGTGATTTGGCCCAATTTTGAATGTAGTTTTTTTCCATTCCTGTACTTACTTACTGCCATGACCCTCTCTTATGAGCATGACCATGTTTGCCTTGCACTGAAACACTTGACAGCAGTCAGAGGGTGTTTCAGTACAGATATACCAGGTCTTTTCCTGTTATATTCCCCTCTTCATTGGACCATAATTTTTCAGGTCACTCAAGCAAACTGTTACAGTAGGTTTCTCCTGAAAAAGATAATAGCTGTTCTTAGAGTATCTTTATTGCTATGCTGTTGTCCAACAGAAACTACCAAGGCTTCTTATATCCCGTCTCCCAGTGGCTTGTGGAACTAACTGGATCCAGAGCAGTAGGGTAGGAACACTTATCAACTACAGATTCTAGTGGACTCTGCAAGACACAGGTTTTGGGACATATGGGAGGGAAAGGAAAAATACTTTAAGCTTGAAGGCATTGTTGGGTGCCAAGAGCTGGATGTGTAGATCTGCATTGAGGGGGTAAGTGTCTGTTTGCTTGAAGTCTGCCACAGCCAGGCTCAGAACAACAACAAAAATCCATCCACCTGACTACGAGACTGTACTGGGCATCAGCAGCATTCAACTAGCAACTGGATGTCCTTTTTTAAATAAAAAGGATGCTGTTTATTACCATGCCCTTTATCGCAATTAAGTAAGATTTGCAAAATGTCCTCAAACATGCAGTCTGTGTTTTCAGTCCCTGAAGCCTTCAGAGATCATGTATTTTTTAGCAGACAAAAGCATCTGCAAGTTGATTTCAAGTATAAATAATTTAATTGTGTGATTATTACCCTTTTAAGTCAGGTGCTTATTTAAAATCCTAGCGAGCATCTCCCACGGATGGCAAACAAATGCATTGGTTTACATGCTTCTTTGGTTTGCTGTGCTTCTCCAACATCCTTGGTTGTAGGCAAACGTTTCACTTAAAAAGAGGTCATCAATACTGAAGCGAGATGAATTTTTACAGGCTGTCTTGGGAAACAGTTCATGCCAGGTCATCTGTTTACTTCTGTTTCATAAGCAGCTGAGCAGAGGAAGAATTACATATGCTGCCCTGGTTGTTCTTATTACTCCCTTCAGCATCGAGGCCTGCCTCTGCTGAAATTTTCAGCATAGCTGTATTTACTGAAGCAGGTGACAACAACTATTATTTACTGGAACTGACTTTTAAGTATTTGTCTTCTAAACCAGGTTGCTGCTGAAGCTTATTCTGCAGCTGAGTATTACACAAAATGGGCTGAACTAGAAAGCATAATCCTGGTTACTGTTTTCCCCTCAGCTATCATTCAGAAGGTTTTGGTCATTCAATTTATTCTAATAAATGCTTTATCACTCTTTTCTGCCACATTTTCCTGCAAGCCCTACCAGCCATGCTTTGGTGTAGCTACTAGTTGACTGGGGCGCACTGCCTTGTACCGGGGTTACTGGTACTCTGTGCTTGTCCTTGGTGCAGGGCACGGGCTTGGGACCGTTACCCTAAAAGCTTGGATGCATTTTTATTGTGAGCAGCTGGAAGAAACATGATAATCCTGATCATTCAAATATTTACAGAAGAGTTACCACAAATGAGTGACAGAAGCTAAATACTGAGCTCTGCATATTTTCTAGCTTACCAAAGATGTTGCCATTATAAGTTTTATCTGATTCAGGAAATGAGACGTGTGGTACCAATTAATCCACTGTTTTACAGGTTTGTTTAAAAAAAAAAAAAATGCCAAAAGCTGGTCCTTGTTTTAAAGTAAAATTTTGTCAAACCACAGGAGAACAGGCTCTACTGAAAGTGTGTTTACTTACTGCAGGGCAGTGGGAACACACAGAAGAAAACTGATTATATATTTTTCATACATATAGCTCGTGTCTTTGGTAACCTGCACAAACACACCAGTCCTTGAAAGTAAATCATCACATCACCCACAAGGTTAGAGGCAGCGCAGGGCACACAGAAGCACTGAGCTGGCAAAGAAGCAAGCTTTCCTTCTTCTCTTCCTTTCCTTTGTAAGCTGTTTGCAGACAAGAAAAAGGCACACTGCTGCTAAATGACAGTGGTTTGCTTCTAAAGAAATGCTTTGCAGGTTATATATATAAGCATAATATCAAATGTGAGAGGTGGATCCTCCCATCCTTGCATGGCCAGCCTACACTTCTATTAAGAAATTACAAAATAATAAGCCAAGAGCCCCTGAATACTCCCAGTAGCTTTTCCACACTGTCTGTACGGAAATGATCTAGCGAAGTAGTAGTCCTGTTTAGCTCTTAAGACAACACATTCAGTATTATCACTATTCAGCCAACATCCAGGAAAGGATACTGAAGAAGAATAGCATAGACACCACATTTCCCTTAGAATATGTCCAGAAACAAATGGTATGCAGATATCACCAGTTGGTAGCTGTTTGTAAATGGCTTTTTTTTCTCCAGTAGAAACGAATAGGGCTAAGACCACCTAAATCTACACAAATGTAGTGGCCATAAAGTGAAGTCTGTTCAGGCGCAAGTTTTGCTCCAAGGAGCTAACTACCCCAGAGGACAGTATGTACATTGGAAGAAACCTCCCACAGTGATGAGATGATGTGAAAGAACATTACAGCACTCCATTTTGATTTTAGAAGCTTTCACGTACAACAATGCAAGGCACCATGGGCAAAGGTCTTGAACAGCAGGCAGACTCCGTCTCAGAACTACTACTAGGCTCAAGCTATCTACCTACCTGGAAGCATGCAAAAGAGAAGAGTGTTTGCTATATCCCAGATTCCCACTGCCTTTATCTTGGAAAGCTACCTCTGAGGAGCAGGCTGTCTTTGTTCCCTGGAAAAAGAGGTTGCTGCTTTACAGCTGGCATATTTAAGGACCAGGAGAGGAGCCAATCTCGGCTCCTTAAGGGAGGACCCTGTTCACCCCAATGGCACGCAGGGCTCCTGCTGCAGCCCTTTAATGTTTGCAGGTGATCAGTAAGGCTGGACCAGAGTCAAAAGCTAAGGAAGGCATTGCTAGAGCAAGAAACTAAATCAATGAAAGAAAGCATTCGGGAAGGGAGATAGAACTGCATGGCGACAGCAGGCTCTTAGAGCAGAGTTTTATCAGAGCCTGGGTTAAGTCCAAGCACTGCAAGGTGACGTGTCAGCTGTACCCAGAGTTTTACCCTTATCCCCACTGTCATCCATTTGCACCCTGACATTTGCACACACTCAACAGAGGTGGGAAGGCAGAGAGGGCAGGAACAGGGGCAGAGCTAATGGAAATGCTCACACCAGCCAGGTGGCTCCTGGCTGTGTTGGGGAGCAAACTACAGCCATGGTAAGTGCACGCACAGCAAAAAGACTGACGTGAACAAACCATGGGGTTGAAAGGCTGCTTCTGCAAGGAGGAATTCCACATTTTCACACACCTCGTAACAGGCTGATGACAAAAAATTTCCTTCCCTGCTATTGGTTTATTCTGAACTCACTTTCCTCCTTCTCCACAGTTTATTGCAGTGAAGATCTGTTTACATGGTGAATGTGTTCCTCCCCCTTGGTTTATTTCATAATGAGAACTATTTAATAATCCATCTGCCTTCCCAAGGGAACAATGGAGCAGGCATCCAAAGCCTGTTCATCAGGCAGAGTTGGGCTTTGTCAGAAAAGGAGATGTCAAAAACTCTGGTTACTTTTTCTTCTAGCCTCCGCACAATGCTTTCCACTCCATGTTCCAATCTTCTAGCTTGGATGTCATCCCAACCCCCTTTTTACAGTACAGGTTTAACAAGGTATGGAGTGAGTGGTAACTATGGTGCCATGGTATGAAGCACCACACTAGAACTCCTGAAACATTGCCAACCATTTCCACTAGTGCCGAAAATATTTGAGAGTGAATCAGTTTCATCACCACCCATCATCACCCATTTTCTGGCATCAAGGATGACACTACTTTAAACCACTGGAAGGGTCTTATGTTTCACATTTGCATTGGCCTTGCAGAAGCTATGGAGGGAGACAGCTTTGTGTCTTTACCCTGACACAGGATTATATTTTTTAATGTGTCAAAAATACGGTTCATCAAACATGCCAGGGAGAGCATCATTTGGGAAAGACATTACTGTATTTCCCCCCGGGCCTTTCCATCGGTCGTGGAGATTCAAATTCTGGGAATGTGAAAACAAAAGCAAACAAAGTGCACTAAGTGGGGCAGTATGAGAGCAAGCCACGATGGGCCCGTGCTGGTCAGTATTCTCCTTCACCCTCTGTAAAAGCGCTTCTTTCTCCATGCTGGTAAAAATGCAGGTTTGAAACCCCCACATCCCACAGCCACTCTGGTGTCATCACAATGTCCCAAATGGACCATGCTTATCAGGCAGAGAAGCTGGCATCTTCAGCTTGATGTCACCGTTACTATTTTGTTTAATTTGTATGTCCCCTTCACTTGCACAGACAGGGTATGATGGAATAACGTGTCTTGCTCATTTTTGCAGAGTCGGGACCAGCCTAGACTCATCCAGGGCTGAATTTTATCCAGCTCTGAGTGAGGAATTTCCTTCCTACTGTTGTTTTCTTAATAACTCTGTGCTAGCTGGGACAGGTTTTGCCTGTGCCCCACAGTGCTCCCTCCTGGGAATACTCTGAAAGATGCCTTTGCAACTCTAATAGAAAACAATCATGATTGTAATATTATTATTATTTAATGTTACTAATATATTAATATTAATAATTTTCTGCTATAATTTTACCTGGACTTTGAATTTGGCTCCTATCTGCCATAGACTATTTTCCTACCTCCTGGCAGATAAAGTTCTTCCAAAGCAGCAAAAAGCAGCAGTGATAAATCAGGATGACTCGAGCTGGCTCCAAGAACATGTGGGACCTCAGAGTGAGGGATGAGCCTCTTCTCACCTTTGGAGGCTTTAACTGAACCTTGCAGCGTAACCCTAAACTGGCATAAAACTAGAGCAAAGCAGGCAAGGAGTGGTGTATGATGTAAGGGTGGGAGAACAAGGTCCTGTACTTGCCTCATAAACCCTCCAGGTGAGAAATTCAGAAGCCAGTCCAGCCCCGTGCTTGCAGCAATGGGAAGAACATCCTCTCTGCAGGACCCCTCACCACCAGCATGCAGACAGGGTGTGAGGTGTGGGACAGGGAGCAAAAGCTACCAAGAGCATATAGAGTTGCCCATTTGGAGTCTGTAACACACCT
Organism: Rhynochetos jubatus; assembly: GCA_027574665.1. Classification (NCBI taxonomy): domain Eukaryota; kingdom Metazoa; phylum Chordata; class Aves; order Eurypygiformes; family Rhynochetidae; genus Rhynochetos; species Rhynochetos jubatus. The sequence goes on from CM050658.1 coordinate 24,658,568, forward strand.
ACAGGCATCCAGCACAGCTCTGACTGGGCAGTGTCCAGCTGTACATAATGGGTACAATTTGGGGTTTGAAAGTAGTGATGAGTTCTGAATTTTCCTCTCTTGGTGTGCAGGAAAACAGTGTGAGAGTAGAGCTATCACTGACCACTCCTGGTTAGTGCAGCACAGGGCCTGTCTCCCTTGTGCCACCCCTGGTGTCCCCTGTGCCAGCATCCTGCGCACCAGCCCAGGGTGCGGGCTCCGTACCCCACTGCAGCGGGGGCTGGGCAGCTCCAGGAAGCACCAGCTCTGCTCAGGAGCAACTCTTTGGTCTTGACACGTGTGAATTTTAAGTGTGATGTCCTTCCAGACCAGGACAAGCCCCAGGCTGGAACTGGCCTGTCTGTGCTTGGGAACCTTCTTAGCAAACCTTTATTAAATGTGAAACACCCAGCAAGCGGAGAGGTCACTCCAGGACACAGGATGGGTGGGAGAGGGACAGAGGGCTGAGTCCTCCCCAGGCACCTCTTCCGAAGATTTCCAGTGTGCTTCTCAGCCCTGGGTAGATTTGGAAATCTCAGCCTCAGTGGGTGGGGGTTTTTCCCTCCACAGAGAGATGAGAAGTATAACCCAGCCGTATGCATCCATTATGGATCAGAAATATTTGAGGCACAGGCATCGTATTTTCAACCACTGCTAGGAGATTTTGAAATTAATTACCTCAGTGCAGACAGAGGAAAGATAATCTTAGATCTCTCCGTTTCTGCTAATGCAAGAGCTGTGGCATTTGGCAGCGAGGCAGCTGCAGGGACCAGGCAGCGATGCCCTCCGATGCTGTTGCTGGAGCTGTGGCAGTGCCGGAGGGTGTGGGATGGCACAGGGCTTCTTCCAGACAGGGGTTATGGCACCTGGTCACTGCAAAGCCCCCAGGGAGCTAAAACCTGTGCTTAAAAGAAAAGGAAAAAAAAACCCACTCGAGTGTGATGAAGTGTTTTGCTCCTGAAAAGAGAGGATTTGATGTAAGTTGTGCCGTGAAGAGACATCTTGCCAGTTACTTCTTCAGGCACTGTGACACTCAAGTGGCTGGCATCCTACTTACCCCATTACCAGCTCACAACACACAGACTGAGTCTGAAAGATTTTTGCTTTACCAGGCACAGTGTTATTCAAGATTTATCAGCAGCAACAGGGCAGAAAGCTTTTCCTTGTGACTGCAGTGTATCGTGGCCTGTGCTCCAAAATAGAAAGGGTAGGACTGGATTCACCTGAAATGCTCTTTTACGCCAAAACAGCTACAGTGAAGTACACAGAGCAATGCTGCTGCCTGCCTGTCTCATCTCCAGCCACCGGTTTATTTTCCATTTGGCATTAATAATGTCCCTATGAAATGGACAAGTTGAAGCTACAGTGAGAATTACCCCCTCCCTCAAATCCTAGAGTTCTGTACCTTAACAGAACTGTTTCTTCACTTGCATCAAACCCTTGGTGATGCCCATGGAGAAAAGCTCTGCTTTGGCCCCTTCTCCCAGCACCAGGCAGTGGCAGAGCATCTGGGCACCACATGCTTGCTCACCATGATGGAAGCATATTCTCCTGGCAATGGAGCTGCTCCTTTCCTCTTCCCCCAAAGAGCCATGTGTCAGTCAGTAGGAAAGTGGGGGAGACTCTTGTTCCAACCCATCAAGCATAGACCCTCCAAAGGAGGGCAAAGGATCAAGGTCTCTTGCTTATCAACAATTATCTCAATAAGCCATGATCCTCTGTCGACACCAACACCTCAGCTTCTCCCTAACAGCATCTCACGTGCTATGGTGCCGAGGCTCTGTGGTTCCTCTTGGCCCCCACGGAAGGCATTGCAGCAGGAGATGCAATCCAGGCTGCAGGTCAGTGATTCCTGCTGAAGCTTCTCCTACTACAGCAACACATTGCTTTAGTTAGGATCCTTAGTTCTGCCTATAGTAACACGTGGGTGAGCAGATCCCCTGTGAACATTTACCCAAAAGAACAGGCCAGTAACATATTTGTCTGCGTGTTTGTCTTACCTGAAGTCCCTTTTTGGGTGATCGAAGTACCCTTAAAATCAATCTTGTGCCAAAGTCACTTTATCCCAACAAAAGGTAAGCCTCCACACAAGTGCTGATGGGCAATGATTCACTGGACCACCAAAATGACACCAAGTTAAGGGTTAACCAAAAGACGCCCAGTCTTTGCATTGATGTGGCCTGTCAACTGCAGATCACTAAACAAGTTCAGCAGAGAATTGTGAAAGCAGATGAAAATGTTAAAAAACTTGCCCCAGATAACCAAACCAAAAATGTAACCATCACAGAGCAGAGACAAGAAGGGAGTCAGTCGGTGGCCACAAGCTGTGGGAGGGCACCACGTTGAGAGGTACTTCTGGAAGGAAGTGCAAAGCATTAACTACAAGAAAAACATTTTATTCTCAGGACAGATTTTATTTCAATTTAATTGCCAGCTTCACCCCATTAAAAAAATCCAAAAAAACAAAAACCAAATTCCATCGATTTCTACTGGATTCAGAAGACATGTCAGGAGCAATGATTACAAAACACAGGAGCTGTGAAGTAGAGCAAACTGCATTTCTTAGCGTTAACAGCCATACTGATTCCAAAGCTACGGCATGGCAGCTCTCTGGAATAATGCTTGTGCATACAGAACAGCAGTCAAAAGCATTCAAAACTCCAAATTTTGAACAAATATGTTTTCAAATTACTACAATATGAGGGGGAAAAAAAATCACAAGTGAAAGAAAGAAAAAGAACAACTTTGCCTTGGCAGCTTTGAAAACTCCAGCCAGCAGCAGTGAAGTAGCCCAGTATGCCCCAGAATGAACCACCACTTGATTCCAGCTCTGGCTTGCAGGCACATCATACTTCCCTGAAGTCCTTTAAATAGCAGCCTGTCTTTAAATGGAATTGTGCAAATTCACTGTATGATCTGTCACTTGGCTTCCCAGCGTGCTCTGCATGCAGGTGGCCCTGTCACTCTGCTGTTTACATGGCTCGGGACAGCCGCCTGCACCCTTAGGGGGTTACCTATGGCTTGAATCCAAGTATCCCCAACACTACCACCAAGACAATCAGACGCAGCTCAGCTTTACTTTAAAACAAAAAGCCTGTTCATAACCAAAAAAACAGGGAAGGAAGGTGAGTTTTGGCTAGGTATCAGGAGTCCTCCAGGCCGAAGAGTATGGACCTCATGCCCCCTTCCTCTCCCCCAGGATTCATGCAAAGATGCACAGCAGCCGAGACGGTCCCTGGTGGGAGCTGCAGCAAGTCTGTGTGCAAGGCACCCACTTAACCTGCAGACTCCCACCCTCCAGAGACCACAGCTTCTCCTTGCTTATCTTCTTCGCAAGAGCCATGGCCAGCCCTCCAGGAGAGCACCACTCACGCAATAGCTGTTTAGCGCCTCGGCCCATAATGCCACTGAAGGCACAGTGCTGCTTATGCTGTAGGGAAAAACATGCATTTTGCTTCTTCAATGAGAGCTGCACAAGGTCAGAGAGGGTATGTTGAAAGCACGACTGCTTTTTATCAGCTCCTGCACATCTACTGTCTGCAGCACGAGGATGATGGCATTCACAAGAATGGCCTCTATCTTCTGCACACGTAACCACCTACTGAATTTTACACAGCCAGGACAACTTCCCTGCACACAAAGTAAAGCACGTTCCTAAATACCAGTACAGTTTCAGCAGCAAACACTGAGCTATTCTTGACAGGGAAGCTGGAATTCTGCAGCTACACAGGCTCATCCAAGACCCCACTTGATTATTTCCAAGTAAATAACACTACTTGCTTGGAAGGACCTGACTCCCACACAGGAACATATGGGCTTCCCCCAGAATCTGCATATGGAATTATCACTTCATCTGCTGTCTGCATGTGGTGCACAGCCGTGCTTGCAAAGCGTATTAGTATTTGCTCCTGAAAGAAAAGTCTTCAAGAATGTCTCCCAATCCATGCACATGCCCATTTTGTAGCTAGCCTCACTTTCACTTTTTAAATTAATAACTAGAACTTATAAAGGAACAGATTATTTTCTAATTATTTGCTGTGAGGTCCTTTAACTTACAATGCTGGGATGAACCAAGACTCACTTTCTCTCTCTCTTCCCAGACCTGGGGATAGCCCATCCTGGAGTTTTTCCCCCTGAGAGGCATCCTCATCTCAGGCAACCTCAGAAAGGGAAGAAATACAGCCATAGCCTTTAGCAAATTTGCCTATTCCATATGGTTTTCAAGGCTCAAGAAAGGCACTTTGTTTAAGGAACTGGGAGGACCATGTCCTACTGCACAGGCAGTGTGCTCCTGGGGCAGTTTTACTGATCCAAGAGGGCTCGTGGCACCTTGAGGCATCCTTGAACCAGTAAGCACAGCAGATTCTCACTGTCAGATGAAATGCACCGATAACTTCTGTAGGTTTCAGTAACAACTCAAGATGATTTCCAACCTGTTATTACAAGGGCAACATGGTGGATAATCTGAACAGAAAGAATATGCCCAGCAGCAATAAAGCCTCCGTTTCTGCTTTACAATGAGATGTGACTGTTGTGATTACTTTGAATAATATTTTAATTTTGTGTAAAATGGAATACTCTTCCTCTAACAAAGTTTCAAAGTTGGCTTCAAGGCACAGATTTAAAACCCCTTTAGATTTTAGAGGTATTTTTTCTAGTCCCTTAAAAAGGTGCTGCTATAGGAGGCAAGCAGCAGTGGGGAAAGGGACGTTTCATTCCAAATGTTATAAATCAGAGGTGGTTTGCTAGAGAAAAAAAGCACAACCGTGGTCACCTTAAAACAAGGCAAGGCAGACAGAAAACAGATTATAATTAAAGCCCTTCCCAAGACGGAAGGAGCACAACAGCCAATCGTTGTGTAACAAGGGCAGCAGAGCCTTGTGGTTAGCCAGTTCTGTAGGAAACATGCTCAGCTCTGTCACCATTTTCTCCCTACTAAGAGTCCCCATGGAGATTAGATCAAAGAGACACACGTGGTGGGGTGGAGGCAGGGGAAAGGAAGTCTAAATAAACTGCTCTGCTGGGTGTATTTTGTTCACATGGCGTCTGACTCATTCCACGCTTCACACAGCAGCAACCAGGCTATTAAGTGTTTATAACATCCCTTGGCCCACTGTTGATCGTGGGATATGTCTGCCTGTCTACGCAGAAAAATCTTCTGCCCCACGCTGCACAGTTACACCGGGGGAGCTGTTAGGGAAACGCGGGCTCTGCAGTCAAATGAGTGAGGGCAGGTGGGTAGAAACTGCCACACCTGCTTTAGCGTGGCTGGTGGAGGCACTGTGAGCAGTGTAAAGCCAGCAACTGGGACCTTACCCTCCAAGAGTCAAACACTAAACCAATCAGCTTGTGCTGACTTAGGGCATGCTGCATTGTGTTAGTCCTGCAGCCCGTTTGACTTCACTTGGGTGTTTGGATGAGTTGCACTTACATCAGCCTTGGCCACGAAGACATGCTGTCTGTTCTTGAGATCTGACCTAACCAACACTGTGGCTGCCTCTGTGTGGGGTTGGCTTGTGTCTCAGCCATGCTTCAATGCCGTAGGTAAAAACATTTTATCAGAGGAGTAAAATCAGAGTCCTCTGAGCCCTTTTTTGTCTCTCAAGGCATTTCCTGCAAATGCTCCCTTGGATCTTTTATTTGAAAATTTGGCCCTGTACTCAACTCCTCCTCTGGACTGTATGTTTGCTACTCTATCAGGTGAATGTTGTCCTAGAAGGAAATACAGCTATTCCAAGATGATTTACTTTGGAGAAAATGACATTTTTATAGCGTTTATCAAATTTAAAGCTGGAAAACAATTTTCAGTCTGACTGTTTGGAGAAAACCACTCCAAATGACTTAAAATTTTGTATGGGATCCTCCAGTGCATGGTAAGTTGTGATGTAGCTGCAGCTTTTGTTCAGGTGATATTTGACATGATCTGAAATCTCTTCATTCAGCCAGTGAACAAAAAGCCACAAAGCATCCTTCTCACCAAGTCCAGGGACATGGTCTCCCCAAGCTCCTTACACACTTCAGCAGATAACTGAAGAACTATCCACTGAAAATGTCACTTTCCACCACTGTTTCAGAACTGCTGCACCTCCCATCCGACAGAGAAAAGCTAGTCAGAAACAAGGCTAGGTTCATAAAGCTAAGAAATGCCAAGTGACTTAATTTACAGTCCCGACTCCCTGCATCTGCCTCAAGAATTTTAGTCTTACAATGGTTTCTGCAAGTTTTTCAGATTTCAACTCACAGAACAAAACCAATAAATGACATTATGAACAACCTCAGGTTCTTCAAGTAAGTACATATATTTCTGGCCATAACAAAAGCCCCACGTCATGGCAGTTAATTTAAATCAAGTTAAATGCAGGCATTTATCTTGGATTACTTCAGTTTCTTAGATATACAGACTGCAAAACACTTCACTGGAAAAGGAGAAGCTAAATAAATCTGAAAAATTTTCATTGTACTTTCAAGTGCATCAGACCAGAGATTCCAGTCCCTGGGACTTTCTACGGGCTGGGAACCAGTCTGCACCAGTGCATTCAAACCATGGCCAACAGCTGGGCATGAACACGAACAAGGCAAGCTGGGGAGACGCACAAACAGGAGAATTAGAAAACACAGCAAGTACGAGGCATACACAAAGGAAACTGGCACTGATAAGTTTCATAGGTGCCAGTGCCCACCTGAGCTCAGGCATAAGGCTAAAGGATCTAGACCAAACAGACAATCCTGAGATGGAGAACCATTTCTTAGTAAGGATTTGAGTGTATGTGTTCTTTTCAGTGCTTTTGTTAAATTATCACAAAAGACAGGCAAGCATTCTTTAAACAGTTGTGATCCTTCATTCCAGCATAAAACGCATAGGCAAACATGGCTTAAGACCCACGATCATTTAGGATATAAAGTCTGTATTAAAATATTTTTTTATCCAAATGATAAATATTTTAAAATAAGCATTTACAAAAATAAATGGTCCGTTCCCACAAGGAAGGACATATATAGCTGACATTCTGAATACACCTTGAGGCAACACAATTACTGATGAAGCTAGTTAATAAAATCTTTGGTATGAGGTTATAGCACATTAGTATTCATGCACCGTTGTCTTCTCTTGGCAGGTATACTGTATAGACAAGCGAAGAGGCAGCTTTTCCTTAATTTCTTGATATGTCTTCCAAATACAACATACAAATATTTCTAACATGTCTTCCTACGATAATAGGAGAAAAGCCCAAGATTCTCCTGGCTCTTCCTATGACTTTTGTATCTAAAACAGAATGAAGATGGGAGGAAAAAGAGAGAGTTAAGTTTCATCCTAGCTACTAAGCAGCATCTACCAAAAAATCAAAATTAAAAAAAAAATTACTCCAGAGAAATGCCCATTTCCTTCAATGTTGTATACATCAATGCCAAGACAGGATAGTATTCATTGCTGCAAATTCAAACACACAAAGAGGAGATTACTGAGTTAGGTAAGAGGGCAGCTTTATTCTGGAGCACAGCACCGGATGGTGCAAGCCTGGAACGACACATCCAGGTCTGGTGGCCCTGTTACACATGGGGCATTGAGATACTGCATAGTTACAGGAAACAGCCTCAAAAAACGGGAAAAAAAAGAGCCTTGGAACAAAAGACTTGGAGAGTTTAGCAAACATAAAGATGGAGAGCTGACTTGAGGCACAAGGACCTCCACAGGGAGAAAATACAAAATGTCAGCTGGCAAAGAAGCAAGGGGCTAAGGGGCTCTGCGATCTGGCAGAGAAAGGCTTAACAAAAATTATAAGCTGCAGCTGAAACCATTTTAAACCAAGAGTAAGACACACACTTCTAATGCACATGGACAATTAACTGGGATCGAGGGAAGTGATGGATTCTCTGTGTTTTTGGTATGAGTCCCTGAATGCTATTCTGAAAATGCTTCTATTAAAGGCTGGTGACTGAACCTGATGTAGGGAGGTGATGGCAGCTAAGGAAACACACAGGTTAGTCCCAAAGGTCTAATGGTTCCCTTTTAGCATTAACCCCTGACTCCATGGACAGCCCAGCTGAGGGTCTCTGATCTGGGAATGAAGGGTAACACAGCCCAGAATCCCACATCACCTGAAATGTCCGTGAACTGGTGCTACTATAGCACACAGCTCTAGAAAAAGAACAGTAAAAAACAGCATCCAACTTGCAACTGCTGTGACCAGGGTGTGAGGAGCAGAAGGCACTAAACCAAAATGGAGTTTAGATTCTACTCCCCATCTAACTGTGTGAAGACTGGCACTTCCCACAGCACCATGCGAAAACTCAAGAGAAAGTGACTCCTCCAAATCAGCTCCTCTTTTCTCCTGGATCTCTCCCACTAGCACTGACTCACTGCTTCGCTGAAGTTGATCCATGTGGATGTACCAATGCACTTTCTGCTAAGAGCTGAGGCTCTCATAGCAACGCTGGGCAAGTGGAAGGTACAGCTAGGAAGAGAAGCAGGAGCTCTGGTCTACTGGTGGCTTTCAGCTGTTAGGGAGAGCCAATACCCAGAGCCAGCAACAGGGGCAATGGCTGTAGCTGCAAATTGAGCCAGCATCCTCCAGCCCTGGCACCCAAGGGATGCTGAAGCAAGAAGGTTTGGGACTGTCTCATGACTGCTGGGAATCATGACCCACTGCTATAGCAACAGGAGCTCACATGATCACTGTCTTTAAAAAAAGACCCTATTTGCAGCATCCTCCGTAGGCAAACTATCCATTATTTGTGTCTTGGGATGTCTGAACCACAATTTATATCCTAACCTCATTAATGAATGATGACACCTTGATCCGCTCTATTAAGTAAGCCATGTTAGATCAAGAGGCACGCTGCTCTCCCGTCCCATGCTAAAGTAAAGCAACCAAGACACAACACCAGAGTAGATTACCTGAGTTACAGCAATACCAAAATAATGCAAATCCTGCAGCAATGCTAAAACAAGCAAGGAAAAACACTGGACCTAAAGAAAATGAAAAAAGAAACACATTAAGACAGAACAGGGTAGTGGAAGTTTAGCTCAGTTCATAAATCATCAATTGCTATTAACATGCACAATTAATTGTATTCAAATAAAGCTAACATATACACGGTTATGTATGTTCTGTAGCTAATGTACTGTGAAGCACATTTACTATAGTGTAATTAATTTTTACTACAATTGCCTTGACACCTTTCATTATTCACCTCTGTTCATCCAGCTATATCCCATGAAACTTAAGTGAAAGCTTCTTTAGATGTTTTCTCACTCTAAAACTGTGTGCAAAAAACCCTTTAAACACTACATCTAAATACTAACCAAACAACTGGGACCTCACCACACAGTGTAGTGCTTTACTCTAAAAATAGCACCCACTGGGCCAACGTGCTGCCCATTGGTAAAAGTACACCACATGAGACTGCCGTCCCTTAGAACCGGATTTTTAGGGGGTTATTTTTTCCACACAGATGATCCACAAATTCCACTTTCACAACAAGAGAAAATATTCTTGTTGCTGTTTACAATTCTGCTGGAAGCTGAAATGCAGAGCCATACGCACACCTAAAACACATCTCCCACTGGAAGCATTTCCTTCATGTGTCTACCTGGAATGACATGCAGTTTAGCACTGATGTTCAGCATTGCTGTTCAGTAAAACCTTTCTAATTCACACTTCTCCATAGATAAAACTTAATAAATATTTATATCTGCTTCTTTATTGTATAAAATTCTATTTGTATTTACTACTTCACTATGAATATAGCTACAATTAAACCGCACCTGTCTGATAAGGACAAACATACTGCAAACTAACAGATCAGTGGAGCTGACCATGAAGACAAGGATGCTGGAGAAACAGCAAAGGTGCAAGGACCAAAGGAACAAGGATGAGGTTGCTCCTTTGGATGTAAACTCCCAGTGTGGGTAGCTAGCAGCAGGACAATCTCCAATCTGAGGCCAGCTCTTTCATCAGCAGAAGTAATAATAGAAATTATTTAATTTTCTTATTTCCAAGCACTTTCTCTGTTCTTCCTGTACTGTTACACTGCAGCCAGCAATACAGCAATGTGAAAAATCTGAATAGCAATTTGGTTCAGTATTTGAAATAACTATAACACAGGCAAACATATACATTGAGTTAAATTGTCTTTCTGCCCCTCGCTTCAGCTTTCCCTCAGGAAAAAAAGGCACAGTCCATAGAAGATGCTTTTATTCTCTCACAACTGTACCTAAATTTCTAAATAAAATATCAATTAAACTTAAATTATAAAATAGTTCATTATAAATTTTGATTTTTTCAGCTTTTTTTTCAGATCTTCAATTTCTCTTCAAAATATCTTTCAGTGAATAAAACATTTGTCTCTGTAATCTGGACACTGAACAGAGGAAGGGGATAAAGAGTAACATGTTTTCCTAAGGAAAATATGTTTAAGCTCACCCTTGCTCATCTTCCTGTCTTTGTTTTCAAATGATTTGTACTTAAATTGAAAGCTTAAAAAAAATGAAAAAAGATTTGAAAGTTATATAAAATTTATTGATGGCCTTATGCAAAATGACAGCAGCAGCAGTAACAGACCTTACTATTCAAGCATTTAAGAAATCACAGGAAATGAAGAGTCTCACTACAACAGTGTAAGTAAAAATACCATCGTAAATATTGATTAAACTCTACAGTCTCTTGAATTTCCTGCCACTGGTTTCCTCAACAGCAGCTCAGTATGCTTTCCTTCATTAATTCCACTTAACTTGTGACAGTAAAGACATCATAAACCAAACTATTTGTTACATGAAATGCAAATTATGTAATAAAATAAATTGCGTCATAATCTGAAAAGCCATTCCATTCGGTGACACTGTATTCATTTATTTACCCCTGTCATTTAGCATATATTTCTCCTTGTCAGTGTCTATCTCTGTGGAATCTGTGGTTTCTAGAAACAAAAGCAACACATGAAAAGTTAGTACTCAGCTCAAGCAAACGAACGAATATAATCAGCACATGCAAAATTGTGCAAACAACACATTACAGAAAAATATCCAGTTTTGACATAAAACATTAATCCCTCCAAAGGTAAATCATGGCTGTAGTTAAATCTGGATATATATTGGTCAAAAGACATAGGTACAGTCACTTGAATGCAACTATAAATAGCTGCAGCAGCACCTTTGGTCTGGTTAAGCACTAACTACATAAATAACATTACAGTTGTTTCCCAAGTGAGGAAATCAGGAACTAATCCTTCCTTAATGCCAGAAATTTTAATTGTAACAAATAGAAACTATGTGTTAATACATGTGCTAATCTGAAAACACACCTGTAATTTAATGCATCACCATTCTTTCTGTTGTTGAGTAAATCTGTGTGCAGTAACGTATCTGGCAGATGAAGCACTTGGAACAAACTTCTTGGCACAGATTATTTATCTAAATTCTGGTCTCAGCTAAAGACATGTACATCTTCTTTGGTAGGTACATCTTCTTTGGTAGACTGTAGATACTATGTGCTAACATTTGGTGCAAATATTTTGTTATCTTTCTGCAAATTCTAGTAGAAAAGGAGGTTAACCTTAAGACAAGGTGTTCAGTAGTTAGAGGAAACAAAGCTAAGTTTCTGCTTTGGGCAGGAAGACCTGCAGCTCTTTTAGAGATGCCTTTGACATATAAATGTGGAGATAACATTGTCTGCAGAACACCAAAGAACACCGCTGTCACCATAAATGGCAGAGGAATGACTATCCTTTAATGCCTCATTAATCTACACAACAATGGTTTGTAACCTCCCTGCAGTCAAGAGGGTTAAAAAACCAAAAACAACGGAAGGAAGAGATCCAAATTTGGCAGTCAGTAGGGAAGAATTTGAGATTGTTTGTTTTCAACCTATTTCCTCCTTCTACATGACCATCTGGAGCTAGGTGAGGTGCCTTGGAAAACTGTCTGTACACCAAGTCAGCGAAAGGCGACCTGCTGTCAGCCAGCATCGGATGGTGAACATCCATCTCCATGCTAAATACATCCCTCTCGGTGGGGTGACAGGGCATGGCATTCAAGCAGAACAGAAATATCTGAAACACTTTGCTGCAAAGCTGGAGTCACCGAAGCAGAAAGGATTGCTGCAAAGCCTCCATGGCACACTTTACCGATAGCAAGGCTACACAGCCGGCCCCTTGAGGGATGTCCTCCCTACACTAGCTAAGAAATCCTTAAGCTTCACAGGAGAGCGCTGCCAAACCTCTGCACTTCTGCCAGGCTGTCGCTGAGTGGGTGTGATCTGACCTTCCCAGCCCACGTCGGCACTGAGAAAAAAACGCATTTTCTGGGCCCCTGGGTAGACGAGGTTTGGCGCCGACAGCGCTGAGGGGGCCTTGGTCTGGGCCTTGCCCACCCTCTGCTGGGAGCTCCGGGACACGATGGAACGTTCCACTCACAGCATTGTACTTCAGGCAAAGAAATTCTGTTCTACCACAAATTTTAAAGATGTTTCAAAAATGGAAATCTTTGAAAGGATTTCCTGTGTAGAAAATATTTTTCATATGGACAGCTGCATGTAGTCTGTTACAGAACTCTGTCCTGGCCATATTTCCTCAGACTCCTCACCAATAATTCATCCAGGTCTTTATAATGCTGCTTGTTTCAGTTCAATCTGCATTTAGAACTAAGCCCCCATGTTAGGGATTCCCCTTTTTCTTCACATCTGCAAATTCTAGTGTCAATGATGTAAATGTTCTGTGCTAAATCTGACAAATTTAAGAACTACTGCTATGTCAGGACTTGGCTATTGTGTACAATATGTTAAGATACCTTTTCAGAAGTGGCTTGTAGAAGATGTTCTTGAGCATTAACAGAGCTTAAACTTAAATCATCAACACACTTGAAATTTTGTTCTTAGTGACTACACTACGAGTTCTCATATTGCTCTTAATAAAGGCTGTCTGCTGCCTTCCAGTCAGCCTGGCAGAAAAACCTGTTGATCTTGTGCTCTACCCGAGTGAAAACAATAGATCCAAGACTATGCTATTTAAGAGCCTGTTCCTTCAAAGGGCATGACTTTTTGCAAGGTAAATATCAGATGCAAAGCACTGTCCTAAAGCTGCTGGAAGGCTGAATCAATTGCAATTCATGCTCATCTCAGATTCTGAGGCAGGGATGGGCCCAGACTTTCCCAGCTGAAGAGGGTTTGGAGAGGGACTTGGAGACCTGTGGTAACTTTGCAGCCTCCCTATGCAGGCAGGAAAATGGTGCAGTCTTCCCCCAGTATGTATTTGTGCTGGGTAGATACAAACCTTTTTCTTCCAAATGAAACGCAAAACAAAACTAGACGTATCTTCAAAGGTAATTACAATTTTACATGCTATTTTCACTCCAGAAATACAAGAGGCCTAACCATTTTTTTTTAAAACCTATGGACTTCTGGTGTATTATTCTGAATCTCACTGGAGTTTGACCCACTTGTCTACAATTTCCCCTGGCATCTAACTGTGGAGTTTCTTACAACTAGAAATCAATTGACTGGTGAAGCATTAGTGCTGCAAGGCACTTTATAAGAATTTCTTAAACCTTCAGTCCCTTTGCAGTTTCATTAACTGAAATGTGGGACCTTTTCCTCAAGCCCCTCAAGTCATTGCAGTATGCAGGATGCCTGAATGTATTTACCATCCATTTGGAATTGTTCTTTTCTCCAGTTCATTAGGTAGGAACAAAACCCCCAAACCACCAACCCACAAAAAACCCAAACCGAAACACCAACAAACAGCAAGTATTATCCCAGGAGGGCAAGTCAGGTTTATTACTCTTACTTAAAGAAGTGAGCTCCTCTGCAGTAGAGAATCAAATTTGTTGGGCCTTAGTCCTTCTGAAGTACATACATGGATGAAGTACATGGACTGAGGGAAAGCCAAGCTTCTAGGGCACCAGAGTTTTGAGCTTAACAAATTTGAGGTTTGTAATGTGCTACAAGTCAGAATAAACACAGAGGAAATAAAGAAGCCATTAAGAAGCAATGGCTATGAAAAAGGAAATTGTACTTCATATGGGTTCTATTGCAGTCTTACATGCTGCAGTTAAACCGTTTTAAAGACATATTTCAAAACAATCAGAGACTTTTGAACTGCCCACACTAGTCAACAAATAGCAAGAACTATGCAGTCAAATCCTCTTACAGCATTTGGAAAATTCCAGTCAACATGGTTGACTGGAATTTAAACAGGTTAGGTTATTATTTAAATAACCTAAACCTCATCTAAAATGAGGTTTTGTAATACACTGATGAGGAAATTCACAACTCAACTTACAAACCAACTTACTCAAGATTTTCCTGCTTGGCAGGTCATTATACAGGTGTTCAGCATTGATCTGTAGTGCCCTATAAAACTCTTGACAGTGTCTGTCTCCTTTCTTTTGAAGGTGCTTTATCAGATCTGAAAGTCTGGTATGGAGTGATGCCTTTGGATTCCTGAACTGTAAGAGAAAAGCACTCATCAGAACAGAGGTAACAACAGCTGGAGATAAATTTTACATCACACTACAGTATGTCAGGGAGTGAAGATACTGAGCTTGATATTTGCTATAAGAATGGGCCAAAAAAAACCCATGAGGGAACATAAGAAGGATGTACATGCATTGCACAGCAGACTTCAAGACACTGAGCTCCATCTGGTAGCACTGCTTGATGGTAAGCATATTGCCTCTGCCCTCCCTCATTCTTTTTTCCTGTCCTGATGAAGTGACAGATATTCTGTGTTTGATGTTTGCTCTGCATTCAAACTAACATGGTACTTACTATTCTACAATTTGATTGACAGCTGTTGCTAGAAAGTGTCAACAAATCTTATAATAAAGTTTTATGTTTTCAAGTTTTCCCTTAGTTGCCTAGTAATGATTACCTAAAAAAGTACTTTAAACTGCTTCTATTAGTCCCAGTGTTGGAGTGTTCATCATCCCCAAGTTACACATTTTATTGTTTCCAGCACAATTAACTGATGGGTACCCAGTGCAACATGTGCAACTTCTCATTACTCGGGCTACATGGCAAGCAGCTGCAGAAGAAAGAGCTTTGTTTCTGTAGTCCAAAGTGTGATGAATATTAGGAGACCTTACACAGAGAATGTAAAGGTGTACATAGCCTTGCACACATCAAACTGATTTCATCTTATTTGGAAAACGTCCAAAGCCATTCTCAGCAAACCACTGTATTTCAGACTAGTACACTAGATAACTTCTGTAGTATACTTAGTTAGGATCAATTCCTGCACTATAGGCACAAGAATGCAACATACCTTATAAAACCCTCCTTATTCTGACAAATTCCCGCAAGGTCGACCAGATATAGCTGAGATTGTAAACTTCCTAAATACTCAACAGAGTTGACAGAAACTTGCCTAGACCTATGGGAAAGCAGTTAATTTCTGTCTTCTAAGTGCTGAAGTCACAAATTACATTTCATAGATTCTTTATGTATTTATTTTGAAGCTCTTAAGGGATTGAGATGATCTTTAATGGTGCATATCACACTGTTTATCATAACTGAGTGACTAGACTGGCTCAGCTGATGATCTAGCACTGCTCTATACCACCGAAACACTAATCGTCCCCATGAAGTCTGACTGTGACACAATTAGACCCATCTTTCCTAATATTAAAATACTGATATGCCAAAAACCCAAGCCTTGTGCTCACAATGAAATCAGCAGAAGGCAAGTACAATCTGTTGTAAGCAGAATCTGGAAAGCTTTTAACTGACTTTTACTCCACACAACATTAAAAGATCTTTCTCCCTAAAAGCAACTACCTATTTTTAAAAGCTTCATGCCAGGGAGGACAGCTTTCCTCCATACATAGCAGCACCACTGCAAGATGCTACTAACTCCATACACTCCCCACAGGTCCCACACTTATAGGTGGGACTAATGCATCCCTTCTCTACCAATACTGAGTTATTGATCAACAGCTAAAATGTATTAAATCATAGAATCACAGAATGGTTTAGGGTTGGAAGGGACCTTAAAGACCATCTAGTCCCAACCCCCTGCCATGGGCAGGGACACCCTCCACCAGACCAGGTTGCTCCAAGCCTCATCCAGCCTGGCCTTGAACACTTCCAGAGATGGGACATCCACAGCTTCTCTGGGCAACCTGTGCCAGTGCTTCAATAGAAAGGATTTTGTGGACACAGCTGGATGCAGCACAGATCATCTGACTGACACTCCACAGGGACTCATATAAGGAGGCAGGCATGCAGGGCATTTGGTCACACGATGGGTGCTGTTCTGATCACAGAGTGGTTGTATGATAGCGTGCTTCTGCGTCAGACACCATGGCAGGGACTGAGGCATTAAGCTGCTGCTGACAAGAGTGCCCTCTCTCATAACCACTTGGCACAGGGAAGGTGCCAGCCCTGTGACTTCTCCTCTGATATGAAATCCCAAATACAACAGGTCAGCAAGTAAGAGGTAAAAAAAATTGGCTGCCTGTGGCACCAAGAGTCAAGTCAGGAAGAGAAGAGCTGAGCCAATGACCCACAAAAACAATGCAACATTCAGAGATATAGTAAAATTCATCAAATTACCTTTTCTGCTTCTGCATTGGTCAGAATCTGGGGGTAGACTCTGTTAAGTTGAAGAATAATTTTATCAACCACTTGCTCGTTCAGTTGGCTATTGCTTGTAAGAAAATACATGTCGTGTTGCAGCCGATGACAATATGACTGATCTAGAGATAAAATAATACAAAGAACAAACCACAGCAATTAATTAGCAGGCCATTTTAAAATTCTGTAAATTTCATTTTCTTAACAGTGGTTAAATAGCTAAAATAAAATCACCACCATCACGTAATTTTAGAAAGCTGAGCCATCTATTAGAGAAACACAACATAGCCAGGTGTTTTCAACAACCCTTCACATTACCATATCTGAACTGCCTGGTCACTCATGCTGCCCCTCTCTTTCCAAAGGAAGAATGTTCTAAATTATTTTGATGTGAAGCACTGATGGATATTTAATCAAATATAGTCCTAAAGTTGTTAAATCACCAAAGATAAATTTTTTATCATTTACAAAGTCAGATTATGCAATTTAAAACTAATGTGTTTTATAAATTTTTTATGTAAGTATGTATTTCAGAGAGAGGTTCTCTGATGCAGAACGGCAAAAGGACATATATTTGGCTTAATTATGTACATTACTGACACTGCTATACAACAAGGCTGGTCTTTGCCTGCTGCTTAGCCCCTGACAACTGCAGCAGAACGTGGGGTGGGATGGAAGAAGCACACACAGCCAGACAAAGCCGGGGGCTGACTGAGCTGGAGTGATTTGGCCCTAACATCACCCAACTCTATAAGACTTCATGGCTGCCTTTGGTCTAAACAGGAGGCTTCAGCAACTTGACCAGTGGAAACTGCCCAGACTGGAACAGAACTGGAAAACCAGGAACAGCATCTCCGCCAAAGAGCCATGAAGTGTTTCAAGGAAGGACTTCTGCCTTCACTTCACAAGGGAGTGGGGAGAAAGGGCATTCAATAAGCAGTACATTTTTACCATGGAAGTACACTCAAATACACATACAAATAAACCACATCTTTTTCTATTAACCCAAACCTCTGCAAACACACCAACCCAGACCTGCTGTTGTTTTAGGTACCATTTCCAATATGACAGCAATTGATTTTGAAGGAGCATAGCTTTCCCTACAGGTGCTTGTGTGTGGTCCCTAGATTAAGATACAGGCACAGACTGGTTTAATGTATTACCATGCCGTTACCAGATTTAGAAAGAGAATGCCCATGACCATGTCTGAAATAAGTGTTAAAATGCCAGTACAGCACTTTATAACTGAGCAGCACAAGAAAACAAAACCAAATCCCCCCCACCCTCACAACAGCCCCACTTAAAGCAAATGCATAGGTTTTATGGCATTTTGGCTACCAGAAAATACATAATCATCAGCCCTTCCTGCCCTGCAATTCAGAGAAGATAAACAAATGAACAAAAGAAAGGAGACAGAAAACTTTGGCATGATGCACTGCACCTATGCACAGCCCTTGCCCTTTCTACATCATGTTTGGGGTTTTTCTGTATTACACTGTTTTGTCTATCTGTGTAGCACTAACAGCATTTACAGGAAAGGGTTGAGAAAAACCTTCCAGTGTGACCATCATGCACTAATAACTTCTTCAGTGTCAGTGTCACTCCTATTCTAACAAGAACACGTGGTTATTGATACTGCACAGAGAGCTAACATTCTACAGGTATGACAGGATTTCAGTTACGTTCTTACTTTTTATACAAATATCACACTATTTCCATGTGTTTCTAATGCCTTGCTTTTCCACGGCTCACTGTCAAGGCAACTTTTTAGTGTACTGTCAGAAACATACTGCCCTGACATACTTGCTGTGAAACTCCCTTTTGCTGCGAGAAATTTCACGTTACCTGATTCACGGCTGAGATCTAACTTCTTTTCAAATCAACTCACTGGCATGCACAAAAGGCTGAGGCAGGACCAGGACTGTGAAGTTGTGTCTGTTCGTGCAAATATTTTTTTGGGATTAAGTGACACTTTCCCTGCAGCTTCCTCCTCCTTCTTCTACCTCAGCTACATGATTTATAGTGATTCTGTGCCACCAGCAACTCTGTACCTTCTGCAAACTTACAAGAAACATGCATTAAAACAGGGTCTTACAGCTAGGAGAGCAACTAAACTCCAAATAACACTGTAACATTCAAACAAGGAACCACTGCAAGTGCTAAAAGCATGACATGGATGTGGCAGAATGAGTATACAAAGTAAAATAAAAGCAGGCTCAAAGTGTCAACTTCTTACTTGCTTCTTGCTCTGTTGCTGCCTTGCATTACTGATACCCATGCAGACAGCATGTAGAAGTCTATTAGCAGCAACTACACCAATGAAGTTAACTGTGACCACCTGAAGACCACATTTAATTCAAGATCATTTTCTGAGCAGTCAGGAGCACTCTGAAACCTGCGTGCTGGTGCACCATATTATGGGGCATAAGCCTCTCTGAGACTTCAGGGGTGGGTACGTTTTCTTCCCACCTAAGCCAAAAGGCAGAAGGGAATGAGATGATGATCTTGGCCTCTCTAGCTACTGCTAAATTGTGCTTGCCAAAGACAGGTTTTACACCTGGCTCAGACATCTGCAAGATGCTTCTCCCATCTTACGGGGTGCTCCGTTTTTAAGAAGCACCCATGAAGCAATCTCTCCCCATTCCCACAGAGACATTTCACCTGCCTGCACCTTCATCTCCTCCAAATTACTTCAGTATTTAGGATGGGGTGGAAGGTTTAAAACTTCCTGAAGAGCAGTTTTCAAGCTCAACACTAGCTCAAAAAAAGCAGAGCAGAAGTATCTCATCCCTCTTCCAAAATCTTTTGTCTCTCCTCCAACTTTGAGAAATCTCTGCCCAAGCCACACAAGGAACTGCCTTCAGGCTTCTGGTAGACAAAAGAAGTGAAACTTCCGACCAGCACTGCCCAGCAGTGCAGATTTGCACTCCCACTACTAAATTAAAAGAAAACAAACAAAAAAAGCCCCACCAATCATAGTGCCTGGAATGTAGCACGCTGCTTTGGAGCGATAAGGGTATCTGGAAAGCACACGTGCATGTTTAAAGTCACCACGCAATGCTCCTGGGCCCAGCTTGGCCCACAGCTCTGACAGCTTTGTTACAGCATGGACTTGCCCCCACACACTGCCAGTCATTGCAGCAGATGCACAAACATGGGTGTACAAACATGACCATGTTATGAAGTTCTATGAGCAGCTTTTTTTAATACTGAACATGCTCGTTACTTGCATTTTAAAATAACAGAAACTGCAAACCAGGTAACCACAACTGCAGCAGGGCTACTGATGCAATGTCAGGTCTTAAAAACTTAGGGAGTGGTTGTTTGGGATATTTTGCATATCCACCTTTTATCTCACTGCCTCAGAGAAACGACAGTTATTGCAAGGAAAATTTTAAATCTTTACATTAAGATGACTTTGGTTTTAAGCAGGAGCCACCCCAGCATTAAAAGGACTGTCACGCTGTTAGCCACTACTTGCCTAAAAAGTTTAGAGCAGCCAAACTGGGAGACCAGCTCAATTAACCAGCTTGCAGCAAAGGCATGGCATTGCCAAGCATTTTAACCAGTTAAACTGCAGTAGTTTGATGTTACTGCAGTTCCACCTTCTACTTCACTAGAACATTAATCTCACAGGGCTTAACCCTGTCTACAGGCTTTGGACCCAGCCACAGGTTTGCTCAGGCATGCAGCTGCAATGGAAGAGTCTGCAGGCTTCGACATAACTGAAGGGATGGCAGTGGGCTAAGCTCAACCTCACTGAAGAGAGGCAGCAGATACAGCTGAGACTGATACCATGTCACTGAAGCTGACCTAAAGGTTGCTTAAAAGTTGGTCAGTATTTTCCTTACTCAGAGGAAATGTAAACTTGTCAAAGAGACAGACAGGAAACTCAGGAACGGTCTTTGATGGTTGAGAAGAAAACATTGCTAATAATTTCATGTTATTGACTTACAATTACTATAAGTTCGTCACATGCCATACATGACCGCTTTTTTCCTCTTATCCAAGCCACAAAAGGCCTCTGTGATACAGAATATGCATGCTACGTTAACATACACAGTTTGCACCTAACTACACACACAGAAGAAAATAAAGGACATGTATAATTGAGAGGTATCAGAAAAAAAGCCAGAGATTACCAGTTATTTGTAGCCAGCACCTCCTCAGACAGAGAATAAAATGCGTAACATCAGTGATGATAAATACACAAGCAGCAAATGACAGTAACAAAGCAATACACTCATCATTTTTCACCTGCAGGTAACAATCATCCCCACTGCAATCCTTCATAAAATGACACATCTCTATTCTTCCTTCCAAATGGGCAATTAGGTTTCTTGGCAGTAGCTACAGAATGACCCAGCCATTACACTAAGTGCTGGCATTTTAAGGCTGATGGAATGTATTCTGCTCTTGAAAGTAGCAATGCTCATAAAAAAACCTGATAGCATGCGACCCTAACATGCCAGACTGTCTTCTACAGCACCTACAGGAAAAATGTCAAGGGCAACAGAGCCACTCTTACCAAAGCTCTTCCTAATTTAATAGCAGAGTGTGTTCACAAAGAGTTTTTCAGAGATAATTCCCAACCTAGGCACCGGTATGGCAGATCCTTGCAGCAGCCAGCACATCAGACAAGACTACGGGGTGAGATGTCTGGTCCCTGGAAGGTGTCACTAGCCACGGGCAAAATGCTCTGATAACACAAAATGTAACTTTCAGGTTGGAATTTTAATTCTGCTCAATTATTCTTACTATAGAAGACCCCATGTTGTATTCTGCATGTGCTGGTTTCGGCAAGGGTAGAGTTAATTTTCTTCACAGTAGCTGGTGTGGGGCTGTGTTCTGGGTTCATGCTGGAGACACTGTTGATAACCCAGGGATGTTTTCATTACTGCTGAGCAGTGCTGACACAGAGCCAAGGCCTTTTCTGTCTTCCCAACCCACCACAGAGGAGGCTGGAGGTAGGCAAGGAGTTGGGAGGGGACACAGCCAGGACAGCTGACTCCAACTGGTCAAAGGGGTATTCTACACCATATGATGTCATGCTGTCATGCTCAGCATATAAAGCTGGGGAGGAAGGAAGGGGGAGACCTTCAGAGCCATGGCATTTGTCTTCCCAAGTCGCAGTCACACACGATGGAGTCCTGCTTTCCTGGCAATGGCCGAACACCTGCCTGGTGATGGGAAGTGGTGAATGAATTCCTTGGTTTGCTTTGCTTGTGCATGAGACTTTTGTTTTACCTATTACGTGGTCTTTATCTCTGACTCTTCCAAGTTCTCTCCGTCATCCCACTGTGGGGCGAGTGAACGAGCAGCTGTGCGGTGCTGAGTTGCTGGCTGGGGTTAAACCATGACACTGTACAAAGAATATCAAAATAGGACTTTGGCTCTCACCTAATCTCCCTCCCCCCCACCTGCCCACATACACTCCTCTATGATCTACTTTCGTAGCCCTTCTGGATAAAACCACATGGCCCTAGGGACCTGACACCTTGGACTGGGGTCTGCATTACCACCTCATGTTTATCACAGTAAACTAATAAATCCGGTTGCATTTCAAATTCGTAGGTTGTGATGAACCCCTCCTTGCTATGCTGTAGCATGTAACCACTCTCGGGCCCCATGAGCATAACTGATGCCGACCTCCTTAAGTTTCAAACTTTTCACTTAATAACTCTGTTTACACAAGGACTGTCTCTTGACACAAGTGCATCTTTATTATGGTTTTGTCTTTTGTTTGTTTTTCCCTTACAAGCCTTCTTCAATTTACCAAGCAGAGGGACAGGATCATCACAAGCAGATAAATTTAAATACAACAGACACAAAGCCCAACCCATCTCTCTGACATTCTCCATAATAATACACATAATTTGTACACATCCATTCCAGAAACCTAAATGGTATCTGCTGTGCAATGCAAACACAAGTTGCAACTTCCTGTAAAACTCCTGGATGATGTTAATAAACTTTATAAAGGCAAGCTGACAACCAAAACCTGAAGGCATGTGACCTGCCATTCATAGGTGTCCATGCAAACTCCCTGCTGAAGCACCTCAGGAAAGAGCTGAAAAGCTCTCTCTCAGCTAAACATTTGCTTAACGCTAATTTAGGTTTTGGCTTTTTCCTTTCAAGAGCCCAAGAAAGGGATGCTGAGGATTTAAGAAGGAATCTGGCTGCAGAGAAATGGTCTGAAACAATCAGACTGCACTGGCTACCAAATGCAGCCCCAATGAAAGTGGCAACACAGAAGTGAAAGACAACGGGCCACCCTCCCCAGCCACACTCACCCACTGCCATGTGCCGGTGCTACTGGCAAGTTAGTAACCAGAAGAGCCTTTGACAGCAAGTTCAGTAACTCATCTTTATCTGAAATATCTTTTAAAAACAGAAGAGATAAAAAAAAAAAATCAACCAGTAAACAAAATATTAGCATGCTCTTGCTACTGGGGCGTGACAGTAGTTCATACACATGCCTAGTCCTTCAAGCTTTGTACAAAGGCTAAAACAACGGGGCCCTTAAGTGATGAGAAGAGCCTGCATGCACCAGCAGAATCTCAAGCAGCAGCAGAGAAAGGCCTTAAAGATCAACTGGTTCCAACCCCCCTGCCATGGGCAGGGACACCCTCCACTAGACCAGGTTGCTCCAAGCCTCATCCAGCCTGGCCTTGGACACTTCCAAGGATGGGGCATCCACAGCTTCTCTGGGCAACTTGTGCCAGTGCTTCACCACCCTCTCCGTGAAGAATTTCTTCCTGATATCCAATCTAAATCACCCTGCTTTCATGTTAAACCTATTACACGTTGTCTTGTCACTACAGGCCCTTGTAAAAAGCCACCCCCCCCGTTTCCTTTTAGGCCCAAGGTGAGAAGTCCAGCACAGCTCGGCCACGCCTCGAGGCAGACACATACCACCCCCGCTCCGTTTCAGGCAGGCGCCTGGTTGCGTCTGCTGGCCGCGAACCCCAGAACCGGCTCCCAGCCGCCTGCAGAGCCCGCGCCGTGCCCCGAAACCCAGCTGCGGGGCAGGGCTCTGGGGCTCTGACCAGAACCGGCGACAAGGCCAGAGGCGGCGTGGCCGGCCGGCCGACGCTCGCTCCCCGGGACCAGGGGTTACACCACGCTGCCACCCGCGAAGCGTCACCCGTGGGGCGGGGTAACCCACGGACGAGCCGCGACGCACGCAGCTAAATCTGGTCTCAGAGCAGCCGCGCCGCCGGCTGCCGAGTACGGGGCGCTGAAGGTACCAAAACACTCGCCCTTGCGAAACGCGCAGCAGCACCCGAGAGGCTCCAGCCACAGACCTCCCAGGAGCGAAGCGACACGACCTCAGAAAGCCGCCGCCTCCTGCCCGCGGCGGCCCCGCCCGCGGAGGCCCAGGGCTCTCCCTGCCGCCCCAGGCCTCCCCCCGCCCCGCACTCACCGGCCATGGCGGCCGCGGCCCGCCGGCGGGCTGCGGACCTTCCGGCTGGGAACGGCGGCGGGGCCGGGCCGGGGCCGGGCCGGGGCCGGGCGGGTGCAGCCTGCGGGGGCGGTGCGGTGCGGCCTGCCGGAGCACCGCCCCCCGGGCCCAGAGGAGGCGCTGCCGGAGGCGACGCGGGGAAGCAGAGTGCCCGGGGGTGCTCCGGGCGCGCCCACGGCGCTTAGCTGGCGGGTTCCCCATCACCCTGACGGCCTCGAGGGGTAAAACGCGTTCGTTTGTGATGGCTCTGTTTATCTGGCCATTCTGTGAGCTGTGCAGGGCGAGAGCATAAATGTACGCTTGCACAGCTGTCAGCTTTGAAACAATTGATCACATAATAATGCCGCAGTTTACTTTTCCACAAGTAATGTAACTGTTCAAAATAGCGTGTCTACGTTTTCATCATACCTGTATGCAATTCCCGTATTTCCTTTTGCTGCAGCGCTGTATGTGTTTGTTTAAATGCCACTGCGATTTGTACGGCAAATGTGACAGGTAGTGAAGTCCAAGGAGCTGAGACAACTTCTCTCAGAGAAAAGCTTGCAGTGAAGCATCTAATTAATTGGGATATGTTAACTTTGTGAGGGAAGAAGTACAAGGAAAATTATGCATTTTAAAGACTCCTAGTGGCACAAAATTTCATCAGCATTTAATTACCCAGCGAGGTATGGATGACAATGTGCCTTCCCAGGTATAAATGCTGAAGAGGAGCGAGGCTGAACCTTAGCTTTGCAAATTGTGATAAAGAAAGGCATACGTTATTTATTCCTGCAGATTTTTTTACTGCAAAAGCTGGCATTTTTATAATGTATTGGAAAAGGAGGATTCCATGTGTGGCGAAGACACAGAGTGATTTGTAATTATGATGTGAAGAAAATGTTTATGTTGAAGAGGGACAGAAATCTTCTAGAGGGATTAAAATCATGGAAGAAAAACTCTGTCTGGACCGGTACATAAAATGCTCCAACCACATAACTGCCCTCGAACAGACACCTCT
This sequence comes from Rhynochetos jubatus, assembly GCA_027574665.1. Lineage (NCBI taxonomy): Eukaryota > Metazoa > Chordata > Aves > Eurypygiformes > Rhynochetidae > Rhynochetos > Rhynochetos jubatus. The sequence goes on from CM050658.1 coordinate 24,683,616, forward strand.
TACTGAACAGTTTGCATCTCCAAAGTAGGAAGTCCCTGAGCACCAAGACACACCGTTACCCAGGAAACACAGCCATCGCATGGATAACCACAAGTCCACAAGATCCTGAGCAGTTTGCCCTCTAGCCTCCGTGCCATCTTAACCCAAACACATGGAAAAGCTACACCAATATACTGGGACTGGTGAAACATATGCCTGGTGCTTTGGGTGGTGTGTTGTCTTGGAAACTTGTAGCACTGAAGCAGGAAGTCAGCGTGTCCCGACTGACAGGCCGTGATTTCCGAAGCCTACAGGGCAGGCAATAGCAAGGATTTACTGAGGACTCGACTTCGCGCTTTACACCATCTTACCAGAAACAGCTCCAGCTAGCCTGAAGATACAGAAAATGAAAACAGGTTTTGCTGGAAGTTTGCGAGTTCTGCCCCCCCGTGGTCTAACGGGGGAAGTGTCGTATCCAACACAGCCCCCGAGATGGTGCCCTGCGCGTACCGGGGCGTTCCTAGCGTGTCCTGGGGCAACGTTTCGCCTGGCAGGCTTAGTCACGCAGTCCTGAGACTTTCTTCCGGATCATTTCTTCCTCTGATACCCTGGCCTTTGTTTCCGGTGTCTGGCCTTGCTGCCAGGGTGGAATTTCTAGCCTGGCACAGCTCCCCATAGAGAGTGGCGTCCCACTCCAGTGCCACATTGCACCTCTGTGCCCCAGCTCCAGGGAGCTCATCGCAGAGTCCTTTCCTGGAGAGCACAGCCAGAGCTGCTGTAACTCAAGCAGTCATATGCACCTCCGATAACAAATGAGAGACCTACATCCCTACGCTCACTCTTGAAAATGTTGGTCTGTACCGATGCACAACAAATGAAACCAGCTTCTTTAGAAGGTGTTAAGAACATAGAGAAAAACTCACTGAAATATTTTTAGTATTGTCAAATTATGTGACATTTATGGTGCATGTCTTCAGGAAGATGAATAGAGTATATAAATCCTGAGTTTAGTCCATTTACCCTCAGGAATCCAGACCTTCTGAACAGCATGAAAATAGATTTTTAAATTTTTATTATTGCATATGGAGACCTTGATCATGCCTGTATCAGAGTGATTTTTGGCAACGTATTGTAGTAACAGAAACAGGCAACTTGTGGAAAGGAAACGGCCATTTTATAACTCCTTTCATCATATATTTTTAAGACTATTTCATGTTTATATTAAAATACTACAGCAAGAAGTGTTGCCTTGTACTAAAAAGTGTTAGCATGGCATGTTAAGGGTTTGTTTTTATGACCATTTTATACTGTTGTGAACTCACTGCATTTTGTGCTCTGCTAAAAGGTTTCTCTGGAATCATTACCAGACTCTAAACCACACAACTGAAAACCTGGTCATCTTAACGTGACATAGACTGACATCTCTAATATAAATCATAGATTTTTTTAGCAGACAGTGTTTCTAGGCACTGTCAGTGAAAATCAATCATTCGGGTGTGCTGCAGTGTACAGTGCCACATTGCCTGGAGATATTTTTCTCCTCAGATAATGATACAAGAATCAAGGGTTAAATGTATCTCCTCCTCATGCCGATAGTACATGAGACTTCTGCAGCCGTACTGCTGTTAGGTTGGCCTTGGAAAGACAGGTCCTTGGGGAGTCGCATGACTTGGGCAGAGGCAGCAGAGGGACACCTGTCTGCACCCATGGGGCACGTCCCTACGGAGGCATGCTGAATCCCTTCCTACAGAGTGATCTGTGACATTCAAAGAGCACAGCCAGACAGGGAGGACACACGCTCAGTACCAGTGATGAGCCATATGCAGAGAGCACTATGAAACCCTTACGCTCTTTGAGGCAAGTAATGCTGATTTTCAGACAACTCGGAGACTGAGCGGCACTGTGGAGAGCCCTCACTTCCTGCTGACAGCAGGCATCCACAGAACCCATCTCATTTTCAAAACTCTGATTTATTTCAGATTTCTGCCTTTTAATTTGGTGGCTAAAGTGACCTGCCCACCATTTCCCAGCATGTAAAGGACAGCAGATGTATTTCTTGGTTAGTTAATCTCAAAAGCCACTGCTGTTTCCCCCCTGCTGAACCGACTGATTTGTTTATTTGAGTGAATTATTTGATTTACTAAATATTACCCTTGTCCTGGCAGCATCAGCATGTCGTGTTTTCTTCTTTTATCTGTTAATTGTTAAATCACAATATGGTTTCTTATTTTCCCACAGCTGAAGAGGACTGGAAATCTTCAGGAACAAATTAAATCCAGATAGTGCAGGCAGTTTAACAAAGCCTTCTTTGTATTTAAGAAAATACAGTGAAATATTTCTTAAAAGCTCAGATTACACACTAAGCTCCCTTCAGCAAGATTTAGCAAATCATTTATGAAAACTCTCTAGGAAGGAAAAAAACGCAGTATGACAGCGATGGCTGGCCACTCCTGTCACAGCCGCTGCCTTCTCGCAGTTTTCTTCCTGCAGTTTTGGACTTTACTGACTGGTCATTTTGCCCAAGTTCCTTGTTACAAATACACACTTACATGTCTTGTAGAGCATCATCCATAGGTTTCTGGGGTTGGTGCTTCACCCAGCACACGTGGCACACGCACAGCAGGGCAGCCGGACTGCTGTCCTTGGATGAGCAGAGGTCACTGTCAAGTTAGGGAAGCGAAAGTGAACTGGGAGGGAGCGGGTCTGGCTGTGGTGAGCACGGGTCACCACTGCCGGCTGCGCAGACTCTGGCTGAGCGAATGGGAGCCTGCTCCTTTGCTCCTGGCAGCCAGAGGCAGTTTGCTGTTGATTTTAAGGGATCTGTAATCAGCTCTGAAAAACAAGATGCTTGTTTGCTCAAAGTTAGAGGACTTTTGTGTGTGTCTGCTAATAATTTCTAGGATATCTTTGCATATAGAATGGATAATTTTCCAGTCTTCTTTATATAGTCATAGTATTATTATTGGTATAATCAACTTTTATTTCTTTGTTGGTTAGGAGATGAAGAAAAACAATTCTCTGACTCCAAACACAAAGGCAGAAGCTGTGCCACAAGTTCTCAGCTCTTTATTCCTGACCAGCTAGGCTGAACTATTAAATGTGAACAGAACCAACTTGGGTAAAATCATAGCCTGGAGCACCCCAATACTGCTGTATGACACCCTATCCTTGGAAATTTTGATGGCATTAGTAAAACAAGAAGGTGATGCAGACAATGGGAAAATTGAGCATCCCCTTGTTTCTGGTACAATGGAGAAGTCAGATTAAGCCCTTGATCATAAATCAACTTCATAAATATTACAGAATTTACTGTGTTGTCTGTTAGGTTGTACATGGCATAATGAATAGCCAACTTCACATACACGCTCAAAACCACACATAGCTCAATATCTGTTCCTTTGTGAAGTATAAATCAAATTATACACACAAGCAAAAATACTCAACTAATTATATAAAAAACAAACAAACAAAAAACCCCCATTGACATTCTTTGAAGGCAGGAAGCAAATAAAGCCATTTGAGCATTCTCCCCTTAAAATAGGTGTATAAATAAGCAGTTGACAGATTTGGCAAACTGAAATGTAGCAGACCTCCAGGAAGAGGACAAAGCCACTTTGCCTACAGTGTCCTCACATGGAAGTCATCACCCTGCTGACGTCACTGCCTCACCTGATCACCACAGGCCAGGAAGGACAGAAAGGGTGGTGTGCAGCCACCATGCAACCACTGGCATTATGAATGAAAGGCCAGCATCTGGGCACGGATTAGAAGCTACTGCAGATTCCAGCTCATAGATGCAATGCACCTCCTGTGGGAAACACTACTGTGAGCATTTCTGTCTAACCTTGACCTTGAAACACATGAGCAGACTGAACGCACGCATGCTTAAGTATAGCATTAGGGATCCAGGGAACAAGCTGCTTCTGCTCTGCTTTACACCAGATGAACTTTCCCTGCCTCGCTGCTGTGCCAGAGAAGTTTCATGTTTCCATCATTGCATTAGTGTTAGCTACCAGGAATGGAGACTGGCTTTTGAAACATCTTGATGTGCTGGGGTCTACAGTGTTCCCACCAACTGGTACGTTCTGGGTGCAGTGACAGTAGAAAGGGCTATTGGTTGTGGAATAATTATACAAGAGCCTTTCAACACAGGCTCTGTCAATCAGATTTGATCAGAGTTTACGGAGTCATGTAATCCAAAATACCACCTTAAATCTGAAAGGTACTGCTCTACCCCACAGCAAAAGTCCCTTGAAATGTCACAGAGGAACCTCACTGTACTCCTTTAGGAGGTAATCTGGCACTTGCCTGTGATCTGACTTGTTGTCAAGTTGTTTCTTGTGGGGAAATGAGACCAAGATGAGGTGAAACAAGTCCCAGGGATATTTCAAACACATATCCGTAGATTTTCTGGACTTTTGCTCCTCCATGAGTTACCCTACCCTACTCCCACACCAAAAAATGTTCTTAAACTTCTCAACAGTTACTAAATGTGCTGAAGATGAAACAGTCATAGAGACGCAGACCTTTCTGCAGCAAGCCAAAGGAGCATGCACATAGCTCTGGCTGGAGGTCCTCCCACTGCAAGTTGCCCACTGTGACATTGCTTTCTACGCTTTCCTCAGTTTTGGGTTTTTTTCTGGACACAAGAACTACTACTGCACTATGGTATTTAAATATAGTGTACATTCTGCAGATAACTTATATCAGATATCATGAAGCAGCATTTATGTTTATCTATCTTCCCTGAACCTTCCACCGAACCCTTAAGAAATCCCTAAACAAAATAACATATATACCATAGTTTAACAGCTTCTTGCTGATCTATCAACATTATGAAACGATGCGACTGTAAGTCATCTCAAAAGCTACCAGCAGGCATGTTGACAAATTTTCTTCTGGGTCCTTCCAAGCAGAAGATTCAATTATATCTACCATTTAATTAAAGTTATTAAAAAGTTGTGCTGCATGACATTGTTAAGAAAAAAAATAGTTGCAAAAGTCATTTACATCTGACAATAAGTTATAGCAGATTCATTTAGTAACTCTGCTTCCAAGACATCACTGATGACTGGGATGTTTTGGAAGCAAGATTGTTAGAGATCTCTTGCCTTCTCTGCACTCCAAACCATCAGTCATATCCTGTTCTTGCAGCCGATGTCTGGTGTAAACAGAGGGCTTCTGCTTTCCTGTGCCATGCCATTTCAGACTGGTGGCTTTGGCCACCTCCTGCAGGTTGTCATGTTCTATCAGTTTCACAGTCCTGCCTCTCTTCTGAGTCCTGAACTTCTCATGGAAACTTTGAACAATACTAGCTCGTAACTAAAAGTTAGACTGACAGCAGCAGAGCATCCTGAGGAAAACTGTATTTAGAGACTTCCATGATAATACCAAGGGGCAGGTATCCAGGAGAAAGCCTGCGTGTCCATAAATCCATGTGGAAATCTCCATGAAAGCAGTGGTAACTCTACAGCAGAGACTCTGGTGTCCATCCCAAGCTTCATTGTTCCATCCAGATCAAAATATAGTCTTTCCCTTTCTTTCAGACACAGAAGATGTGTCAAGGTCATGCATACATTTGACAGATTCAAATATTCATGAATCATGAGTCCACCCTCCACTAAATCATGTCATTGCCATCAAAGAAACTTCAGAGACTTGCGCGTTTTTAATGTTGTTTGACATTTCAGGACTGAAACTTCTTCCTTCAAATACAAGTGTGAAACCCTTACTTATTTTTAGATAGGAGCTGTGATTTTCACATATTTCATCTAATTCTACTATTTGTGTCTTAATAGTATCACGAGACTTGTGACGAAAATCACAGGACCTGGCAACACTCTGATACCCCAGAAATAAAAGTAGGTGTTCCCCACAAGAGGTATTTCTGTAAGGGCTTACTGCTGCAGGTATGGGGCTTGCTGGGTTCCCATGTAGAGCACAGAGCGCTTCCCAGGCTCAGGCACTCCACGTTTCCAGCATGGCAAATGCATTTGTTTGTTTCAAAGAATGGACTTTCGTTTAAAAGGAAGTAAGGAGCAGATACCCTCCTATAGCAAATAGTATGTCAGCTGGCTTAAAAACTATTCCATGTTTAGAATTTAGTGTAAGTTCTTAAAAACTTTCATTTGGTTTTCTGCAAGCATTCAATGCTTGGCAACAGACTAGTGCAACAGCCTCAGCAGACTCACCCGTGCTAGGAAGAGTTTTAAAATCCAGGGTGAGGGAATGCAAATAAGCAGTTGCGCTGATAAACACTGTTGCCAAGTTTTTCATTTGTGAAGAATTATCCTGTTATACTCTAATGTACATCAATTAAATCATAAGCATCCATGCAGGGAGGAGGCTGTCTTGTGTTTCATTGTGTAGTTCACAGCATTTTAACTTGTTCTTTAAGTGTAAGCCGTCAGTTCCATGAAGTACACAAGGAAATACAAGTCTTGTGCAGCAGAAATGAAAGCCTGAATCCATTCACTGGCTGGCAAACATTTAAGGGTTAACTTCATAAACACGAGTTTTTACATGCCTATTTTAGATTCTCAGCTGCTTTAATCTCCTTCCTGCACAGCACTTATTTTCCTTCTGACAATAAATGTTTACATGAGCAATAAAGCTAACTGCAGGGGGTGCAGCTGTCATAAACTAAGCACAGTCCCAGAGGAAATAGAGCCACAAATCTTCTAAAAACAGTATGGGTGTTGTTTCCTTATCTTCTTGTAACTGCTGCCTCTTGTGTTAGACACCTCAATAAATGATAGTAATCCAACTCTCTGGCACAGACAGTAAATTTACCTACCTTCGCTATTGCTTCCCATGGCTATCAATGTCCTTGTCATCCCAAGGTTTTACCTTCCCCCATCAAACATTACTCAGATTGGCCTCATCCGTAGAACAGGGTAACTGGGCTCCCTTCTCATGCAGCGTATTGATCCAGACATCCCAACAAGTGAATTTATTTCACTCAGTGACTTGTGATCATATTACAGCATTTTAAAGTCACATGATAAAATTAAAATGTCAGGGAGCTAAATCATTAAACACAATTAAGTTATTTGCAGAGATGTAGAAAAGAAAGGAAATTCAAAAGAGCTGCAGAAAGGCAGGATGGAGCGTAACTGGACCACCCTTCACATGTGTACCTTATCTGCTTTTAAAAATTCAGGCACGATATTACTAGTAGAACAGAACATTTCCCTCCTGTGCCTACAGCTGTGTTTAATCCTAGGTTGAGATGTGCCTTCTTTGCAAACTGGTTGATCATTTGTCCTACACTCTTTCTGGGTATCAGAGAAGGACGTTCATTCTGGTATGTCTGGAGGTTCCCTACTCTCCCTTCACTAATGTTCGATTTGCCCTTTCCTATCTTCTGAGACCTCACTTGTCCCTCCACAGTATCCTGATGCTGTATCAATGATAGTTCAAGTATTGCTTAGCTAATTCCTTAGTGTTTTAGGATGAATTTCATCAAGAAATCAAATTTATCTTAGTATTTGTGATCTTTTTCTTGCTTTATTCTAGCCTGCAGTCCTAGCCCCATGTTAAAATTTGCATTAACCAGTGAACATTTCAGTTATGCCTAATCCAAAGTAGACATTAAGTGGTTGTCATATCTGGGTCCATCTTTGCTTTTCCCAAGAAATACCTTATGTGCAGTTTTACTCTCCATTTCTTCCCCTTTTTCTCTTCTTTCATTTCTCTTGCTTCCTGTAACTCACATTCTCTTACCTTTCTGAATAGCTCCACTCACCTCTTTCTGTGCTGCTCCTCAGTCATTTGCCACATTACCATTTTTTGAGTTTTTCTGCTCTGATTTTAATGTCCTCAGAGTTCCTGAGGCAGCTGTATGAGGTTTTTGCTGTCCTTTGCATCAGTTTGTCTGACATGGCTTTAAACAGTTTCTGCTAGTGACTGCCAGCTCTCCTATGCCCTATCAGATTGTTTCTGCATAGGTCCTTTGTACTTGTTCTTTCAGTATGTAAGAATTTGCCCTTTTGAGGTCCATCTTCTGTATTCTGCTGGTCTTCCTCCTTCTCTTAAAAAGGTGCTGTCACTTCTTTCCCTTTTGATTTTTAAAAAGCTTTTCCCTGCTACAGTCAGAAGCAACCGCCACCCCCTTTCCCATCCCCTTCAGAAACAAAGCAGTCACCAAGACATTTGTTTGAACTCCTGGCGGTTGTATGCTTTTCCAGCAGAGAATTAGACAGTGTCACCCAATATTAAAGATGGCTGCTGCTTCCCCAAGTAAACTTCTGCCAGCTCCTCCTAACTTCAGAGTCAGTGCTGAATGCCCAGCAGCCCACACTCCATGCTCCTTAACCCCGTGTTCTCCAACTACAGACATTAATTAACTAGCATTTCACCTCATGCTGAACTGCAGAGAATATATACACCTTTCTTCTCACCTGCCCTATCTAGAACAAGCTATCATTTAGCATGCCAAGATTCTAGTCCTATCTTTTGTCCCACAAGCACCTGCAGTTCTTAAATTGTACCTTTTATTATGAGAGTGTCTTTTAACTTCTTTTTACATTTAATTCTAATGTACCAGCCATTTGTATAGAAGCATCTCAGATGTCCAGATGGTTTTCCCAGCCTTTGTTCCTGTCTGTGCTCCTTTCACACATTTCATTTTTATTTTCACCCACCTGAGGACTTTCACCACTGATGCTGTTCAAGCCTTCACTCTCCTACAGGACCCAGGAGTGCTTTCCGCTGGCAGATGGAGTCCAGCCATACCCAGCAGTCCTGCCAGAAATCCCCATGCCAGCTGTGTGGAAGAGCTGCCACTGTGATGGCTGGAGTGCAGAGCTTTGTGAGGTTTCAGATCCTTGCATCTTGTTTTTCACTTGTGGATGCCCTGCTAGGGCCTCCAGCTGGCCCCCCTTAGGGACTGCCATGCGCCAAGACTTCATAACGCATCTTCTCAAAAACTTTCTCATCCCTTTGCATCCTCCTAAACATCGCCAGCAACCCTGCAAGCTGCTTGGTGTGGCTGCAGCCAGGCTGGCAGTACCTGCAGCCAGCGGGGATAGGCAACAGAGCCCGTGCCAGCCTTGTGCGCAGCCAGCAGCTAACACAGCATGTGGGATGCAAGAACACATCTGGTTACAGAAGCTGGCTGGGTCTGAGAGGGTACTGAAAAACTGCAGACAAAATGGTTCACAGCACAAATATGTCCTGATAAACATTGGCTAGTATTAATTTAATTAACTGATTACTTAATTGGAACAAGTGTTGAGAAGTAGATCCATTATCCTCTTCGCAGCACTTATTAAGAAGTGTATTGCAGGGGTGCAGACTGTTGTAATGCATAGAACTACTGAGCTTATTAGGAACAAAACCAAGCTCCTTTGCTGTGACTTCCACATAGCTGAAGTTCAAGCATGTGTTTTTGATCTCTGTTACGTATGGCCAGGATGGAACAGGGCATTTCTAGGCCTCCAGCAAGCTACAATAAGTTGAATTTCAAAACTAAAACTTCAGACCTGAAGGTCTGAGGAGGATACCCAATTCATAACAAGCGGGACATACAATAAAACAATTACTGGGGCTTGATATAAGATCACTTTTGCATCATGACAGGAATACCCATTAGACAGCTGATGACAGGAGAATAAAGAAAATTTAAACTTGAACAAAAGTAACTATACCGTGTAACTATACATGTGTGTGCACATGCACAGCAGACTCAGAGCTGTATCAGTTATTTAACTATTAGAAATGGACAAAACAAGAAAAAAATACCTTGTTTCCTCACACAGTGAACAGATTAATAGTAAGAAAGGAAGGCAGGTTTCCAAAAAACTACAGTGCCCCTTTATTTAGAGTGCTCTCTCAGGGATGCTGCAGTGATCATCTGAGCCACTCTGCTCAGGAAGGAAAGCTGCACCGCTCCTCCCTGCTTCTCCCAGTCCACCCCTCCTCAGCAGCCCACACAGCTCTCACGCTCTGGCATGTACACCAGCTATAGGTGGTCAATCGTACGCTCCCTCGTGGGGCAAAGTGTGCCATAGTAAGGCAGGGCATCCCTCAATATGCTGTCCCTTCTCCAACAGGCTGGTGGATCTGGAGATGTGTCTCTGCTGCACCTACTCTCACGTGGTTTCTAAATGTGGAGCAGATGAATTAAACCAAAAGGCCTTCCTGATACTAAACAATGGAGGGCTTTTAATTAAACCCAAAATTTTATTGTAGATAGATACTACTGTGTAAAAATACGGGGGATTTTTCATTCTGAAATGCTTAAAAAAAACCTGGTAAAAGAAGGTTGCAGTCTTACGATTGTGTAATTATCATCAGTCATATGAGGCAAATACACAAACTGGCTACCACTTCTTTCTAGAGCTACTGAAGAATGATATGCTTTTGCCACGGTCACAATACATAGCACACTGTAGAGAATGGCTACAGACTGCCAGCCTCAACATTCATATTTTATTTGTATTAGACCCTGAAGCACTTCTGTTAAATAACTATCTTCGAATATAGAAAACTTTCAAATCGTATGAATAATTAACTAACTATGTTGTCTTTAAGGCACATATTTCAATCCAAATTTCAGTTTGGTCCAGAGGAGCAACTGTATGTCAGACATCAGCTATCCAGGTATCTGACAGCTCGGTTTGTTATAGCTGTCCTTATGTCCATAGGCTTCAAAGACGTGTACTGAATCCACTGTCTGTACAGCAGTGTTGCGTCCTGGCACAGCTTGGTTCACAGATGCACTACTGCTCTTTGTTAACTCATTGTCTTTGCAACACCCAGGAGCTATGATGTCCCTAGTCCACTCCTCCTGGAACCTGTAAGCATGAAGGAAAGAGTTATTTCTGTTCTTCATTTGCTCTGATGAGGATACAGACCTTTCCAATGCATTTTACTTGCACATGAGGCATTTTGCAAACTCACTTCTTCTAGCATTAAAAACAGTTGGCAGCAGTTGGGCAAACAATTGTGTCTCTCCAAAACCTGATTCAGACCTTGAAAGGACTTGTGAGTTTGGTTTTATGTGGGGTTGGGACAGATGTTTGTTTTCCATCAAAGAAGTCCCCAGCTTCAATTTAATGCTACACTATCTAGAGAGTATTACTAAGAACACTTGAATGCTGAGAATGGTGCAGAAGGAAAGTCCTTGGCTCGGTTAGCAGAGCACTGCTGGGAACACAAGAGCCAGCTGTGGTCAGTGGGATTGGATGTGTTATTTGCCAACGATGCCTATGCAGCTTGACTGCCTGACCTGCACACTGCCTGGCCCTCCCACAAGGGACCCAGGTTGGGACTCGCTATTTGCCAGCTGCGTGTTCACTGGTGGTCACTGTTTCATCTTGCACTCTACCTTTCCACACCAGGAAAGGAGGGTTTGCCCAGCTGTGGGGTCAGCCAGCACCAGGCTACTGACCCAGACAGCAAATAACCCAGCAGTGGATGGTGTGGGCAGAGCAGCAGCAGTGGCAGACAGAGATGGCAGAGCTGCTGAGAAGATGCTCAGTAAACCACATACAAGCAGCTCAGGAAAACTGGGGGATGGGATCAGCTTGTTCTTGAGCTCTGCCACAAGAGGCATGATGGATGCAGCTGGATCTAAGCAGGTAAGACACAGCCCTTTTGGGTTTGTGCCAAATTCCTGGAGTCCGAGTGTGTGGGCTTTTGTAAAACATCAGTTATTCCATGGCAGCTGTTTGCACGCAGGGCAGATGCTGAGGTTCCTTGTCCCACATCCACTGCAGGTGAGCTAGCTCACATGGCTCCTCTGGCTTCCTCTGAAGACAACGGAGTTGGCCACTGAACACAGCAGCCTGCACACCCACATCCAGGACACCACCGTCTTGTGCTTTCACACATGAAAAGCTGGTCAGGAAACAGAAGCTGCATTCTGCAGTTAGCAGTTGCAGAAAGCCAGCAGAAATGCTCATACACGGAACATGCATACATATAGCAACCACAGGGGAGTAACAGCAAATAAAACTAAATAACCAAAGTCTTGCTGTTCTGGTACAGAGGAGGTATACTGCAGATACAGCTTTCTCGTAAAGGAGACTAAATCTTGCTCTGCACTGGAAAGCCGTATTACAAAACTCTTTGGGGCATGAGCTACAGTCAGGTAATGTAATGGCTGATCTTAAATCACCTCTGCTTTTGATGTGAGAAGTCACTGACTTCTCTACACATCAGTGTAGTCAGAATATACTCATTCCGGAGGTGCTCAGATGAGCAGAATTTACCCATCTGTAATTTGGACCACAACAAACTCCTCTATTGCTCAAAACAACAGCCTGATAACTTTGCCCACATTGTACTGACTGACACTGTTTCAACCATGCCTTTTTGATCTTGGTGCATCAACAAATCAAGAATCTTTGTGTTTGACATCAGAACACCTACCTAAGTACACCTGTGGCTTGCCAACAGGGAACAGGAACCACAAGGAGTAACACTGGCAGCAGATCTTCCTGCTGAAAGTAAGTCTTCTGAGATACTTGCTACTGTACTTTTATTATTTTTTTAATAGACAGAGGAACTTAGTTCTGTCTTATTGAGCAGGTAGTCAACATTTACAAAATAAAAATAAAATCTAAAGAGTATGTACAGGGAGAACAATTGGGATAAAGTTTTACATGGGGTAGCCACAGCCTTTGCAAATAAACCTGCTAGGATTATAATTCAAATCCAAGTATTCTTGTTATTTTGCAATAAATAGAGTTTACCTGGGCAGAATTAATCTCATACTGATGTTTCTCCCAAGAAGTTCTGCATCATGAAACTATGCAATTGTGCACAGTCCACTACCAACTCAGAAAGTCAAACTGGCTAAAACTGTACTTGGAGAACAACTATACTCCTGGCTAAGCAACCTCTTCCTCCCATTTCAGGAAATACTAAGCTTCCATTGACTGTGATAAGCCTAGGATGAGGTAACAGCACGCACCCTTCACACACTGCAGTGCATTAAGCCCTGTGGACATCAGAGGGACAGTGAAGTCAGTGGAGGTCCACCTAAGCAGAGTCTGAGATGTGCCACTAAGAGTGTCGACAAGGGAAAGATAAGTGTGCGCACAGTGGGCTCTCCTCTGAAAGCACAGCTATCACTCAGGCGTGGCCTTCAGTCTGCACTTGCCACAAACCTTGATTAAATACATCTTATTTGAGTGAAGAAAGGGAACAAGGTACAAATTGATAAAGGTCACACCAGTTCCTACTGCAATTCCAAGACAGTTTTAGTCAGGGTCTGTAACAGCTTCAGTGCCATTTCTATCTCTGATTAGAAGCGGCACCCATTCTCCACATGAAAAAGGGCTAGACTTTTGGCCCTGGGAGGCACAGACTAATAGACCTGCTCTCCTAGCTGCTTTTTGCACTGGCTGGTGATCAGCCAGGATCACATCACCTCTGCATGGTGGAAATAAAGTAGGCCTTGATCAACAGTGGACTTCAAGCATCAGGAGGTGGAGATGTGCACCAGTATTTAACACAGTATGTGTATTGTTCTACATAGGAGCAAAAGTGCTGCCATGCACACAGAATCATAGAGTTACAGAATGGTTTGGTTTGGAAGGGACCTTAAAGATCCTCCAGTTCCAACCCCTTGCCATGGGCAGGGACACCCTCCACTAAACCAGGTCGCTCAAAACCTCATCCAGCCTGGCCTTGAAGACAGTCAGGGATGGGGCATCCACAGCTTCTCTGGGCAACCTGTCCCAGTGCCTCACCACCCTCTCCGTGAAGAACTTTTTCCTGATATCTAATCTAAATCTCCCTGCTTTCAATTTAAACCCGTTACCCCTTGTCCTGTCACTACAGGTCCTTGTAAAAAGAGGCCCGCCCAGCTTCCTTCTAGGCCCCCTTCAGGTATTGGAAGGTACTATAAGGTCTCCCTGAAGCCTTCTTTTCTCCAGGCTGAACAAGCCCAATTCTCTCAGCGTTTCTTCTCAGAAGTGCTCCAGCCCTCTGAGCATCTTTGTGACCTCCCCTGGTCTCGCGCCAACTGGTTGATATCCTTCTTATATTGAGAGCCCCACAGGTGGACACAGTACTCCAAGTGGGGTCTCACAAGAGCAGAGTAGAGGGGGAGAATCTCCCTTGACCTGCTGGCCACACTGCTCTGGATACAGCCCAGGATACAGGTGGCTTTCTGGGCTACCAGCACACACTGCTGGCTCATGTCCAGCTTCTCATCCACCAGTACCCCCAAGTCCTTCTCCTCAGGGCTGCTCTTGATCCATTCTCCACCCAGCCTGTACATGTGCTTGGGATTGCCCCAACCCAGGTGCAGGACCTTGCACTTGACCTTGTTGGATTCCATGAGGTTGCCAATGTCCCACCTCTCCAGCCTGTCAAGGTCCCTCTGGATGGCATCCCTTCCCTCCAGCATGTCGACTGTACCACACAGCTTGGTGTCATCGGCAAACTTGCTGTGGTTGCACTCACGGCGCTGACAAAGATGTTAAGCAGCACAGGTCCCAGCACCGATCCCTGACGAATGCTGCTCATCACTGGTCTCCACTCAGACATGGAGCCATTGACCACAGTTCTTTGAGTGTGACCATCCAGCCAATCCCTTATCCACCAAGCGGTCCATTTGTCAAATCCATGCCTCTCCAGTTTAGAGACAAAGATGTCATGCGGGCCGGTGTCAAATGCTCTGCAAAAGTCCGGGTAGATGACATCAGCTGCTCTTCCTTTATCCACCAAGGTCATGACCCCATTGTAGAAGGCCACCACATTTGTCAGGCACAGTCTGCCCTTGGTGAAGGGCAGACAGATTGGGCAGACAGATTGGCTGTCACCAATCACCTCCTCGTTTTCCATGTGCCTTAGCATGATTTCCAGGAGGATCTGCTCCATGATCTTGCCAGGCACAGAGGTGAGACTAACTGGCATGTAGTTTCCCAGATCCTCCTTTTTTCCCTTTTTAAAGATGGGGGTTATGTTTCCCGTTTTCCATTCAGTGGGAACTTTGCCACCAGACTTCACCTATTCTTTCCCTCTGCAATTCCCCACTGAAGTGTATACATTATACTTCATACAGAAAAGTGTAGCATTTTTTCAAGCACTTTCCTGTACTCCAGTATCCAGCTGGGCTACTTCAGATGATCACAGTAAGAGGATTAGAAGACCTTCTTTTACTCTTATCTGGAAACAAAACCCACCCAAGGATGTGAGATGTTGAATAGCCTGGCTAGATGCACAATGCATTTGACATGGACAGACTTCATGTGACAGCTAACGTTAGAGCTCCCATCTGGGGAGAAAAACAACCATCACAGCATTTGTCAAAGAGTTTTAGAGGATTCACAGGAATTTTGCTTTGTGTCACTTGAGAGCTGTTCTTAGCTGGAGGGGAAAACGCTGTTAACGGGACATCCGAGGAGTGTGAGAACTCAGAGCAGTGGGGCCACCACAATGCTGCCCGCTGCTGGCACTGGCTCTGAAAAGAGTTCTATACTGGAGAACAGGAGGGGATTTTTTTGTTGCCTTGTGTCTGGTGACTTTGTACAAGGCCCGGGGTAATCATGGAAGCATTATGGAAACAATAGCAGCTTTATTGAAAGCACATGTTGCTGTGCACACACCCTCCATGTCTGTTGCCACGACAAGACTGAAATTCAGAAATGGGTGTAATTTAGCAGCCAGCTATCCTGCCCTTTGTGACAGGGCCCCAGTACGAAACCACAGCTCACCTCCCCTGCCGGATCTTTTTCTGAAACGTGTGTCAAATGGTACTGGAAGATTTTAGTCCCTGAAAGGTGGTTGTGGGGAACACAGAGCACAGTAATAGCAAAGTAGAGGGAAAAAACCCCCCATGAATAGAGAATCTCAATGTGGGACAACTTGCAGGGTGGGACAATCTATCTAAAAGCTTGAAAAGGAAATCTGCCCCTCTCCTGCACTTGGTCTCCTCCCCTCTGGTCCTAAGTGCCACACAATCAAACATTTTATGCATAGGCAAGTGTATTAATTATGTACAATTCTATCAAACAGGTCATTTGCTCTTTGCAGCCATCTCACTGGATGCTTTATGTAACGAAGCATTAAACACTGTGGTGATGATTGGTCCCACATCTCCTTCTCAGTCCTAGGAGGAGCCTGGAGGTGGCTCTCTGCAGTTTCAGCCTCGTAGCTGAGCAGGGGGTGACACATTCACACCCCTGCAGACATTCAAGTACACTCTGCAAACGATCCCTCACATGTGACACAGCCTTGGGCAGCTGGACTGAGCTCTGCGTGCTCGAGCTTTCAGATGAATGAGTAATTTCTGACAGCCAGGCTGATCATAAAAGAAAACACATGGACCTTTTGGAGGGAGTGAAGGGTCTAGCTCTAGCTCTCTGGTGAGACTGCTGACCTTCAAAAGCACCCAGATAAATCAGTTTCTCCAGGTCGTCTAAGAGTCTTGCACTAAGTCACTGTTGTAGATGTTCTGTCCCCTTAATTCTCCCACTGATGCATCTCCTGACAGTCATTCTAGGTGTCCTGCTGGGTTTTTCTTGTTCTACTTATATTTTCCATCTTGCTTTGCAGCAGACAGTCTCTCAATGTGGGTATTTTCTCCAGTGTTGTCCCCTTTCACTGTGGTAAATCTACACCACACTACCCTGCTTCCTTCAGATCCTTCAGCTTTTTAATCTCTTCTGCTTAGGTGTTCAGAGGGGAGAAGCAGCTGGGAAAATGTTCTCAAAGGGGCAGAGGGCAAGGTAAGAATGAGGCCAAGTATCCCATCCCATCTTTTCCATACTTCTAGAAGGTCTTTTGGCTACAGCCATGCTCCTCAGCAAGCCTGGGCAGACATGAACACGACTTTCTGATTACTCCTTGCAACTCCTTCAATAAGATAGTGGAAAACAACCACCATTATAGCCACTAAATCAAAGAGAACAAGAAAATACATTTCGTTTTTCTGCAGAGGCTGCAGCTATGAGCTAATTTCACCAACCTTGCACATGACTTCTTGGACTGACTGCAAACACTGAGTTGCCTCTCCTAAGGGCATGCTGGCTTTAGTTTATTTTTGCAAAATCATTTCACTTGGAGACCTTTGTTGTCCTTATTTGCTTTTTGCCACGTACACCGATAATGCATCTTGTAGTCAGAAAGGGCTCCAGTACAAACATTTCAGGTACTAAAAATGTCTTCTGTGGGAGAAGACTGTTTCTCTGCAGAAAAGATTTTTCCTTCTTGATAATATGCTCCAGCTGTAGTGGATATCTGAAAGGCGGACTTTAAACTCACTGACACACGGGCTTTTCCATTTGACTCAGTCAGATCAGCTACTTCATAGAGAATGTTTTATAACGGGGCCTAAAGCTGTGTAGAAAAATTCACCTCAAAACAGTTCAAATTCAGAATGCACAACTTCTTCCAAATGTTTCCACACCAGAGAAAAAAAAACCTCACTTTTTTTTTTTTTTTCTGGTCTTTACATGCACTTTTGAGCTGGATTAGTTTCTTTCTGATTGTAGTCTTAGCTGACAGAGTGTGAAACAGTTAGTCTACAGCTACATTCAGTTCCCTTCCTTGGAAAATACTGGACTATCAATTCTCCCTTGCAAAATAACAGCACATCCGTGAGCCAAGGGAGTATCTATCTGTTTCCCGACAGGTTACAGGACTGTTATGCTGAAAAAGCAAAGAACACAGAGGCTTCCCTAGATGTGGTTCTTTCTTACCATAATGAAGATGCTGATACAAACTGACACAAGCTCTCTCAGCTTTTTCTTATTACTAGCTATTTGTCGTTTTCCTGAGACAGGTATCTTTCTGTGCATGCTGATGTATAAATGTGCCACAGCTCCAACAGTGGAATGCCCAGTTCTTTAACATCTTTGCATGCCAAAAAAGGTTTGCTCTCACAATAGTTATGCTAGGTTGTGCTTATTTTTATGATTTCTCCTAGAGGCATGGCTAGGAGTACTTAATGGAAAAGACTGCTATTTCAGTTTGGGAATCACCAGCAAGAATCTGGAGTTTGTCTGCCTTACTCCAGACAGGGGATCCAAAGGCCAAACCTGCCTCAACCTACCTGTACAACCATCTACCTGGGGAGCAGCTACAACTGACCGACGGCCCACGTTAGGGTGACTCCACTCTTGTTTTCTGCTCAGCAGTTTCTTCAAATGTCATCTCTTACTGACATCCACCTCCATCTCTCGAACATTACCAGTCCCTGGCGCAGAGGAAGGACAGCTGTCATTAAGCTTCTCTTCACTGGTATTTCACCCTGTGTCTGTCACAGGGCAGAGGACAACCTGCCAGCTCATGCAGCTGAGTCTAAACTCTCCCATGTGGGAGTTTGCTGAGGATGGAAGAGTACTGTTCATCCAGGGTGGTGGTTGCCCAAGCAATTATTCCAGAGAAGGATTACTGCAGGGTCAGGTCTTATTTTTCATCAGAAAACAACTGACTCAAAAGTAACATAACCTGCTCAGGAGTCTACCAATTTCAAAAAACTCCTCAAGCACAGCACAGCGTTTCAAAGGTTATCCCGCTGCAAAACCCATGTCCCAGTGCGCAGGGCTCTCCCAGAGAGAGCCGCACTGCCTGTCTAACCCCTGCAGGTATGGTCTGCTTCGAGGAAGGTCTCTGCTTCAGATGAATGATGTCAACAGGCCTGCTTTCATTCTCATGCAGAATTGGGAAGACTTAAATGTTAAAATGTTAAAGAGAGCCGAATATAATGTACTGATTTTAAGCTTTTCTCCTGATACATACTGCAGTCAGGCTCTGAGAGCTATCCCCAATATATCCCCATGCTGACAAGCCTAGCAATCCTCCTGAGGGGCTGTTGCGGAGTTCATGCATACTGTCCTCCTTTAACTGTGGCCCAGAGCTGCAGCTAATCACCCTCATATAGGTGACAGACCCTTTTTCTTCAGCTAATCTGTCTCAAACTTTTGCATCACGCAGCAACCTATCTCTGCTCTATGCTCTAAAATTCTGAGAAGCAACTCTGGGGAAAACATGTCCCTCCCAGAGGCCCTGTGCCTTGGCTTTCCCTGCTCAGCACTAGTTAGCTCTTCAAACATTATAAAAGAGCAAATATGCCATAAATGCTTGCAGCTCCTGCATAGAAGACTTCCTGCTAAAAATGGGTATATCATCATCTTTATTATTATGTTTCCTTACATCCAAACAAAAAAGGTGGCATCAACAGGGACTGCACTATGTAGTTAATGATCTGAGGTATTTGTAGACATATTTCTCAGCATTCTAAAGCAATTTGTTCAAGCCAAAGAGCCAGAATGGGGCTCATTACAATTAGAGTAGTTGCCATTAAAATTCAACGTTTCCCTGCAAAACCATATATTCATCACATTTGTTCCATGCTTCAAAAACAAGGGGAAAAAGATGTCATTTTGTGGCGGACAGGTCCAGAACAGACACGGTAGCCTCTACTGCCCAACAGCTGGGCTTCTACATTATTTATAACTTATATACATTGGCATTCTGCATCCACATTATGTCACCTCATTGCAGTCAAAATTATCTCACTGGCAAAGGCACCACTTTAACAGATGACAGTTTTTTAATCCTAAATTACTCTCTAAATCACAGCAAATAACTTACCTGTCTGAAAGAATTGGCTTTTTATTTGTTCTTACAGTATTTTTGATCCTTAAAGTGGTGAATCAAAATGTTAATCTCTAGTTCTATTACAATTAGTCTGAAAAGCAGCATGACCTACATCCTTTTCTAGTCAAAAATAGGCTAAGATATACTCAAGAGGGTCTTCTTCAAGGGTGGAGGAGTTTGCACTCTTCCAGATACTTCACAGGTTACACAAATAAGCAGCAGAACAGTTTTCTTTAAGAAAAGGAAATGCTATCATGAGAATGACATAAATTGCCAAGCCTCCACCCACTCCTTTCTCAGACAAGGGCACCATTCATCTCTCAGCCTTCCCCTTCTAAGTGGGTTGCAGAACCACTTCCCATGGCTGTATCACAAAGAAAAACATGTACTGCAGCCCTGAAAAAGGCAGGGAGAAAACGATCAGCCTTCTGTGCTTCTCAGGGCAGTTCTCTATTAGAAAAACAAAGTAGGATTTCTGCTTTGCTCAGAGGTCTAGGGATGCATTGCAGAAATTATTCCAAATGCCTGAAACATTAACACGAGGAGAGGAGAGGAGAGGAGAGGAGAGGAGAGGAGAGGAGAGGAGAGGAGAGGAGAGGAGATTTCAGTTGGAAGGAACCTACAATGATCATCTGGTCCAACTGCCTGACCACTTCAGGGTTGACCAAAAATTGAAGCACATTATTAAAGGCATTGCCCAAATGCCTCTTGAACACTGAGAGGCTTGGGACATCAACCACCTCTCCACAAAGCCTGTTCCAAGTGAAGAAATGCTTCCTAATGTCAAGCCTGAACCTTCCTTGATAAGCCTTGGTTAAACTATCTTTCGGTTTATTCGTGACCATGGACCTGTGCTTTGGTTCACATGCAAGCAGAAGTATACAGTTTCTCTCATGCTTGCTTGCCCTCAGTTTTGCTGCTTTTTTCCACCCGCCTTTATTTCCTCAGACAACCAGAGCTGTAACAGCCCCACCCCTGCAGCAACACCCACATGGTTAGAGATTTCCTCCAACCAAAGGCTGCCAACACATGCACTTCAGGTTAAATGGAGAAAGGTACCACAGAAATAACCCAGGATAAACACATCCTTTCACACCAGTCTCCCCAGCATAAGCCAGCTTCATCCTTGCACCTCACCAGGGATTTGCCTACACTGTCCTGCTGTTCACCGTAAACTGGATGTGTACAGATGATAAAACTTAGCCTAATTTGCTACATACACAAGTGAAACACAGAGCTGACAGATCATTTGTTGTCTTCAAGAGTTGGCATGAAATATGTTAGCAGAATTCCCACATCTCTTCACATATATCTATTTACAGAATTAACCAGCAGAAATTAGCATCGTTTACTAACCTTGATTTGAGTGAAGAAAGGGAACAAGGTACAAATTGATAAAGGTCACACCAGTTCCTACTGCAATTCCAAGACAGTTTTAGTCAGGGTCTGTAACAGCTTCAGTGCCATTTCTATCTCTGATTAGAAGCGGCACCCATTCTCCACATGAAAAAGGGCTAGACTTTTGGCCCTGGGAGGCACAGACTAACAGACCTGCTCTCCTAGCTGCTTTTTGCACTGGCTGGTGATCAGCCAGGATCACATCACCTCTGCATGGTGGAAATAAAGTAGGCCTTGATCAACAGTGGACTTCAAGCATCAGGAGGTGGAGATGTGCACCAGTATTTAACACAGTATGTGTATTGTTCTACATAGGAGCAAAAGTGCTCCAAGGCTTTCCTCCTCTTGCCCTCTACAATTCCTTACTGAAGTTTATACATTCTTCAGTTTTCTAACGAAATAATAAACTTGTTGATTTCTGGTTCCAGAGAAGCTGCTTATCCAGAGGAATTGTATATTCCCTGCCACTTTCAGTTAAGAAAAAGTATACCGAATTTGGTAAATATAACATGGCAGCTTCAGCTCCATGAAGTGGTGCAGGTGAGAACCCAGAGGAGCTCAAGACTCCAGCACAGCTCTAACCTCTGTTCACAGCCATTTGTAAGTTTATCCATGTTATTTTAAAAGCAGATAGTGCTTATACAAAACATTAACATTGTAGCAGATGGAAGTTGCCCAAAATTAGACTCAGGCTTGCATCCCGAGTCTTCCAAAAACTGTTTAGGTTATAATCAGCATTTAATTAGGTTTATACATCTTTCTTAAATCACCCAAGGCTAGGAATTGATTAAGCAGCCATCACACTTTTGTGCAAGTGCTCCATTTTAATATAATTTCCAGCTGCACTGTGACATAGAAGTAGGTTTATATTCTGCATAAAATTGTTTTTTGCAGGTAAGCACTACCAATTACAGATACTGCTGTACATAAAAGCTGTACTAGTCAGCAGTGAATTAAAAGCAAACAAGGATTGTGCTATATATTATCATACATGACGATGAAGCAGAATCCTAAGGATATAAAAGACACAATGACGTGTGTTTGTATGAATGGTAGTAGCAAAACAGCAATTAGAATTTAACACATATTCATTCTTCTGTTTTTCTTTTGTTGGCAACAACACAGACAGCGTAACACATCTGTACACATTCAGAGGTGATCTTGAACTGACACAAAAAGAACACCTATGCCAATCATCCACACATCCACAGTACATGTTACACTTTATTTCAGCGTGGACATTTCTCTGGGTTACCCCAGGGTCAGGGTTCCCACACTGTGGGTGTTCACACTGCCTTGCAGATCCCATTGTGTTTGCCCTGCACATCCTGATAACGAAACGGTATTGAGAGAGAGAGCTTCCACAGTCACCGAGGGATAAACCATAATAGCTGATGCTCACCTTGAGCCATACCACGGCCCCAGATGTCCTTGTCTGGCTCCCCTCCTAAGGCCCCTAGGCAAGCTGGCACCTTGATACCACTAACCAATTGTGCTGGTTTCAGGCAGGGACGAGCTGCTCTCCTATGGAGAGCTGGCTGGCCCACAGGGTCTTGTTTCATTCCATAATACATCAAGCTCAGTGGGCAGTGTGCAAGGTAAGAAAAAGTGACCTGGAAGGGGTGGGTTTTTAGGCTTTTTCGGGCTAGCAAATAGTATTGCTGATAGCTAATTGTTCACTTAGTGGCAAGCTATTAGCAGAGAAGCAGTGTCTTTTGCTAGGCTGAGTGGATGGGGTTGGGATTTTCTGTCTGCTGGCTCTTGGGATTTTGGCCTCGGGGGTTTGCCTCTCTGCTTTTGGGTTCTTTTTTTTTTTTTCTCTCTGTTTGGATTTTCCTTGCTGTTTTGGAATCTGGCTGTGTTGGTCCACGGGTGGTGAGATCCTGTATCATATGTTCTACTTTCTGTTGTTTTAATTACTTATTAGCAGTACTGCTGTGAGTATCTCTTAAGTTTCATTTATATAATTAAATAGTTCTTATCTCAACTTTTACCAGCTTCCCTTGTTCTTTTCCTCCTACCCTCTTCCACTGAGAGAGGGGGGAGTGGTAGCACGACTGGTGGTACTTAAGGCTAAACCACACCACCAATACAGAGTAGGGACTTTCCTGCTGCAGTTTAACATCAGTTTAACAAAGCCAATTAAAAACCTCTCTCTGGTTATATCTGGTGCAACCTCCCCTGAAGACCAGCCTTAATCAAGTACTGCTGGGGATAGATGAAAGAAGCTGTAAGGACAGAGGTCACTCTCAGCTTCTCTGCTGTCTCATCGTTTGGCAGCATTAATTCCCCACATGACAGGTAAGTTCAAGGACAAGCCCTGATAATCCACTGGCATCACATCCTCTCTATGGGCATCCTTTTAAAATGCTTTTTTGGGGAATTCTCTTTCTAAAATTTGTTCAACAAACTCACTCAAACCCACTGTATTTTAATAGACTTACCTGTAGAAGCCTTGGTTATCATATGCCATGTTAGTTGCATCATCAAATATGGACATTTTCCTGAGTTTCTTCTTCTTGTTGTTATTGTTTCTTCCCTTAAAACCAAAATATGCAGCTTGCATGTGCTCTGTTTCTTCAGTTCTGAGCTGGTACCACAGCTGCATATCTCTGTGAATTAAGCAGGAGGTAAAATGCATTACTGTGATAAACAGCTGCATATCTTAGCTTTTAGCTGACCTATATCTTAGTTTTTTAGCTGACCCTGACTTATTAAGAGTGTAAGTCTACATCCAGGTTTACTGAAGACAACATTTAAACAAATGCTGAACTTCAAAAGTAAGCCAAATTTCCAGAGACTTAAATATCTGCTGCCCTTAAGGTGTGGGTTGTTAAATAACATAAATATTATTTTGTAAAATAGTGTTGAGTATTTTGACACCACTTCCCACAGCCCCTGGAGAAAGTGCTGCTCATGGGTTGGATAGGCGTACTCTCTGCTGGGTAAAAAACAGGGGGCCCAAAGAGTGGTGGTGGAGTTCAATCCAGTTGGCGGCCGGTCACAAGTGGTGTTCCCTAGGGTTCAGTGCTGGGGCCAGTTCTGTTTAATGTCGTTATCAATGATCTGGATGAGGGGATCGAGTGGACCCTCGGTAAGTTTGCAGACAACACCAAGTTGGGTGTGAGTGTTGATATGCCTGAGGGTAGAAAGGCTCTTCAGAGGGATCTGAACAGGCTGGATCGATGGGCTGCACTGTGTGAGGTTCAACAAGGCCAAATGCCAGGTCCTACACTTGAGCCACAACAACCCACTGTGATGCTACAGGCTTGGGGACGAGTGGCTGGAAAGTTGCCCGGTTGAAAATGAGCTAGGGGTGTTGGTTGACAGCAGCTGAATATGAGCCAGCAGTGTGGCCAGGTGGCCAAGAAGGCCATCGACATCCCCAATTTATGGGATAAATTATTTAAGAAAAAATTATTTTCTGTGAATTTTTTCAGCACTGCCATTACTGAGGGTTCAAAAAACACCAGGCAGGTTGAAAAGATAAATTAACTTAAAACTGAAGGAGACAGCTAATGTTGCCTTTAGAGAGCAGAGCTTACTCGATTGCCTTCAGGATTTCCTTTTGGAAATGCTCAAGGTGCTTTTCATGCTGCTTTCTACAATTCTTGTGGGAAAAAAAATCACAATTTCTTTTCCTATTTTTAAAATAAGTAGAGAGTCACATAATCACAGACATTCACACTAGCTGATGAGACAAGATTAAATTGCGAGGGCTGGCAATGCTCATTTTGGTGTAATTTCTGTCCTCTCTGGATGCGGTCCTGTTCCTACCAAAGAAAATGGCAGCTACGTTCACGCAGTGGGTGGGATAAGGTCTGCGAGAAGGCTAAATTATGTAGTTTTCAGCAGGCTTTGTCCTTTTTCTCTCTAAATGCAGGGATAAAACACAAGATGGCAATTCAAAGATCATCAAACATACCCTGGAAGGCAGGTTTGTAGGCAGAGGTGATCTCTTCCAGTAGACCAACTAAAAGAGCCAAAAAAGGTAGACAGGCAGACTTCAAAGCTAAAGGCAAGGTGAGGACATCCTCCCTACCCCACACATACAGACCTTCTTTTCTTTCAGAGATGGTCTTAGACACTTATTTAACTAATCCCCTACCAAGTATTCTTGTTTTGCATGAAGTTATCAAGCCTGCAGCTTCTTTTCAGGTTAATGCTTTGTGTATCCCAAAGTCAATCCACATTTTCCAACTACAACAAAAGAGATGCTAACACTGCATCTGGCACTCTGCAACACAGGTTGTGGGTCAAGCAAGGTTCACACAGGGATGAGTTACTCTTTCTTGTGTGAAGTGGATGGTTTCTGCACCATCTCAGTTGCTTTCTGAGAGTGGGGCCAAGACCCACACAGTCCACTGTGCCCCCAGGATCCCCCCCAGGAGTAGTTCGGCATTGCGGATGGGCCACCTTGGAGCAGCTCCTTGACAGAGGGCAGCAGGGAACTGAGAAGCTCCCAACAACATGAATCATTTCATGTCTGGATGACAGAACCAGATTAAAACATATGGTGTACAGGCCTTTCCTTTCTAAAAGAAAAATATCAAGTAATCAAAGGCATGTGAACAGCTGATTTTGACAAAACTTCATTTAAAATAAATTAAAAACAAGGACTTTGATACAAACAGTCTTATCAAAAAGAGAAGTGGCAGTTCCAAAACCACCAATCAACCCTTTCATTTCAAAAATCATTTCATGCTATCAGTGAAAACCTAATACTATGAACAACACCAAAGACTATTTTTCGCTTTACAAAATCCTTTCAAGGGAAATAGAAAATCTGTATTTTGGTTACAATGAGATTTCAAAATGACAGAATTTCCCTCCTAAGCTGTTTAACCCACAGCTCTACATAAAACACAGCTCAGAGTAGAGTCCATCACTCGTGTTCTCCCCAGTCTCGCTCTACCACTACCAAACACTCCTCTGAAAAGAGGCTTAAAATCAATCCAAAGCGCAGGTTACTGTCTGCACAGCAGCCATCAGTGGGACAGAGCGCAGCCACTCTACCGAGCTACAGGCAGGAACAAGCAGGAAAAGTGAGAGGGAAATGAAGATAAGGCAATAAGGGCAAGTGTAAAGTGCTGCATATGGGGAGGAACAACCCCATGTTCCAGTACAGGTTGGGGGCTGTTCTGTTGGACGGCAGCCCTGGGGAAAAGGACCTTGGAGTCTTAGTGGACAACAAGATGACCATGAGCCAACAGTGTGCCCTCGCAGCCAAGAAGGCCAATGGCATTCTGGAGTGCGTTAAGAAGAGCGTGGCCCGCAGGTCGAGGGAAGTTATCCTCCCCCTCTACTCTGCGCTGATGAGGCCTCACCTGGAGTGCTGTGTCCAGTTCTGGGCTCCTCAGCTCCAGAAGGACAAGGAGCTACTGCAGAGGGTCCAGTGCAGGGACACTGAGAAGATGAAGGGCCTGGAGCACCTTCCATATGAGGAAAGGCTGAGGGAGCAGGGTCTGTTCAGCTTGGAGAAGAGGAGGCTGAGGGGGGATGTTACCAATGCTGATCAATATCTAAAGGGTGGGTGTCAGGAGGATGGGGCCAGGCTCTTCTCAGTGGTGTCCATTGACAGCACGAGGGGCAGTGGCCCTAAACTGGCAAACAGAAGGTTCAAACTGAACGTGAGGAAACACTTCTTCCCGGTGAGGGTGACAGAGCACTGGGACAGGCTGCCCAGAGAGGTGGGGAGTCTCCTTCCCTGGAGACTTTCAAAGGCCGTCTGGACTTGTTCCTGTGTGATCTGCTCTAGGGGATCCTGCACTAGCATGGGCATTGGACTAGATGATCTCTAGAGGTCCCTTCCAACCCCTACCACTCCACGAATCTGTGAAGAAAACGTGTCTGTGGAAAGCTTTCTGCAGCAGGATGCTCCCACAAACAACAGTGGCTCAGCTTTAGCGCACAGCCAGATGTGGTCCTGCAGCCACCCTTCACACTCAGTTTTTATAATAGACCGGATTGCTAAATTTTACTTCTTCTCATGCCTGTTTATAATCCTGCCTGCTGACTTGCGCTTCAAGCCAGAAGACAAAATCCTATATCCTTCCAGCACAGGGTTGTGACAGCTTGAAGTATGCTTTGTAGATGG
This sequence comes from Rhynochetos jubatus, assembly GCA_027574665.1. NCBI lineage: Eukaryota > Metazoa > Chordata > Aves > Eurypygiformes > Rhynochetidae > Rhynochetos > Rhynochetos jubatus. The sequence continues at coordinate 24,710,653 of CM050658.1, forward strand.
TGAGGGCTTTGATGGTTTTGACATGGGTAGATTAATTTTTCCAGCATTGTTCAAGGAGAGCAAAGGAAAAAAGTAAAGAGAGAGAGAAGAAAGGAAAATGCAGCCAATCTTAAATAATTCAAGGAAAGACAGAGTCAGCAAATAAGGCTTGTATGTTCAGCTTCTGCATGATCCTGGGTAAATCCAGATCTGCCCAGACCCACTGAGGTCATCTGATATTAACAGACACTGGGTGCCTAAATGCTTTTGAATTCCAAGTCTTTCTATGCCTAAAGCCTAACCTAAAAATTAAGGATTTTAAGTAATTAACATCACTGTGGTTTTGTGAGCATCAAGTCCTTTGAAGCTCGCTGCTGTCAAAGCAATGGGATCCATATGATGTACATTCTTATGCCAGTTTTAAAAATCTTTTCTTGACATACCTTTGAGTTCTCCTCCTTTCACTTTTCTTCATGCACTTGATAAGACAACAAGTTAAAAAAGCCATGGACATCAGCAGAATGACAGCACAGCTCACGATGGAGGCAATCATTGCGACCTTAAATCCAAAAGTCTCATATTTTGATACAGCTGCAGCAAAGCAAACACAGAAGCACATTTCTAAGGTCAACCCATTAATTTATCTGTCACATTTTCATTAAACCATGCTGAAATCTACCTGCTTCGCACTTCTGCTAATGGCTCAGTGAAGACTTTCACGTTAGCATATGTCAAGATACCGGAGTACCCTGGCTTCACCTCAGAGCTATGCAAGCCACAAATTGGGCTATTAAAGAACCTCCTGTTTATAAGCTACTCATGAATTGTTCACAAGTATTTCACCACTGCAACTAATTAAATACAATGCCCTTAGCACTGCAGTAGATAAAAAGCACAACTTTGTTGGCATATGAAATGCAGATGAGCTAGCAGACTCTTATAAGAAATTGTTAACAAGGACTGGAGCTGCAAAAACAAATACTGGCAGGGGTAAGTGGGTTTAAGGAAGCCCTTTAGAGCAAGGAGAGTTCTACATAATTACATCCTACTCGTCAGGCAGCGAACAACAGGTCTTCCTCTGAAGAAGGGTGCAGGACAGGAGAAGGGACAGTATCTGCAGGGTTGAGCATTCACAGTGACCTAATGCTGGAAGTGAATTATCCAGACAAAAGGAGGAGTGGGAACACAGTGTGGCACAGCTAACACAGATCTCTGCCAACTCACTAGGAGTACTAAGCAAGTCTTGCTTCAAAACTCATCTACTTCTCCCACCACCACAATGACCAGCATCATAAATGATTCAGCTGAGCTCCACACAAAGCTTTATATTTCTGCAGCCTCTGGAGGTGAGGATTTCTCTCATTTTTCTTTAGTGGAATCTTTTAAAAGAGAAATAAGAAGAGCTGAGTTTGAGAGAGAGTGGTAAGTGTCTAAAAGTGTCTAAAAGAGCCACCCATCTCCCAGTGATTTAAAATCATACAAGGTCTGAGACACAGACTGAGATTCTCAAAGCTCAGAGGTACCATGCTTTGCTTGGGCCTACTTCTAGTCAAATTACTACCAACCTTATGATAAATAAGAAGGAACACAGCGGGATAGGTAGTTAATGTTGCCATTCAAATGCTATTTGTCAGTTTGGTAACCTTCCCATGTGGCTACCCACAGGTAACAACTTAAATTGTTCAAAAAATATCACTTTTTTTCTTTTACAGCAAAAATATCTTTAGAAAATATTTCCAGGAGATTAGAGGGTTTGCAAATATGCTTGCACATTAGTTGTGCTATACATTTTCTAAAGAAGGGTACAGCTTGTAGCTACAGAGCCACATTTATTCTGGGTGCAACACTACTGGAGTTGATGATATGAGATCAGGCGTAAATCTGAACAAGTTTTTTCTATGTCATGTTACTTAATGATGTCAGAACACACATGGAGCACAATTACAGTCAGTGAGGGCAACTTTAAAGGAAATAATTGTCTTCTTCCTTGCACAGATGTCTAGAATTAATCACAAAGTTGTTGGAGATAGGCAGGGCAAAATAAACAGAGTGCAGCCCAAAGGGACTGGAAATGGTTTGGAAAGACCCTTACGCTTGCAGGAGGGTGCTCCGGCTGTCCACTGGGTACTGTTCCCTTTCCAAATGCAGGTGATGACACCCGGTCCCTCCAGTTGGTGCTCAGCAGAGCACTGGAACATTATCACTGTCCCCATGGCCGTGCCATTGCCATGAATGATCTGCAGTTTGCCAAGCTGGGGAGGGAAGATGCGGCTGCACTGCCCTGCAGAACAAAAACAAAGTGAGACAACGCAGTACCAGAGCCAAGAGTGAAGGTTCACTTTAGTTTTATTGTCATCAGATTGTAAATCAGTCCAAGTTAATAGTCAAAACAAGTAACAGCTCTCGGGGTGGGCGATGCTGACTGCTCTGCCAAGTACCAAGGCCAAACCCCCTTCGGTGCCCTTCAGCAGTTCTATTGCTCTGACCCTGGTCACAAAGGGGCTTTTACTGGTGTTGCAACATTATCTACTTTGGACTGGTACATATTAAACATTTTGTAAAAAAAGAATATTCTGTGAGTGGTGTGGTCTCCTACAGATTCCTGTCGCGTTGGACTCTGTGTGATTAATTAAGTACTCAGGCTGGCATCTTCCATGCTGGGAGTATTCATAACACATCTTCCCTCATGCAAACTCTCCAAGTTCTAATGGACTGATCACGTTTCAGTCTATTTGGTAGCACCTTTTTAAGATCCTACAGAAGCTGCCTATCTTTCAAGAGCACTGCACCACTGTTAGTCTTGGCTGTAATGAACCAGCAGGTTCAAAACCCACTCTACAGAGAGGGGACAGAGAGAGACATACACAGACAGCACAACTACATTCAACTTTTCTTCATTTTTAAGTGACAAACTCTGCTTTATAGTATGTCTTTAATTTTTAGTATATTTTTGTTGTCAGCTTTTTTCTTTCTAGTTCTTTGTCGTTTCTACGAAGCTGTTCTTTGAGGCATGGAGCTGTTCTACTCTTGGCCACCTAAGATCAGCCACTAACTTTACGCATTGGGCTTTACTGTCACAACATTCCTTGTTTCACACTCATTTTAAACACAAATTTTAATGATTGGTCATTAAGACAACATATAATATCCAGATATACTTCAAAGATAACAATAAGTACATTTTTCTGCTTTTCTACTTGTGCACTGACACAATCAGGAAACTGTTTACATCTTTTTTTTTTTTTTTTAACATTAACTAAATACCAGCACTGCTTCTGCAGCAGAGTCCAAGGTCCCTATCTTTCTTTGGATTTCCAAATGACTTCAGTTGCAAGATGAGAGTTGTGAGCACTATGATGACACACAAAGAAGCTGAAAGGGGGAAAACATGCTTCCCACACTCACAAGCAGAAAGAAACGTAGAGTTTTAGTAGCCTCCTTGAGAACATCTTGACAGAATCATGTGTTGATAACAAATCTATTTTTTAATACTTAAAAACCTCTTCTTGTCATTAATTAACATGAAGCTTCTGCAACCAAGCTGCAGCAGATAGGCTTAGTACATATCTTGAATTTATGCTCTCCAAAACCCCAGCCCCCTGGAAAACAAACCCAAAGACATCTCAGCAACAGACCAAACAAAAGCTACAGCAACAATTACTGGTCTAATCTAGTAAGTAAATACGTACTGAAGACTCGCTTTTAAAAACATGCCTTTTTAAATTCCCTGTAGATTATTTCTGTTTGTTTTGACACTTCTTTCAGTCTTCTGCTATGGCAGCACCTTGTCTCAATGAGAGCAAATATTTTCTTGAGGGTTGTTTCCTTTCATCTCTTGTGCTTCCCTCTAACATCCCGTTCCTGGAACACATGAGATGTGTGCACTGGACAATCTTCCTCCTCACTTCAGATGAGCTTTATGAGTTTGGGCTTTTCTTTTTATCCTAATCACCCAGAGACTTAACGTGAAACACCACTGTCCTAAACTGCCAAATATCTAACATTTTGCATTTTACGTTTTCAAGGATATTTTAAGATAACTAGATGACACAGTTAGAGTTAACATCGGTGGCACTTCCAGCTGCACGAGATGCAGACTGTAATTCAGAGACAAATTTGAATAAAAATATGTCTGCCTAGCCACCATAGCAGCCCTCATCCGATACTTTCAGACTTGACAGTTTATCTGGATTCGTTATTCAGTCTCTGCTCTCCAAAGAATACATCATTTGGCACTGGATCCTTTCTTTCAAGACACGTTTCATTTAATCCTGAGTAACACCTGCAGCCATAGCTGGTTCAGGTGCTCTTGACCCTTTCCTGCACTATCCTTGCCCATGATGGCATATGTTGAGTGATTAAAACCTCTGAAACTCAGAGATCTGGTCAGCCTTATTCCTCAGTCGTGGATTTTAAAACAATTTTCTTCACTTGAGCACTACAAAGGTTTCTAACAGCCCATGTACCATGAAGCTGTGTATATTTCCTTGCTTTGGCCATGGCTGTAACAGCATCCCCAGAGGACCATTCCCATATGAACTGGGGCAGGAACCCCAGAGGCTCATCTTAACGACAGCTAATGAGAGCCAAACTTTTGGAAGCTTCTATACCTAGCTTTACACTGATGTACACACATGCTGAGCTGAAAGTTCAACTACATTTCATGTACCTGCATTTGGCCAGAGTAGAAATACCACTTCTTCTTCTAAGAGCTTTTCAACGCAATTTCTTCCCACAAGCGTCAAAGCATTGAATGTGTCACTACTTTTTGCTTTTTACAGATGCTTTTATTGAAATGCATAGATAGATATTTGCCAGTATGACTTTGTGAATTTTATCCAAGTTCAGATTTTATATCCCTGGATAAAATTTGTCCTAATTTTTATCAGCAATGGTCTTCTAGTAACTAATTTGTGAAATCTCTCCTGTAAGCTCTACCATCCTTTGCTTCTAACTATCTGTAATGATTTTGTGGTTACTTGCTGAATTCACTGTTCTGCTAGGTTAGTTTTATCCTTCCATGTCCAGAAAATCATTGTTTAGGTAAGCTTCCATCCTTGTATTTCTACAAGCAGATCTACAAGCAGATCTATTACATGGATATTCTTCAGGAATGTTTATCTGACTAAATCTACTACAATCAAGATTTTTTAAAATATATTCATATTTTTGTTTACAACCAAGGCTGGTGCTTGAGACTGCACTGCCTCCTGAAGTAAAACACAAATACTGCATAAACATTCATGTTGACCAGATTTACATCCTGATTCATGTTTGTTTTCCAAATATCTAGAAAATATAATGTTTGGGTCTTGGGTTGCAGTAAACATTAGCACCCAGAAATGTGAAATTGAGTAAAACCCCTAATTATTGCTCTTGTAGCTTGTGCAATAACTGCATCTCAAACCCCACGGATTCATGCCTGACAGCCAGAACCTAAAGCTAGAAGGAACGCTTGAGGAATTAACAGCCTATCATCATCCATTTCCACATAGTTTATAATAAACATTAAAATTCATGATGTGTTGTTTAGTTTTGATTAGCTTCATGGCATCATTCCTAGACTTGATATGTGTCTCCAACAGCCAGTTCCCATTACTCCTCGCTGTTGTTCTTCACTCCCAGGCTCCTGCTCTGCTTACAATTCCAGATACTGGCTACTACTACGGGCTCATGAAAACTTGCTTGCTGATACATCCCTATGAGGCAAAGGGTGGAAATCTTTTTGTTTATTTATTTTGAAGTCCAACAGAAGTTGTGAAGACTCTCGCTTGTTCATTTTACTCATTGAAAAGGATTAACAAACTGCCTTGCCCACTGTGTGTACCATGCCAACGTACAGCTTCAGCTCCAGTGAACTGAGATGATCAGCGGCTGGACAACCCCTTCAGGACACAGAGCCAAACACCTTCAAGGTCCTACAGCTGCTGTTGCAGCTTTGTGTAAAGCAAGAGCTGATTTACACAAATGCATTTCTTGGCTTCACACTAAAAGGATACCCAGTGTTCAAAAAGTACTCAAAAAGAGAAAACTCCAGGGAGACTTTATTGTGGCCTTTCAATACTTAAAGGGGGCTTGTAAGAAAGATGAGGACAAACACATTACCAGTGCCTGTTGCCACAGGACAAGGGGCGATGGTTTTAAACTAAAAGAGGATCAATTCAGACGAGATATAAGGAAGACATTTTTTATTCTGAGCGTGGTGAAACATTGGCACAGGTTGCCCAGAGAGGTGGTAGATGTCCCATCCCTGGAAACATTCCAGGTCAGGTTGGACAGGACTCTGAGCAACCTGATCTAGTTCAAGGTGCAGAGGGTTGAACTAGATGACCTTTAAAAGTCCCTTCCAACCCCAACTGTTCAAGGATTCTGTTTGAATCTGCTGCCAACACAGAAGGGCACTGGCTATTGCAAATAATCAGATTATTTCATATGATGAATAACTGTCCTCAAAATAAAGACACTAAAGTGTGGTGTACTCCACAAATTCTTAAATTCATCTAAACCACTGGGTTCAGAAATAGCCACATACATCATTTCCAGGCAGTGAAAAAATACAGAGTAATGCAAGAATTAAGACAAAATAATCCAAAATATCTCTTCACATGCACAGCCAGGATTATCTGCATTCCAAAATCGGTTTGTCAGAAAGTTACCATATGGTTTGTCAGCAAGCTGCAGATTTATGTTTTACTGATAAGAAAACAGAAATGAGAGACCAACCTAGGCACGCTTGCCAGTTTTCTTGTGCTCTTTCCATAGTGAAACACAGAGACTAAAAGTCAAATACATCACGTAGTATACACCAAAATGATCTAAACCACAACAATAATTACCTGAAAGCATATTATCAAGACTGTCACTCACTGTTTGTGCAGAAAGGGAGTAATCCATGACTTCACCTCGTTATTCCCATGCTCACATTAAAAAGTCTTTGTGTTGCTTATTGTTTACTATTTACTGCAACTAAAACATGCTGGAATAACCAGATGTCAGAAAGAGACAGAACATTAGGTTCCATAAACCCTGCAGAAAATAAACATGCTGGTACTATTTCTACGCTTCTATTTTCCTACAGAAGCACACCTTAGAAATTAGTGTCCCTGAAGACACAGGGAGAATGTTGAACATCCACAGCAGCCTCACAGAAGAGATCTTGGAACACCTCAAGAAGCAAAGCTCAAAAAGCAACTGAAAAGCAGCTAGAAGTGAAATATGAAATAAAGCAGATGTAGTAGTTCCCAGAGTGAAACCGCTGGGACCCGGCACAACCCTCGCAACCATGCCTTTGCTCGTTCGCAGAGATGGCCATGAATCATGACAGGGCTGGTCTCTTAAATACATGAAGTGCTGAAACAACAAATTGCTACCAGGAAAAGCTTATCTTCCCACTAGAAAATTCAGAAACTGGCATGGCTTTTTAAGAAATTAGTGTTAAACATGACACCAACCCAGCAATAGAAGAGAGTGGGGCAGGTCCAGGCTCTTAAGTTGCAAAGGGGAACAAGGTCCCCAGCTGTGCCACAGCCATCACTTCCTACTGTTTGGTGGCACCAGGTAATGACCTGATTCAACCTTGTCTAACAGAAAAACCCATCAGCAATGGTATGGTTTGTCCTTTCCTACCTATTTCACTGGGTTCCGAGAGTCACTATAAAGCTGAGGCACTGGCAAGCTGTTATAGGCCTGTCTTGCCTTCCAACACATGGGCATGGCCCTGCCAGGTTATTCCCCTGGGTGAGGTTTCAGAGGTCCAGCTATGGCACAAACCACATGCACCAAAACACAGTTCTCTGCACACACACAACTGCAATGGCCACCTTTGGTGGGCAGGGCCAGGCTCAGCCACCGCTGCCCAGGGAGCTTCACACTCAGGAGTCTCATGGCAACCTGCAAGAACTATAACAACAGCCATGCAGGCGGCTGTTCCCCAGGTCAGTCCCATGGAGGAACCACCTGGACAACTGCAGACAGTGAAATTGGAACGTACCTACAGAAGACATCTGTCAGAGCACATAGTCTGAAAAAGGAAACGCAACACGGGTCTTGCATTTGCTCAATTTCAGCATTTCCAAATGAAAATACTCCCTATAAAACATTTCAGGTTTCTACTGAAAAAATAAGTTTAAAGTTCTGAAAGAGGGAACCCAATTTTTGATCATTCTCACAGGCCACCATTAAACATCCATGGAAATGCTTTTTCAAAAAACTTCATTCTCCCATTGATAATAAATTTCCATACAATTAAGAAAGAAGGAGGGAAGGAGAGAAAAAGGTACTTGAAGAAAGTTTCTGTGTATACACATCCATACCCAAATGAGCCTTCTGCCCACATCTGTAAGATAGCAGATACCTTAGGCTCACTCCTACCTGACTTCCCTCATTGTTTTTCTGCTGTCTGGTTTGTAGGTAAAACTGAGTTTTCACCACACTGTTTGCAACATAATTAACAACATGCACTAGTTCTGCAGTGCAAAGGGGTGCTGGGACTCCCACACCAGGCCGAGTCTCATGTGCCGAGCTTAGGGCAGCGTTGCTTTCTTTCTCACCACGACCTGTCCAGGGTCACCGGCGGGGCAGGAGGCCCGGGGACAAGTGAGCGCATCTCAGCATCCTGTGTCCTTCCTCATGTGCAGCTGGTTTCTGTCAGAAGCACTTCCACGATTTCAGGTCAGCCACGGCAGAGTTTGGGCAGCAATTGCTATCAGACAAAGCAAGATCCTTTCTGGATTGGAGCAGGGAAGGGTGCATGTGCAGAACAGAGAAGCAAATGCATCCAGAGGAAAGAAACAGCAGAGTGTCAAGCGCTGAGCAGCTCTGAAACAGGAGAGGGGCAGGGTCGCCCACCAACACGACCTTTTCAGATAACAAGCAGAAGCACAGACCCAACCACTGTTGGATGCTGGGGATGCTTCAGTGGGATCTGCTCCTCCTGAGCCTCCTCCTCCCATGGACAAAGCTGGTGTGAAGCCGTCAAGAAGGGAAGTCATGAGCGAGGCATTGAATCACCTCATCACCAGGGCTGAGGTGGAGCAGGCAGTGGTGCTGTGCCGTCCAGAGGTGCTGGGTGGCTGCACTCACTTCATGCAGGGCAGCCAGTTACTCTGTCCATAGAGCTACGATCCCTACATCCAGAGGGGAAAACAGACAGTAATGTACTGACCACTGTGAGGTACTTGACAACTCAGGGTGCACTTTGGTGGATGAAGGATGGTAAAGCCTACTTCAAGGTCTTTTCATGCCTGCTAAAGTAGCAAAAATGACCAGATAGCATCAAATTCTTGCCTGCCGTCTCTGATAGAAAGCCTTGCACTGCACTGCTGCAAAATCTTACATCCAAATCTGAAGCAGATAAATTTGGTTAATCTCTCTTTACAATACTGAGCCTTTTTCTTGTCTCTCTCCCAGCATTTTTCATCTGGCTTTTGAGCTGCTCACTGTGGTGAACAAGACATAACAAGATTTAGGAGTTTGCACTAAACACTTCCCAAATCTACTCTGAAATAGTAATGTAAGCAATTTTAATCCATTTAAAATCCAAGCTACCTATCACCCAAGTGCTAGATGAGGATTTGATGACATGTACAATCCTGTGTAGGAGTGATATAAAATGATTCTTATTCATGTATTTTATGTTACTCTTTCAAGAAAGGATTTGTTCCAGCCACTGTACTGCCATCTCCATGACTGATTTTTTTGGTCAATTTGCATTAAAGTCAGGTTATTCCCACCAGCAGATTTTACTCTTCGATCTAGCAATGAGGGCAATACTGAATATTTCTCTTCTCATGGGAACAATTACATGAGAAATAAAAACCAAATGAAAAATGAGGTACTTGATGAAGTCCCCAGAAAAGCAAGAACAGATGGGTTTTCTGTGCTTTATTAGCCTGTTTACCAACAGAAATGAAAAAAACAGGTTATGACACTTCTGAATAGTGCAACTTTTGAGAACAGGAAGGATCCGTTACACCTAAAGCAAATTAGAAGTATTCATCTATTTCTCTCTTCACCATTATTTCCATATTAAAAGAAAGTATTTTAAACTGTAGTATTTCTGTATCTATCTCTACTATGGAGCATACCAGAACTATGTCTTAATTAAAACTGTTCCCAATTAAAAATTAGCTGTGGAAGTGATGCCAACCGTTGCTTTTGTGACTGATTGTTTAGTGAATGGAGCTAATATTGCTGATGGTCTCCCCTCTTTGTCATTCTAAAGCAGTTAATAAATAAATTACATATTTGCACAGAGCAGAGGTTGGGGTCTGATTTCTAAAACAAACATCATAAAGAGAATAAAATTACAAGGAATAACTTGAAATGAGCTTATCCCCTGCACTTCAGCTGAAACCCTGAATGTCTCAAATGTCCTGGAGCAGACAGACCAGGATGGGCAGGTGATCTCACCACGATGTGACCAAAATCCACTGCTCCGGAGAGCTGAGTCCCAGCATGCTGTCCCCACCCAGCAGTGAGGGGTCTAGCCTTCGCTGTGCTTGCCTCTAAAGTGTGTTAGCGCTGCTTCTTGCACAATAAGCATCAGTATTTACAAGAAGGAGAACAGAAGTAACTGATTAAACAATACCACAGTGTTTTACAGATGGTCCTCAGCTTCCCCTGTGCATCACTGCACCTACAAACCCTGCAGAGGTTCAAAACCAAAGCAAGATGCAAGTGTTACCCCAGGATCTGTCATCCCATTTTTAGGGAAAGCCAAAGAGAATCAGGGATGTAAGAAACATAAAGCAAGACAAATGAACCCATCAGCCCTACTCTGAATTGAAATTTACAGGTCAGAAATCTGTTTCTATACCATTTGCCTCCTCTCCAGGGAATAATAAATACTAGAAGTGTCCCCACACCTTCCCTCTGCTGCCAGGTCACTCTCTATTTTCTGTCAGGTTTTGAGAGGCACAATGTCCTTCATGAAATATCAGGTTGGTGAAGCCTGTAGGTTTATATTTTCAACTTTCATCATTATTTTTCCCCAGTGCTCATGAATAACCTCTCATTTATTAAACCTGTGCAGCCAACTGTAACATTTCTGCAGATGGTGCAAAGCAATACGTGGACTCCATTAACCAGACTGCATATTTTTCAATGGAAACAATGATGACCAGATATGTTAAAAGTCTTTCTTGTCCATAGTCGAGATAAGAGATTATCTTGGACCAATGCTCCAAGCACTCTACATCATTACAATAACTGCAAGAAAAAAAATCACTGAAAACTAAATAAAAGTTAAACAAAACTGCTACGGAAGGCCAACGATTTTGGGAAATCCAGCTTTCAGCACCCAACTTGATATTTAGCACCTTGTTAACATGGATCAGGTATCAAGTTTTACTAGGAGTCTGTCTTTGGCAAGCCCTTAGCCGTGCTTGTACAGGAGCCTGACGTGACAGAGAACCAACAACCACTTATGAGCAAAACAATTTCAGCAACCTGCCTTCACACAGAGATGATGATGGGCATTTCTGGAGTCTGGAGATGGCTCTGGGCACTCACTTGTAGGAACGTGAATTGGAAAACCTGATCCTTTTGTCTGAAAAGGGATGCTCTGATGGAATCCTCTCTCTTGCTTTTGTTCCCTTTAAAATGCAGAAAGAAGAAAAATGTCAAAACCAGCTTGTCCAGGCAGTTCTAATACAAATACCTTATCAGCACTCAGCCTATCAATAGGCCCAAGAAAAGGGCTCACTGTCAGAAAATCTTCAGCTCTGTGGCTTTTCATCTACAAAAATGGTTTAGTACCTCTAAGGATCTCTGCAAAACCCTTTGTCTTGTTCTCTTCAGAGCACACAGTGTTTTTTTATCACCTAGGTGGATCAATTTTGTATTTAACCAGAAAGCCAGCTGGTAAGAAATCCAACATTTTCTGGCTTCCCTTAATAATTACCAAAGTATTGTCACCACAATTAAACATCTCTTGGTAAACTGAGAGACATTCAGTTTTTACTGCTTCTTGCACATGAGGAAAGGAAAACAAAGAGAAAACAGCAGCAATGTTGTCCATTAAGCTCTGGTTCTACAGATGAAATATATAAATCACCGGTGCTTTTGGTAACCCCCAGTGGGCTGCACAGATGAGCAAGACAGCTGGGCAAAGCTAAGCTAAGAATCTTAGCATTTAAAGGGTAAAGGATAGAAAACTATTATCTGAACACACACAATGGAAAAATGAGCCTGAATAAGATGCCCTGGCAACATCAGACACCTCCTGCTTTTAACGTGGTTTTCCATAGTCTATTTAATTTGCAATAGACAGGGTAGAAATTCAGCACTTCACTGAGAAGCTGGAGAAGCCAAAAGGAAACCTCAAGCCTATTTTCACAGGGAAAGCATGTCTGTCAGGATCCATAGATGGTCGAAGGATGCCCCACCGGACAGTTTGACAGGGCAGAGACTACTTACTGCTTGTGTTCACTGGGACGACTTTGGGCAGCCCTCCTGCAACATCCCCTGGAAAGAGGGCAGCACCCCTGCGCATCTACTGACCACACCCCAAAACACTCCCACACCTCACCACTAGCCCGGGCACCACGAGAAATTGAGCTCAACCCCGCTGTGTGTTTGGCCCCCGTACAGCCAGCGGCAGCTCTGGGTTATCTGCCTGCAACAGCTGTTTGGTCTGGTTTGTGTACAGGGACATGCAAACACCCTTGGGGCAATGAATGTCACCGATAAGAGCAGATGTTCCCTGATGATGTGGCCAGTGGCCTCTTGCTTCTGCATGACATTTGCCAGCCTGGGCACAACCTCCATGGGCATCAGAACTCCCCGCCAAAGGGTTGGGATGAGATGAGCACTGCACCAACACTGTTTAGACCGAAAAATGTTGGAGTGGAAACAGTCCAAAATTGGCCAAAAAACACTTCAGACATTAAGAAATTCAAGTGGACCAGAAACACTTGCTGCTTGATGGTTACATGCTCAGTTTTGGCCAAAGGCCCCGAACCATAAGAACTGCATTTGCATAAAGCACCTATTTGTAAAGAATATGGAAACTTTTCAACCTTTTATCTTTGAAACTACTTTCTTGGTTTAAAACAGACCATTGAATACAGGTTTGCTAGTTTTCTAGGGGAATTTCCAACCACCCTGTTAAGCAAAACCAACCTTAATGCTAGAGATCTTGCCTGCATTTGCTCCCTCTAGCTGGCCTGTTTGTCTTCTGCATTCCTTTTTCCTTCCCAATAGCAAAGTGAAGATGTTCTTATACTTGGTTTGCTGCGTTAAGCTGCTAAATGTGCACCACAGAGCTGTGACCCAGCGTTCACAACTGTCAGCAATAATTTTTGTGAATAATTGATTTTTTTAGATCTCAGTCTGAAAGAGTTAGCAATAATATGCAATTTATTATGGTGGTATAAATCATTCATGGACTGAGAAACTAATCGCCAGATTTAAAAACCTTCTCTGTGTTTTATCACATTTTATTTTTCTTCTCTCTCTTTTTTTTTTTTTCCCGCTGGGTTCGGCTTTCCTGTTCCTGGGCTGCACCCATGACAGCAAAGGAACATGCACCCAGGAGCCTGGCCACAGACACAAAAGCAACCTGCAAAACTGCAATGTGTGAAATTCAAGCAGCATCCTGCCAGAAACTGTTCAAGCACGGCAATGATTAACAGTACGAGTCAATAAGCACATCTGCTTTCATCCTCTCTAGCCACAGGAATTAGTGAAAGATGACATGAAAAATGACAGGGATGCCAGTATAAGGACAGGGAACCAGTCCGTTGTGTTTACTTTCTCCTATTAACAAAGTCAATGATTGCAGGCTAGTTATACGCAGAATGACAATAACTTCAGCAAGTAGATCAAAGGACAGTAGCCCCATGCCTTTCCCCCTCTCGTACTGCACATGTCTAAGAACCAAAGATCTGTATCAGATAATTCAGTTAAATCACTGGCAGCTTTTGGATGGACAGAATATGGGGCATGGATAGTCTCTGATTCATATTTAAAATGACTGAAAAACTTGGTTGCAATCTATATTTCTGTATTTATTAATGATAATGGGCCTAACACCACAGCTCTCTCTTGCCTGTGCTGAACCACTGGCCGCGTGGGGCACCTCTTTTAGAGCAAAGCAAAACCTGTGTCCAGTACAGATGACTCTCTTGACCCAACCAGCTAGCAAAAGTCATAGTTTGGAAGATTACTGCAGTTCTGAGGAAAGACTCCCAGGGAGTTTCCTTCCACAATTCTACTCTTTCACATGAAGGCACAAATTTCTGTTCCCCTGAACAGGAGGAATCAAACAACAGAACTCACACCCTGCACCTCCTTCAGTCACATCAGTCCAAAACATCTTCCCAAACACGGGCACCCAGGTGTACCATCTTCCTTCACCTAACCCAGCTCCTGTCCCCATTTTCACCCCTCCTCAAAATCATTCCCAATCAAAGATCCTCTGCTTAGGACACTTGTATCTGAGAGCAGCATTGTGTTTGGCTTTATTTCATTGCAGAAATAATAACTTAATGATCACTTTCAACTCCACTAGAGGAAAAGAAAGCAGTTAACCCATCCTCTTCCCCTAAAGACTGTTTCAACCAGCCACTGCTGCTTTGGTTTCTGCTGACACAAACAAAACAAAGGCATGAGAGGCAGACTTCCACCAAGACTGCAAAATTATCTCTCTGTCAACCTTCTGATCCACTGAGCTAGTCAAAACTGCTCCTCAGAATAACACACTTGCTCATCTGCGACAGCATTTGGAAGACAGCATGTCAATAAAATGCTTAAGTGAAAACTAGCAACTGTCCTACATGTTGATTTGGCCACATCAAATTATTGAAGGCAAGATTCTGTAATGCCAGGCCCATAAAAGTCAGTGGCATCATGACTAAATAAGGTAACTATGTTAATTTCATCACAGTTAAAATTATCTTTGTTGTAGAGTTGCAGGCTTGCATTGGGAGGCTCTGCTTTCTCGCAGGAATCCAAAGACCTCGGTGAACAGCCGAATCGGCAGTGTTTTGGCCCTTTAAAATGGACAACATTTCTGGTGACAACTAACCCAGAAAGTTCTGGACTATCTGATGTTATTTGGGTGTTTTATTTCCGTGTTTTGAGGCTGGCTTCTGATTTTTGAAATATCAATGTTTTGGGTCCAAAACATTGTGCTCACTTCATTCCCTAGCTGAAATTCAGAAGTCTAGACATAATTCATCTCCATAACCTAGAGTAGCTAGGACAAAATATTGGAGAATACCATAGGGAATAATCTTGCAACGTGGAAGACTGTGACAGAAAACCTAATAACTGTTTTCCTTCTCCATTTCATACCATTCTAGAGTTTTTACGATAAGCACAAAAATAATTTCCTCAAAGCTGTAACAATGCCTGGTGCAAATGCCTAACCACTATGATTGGCACTTTGCAGTACAGGACATAAAACCAATTAGCTGAAATTCTGCAACTGTCACTTCTTTTACCTTATTTAATAAAAGGGTTTTCTTTGATCTCATGGGAGAAAAAGGAAGGAGAAATAACCCTGAAGAAATTACAAGCCCATATATTCCAAGTTATGTCATATTCTGCCCTGTAGAAACAGAAATGGAAATACAGGACCAATGTTTTCTTCCCAGTTTCAGGATCGCAGGAACAAGCCAAGAAACCTCTTTGCAGTCTTTCTGTAGAGCAGCAGTGCTCTTGGCTTTGAAGAACAACTTTGCCTTCGTTTTCCTGGAAGAGCAACTGTTAAGTTCTCTGTGACAGGATTTCACAGTTTCTGTACTGGCAAGGAATCTCACTTCAGCAAAAAAAGTTGTTCATAAGAAAGAACCAGGCACCTCGAGTCAAGCCAAACCTACATCCAGCCTGGTACCTACATTCCACATGTTAGTGGCCACTAAGAGTCATCCAGAACAGAACTGAGCAAATACGTGGTGATACCTCTTCCATGCTCCCGTGAACTGCAGCTTGTGTCTGTCCTAACCTAGAGACCACGTCTCTTCCCTTCAATGGTATGTGCTGAGTAATTTCTTCCACAACTTGGTCTGGAGGTAGCATTTGCAGTGTCCTGCAGCACGTTCCACCTCACCTTAAAGCAGCCTCTCTTCTTTCCTAGTTTGGGAAGGCAGGAGGATGAAGCAAAACCACAACCATAGACAGCAATCCAGCAGCAAGAGCCCTACTAATTTATAACCTGCTATAACGACTTTCTTTCATGCTCTACATTGTTTCCCTAGGTTCCCTTTGTTTGTGGCTGCACTGATGTGGTTGTAGATGCATCTATATGTTTACAGAAGTATGTGCTGCTTCAGTCTGAAAGACCTACAGGAATACACTGAGGAATTAAGGAGGAATCACAGCAAAAACCAAGGTAAAACCCTGGAAAAACAAAGGGCCAGTGCTCCCAGCTTCAGCAACACAGAGACTAAAAATAATGATACACCTTTGTTACTCCTTCCTCTTTTTCCTATTTCATGCAAAGAGACCCCAAAATAATCTGAGCACCGTCAGAGGCAACAGCAACTCAGTGGCAATGCAGTGGCTGGGCAGACAACTGCACCCCCACTTCATGGCAGTTCCCACAGAGCAGGAAAGTGCTCAGGTCACCGCTGACATGAGCATTTCACAATTTCAGATGCTTTCCCAGGTAATATAACGAGCCTGGCAAGAGATGGTCAATGAGTGTCCATAGTAAACTACCGCAAAAATTCAATAATACTGTAATGCTGCTGTGACAGCAAAAGAACCAGTGTACAATATGGAACACACAAGAGCATCTGTAGCACTTAAAAATTGAAGGCTTCTTCTCAGCTTCAAGACATTTGCTGCACTCTTCCTCCTGCCATGCTCCTGCTCTGCACTTTGCCCTTCCAACAGTCAGAACATATGAGCAACGCACTGACCTTCGCAAGGTATAATTTGGGCTTCCCCAGCTCCCTCTGCATGTGTGCTGTTGAACCTCCTCAGGCACAGGGTGGTATCATTCTCCCTGCTCAAGGTGAGACTCTCAGAGGGAGAAACCTGTCCTCAAAAAGCAGGCAAGACAGGAAAAGCAGCTGGTGTCTGAATTTCAGCTGTGTTTCAGGAAGCTGTAAGACCCTCTCAGTACTATAGGCCTCAGGCTGTGCCAGGGAACTTTAACTTCTCTCTCATTCATGCATTAATTAAAATGGAAAGCTTGCCACATTTCTTTTTTTCATCCTCTGCAGAAGGAATGTGTGAGGGAGTTTTTGTCTGTGCAAATCTCTATTATCACCCTATTGCTCACGGCCTGAAATTTTACGGGGAGGGGGGTGGGGGTGGGGGATGTACTTAGTCAAAGCATCATGAGAAATGATCACCAATAATATTGCGATACAATGAAAAGTACTGTGTAACAGTTGCAATCTGCTTTCTCTAGAGGTCACTTCTCCAGCAAATACTGCTGCTTAAATAACAGGGTCACATCTAAATTAATCATCTAAGCCATCAGATTTAACAGCAGCATGTCCACCTAACTCAATACATTTGTAGTAACAAACGGATATTCAACAAAGGTTAAATCTGCACAGATGGTGAAAGCCAAGCCAATCCTCCATAAAGTAGCAGGGCAATGAGAGGAGAAGCGACAAGGGAGCATGACACCCAGCAAAGGCCTGGCAAAGCCCCATGTGCCTCAAGCGTCTCCGCTGGTCCTACAACAGATGTGGCAGCTACATGCAGGCATAGACATGCCCTGATCATGCCTACTCCCTTTTTACTCCAATTTAGCACCTCACTGAGGACTCCTGCTCCATGGTTTGGTGTAGCTCGTTTGGAAAAAATGGTGTTTGTTGTTCTGGCTGGGGATATGGCTGAGAGAAGCCAGGATTGTAGATATCTGAGGGATTAACTGAGGGTGGATTTCTAGTCTGAATGTCAAATATTTTGGTGTATCATGCGTTTCTGGGAGTTCAGAATAAGGCAGTTAGGGCAAGATTAGGGCAGGAACAGAAAAAGTGTAACACAGAGGTGCTACTTCCAAGACTTACCTTAATTGTGGGCAAACACAGCCCCAGAAGACAATATGACATAACAAATGGAAGTAGCCAAACATACATGATTTTGCAAACGAAAAAAGTCAATTATCAGTAACATTAGCATCAAACTAGAGCAACAGTGTCTACCCCCCTTCCCCCCCCCACCCCGTGTTTGAGTTGTGAATTCTCTTAAGTAGGTTTCCCAGAACCTGTTTCACATTTTTAAAATTAACTGCTCTATTAAATTAAAATTAAATGCACAGTTAAGCACATTCAGTGGATGCAATTTAAAGCATTGCTACACTGTCAGCCAAAACGCGTTTGCTCATTTCTATCAGCGCAACAAAACCAGGTCACTGATGAAGTCTGTTAGAACGCAAGAGTAAATTAAATCGCAGGGATACACGGAGCCAGGCTGCGACGGAGAAGGGGTGCCCGCCTGCAGGAGCACTCGGTCCTGCTCGCCCTGAGGTCGGGGGAAACCCTGTCAGCTCAGCGATCCGCACGGCAGGAGAAACCCGTGCGAGCTGCCTGCAGCTCCTTCCAGCCGACCTTGCGCCCAGGCTTTGGGGCTCGCTGGGGCGGCGACCCGGCGGCTCTCGCTACCCGAGCCTGCGGCCTGAGGCCGCGGCTCTGCCTCCCGCCCGCCGCCCCCGCGCAGGGTGCGCATCCCGCCTCCATCAGCTCCCACTGCCATCACGTTAACCGGACCCAATCACTCCGAGTCTTGGAAAAGATGTTACTATCTACGCGATCAAATTGGATAACAAAACTGAGGGGGGAAAGTAAGCAAAAAAGCTTTGATTGGTTTCTCATTCCACTCCTAGGTGCATTAGCCTATTCAGTTCAAACACTGCTATCTTCATTTTCTACCCGCCCAATTAACATTTCTCCAGAAATTATCCCTTACTGCGGACCAGCAGCTTCCAACCGGCTGCAAGGTGATGCCTGCCATACCCCTTCCCGCTCCACACGCTGACTGACTCCCCATTTGCCCGGTCCTCACACTGCCAGTCGCTCATCGCCGCAGAGCTCGCTCAAGTGAGCCGACTCCACGCTCCCATAATTCAGCCCAGTGCTTCCCATCCAAGAGCAATTAAATCACAGCGGAGGCCCAGGCAGCGAGCTGCTACCCCGCCGGGCCCTCCAGCGCAGGACGCCCATTGCAGGGCCTTTTCCCCAAACTGCTCTCCCCCCGGGGGCTCCTGCTGCCACCTCCAGAAGCTTCTGGGCCGACCCGCTGGCGCGGCTCTGGGGAGGGGCCGCTGTACACAGCCTTGGTCGAACACCCATTCCTGGGGGGCTAACGGGGCGGCACTCACCCTGACTGACCCCACATCCCCGGGGCTGCCACGGCAGGAGCCGTCGTTCCCCGCTCGGCAGTCGGAACGCAGCCCCCGGCAGGGCCACCGGGACCCCGCCAAGCAACTTACGTGCCCAGGAGCTCTGGGACACCCAGAGGCCGTTGTGTCCCTGAGAACTTCAGGGTGAGGGCGAGGTGCTCCCCTCCGCAGCCGCAGGGACCGGCCTCACAGCCGGCACAAAGGAGGAGGGGAGGGGGGTTGATCCAGAGCTGAAGTGGTGTGGGGGGTAACGCAACGCAGCCCTACCCGGGGGATCCCGCGCTCCTTCGCGGGACACACACACCTCTGCCCAGGGGTTCCCGCATCCTGTCCCGGGTACCCGCATCCCTACGCGGGGGTGAGGGTCGCGCACCCTTCCCAGGGTCTGGCGCTGCCGTCGCTGCCATCTCTTCCCCCCGGTGCCACGCAGGACGGAACTTGTGTGCAGAAAGATGCGGGACCTTGCGGGGCCAGGGCCGCGCTCATACCTGTGTATCCGCGGGGGCCGCCGACGTCCCGCCCGGGCGCGGCGGTCCGCGGCGCGTCCAGTCCCGGCGCCGTGGCCGCCGGCATGGCTCTGCCGAGCCCCGCCGCGCCAAGCGCCGCCGCGCCGAACCCCGCCGCGCCGCTCCGCGCCTCCCCAGCAGGTGCAGCCCGCCTCCGCCCGCCCTCTGCCGCCGCCGAGGCCGGGCCGGGGGGACCGCCGTCCTGAGGGAGCCGCGGCGCTGCCAGCCCGCGCTGGGCGCCCGCCCCGCGGCCCCTCCGCCAGCACCCGCGGAGCAGGAGGGGGAGGGGAAGGACGAAGGCGGGGGCCCAACGCGGTTGGCGGGAGCTGTGGCGCCGCCGGAGCGGTTCCTCAGCCTGCTGCGGCCCCGGACAGCGCCGTGCTGTGACACCCCCTGGGGGCTGCCCCCACCGGCACCAGTGCTCGCCCTGGTGCATCTCTCTCCCGGCCCGCGCGGCTCCCCCGCAGCGGCCTGGCGGGGATGCGGCACCGCCCCGCGGCGCCGGAGTGGTGGTGCCTACGCTGCCTGCTGCCCCCACCCTGTCTGCCCTGCCTGCCGGCCCTCGGTCCCCGGTGCGGCCGGGCGGTTCGGAGAGCCTCAGCGGGGGTGGGCTGGTCTCATGGGGCTGGACTTCTCGTTACAAACATGATGCCTGCTGCTCATTGCGCCGTTGTATGCCAGCACCTGCATCTCCGACGTACGTGCAGCTCGCTGTCTCCACCGTTGTGTTTATTTTCACTGGGGTCTAAAACTAAACTCGGTGGATAGTGCTAAAATCCATAATCTTCCTACCTGGGAGATGGAGGGCACACACGAACGTGCACGGGCTATTCAGTGAAACCCAAGTGCCTCACACTCCCGTCGTGTGTAATACTGTGCTTATCACATCCTGGCCGTATTGCCCACAGTCACTTACTACCCTAGCAAGTTTACCTCAGATGAGGGCGTTTGGCCTCCACAGTGTTCGGTGAGATCATTGATTTGCTGACACTGGCAGTAGACTCAGAAACATACTTCAGTGGTTTGTGCTGTGTGTCCAAGGAAAGCAAGAGGAGGAACAGCAGGCTCTTCTGAGAGAGCTGCTTCCTAGTGCTGAGCATATGGGCTGGGGCCCACACTGAGCACTATGGTTATTAACACTCACTCCGCTTGTTTCACCCTCTCAGTATGTTTTTTTTTACATGGAATTAAAAGAAAAAAGTCTGTAGGAGCAGATTGGAGAGTTGGAATTCCAAGATGCACCAAACCCAAATCGCGTGAGAAAAATCTACTAAGGCTCTTCTGGTAACATCAAATGGAGTGGGATCATACCTCTGAGTAGTGGTGACACAGCCACTCCATGGAAATATTGCCGATAGAAAGGACTGCGATTTCCATCTCTACAACTGAGACATTTTAAAAGCAATAGTTGGTCACATAATAGCAAAAGAAAAAGTATTTTTGAAAATGCTGCAGCTTATGAATTAGTCCTGTATTTCCAATAATGCCAAATATTCATATATCTAATTTAATTCAACAAGGAACTATAACTCCTGCAATTAAGTCCTTCATGTCAGTGAAGCCAGAGGAATATCAAAGACAGGTAACTGATTTTTTCTCTGAGCCATCGTTACGGCAACTGCTATTATACAATTAAAGTTGAACACAACTGTGTTGCATGTCAAATCTTTTCTTACAGACACATCCAGAGGCAAGTTAAGAAGCAGTATCTGAATCACCTTCACCTCATATCAACATTTAGTTTTCCTTTGTAATGGAATGTGTGACCCAACAGAGGTGGTTTTGCTTAGACTGTCCTGGAGCACCATGGGCAAAGAGCAGCCCTAGCTTTGGCTGTGACGTCCCAGGAGGTATCTCCTCTCCCTGGCTTCAGGGCCAGTGCTTGTGTGGAGAGGCTGTGGGGACTTGGTGCTTGACATCAGTGGAAGTCTTGCTGATGATTTTTAATGGAGAAGGTGGCCAATTCCATTGACCCAATGTCTATGATCCTTACTTAAAATCCAGCTGTAATGAAAGGAAATTTTGCCCAAGTCAGGTGCTGTCATTTTCACGTTTAAAGCAATCCACCCTCCCATGCTTTGAATTTAGTAAAAGAAATCTCATCAGTATACTGGGAACACACACAAGAAAAATAAAAATGTGAGAAGGAAGGAAGAGAACGGAGAATGCATCTTAAAAATTATGAAAGTTTCCATGCTGCAGCCCAGTTTTTCATTGCTGCATGCCTTATTTCACCTTCAGCTGCAGGGGAAGCCATGCAACCCCAACTAGACACTTGCTCCCTTTGTGCAGGGATTGTTTAACTGCTGGATTTCATTAAGCTGCCCTAAAGCACTGTCTTTCTTCTAATCCCAGTTATTAGGGCTGGCTCAAGGCATGCCAAGGGCACAGGGCTGCTGAAGCAACAGTCCCCATCGCCTCGCTGCCTGCTTAGCCAGTGGCTGCAGAGCCTGGCTGGCTGCAAGGCTGGAACTTCAGCAGCAGCAAGCTGCCTCTGGCCCTCTGCCTCCGTACAGCCAGCCCTGCTGCCACCTTCTCCTTACCTCCCAAAGGGATAACCCTTTGAGCTGCAGGAGCTGTCTGGCTCCAGCTAAACATCAACCCTCAACCCCAGGCAACGAAACTTGGCTTTGCCTACATTGCTCAGAGACCTGGAGCAGGTCATGTTGTTTGTTCAGTAACGCTTGAAAAGAAGGATAGTAGTTCTTGGGCGCAGGTTTCTGTTTAATCAGATAGCACTTGCATAGGTGTTATTGCTACGTCTTCCATGGGCTCAGCAATTAGACTCCCGAAAGAAAAAGCAGACCCTTATTCTGACAGTGAAATAATATCTGTTGGGCTGTAAGTACTGTTCCCATTCCAAGAGTACCCCCAGGTCAATGGTGTGCCTCTGCCCGAAAGGAGTTGGTTTCACTCTGCCTCCCAGCCTCTCCTCCTCCTAATAGTATGTTTCACCGCTGCCCTTCTGCTGGCTCTGGCAGCAAGGTGTGCCAGAAAAACTTGCTACTCAGCAAAACTAGAGGGGCAAAGTGGTCTCTTGCCTTGGAAGGGTCTGTTATCCCAACCCAGGCTTTGTGAAACTGGAAACTGGAACCTGAAGCCCTTGCCTTTCAGCCACAACAGTCATTGAGGATTTCAGCCAGCTGCATGTGGCTCAAGGTCTGCCCGACAGATTGCATTTTCAGATATGCTCAAGGACTGTTGCATGGATGTTGTGGTTTAACTCTGGCCAGCAAAATATCATGAATCCACTCTCACACCTCCTCCCCCCTTCTCCAGCAGAGGGATGAATTGGGGGAAAAAGACAAGGAAGCTCATAAAATTGAGATAAGAACTATTTACTAGTTGAATATAAATAAATAATATATAAATTAATAATATATGAATATATAGAATTACTACTAATAATAAGTAATTAAAATAATAGAAAATAAATCATATGGTACAATATGATACAACTGCTAACCACCCAATGACCGATGCACAGACAGGTCCTGAGTAGCGAGAGTCAGAGCCAAAGAGCCCGAGAGTTGGAGCCTGAGAGTGATTGCAGCAGAGTCCAAGCAAACCCTATCAGTGACAGCACAACTGGGAAAGCCAACCAACCCACCAATGCTGGAATGAATGAGCCAGCAAAAGAATTAGCAAAGCAGCTAACAAAGGAGTTAGCAAAGGAGCAAAAAGAGAGTTAGAGAGTGTAATGGCCCCCGAGCCCACTCCCTGCTTAAGCATGATGTACTATGGAATGAAATACTCCTTCGGTCAGTTTGGGGCAGCTGTCCACAGTGCCTGTAGTGAGAAAGTTGGGAACACAGATGCAGTATCAGAAACTGAGAAAGGCCTTGAATTTGGTGCAAACACTCCCCAGCACCAGCTAAAAAGACACCTTATCAGTACTTTTCTCAGGGTAAATCCAGAAACTGAGATTCATACCAGCCACTATAAAGAAAATTAACTCTTTTCCTGATTAAAACCAGCACAATGGAGCAGCTGTTTAAGGAGCCTTCCAAGGAAAAATGACCCAAGCACACCATCTACTCCAGACTGTCACATTTGAGCCTCTGTTACAGAGCGCAGCATACCCTAAATCCAACCTCTTTGCAAGACCAGCAAGAGCTGGACAATACATCACCTCTGCTGACCTCAGAATGGGCAATGAGATAAAAAGGACCTTGTTAGAAAACAGCCCCTGATGAAGAGCCAAGAGAGTCAAATTCTCCCAGACAGACCAGAGACTGTTGGTGGCCTGCAGGCTGGAGGCGCAGGACACACCAGCTTGTTAGCAAGGACTTGAGGAGGATCAGAAAGGGAAAGCTGTCAAGACCAAGCAGCAGAGAGAAAAGCTTGTTAGAAGCAAGTAGGTATCCTTTTGAAAATCTGAAGATGCACTGGGAAAGTAGAAAATATGCCAGATTAATCATGAAAGGCACATGAAGCAGGCCAAAGAAGAAGAATAATTTGCAAAAAGCATCAAAACTAATTGTAAATTTGTCTTTGGATGCCCTACAGACAGGAAGTCTGCCTGTCAGAGAACAGGTGGGATCCTTGATCAGAGTCTGAAAGAAGCACTCAGAGAAGATAAGATCACAGCAGAAAGGCTAGATTAATTCTTTGCTTACCCTGGAAGAAAGTAGGGAAGAAAGCCAGAGCCCCTCTTTGAGGGGATGCACAAGACAGTCTGCGTGTTGGTGGGTGATGCTGTGGAACATGCAGATGAAGAACAAGAGCCGGGGGCATTCAGCAAGGGTGCAAATGAGACTTGAGATGAAATAACCAAATTAATTTTTCATGATGGTACATAACCTGTCATTTAAAATCTCCTTGATTACCCAAGGTCTGAAATAGAAAAAATGTGACATCAGCTTTTTAAAGGGATTTCTTTCACATGAGATCACAGATATTACTGATTGGTAAGCCTGAAATCTGTACCAGCCAAGATAATAGAAAATTTTTTAGCAATTCAGATCAGTGAACACATCAATACATTTAATATACTGGGGAAAAGTCAACGTGGGTTTTATGAATGGCAGTAAGTTATATCTCAAAAATCCTCTGGAGATGTTTAAAGGAGTCAACAGGCCAGAACAGAGGGAAGATCTAGTTGATGTTTTCTACATGGGTTTTCATAAAAGGTCTTTCAACAAATCTTTTCTCAAAGAACCTCAAACAGCTATGGCATAACAGGAAAGCACCTTGCAGAAATAAAAAAGTGGGAATAAAAGACTGCTTTTCCCAGCAGAGAGGCGATGATGGGAAATTCTCAGGGTGGGGGAAACCAATCTGATATCAAAGTAAGGAATACTTCTTGTGGGACCTGAAGGGTCATTTCTGCCAGGGCAGAAGCTGCATGCTGGTGCCAAACTCCATTTCTGCTCCTCTGCTGCCTCTCTTGGGCTGTCAGTGGTGCAGAGCTCTGCTGTGCTCATGCAGTGACAGCTCATGGCTGGTAACAACTGACCTGCTCACGTGCTGAAAAACACCTAATGTGTTTTCCTTTTGTCTAGTGACCCTACACTTTTCCTTGCCAAGAGATGTAGCCAGATGTTAGAAAGGTGGTGGATTCAACATGAGGCCATAGTTCAGGGCCTAGTATAGTACAGTGCCACAGTATAGAAAAATACAGTGACACGCAGCTATGTTTATCCCATCAGAGTCTGAAATGTTAAGATAATTTGAAGAGGGAACATTTTTGTTCCATCCATAATAGAAATGAATAAACACAGTGCGACAGGCAAAGTGGCATCAATATACATGCTGTTTTGCTAGTAGCTTGGAAAAACAAACATTCTGAGAACAACCATTTATGTCTTGAATACAGGATAAAATGTTGCTGCGTATGCTCGCACACAACCTATCTCCTTGAGCATTGTTTGGAGCTAGTCAGCACGGTTACAGTTAAGCATGGCCTTATAAATTCATGTTTGTTTTGGGATTGGGTTCCTGTGGTAATCTGGCGTGTGTCACACTTTCTTCTCCAGTTTAATATCTTAGAATTATAATGAAAAGCAAATAACTATAATTCTATTTCCCCATTTAAATTGCTTGTGCTGTTGTAGGAATAAGGAAACAAAATAAATGGTAAAAGCTTGCAAATCCCTACACTAAAAACATGCATGCTGCATCACCCCATGGGGTTTGACAGCCCTGGGCCCTGCTACAAATGTGCGAGAGTGTGCTGCACATCAGCCTCGGGCTTACTGAGTTTACAATCTCCATTTAAGCTCCAATACCAGTTTATGAGCTGGTAGAGATGGTTTTAAGAGGCATAGTATCAGAACAAATACACATAAAGGAATGGGAAATAAATAATAAAAATGATGGGAGAGACTTGGAAAGGAGAGACAGAAAGCAACTGGCTCATTAAAAAAACACCCCAAAACCAAAAAAGGTGTGCATGTGTGACACTTCCAGGCTTCCAGCCAGACAGAGAAGTCAGAGGATGGTCCATGGAAAAGCATCTGACAGCATGTTGCAGGGGATGAGATGGTGCCTCACCAAGGGATAACAGCAGAGGCTCACAACCAGTGGGTTCCATCTGTTGGGAGCTGATGGCCATTATCTGAGGAAACGCTAAACTGCAAAGCTGAAGAGTGCAATACCTGGAGAATAGATAGGAGCCCCCATGGACACCAAGGCCTGTGGGGATCCAGCAGGGTGAACCTGAAGAAGAAAAGGATACATTTCAGGTTCCCTCCCTCTCATCCCCTGGAAGATGGACATTTCAAAGTAGAAAACTACATTCCCACAGGATTTGGAACTGAGCTAAATTCACATTAGGTGTCCTTGATATGAACATCCCAAAATATGGGATATTCAGATGTTGGGGTACTTTTCAGACTGAGACTTGCTTTAACAAATAAGATTTTTTTTACTCTTGCTGTTAAGATCTGCATATGAAAACAGTTCAAAAAATTAGGAGCCACTTTCAAAGAAAAGATGCTGTGAGGCATTAAGCAGAGGGATTGTGTGGTAGAATAAAAATGTGAGTAAGCAGGGCGATTTTCATCTCCACTTATGACCTAGAGCCCTTGGAAAGCAGATCTGCTGCGCAAATCAAACAGCTGCTGATTTTAGACAGAAGCAGCTTTTTGCAGAACCATGTCTTCTGGCATTATCAAAAAGTAGCAGAGTTCACCGTGTGAACAGGGGATTTATTTCTCAGGGAGGATGACCTCTTCCCTCCTTGTGGACTACCAAAGAAGAGTCAGAACTCACAATGAAGGTGCTCAGTGACACCTTGTACTCAATATTTGAAATTGAACTTGGGCTTCTGCATTCCCAGCCCCCATCACCAGGGCACTTCTCCCCCAGAGCTGCAAATCCAACCTCAGGGCTGAGATAACGTAGCAAACGAGAGTTTAAGATGGAAATGTTAGGGGACACAATACACATGGCCAACAGGATACTGAGTCCGCATGACACAGACAGGATTTATATACGTTCATAATGTTATCAGCAATAGTGAGATGGCCTGTTTAAAAGCATATAAAGAAGAGAAGGCTAACAGGTTCACAAATAAGCTCGAGATTCAAATGGTAATTTTAAAATTAACTCCAAGAAGATGGCCAAAGTTCATTTCTATTACATATTAGTGGGAAAAAAATTAAATTTGAAGCCTGCGAGAGCTTGGGTTCTGACTGCAGTTGAGTTTGAGCCTGTGTACATCTCACCCATGCATGACATTTTCCACTAAGATAGATTCTGAGCAAAGGCATGAAATGCATTCCTGAATGTACATATTTTGCTTAAACTGAAAATAAATGCACTATTCTATGTCCTGGTTTTCCTCTTGATAACAAAATGTAGCCAGAACAGACAGAATGTACTCCCAAAGGTTCAAATTGATAACAGCAAGGAGAAGCATAGCAGTCATCACCTTTGCAAAGCCTCGTTAAAGCAGTTATTGCCCCCCACAGGACATGCCAATCTGATTTCACAGGCAAGGAAAGTAATTATTAGGATATTTATGCTTATTAGGATAAGCATAAGGATATTAGGATATTTTCCCACCACAAACTAACTCCTGGAGCTATAGTCATCCAAAACACATTGTGTGATCTGGCAGCACTCCAAACCTCACTGACTTCCCTCCTGTAATTAGTACCTTTTACTTTATTGTATCCACTCAGTCTTTGTACCTTAAGCCTCCATGAAACCTCAGGTCCTCATTTTTAATGAGTACAGCAATGAAAAAAACATACTTCTCATAGGGGTTGTGAAGAGAGACATCAGCACCTTCTGAAAGTGCAAGCTATACATTTGCTCTTGGCTGGTGTAAGCCAAGTGGATCTACCTACTCTTTGTTTATTACTCTGTGTAAAATACAGTTATGCTTTATGCAGGCAGTTTTCTGTAGTAACCATTTGTTAGAATGGTTATCCTGTAATAGCACGAACAAAAGAACTATGGCTAAGTATTTGGCCTGAAGCAAGAACCTGTGCTTTTACTGATGTACATTGTCGTTAGAATTACTGGTATATTGAATTATATTAAGAAGAGTTATTAAGTTATTAAGAGTTATTAAGGCAAGTCCATCTAATTCAAGCAAGAAATATCTTTTACATCAATAAAAAAGTCAAGAAGAACAGCATTCTTTCTGACACAAATCTGCCAGGTGTGCAGTTCACAGAAAGCATTCCATGCAAGTCATATCATGGCTTACTTGAGCTTACTGAGAATAGCTGGGCTTTGGCTCCATTCTCAAATAAATGTGTGACGGGGCTGCAAGGAGATCTAACCTGTTTGTCAGGAGAAAATGCAACTTATTCACTTAGCAGCTACAAGATCCCTTGTGCATGGTCAGCCAATCTCTTTTGCCTTCTGATCACAGCTGATGAAACCAATCCCTGTTACCCCAAAAGTCGATGTGCTAATAGCAGAGCAATACAAAGAGTGGATCTGTAAGTGATATCACAGACATGAATGAAATATTGAAAGCTGAAAAAGGCAAAACAGATCTCTGGAAAAACTTTTATCCATAGCCTCCAAGCCATTGTTCTCGAGTTTCAAGGGAAGCAGCATTAGAAGGCTTACCTTTATCCAGTCTCTTGACTGCAGTCCCATGCCAGACACCCACAGGAGCTCAGATGCTTCCAACCAAAACACTGAAAGGATAGACATGCATGAGAGAGAAGAGTGAACAGAATTACATAATAAATAAAGAGAAAGTTAAAAAAATCAAATAATAAAACGAAAACTGAACTTGTTTCCCACAAAAGGCAGGCAGGCCATCCTGATAAACTGGTTAACCAGAAGGAATGACTAATTCCTGCTGGGCATCTCTCAAGGTTCTGAAATGGGTAAGAACTAATAGTGCTGTTCTCATAATGACAGAGTTGGCAGGAAGGAGGAGAAGTTAAATTTCAGACAACACCAGTAATGAAGAAAATGAGTGTCAGTGCACAAGCTACTCAGCACAGTGCTCCACAGTAGTTAAGGACAACAGACAACACAGCTATCGAGCACACAGATGTGTAAAACTGCTCCAGCCCCATTGACTGGAGGATCCCAGTCATTTGCCCACAGAGAGAAAAGGAGTGAAGATGTGAAATTATGCATGGTTTGCTGTTTCGCTTTCTGTGCAGAGGTTCAGGCCAACCATATTCTGCTGTAGAGGTCAATGCCAGCCAAAGCTGGTTGAGTAGCAAAGTACACAAACAACTATGCAAATACTTTCCTGAATTTAAAGAGTGCAGAGCTCAGATAGCCAAAGCATGCAGAGTGCTCCTGCTCCTGTTGAGCAGGGCTTCTCCAGACAGCAGAGCTTTGTGAAGGTACCTGGAAACACATTCAGTGTTCTTAAAGTTGTATAAAAGCTTTTCCAGTGAAAACTAATCCAGATTATGCCATTAACTGTCACTGCAGCTTAGCTGACAAAAAAGGCATTTTATTATCAACTAATAATGAGACTAACTCTAGTAACTATTGAAACGAGGGAAAGATAGGAAATGGAGAGAAACACGCCGAAGTACAATTTGTCATCTCTAATGGAAATCACAGCAGTTTACATTAATTACAAATTGCTTTTACTCTATGATATATTAAAATTGCAAGAGAGTTGTCCATGCACAGTCAGGTATCTGGTTGCTAGAACATATTGTTTCTTGGTTGTCTGTTTCGCTTTAGTATTTAATATCCACCATTAAATGAAAAAGCAACACAACTGTGTCACACCTTTGGAGAATGTTCACAGCTGAGTGGTAAGTTACCATGTCCTAAAAATACTGTGAACTGGACACATTTCAGGCTATCCAGTCAAAATGAAAAATTTTCCATTTAAAAGACACACACACATGAAGTAGTACTTTCATCTTTCTTTTGTTCTGCAGACACACGAATGACAAAGCTTAAGTTTTATGTACTGAGATCCTGCATTCAGTAAAGGCAATGGCACAATTCCCATCATAGCCAGAGTTTCTTGTCACTGAGTACTTGTTGTCTATAGACAGGGCCATTATGCAATGGAGTATGTGGAAACACTGTATATGTTCATACTTTCCTACAAATTAATCATTTGGGTTCATGCAGGCGAACCATAAATTATGATTTCCCTAAATCAGGAATCTAGCAAGAAATTGGTTGGAAAATAAAATATAAATAATCAAGCTTGCAGGAATTCAGCAACCGGACTCCCAGTTATCAGAGAATGAGGTCTCAAATCCAAAAAATACTGTCTAAAATTGCTGATGCCAAGAGCACAAAACTTTGAGAATCTAAAGCCTACTTTCGCATTTCTATGTCTGTTGACTAAGTTGTGTGGCACTGTGGGTTGTGTTCTGCTCAAAATCCCCTATGCGCATCGATCTGTATAGGAGCTGGTTCACTGTGGTGTCTCACCATGACACCATCACTACAAGTACCACAATGGGCTATTACATGATCAATGCAGCTGGAAGGAAAATTCTGTTCTAGATGCTGGACATGGAAAAAAATCCACATGTATTCTTTAGTTAATACAATAGATGGTACCTAATGCTACCATATGTTACTTCCTTGGGTGTAGGCCCAACAGAAATTGGAAGGGAAAGAATTGCTGAATGGCACAGTGGCTTCATCTTGGAATGTATTATGATCACAGGCTGAGATCCCTATCTCCTAAATTAGCTTATCTTTAAAATAACTGCAAAAAAGGGAATAAATGTAGTCTGAAAAGAGTTGTGAGAAGTATTTGACTTGTTGCTGCCCCTGAATTTAGAAAGTTAATGCTGAAAACATAATTTTCAAAAAATCCAAAATTACTTGACTAGAATTTGAGACCCAATGGAGTTTAATGATGTTTCATTCTTTTAAATCAGCGTTCCAATTTAGGCAAAAGTAAAGATGGGAATCTGCAGAGTAATGAATGTAAAAGGTAACCTAAAAATAGAAAGAGTACATATGATCAAATAAAAAATTCAGGGAAGGGAACATTCAACCAAATGAGAAAGTCCACAGAGGATTTCCAGAGAATCTCTCCTCCTTGTATTGGAAAAGTGATGGAAGAAACCTTTATTCATTTATCCCATGGCCAAGTATTTCTCATTTGTTGTCATTGCTTTCTCTGAAAGAGCTTTTTTAGCTGTAGCAGAATTAAACTTCAGCCACCTCAATGTACAGAGACCCTAACAACCATGGTTTGATCAGAACAATCACCAAAGTACTCAGCTTCTCAGCACCGGTGGGTCAGAGCTGGCAGCAGTGGGGACTCCAACACCAACAGACAGATGAGAAAAAATGGCCCTTGACCAGTGAAAATCAGAAGTCAGAGAGGCCTGCCTTTCTAGCTAATCATAGCTAAAATAAGTTATAGAAGGGACTGACGGTATTCCCAAGAAAACACAAGAACATATAATTTTCTTATACCGTGCAGGTGCCTTTGTCACCCATTGCTGCCATCCAAGGATCTTGATGTCTGAGAGGATTATACAAATGATCAATGGATGTAAATGAACTCTGGAAATATTGATGTTTTACTGGCTGGTGAAGCACTTAACCTTCAAGATGATACGGCTTCATCACCGTATGCAAACACTTCAGTACTGCGTGCAAGCAGGAGATTGACTTTGCAAACATTTCAACAAAGCCAGGCTGCCTCCAGCCTGCAGCCAGTCTGTCTCCTTGTGTCTGGCAATAATGCTGTCCCCTAGGAGTTTCTGCAGTAGTTTTAACCTCTGCATTCAATATTTAGCATAAAATGTAGTGCAGCAAAAGTGTCCAAATTACAAACCTTAGGTTTATCATTATAGTCTTTGCTCGCTGTACCAGACCGTCAGCTTGGGCTAGAAATCATGTTGCTTCTGTAACAGCAAAATCAGAGTCCTTATCAGCAAAGTCTGTAGACCAGGAGGTTCAATCTATATCCCAAATCTAAGCACAGAGTTTCTCTTCGCAATTTTAGCTTTCATAACAGTTTCACTCCTATAAGCTTGAAATACTAAAATTATAAATGTGTAAGTATTCATTTTCTGTAAAGATAGATGCGCACACATAGATATGAATACATATTCACATAGCATCACCATACATAAACCTCACATCTACATAAGTGCATGGGCGTGGTGGCAGTTTGTGCTTGATAGGTTTTTAAATAGCATAAAAGCAAATTCCCCCTCACTTTGGAATGAATATTCTGTAAAATGCTGTTCTATACCTGCAAGAAACAATAAACTGGAGAGAACTAAGTGATGATTACATATTTTATTTTAAAACCAGGAGATGTCTCTTGATTTTAACTAATGTAGTACAGTAAAACAAAGGGGAAGTACCTTAAAGCGAGTTCTGTGGGAGATTTTGTATCTGTCAGAGGTTTTTCTGGAGTGCAGGGAATGGAAGGATAGCACATCTAGAAAAGGCAGGAACAAAACAGAATATTTAGAATAGTTTTTCTTGCTCACAGGTGGGAAGAGCACTGCAGGTGCTCTGCAAATACCAATGCAGCTCCACAGCGCTTGTTTACTGTATTTACTTGAAAAATTGAAATAAATGGATTTTGAAGGCGACTCCATATGATATTGCCTTAGAGTACTTTTTGCAGAGAATTTGCTCTGAGCAATGTCCTGGATCACTGTACACACATACAGATTCAGTCCTGCAGGAAACATTCCCTGCCAAGTCCCAAAGTCTGACAATATTCTAGCAATATTTAGGTACCATAAACATAAGTTTCTCTGTTGACTAGAGCCACCTCCAGTTTTCATGGTCATAAAATTTCTTCTAGAGCTGATATTTTAGAATCAAACTTTCAGATACATAAATGAAGTACGTAGTACAGCGTGCAACAGGAAAGATCTGAGCTCTAGCTACCTACAGGACCTTCTGCTTTTTATTCCTTATTTAAATCAATAAGAAGGGAAACTTACTTCCCAGTAGGTTTGTCCTCTGAAGATGACTCTTCTATGTCTGTTCCTCTGAGCTCATGGGAAAAACAGTCTCTCCCTTAGAGAAGATAGGAAATAAAAGATGAAGTCCCAAACTATGGGTGATTTCTGCATGTTGCAGTTCCTGATGCTGACAGTGTGGCTCTGCAGAGATAACCCAAGCCTCCTAGAAAGATGGTTGCAATATCAGGAGTAGGTTTTCTGTCCAAATTGCTGCAGGCAAACTTTGGCAGCTTCTTTACTCCCACTGAGAATTCACGTAAATTCTACCAAGGCAACTTGCTGGACTGATCCTGCTCCTCCCACAGTGTGTTACCTTGATTCTGTATTCTGTATATAGGTTTTCATTTGTATTATCATTCTAAAAATGAGACAACTTTGCCTGCACTGTAGATAATGACATTTCCATCCTGCCATCAGCAAAACAACGACAATGATTCTGATGTGGGAATCTCAGCTAGGCACTCTCCCACATAAATTTTTTTAAGCAAGCTGTCCTAAGTTCTCTTATTTTGGCAGGCATATAATATTAGCATCAACAAACAACCTATACCTAACCGTCCAAGTCCTTGAAGATCC
This sequence comes from Rhynochetos jubatus, assembly GCA_027574665.1. NCBI lineage: Eukaryota > Metazoa > Chordata > Aves > Eurypygiformes > Rhynochetidae > Rhynochetos > Rhynochetos jubatus. Next base: position 24,744,378 of record CM050658.1, read on the forward strand.
AGCAAGAAGCAGCATTTGTTATTCTGCATTCCCTTCTGCTCTAACTCCCCAGTCCCAATTAAACCTCAATGATGCTGAACAGAGCCAAGCTTAAATATAAATCATTGTAGAACCAGTGACTCTTTCAGGTTGCAAGGAGCATTGAGAGATCTCCAGTCCTCCTGCTTTCAGAGTGGGGTGAACACTGATTCCAGACCATGCCTCTCAGCACTTTATGCAGAGAAGAGCTGAAGACCTACCTCAAAGGTCTTTAGAGTGCTGTGGGCTTTCTGTTTTTGTGATTAGTTATCCTCTAAAGGAAAAATGTTTTTCCTTATCTCTGGTCCTTTGTCCACTGCCTGTTATTCTTCTGCTGTGCACCTCAGTAAAGAGATGGCTTCTCCGCATTGGTACCAGAAAGTGGATATCAGGTCCTCTCTAAGCAAGTCTGGTTACCTCAACTGCCTAATTTCCTTTCTGTCTTGTTTGTCCTACGATGGACTTGCTAGTGTATGATGTTTTACTATATTTCTCAGAGATTACTTCCTGTTGCTGTAATCTCAGGAACATTACTTTCTGTAATGATGACTCCATTACAGACTTCTTATAGTAATGCATTATTATCCTAAGTCTAGCGCTTACTTTAGATATCAGGGAAGATGTGCTAATATGCCACAAATTTGACAAAAAAATGATCCCTCTGGAAAAAAAAAAAAAAGTGGCTATTGCAGTAATACTGTAGTGTATGGTTGTTGATGTGCTAATGGCAATTGGGGAAAATTCACTGCAGGACTAAATTATTATTCTCAGTTTAAAACTAAAGCTCTGTTTGAGAAGACTGGAGAACAATTCAGTCACAAGGCTGGCTTTTTTTTGTTGCTGCAACTACAAAATTCAGTCAGCTCTACAAGCACATTGCAGTGCTGTTTAAGCTCAGCTTGTCTTCAGCTCAGTTTAGTCGCAAAAGCTCCACTTCCAAAGTGTCAGTCAGCTGCTGAATTACATCCTCCTGTGGGTAATCACATCATTGACACACTTGTCTGGAATTGGTGACAGACCCTGAACCTGCCTCAGTTTCTAGCCCTCAAACTTAACTGAAGAGAAATGATGATTTTTCCTGCCCCAGGTGCCAGCTTGAACTAAAATATTTATTTTCTTGGCAACATTTTTGCCACCTTTCTGGGCTGCACATACTGTCAAAAGCCTAATTCACATTTACTCCCAGCCACAGCAAGGCGACTCTTTTGAGCCTTTACCATATTTTAATGACCTGAAAACCAGAGCATCATCTCTTCTTTAACTACACCTTTCTGAAATGAATACCTCAAATACCACAAATCAGTCACTAACCTTTGCAAAAAAAGATTTTAATGAAGTAATAATTTTTAAAATATATTTTTATTCATATCCAGGTACTACCACTTCCTCACACAGCTTTACTTAGCACACCATTACACAACACAGGAAGTGAAGGGTGAAGGCAAACAGCCATGATTTCACTGTATAAGGTATGTAATGCAATATTCCCTTGACTTATGGTAACATGGCAGGCTGACATGAGTTTGAGCAAATAAAACCAACATCTATTATAGATTAAATTATAAAAAAATTATCTATCACATCAGCTAGAATTTTCTATTAGATTATGCAAGGTTTATTTTTCTTTTGGAAGACTCCCTTCTCTGATTTTCCACACCAGCTGTCGGCAGACTCAGCCTCCCATCTGCCCATGGCCATCACAAGGGCTGTGGGAGCAGCAGGCTGCATTTGGCAACATGGATGTGTACTTTTTTTCCCTTCAATGACTAGTTTGTCTACCCCAAACGTGCATCCCACACCCTGTTCTCCTTAGCTCATGCCAAGGCTGATCTGCACAGCAAGCCCCTGCCTACCCTGCCCACCATACTGCCAGTTCACCGTCTCTCTCTGTGCTGCTGGAGGCCACAGCAAACCAAAGACAGGGGTTTGGAGATACTGAGCTACAGCACAACTACAGCAGGGTGTGTTTTAATTGAAGCTGATGGGAACGTGTCCAACTCAGAGCTTGTACAGGAGGGCAGAAATGGCTGCTCCAAGCCACGCATGCAAATCGACTCCAGCAACAAGGGTTGACAGGTTGGGTTCCTGCTCTGAGCTGCTTGTACCAGCTCACCCTCAGCCTCTCCCAGCAGAAAGTTTCATGTTTGCTTTTTTTCTGGGGATGGGGTGTATCTGAAATGATAAAGCCTCATAAGCTTTGCCTTAAGAGGGAAGCAGTGTCATGAAACTGAATGACTGCACAAGTCTCCTGTACATCTAGGGACAGCAGAAGCCAGGATGTAAAGCCTTGATTATCCAAGGCTTGGTGGGAGACAGAAATCATCTCATGCTTGGAGGTCAAATAAAGGTATATGGGCAGATCCTCAGCTAATTTAACATAGTTGTAACTAAATCCATCTATTTCTACAAGCCAAGAAGCTGCCCACTGTCCACTTTTACAAATAAAGATTTTTTTCATGGTGAACACAGTGTTTTTCACGGTGCTGCATTTCCCCTTGTGCAGTTTTAAATGGCTTATTGAAATGATTCATTTTATTAAGCCATTTGTCTTTTAACCTTTTGCCCTTTTCACTTCCTGCAATGGATTTGTTACAGTCTCTAAGTGGTGTATTCAAATATAATTGCACAGATGCTCTGCAACATCATCAATTCAGTCATTTAGCAAAGGGCACTGCTTGAAGGATATGCAAGCACAAATCTAGTATCAACTTCAAAAAAGCCTACAGCTTATATTAGTTAATATTTCTTCCTCCAGCTTGTTAAAGGAACTGAACAAAGGAAATAACGCCAACCAGCAAAGCGCTGACACATCACTATTGATCAAGACAGTCAAAATGGCATGAGATGCTGAAGAGGGAAAATACTCTTTGCCCCAGCCACAAGTGGTCTGGGACAGAGATGTAAAAATAGAAGGCTACCCAGGCCACCGCAGCAGTCAGCCGGCAGGGAAATACTGAAGACTTCCAAAGTATTTCCCACACTTCATACACTGCAAAATATCCAAAGGAGCCTTTTTTAACTCTCTTTCCCCATATCAACAGACTTGTACCCCTCGAGCTCTCAGCCAGCAGGCTGCAGGCAGGGGCCACAAAAGTATGAAGACTTCCCCTCCCATTGCCCTGTCAAACATGGGTGCCTGCTTTAAATGGAGCAACTGAGATCACACAGGAAACATTAACAAATGCTGGGGAGGTTATATTTACAAGAAATCATCTAGAAAGGGAGAGAGAGCAAACCAGAAACAGGCATTATATGCCACAGTATAAACCAGTGATGAGCCACCTGCAAAAACACGTGGCTGCCCCTGCACTGTATGGTTCTAAACAGAGCATTATTAAACTGGGGCAGCTTCAAAGAAAGGAGATTCAAAGAGGGGAAGCAAATACAATCAGAGCTTCTGAGCGAGGGATGAGTAAGCAGGTCAGACTCTTCAGCCACAGAGAGACCTGGGAAGACCCCAGAGGTCTCTGTACAGACTCGGGATGTGGGGAAGGTGAAGGGTGAGCCATTCAGTGCTGCTCCTCAGCAAGACCAAGGAGGTGCCAGTGTGGCAGCCTCAAAAACAAGGAAGGTACTTTCTACCTAAAGTGGAGTTTAGTTATAGGATTCTTTGACACAGGATACTGTGGATATATCGCTAAAATATACAGTGAAAAAAAAATCCATCAGCGAAGTTCTAGGACAAAAATAATCCAGAGGGCTATTAAAGGCCAGGTGTGACCTCTAGCCTGGGACGTCATTAGCATCAGGTGGCTGGCAGTTGCACTAGGGCCCATCCCAACTGTTCCTTCATATTTACTCTTGGCCATGGCTGAGAGACAGGTTCCTCACCTGTCTGTGCTTTGTGCCCTCTGCTGATACTGGTGCTTAGCCCCAAACCCACCGGACCTGTCTCCACGTCCCTGTCAGAGAAGGAAGACTTGCACAAACACAGCACCTATGTGCTCCAGTACAGTAACTACTTTGTTCCACCTGTAAAGACATTCATAATTTTCTCAGTGTCACTGCTCTACTATATTTTCTCTCTAAACAAGAAATTCAGAGCTTTGTCCTTTACTCTCTGAAGTGGCTATAAGCATCCATCAGCAATGAGACAAGCCACAAGCACAGAAAAAAAGATTGGGACCCAGATTCCCACTGCCTCAGGCTGCCTTTAGAAGCAGTTTCACATAGAGGGGCTATTACAGTGATGTGATTGTGCTCACCTCATGGGACTCATGTTGTTCCCATTTAGCACAAGGTCTCATTTGCTCACAACCAAGCTCTGATTTGGTGGCACTAGTTCTCCTAAAAACTCAGATTTGTTCTTCTCTTTTTGGAAAAAATGTCAAATGAACCTTGTGTATGCCCACGTAGGCAACACGGAGACTGGAGAATGAATAAATCAAATAAGTACACTGAAACACAGAAATTTTGTAGAAGATGAAGGTGAGTACTAAATAATCCAGCTGATTGGATGAGCCTTAACCTGGGCCAGATTACCCTGTGCTGATGGTCCCCAGCTGGCACAGTAGACAAGGACCATCAATTTTACCTTTCTTGGTTTCTCATCAGATCTGTACCTGCCCAAGCCCTGTATATTGTGGTTTGACTCCCCAGCACACTGTTGGACCCTGTACATGCTATATCAGATCGCGTGGATACCCTCAAGTAATTCAGGGCCAGAGGTATTAAAGGGTCACACATCATATAGCAAAAACTTAAGTTCTAACCAGACCATTTCTCATTCCTTCTTCCTCATTTTAAGTGGTGACAATGATTTGGAAAACAACCCTTTTCAGTGGCTGGTTTGATTTTCTGCAGTCACGGTGCTGACAGCAGGTCTCGTCCAAACTGCAAAGCTCACCACATGGGTGCAAGGAGCTCTGTTATCACTGTACCAAAGGCCCAACTGCCGGCAGAGAAGACAGATTCAGGTTGGAGCTGGCTCACTCCTGGAACACTGTAACTCTCTGAGCCGTGAGTGCATGTTACTCTTCACCCTCATCACTGTGCTTCTTGTCATCTCCCAAATTAGACACCCACCAAAGTCCATCCCAAATCTAGGGAAAAGAATAAATAATTGAAGACTCACCACATCTGCTTGTTTTGTCACTTCCTTTTACCCTTGCACTCAGCAGCTCCCTTGTTTGTGTTTTTGCCTTTGCCAACTCTTCTTTCTGGTGGTATAACACTACATTTTTGCAGAATAGAAAAATTAATAGAAAAGTACTCAGACTGAAAATTGCACTGGAATGATATTAAGCACACCTAATTGATTTGTTAATGAATGCCTCCTGAAACAAAACTGGTTTTGTTCCAACTCCTTAATATGTGATTCTCAGTGTTAAAAAAAAGAACAAAAATGACAGACATCAGTTTAATTAAGCACAGAAGGGGGATCACAGACACCTCAGAAAGAGACAGTGACTCTTGGATAAGCAGCTCATCAAAACAGCCTCACCTAACTGCTGTCAGGAAGACCTGAGCAAGCCATCACAAATCTAAGAGGTTTAGCTCCCAGGCACAGCAGCATTTTGGGATGTTGAGAGCTCAAAACACTATAGCTTGATTTCACTCTGCACCCACCACTCTCAGAAAAGGTATTTTGTGACTCTGAAGCAGTTAGGGCCTAATGGTCTTGATCTGTCAGCTGATATCACAAAGACCTAATGTATTTTACCTCTCGCAGTTGCAGCCAGCAAAGTGGAAATTGCTTGCTGGTGCAGCCCAACAGACCACGTACTTCATGAACAGAGAAGGTTGTTGACTTATTGCCTGATTTTGGCACCATTTTTGAAATGTGCTTCACATCAGGAAATCTCATGCTATTGCTACCACACTTTTAAGCCCCACTTAATTTTTACTTCAGTCCCCTGTTTAAGCTTGACTGCTGCCGCCACAAGTGTATTTTTTTCTCTAGTCTTATCATGGCCAGCCTATAAAATTCAGATCAATACAGAGCACTAGGAAGAGACTATTAGCTGCTTAAATCTTATTTATACACTAATATGAATTCATAAGTAAGACTTATGTAATGCTGAATCCCTGTGATAGCCCTCTGCACAGAAGCAAGCTGTACTCAGAACAACAAATTTTAGGACAAAGGAAAGTCTAAGGCTTACAGCTTTTATGACAAATACTGCCAGTGACTCCTATTTGTTCAGCTCTGGAAGCTCTCACTTTGTTCCAAATGACAGAATATGAAAAAAGAGAGTGAAACTAAGGTCCTGACCCTACACCTTTTAAACCTGGACACAATTAGATGCTGTGTTAGGTTTATGACAGGTCTGCAGAGAACTGCAGTGATGTTCTCAGAGGAAGGCAGCATCATGCTCTGGGCCCCTTGCGCTGGTTTCTGTGCCACAGGAAGCTGATGCTGATCAAGATAGATACAAAAGTATTTTGCAGCATAGGTCCTTATTTTGAGGGTGCGTTATTGTATGTCAGTTTGTATATTTCCCTTGATTTGTTCAAAATGCACCTCCATGAAGGTGCATATATTAATGAAAGCTCAGTAAACAAGGTTGAGGTCTCCTGCTGCATTTGGTGCACACGGTTGCAAGAACAGCAACCCTAAGCAAGGAAACCTCATAGAGGGGAAATAGGTTTTGCCTACTAGCAAGCCACTGGAGCCGTTCATTACACTATTAAAAGCAAAACAAAAGAGGCCATAAAAGTTTTTTGTAAAGTAGCAGTTGATATTTGGATATTTTCAGAGTGAACTGTTGTGGTTTGCACATTCTTCAACGACGTGTGCAGACAATTCTCAATCTTCCTGTGTGTCTGTATACATAGAGCAAAGCTCCTCTACCACCTTTAAATAGACTGTCAGCACTCTTAACAGCAAATTTAGTGTATTACACATGCCCTACATTAATGACCTGAATAGGTGTCTAACCCCAGCTGGCAACTGAACACCACTCAGCTGCTTGTTCACTTCCCCCTGATGGGATGGTGTCATGGTTTACTCCAGCTAGCAAAATACCACGAAGCCACTCTCACAAATCCCCCCTCCCCTCCTCCAACAGAGGGGAAGAATTGGAGGAAAAAGAAATACCCAGCATAGAAGGGGAGAGAATCAGAAGAGTGAAAGTCAGAAAACTCATGGGTTGAGATAAAGGCAGTTTAATAGGTAAAGAAAAACTGTGCATGCAAGCAAAGCAAAACAAGGAATTCTTTCACCACTTCCCATTGTCAGGCAGGTGTTCAGCCATCCCTAGGAAAGCGGGGCTCCATCAGGCATGACAGTTATTTGGGAAGACAAACGTCATCGCTCCAAAGATTTCCCCAGCTTTATATGCTGAGCATGATGTCATAGGGGATAGAATATCCCTTGAGTCAGTTGGGGTCAGCTGTCCCAGCTGTGCACCCCCAGTTTACTCGCTGGGCGTGGGGCAGGGATGAGAAGCAACAAAAGGCCTTGGGTCTGTGTAAGCACTGCTCAGCATAATGAACACGAATTTTTCCTTCTAGCTCGTAATTGTAAAACAGATTTTTGTATCAGCAAAGCAGCAGAAAAGATGCTCCACCTTGGTCAGCGCCTGTGAAAACTGGTGAAACTCAGCTGCTTTCTTTGGTGTAGTTTTCTGAGAAGATAAAACTACCTTTACAAAACAAAAACAAAAACAAAAACAAAAACAAAAACAAAAACAAAACCAAAACCAAAAAAACCCAAACCTGACACTGTAGTAGATTGTAGGAAAGCTTAATGAAAAAGGTAGTGCCTGTATGTCCTAGCTCATGCTGACATGAGATATATTTGGTGATACAATTCAATTTCAATAGCATGACTTTGAGAAGAGATAAGAAGAGGCCTTATTAACAGTGGTGAAGATAACATATGGGAAATCAAATCTCTTGTCCTAGGGTTTGCCACAAGGTTCTGAATATTTAGTATTTATCTTAAATATGAATGCATTGATTCAGTTCAAGTGTACCCCAAAGAAATTAATTGCTTTAATCCTGTAATTTAAAATGTAGATGTCTACTTAGAGCCAGCTATAAAACGGTCATAAAAAATGCAAATAAAAATCAAATGTAAGCAAATTTTGTAATGTAGAACTTGGTTTATGTGAAGAAAACCTACGTAATATTGTTCCTATCATACTTGTCCTACTTTTTAACCCTTCACAGTCCTCCCTATGTGCGTGTAGTGCAAACAGTAGATGAAACTGGGTTTTCCTACACGTATAATATAGCAGGTGCTGTTAGAACTGGTCTTTGCTTGATTAGAGGACAGAGATAGATCTTCTTCCTTCCACAGTGGTGTTGAAATAAAAATTAATGTAAAGAAAGAGAGAGTGGCACATGTCTGGACCCCCAGAGCTCTGCTGTGCTGCAGCCTCCTCCTGCCAGCGCTGCAGCACTGGCTTGGCTGAGAAGAGATGATGAGGAGCAGATGTAGTAAAATTGTATTTGAGTTTGCAATATACGCTGGTTGAGGAGGCATCATTTCTATTGCATGGTTGTACTGGAAAGAGAGACAGCGTAAATCCAGACAGAGAGTGTGGTGTGGTGCTTTGTAACTTGTCACCTGAGCTGGTCTGAGGAACCTCAAAAACTCTTTCAAAGGTACTTGAAGAATACAGGCCTTGAGCCAAATACATTCACCAGGAGCAACTTCTGGTGAGAAATTAACAGCAGTTTCTGCACGTGGATGATGCTGCACATCATGGCAAGGTAGGGACTGCTGACATAAGGCTGGAGTGTACAGCACAGAGAGGTAGAGAGGTAACAAGATTTACTCCCCCGCATTTTTCTAGATCTTGCTGACCCACTTTCTTCCTGAAAAAACTGACATTATCACTTGAACAAACCTGGCCAGCAAATATCTACTGCTAGTGCTGGTGAGGAGGTGAAAAAATGCTCATTTAGTGCTGCAGAGAATTAGAAAGAAAACCTAAAATCCATGAAAAGCACACACTTACAGAAACCACTGGAGATGAGCTCTTTCTGGTCGTTTCACAGAGGTTTATGTACAGAGTTGCACAGAAGCATCTTTGTAAAACAATTAAGTATAGTATTCATTTACCAATCAGCATTTTTTCCCCTTTTGATCATATGCTCCCCCTTGGGCTTGTTCAGTAAAATAAACTCATATTCCCCAAGGGAAAAAAAGGACTTTCTTCCTTACTGAGCAACTCAAAAGCACACTTGGTAGGCCATGTGCCGAGAAAGGCTGTCTTCTTCTTTTGACCTAAAACCACATGCGTGTCCCAGAGCTGTACAAGATGAAGGCATGAAAGGGCGTACGTTTGGTCCCACCCCACTTCATGACTACAGGGTCTGCCACTGAGTTACTCCCATCCTGTTTTGCCGACTGCCTTGCTCCCCTGAATGCACCTTGCAGATCTGGTGAAGGTAAAAGGGAAAGGGGTGGCTGAGCATTTCCTGCTAGATAGGTACCAGGGAGAGAGTATCTCTGTTTTTGCTTCTGTATTTTTCTTTGAGCTGGTAATTCAGTCCCTAAGGGTAAATTTGTGGGATGTACAATGCTCAGATCAGGGCTCTTGCTTTATATGTGAGAAGAAGTTGAAATACAAATTGCCTAAGGATCTGTTTCAATCTCAGACTGAATTTCATGCATCTCACAGGTTATTACCAGCGTGTGCAGAATTTGCAGGATTGTTTGGGCTGCTTTGACTGCAAATGTGAATTTTCCAGAATTGCAGGCAACCAGCTGAGTACATGGCTAGCTCTATGCTTCTCTTCAGGGTCTGAAAGACTCTCTGGGAAAACCATCTACTAGCTTTCATTTTATGCTTTTATTTTCCCCAGTGGGGAGGGAAATCACTTCCCAATGAGGAAAGTGAGGTGGTTTTTTATCTTTACAAAAGCAAAAAAAACCCCAACAACCAAATGAAATGTTCGCAGCTTACCCTATCAGAAGAGAGATTTGAAAATGAAGAAAAGGGAGGACTAGCTGGCATTTTCTGGATATTTTGAAACCACATTTACCTCCTCCACCCAGCTCTGGCCATCCTCAAGCAGACTCTCGCCTTGCTCCCTGGGGCAGCAGCAGCTGGCGGGACTCACGACGCTGCATTTGCTCTGCCTGTGCTGATTCACTGGGTTTGCAAGGAAACAAATGAATATGGATTTTAGCACAAAGTTGTACAAGGGATTGAAAAGTGCAGGCAGAGATTTGGGCTGCTCTAAAGGCTTGCTCATATACAACACTCGCACTTTGCTCCACAGATACCCTGAAGGGTGTGTTTAACCCTATGGAGGTTAGTAATTCTATTAACTGAGAACATTGATCCTTACAGTTAGGCATATACTTTGCTGGGCTGGGGAATTTAAAAGGTGCAGTGCATAATATGCAAAAAAAGCCCCAAACCCAGCTCTATCAGAAGAAAAAAGTTGTATTTGACAAAGGAAAAATAGCTCTAAAGAGAGGTTAGTGGGAATTTTACCACTGGATTTCTAAGCAGCCAGGATATAGTTTCACACTGTGAAAACATGAGTAAAAGGGAAATGCCTCCATTTCCCCCTATTTCAGAAAAGAAAGCCATTGTTTCAAACTAAACCACAGGGTTCAGAATGTTTGTTTCCTCTCCTAGTCCAGTCTGTTATCACTGTGAGCAGCCTGCACAACTCCCTGCATTCTGCTTTAACCAAAAGCAGTGTTATACTGATGCATATTTTAGGAACAGGCAAATGTTATTAAACATACCACTTGCAGCATTCTCTGAAAATATATGGATTGCCCGTGATTTAAGCAGCCTTTAGTCAAACTTTACTGAAGCTGTGAACTAATCCACCCAAGCAAAAAAATAACCCGTCCCTGCACAACCTTGATGCACAAAGGGAAGCTTGAACAGAGTCACTGCACACCGAATTCAAGGACTTACTGTGGACAAAATTAGCATGTTCTTTGCATAAATGCAAACACGCTACAAAACTAGTGAGGCTGAACTACTGACTGTTTATGAAAAGATGGCCTTCTTTCTTCTAGTCGACTGAAAAGAAATTAAACCTCAACTACATTCTAAATAGTGTTTCAATATGCACAGTGTATATAGAAGTCTTTTAGAAAGAGAATGCAAACCAGAGCTTCCCACTTTTTTTAATTTTAACTATTATCCTTCTCACTGCTAGCTCCTCTCTCGTCCCCTCTCCTTCCCTTCCCTCCATGCTTGTGCAGGACTCTACTAAGTCTGCTGTTAAGGATAGTGCTAACGGTAGTAATTACACCTAAAGAGTGTTGACAGTTACTAGAAATCACTGTTTAGTGTATTGGCAATTCCTGTACTGAGATATCATTATCAGTGAGCTTGTAAGACAACAACATTCAAGAACAGAGGATTCTGATGCAAAATGAAGAAAATACTAGTACCTGAAACAACTTTATGATTCATAAATAATAGCCTGGAAATCTTGTATTTTTTCATTTATTACTCCTTTTCGTGATGAATCTTCTTTCCCTAGAAGGGCATGCTGAAGGTGAGCATTAAGACAAGCCCCAGGGAGGGAGCTCAGTTGCTCTGTGATCCTCTCTAGCCAACGGGACAGAGGCAGTGGCTAAGGGACAAGGCAAGGATGGCAGCACGATCTCCCCAGCTTGGGCTTGTCTCTGCCGGTGGCGCTTGTGGAACCCAGCAACAGCATCACAGGCTGTTTCAAATGCAGGTTTAATTAGTGGACCAAATCAGACACAATCTTAGGACATAAGCTGAGGTAAGCAGGCATATGTAAGTGGTGTTATGTAAATGTCACCAATCAGGCATGTGATTTTCCAGGATTCAGGAAACACTCCAGGCAGACAAAAGGGAAACTCACACACTCATCCCTACACATCTCACTCTTTCCCTCACCATTCACGGTTGCAGCCAGGGCTTCTCCTCTTCTCTTCATTTATGGTCCCTTTACCCCCACCCCAAAGCCTGAACTGCAGCCAGTAACTTTTAGTTTTACTCTTCAGAAATGGCATGTCTGTGATATATTTTTATAGAAGTTAGTGATTGAAACATAAAAGAGATTGAGTTTAAACTGCCTGTCACAGTTTCCATGGTGGGATGGTTGTGATTAATATCCAAACAAGGTGGTGTTGGTTCTCACTAGATCAAAGTAGGATAAATGCATAAATTTGAAAAAAGAAATCCACTGTCAAAACACAAACCCAAAAATGCAGCAAATACTCATTTTCAAGGAAAATGATATAATAAATAAATAAATAGAATAATAACTGATTTATAGGCATCCAGTGAAAATTCTTCAGTTGTAATTATGAGTGTGAATATTACAGTACTGAGACAGGGAGTAACAGTTAGAAGCTGTCAGGTTCTCAGGTTCTTGGTTAAGCATTTGTGCTGGCATGAGGCAGGGAGTAGCATCAGGTATTTGTCACCTAGACATTCATTTGAGACCCCATTAGCAATGACAGAGCACGTTAAATGAACAGGGGTTCGTTATTAAAGACTAACCCATCACCACATAGCACCTTATCCTTTGAACCAACCAACCTGAGAAGTCACTACCTGGTGGAAGGAAGCTTTGGAAGGCCTGTGAGGACATTCACTTGTCAGCAAGTGCAGAAGCACTACACAAGCAACTCATGGACAGGGAGAGGGCAAAGGACAAGAAAGAAGGTTTTGGCAGTAAGCCGATTGCAGCGCCGGGGGAAAGAACTAAGGCAAAGCAGAGGGAAAATAAAAGCAAAGAAAAGTGGGTGGCCCAAAGGGGATGGAAGCATTCTATTTCTGTGCACTCCTGCTTATCCTTGAGATGTTTATTGCATCTTTTCCACTGTTTTGTTGCTAAATGCCATTTTCTTTCCTACTTGGCAGCCTAGCAGTAATGTGGCATGTTTTAGAGACCTTTGCCATCATCTTTGTTTCCAGATTTGTCCCATCAGCAAATTTACATTTTTTTATATTTGTTCAGATGGCTGTGACTGACTTATTTTTAAAGGAACCAAGTTTTGCCTGCGAGAGCACCACAGTTTTATCAGTCCCTGCACAGAAAATCTTTCCCTTCTCAGAGAGGGCTCCAGCTCTTAGGTCAGCAAAGCACCATCTTCCTCTCATTTTTTTATATTTAGAAAGATATTTAAAAGTCAGTCACTGTCAGCACATGTGGCCCCTTTGTGAGCAATGATAGCAAAGGCCAGCAAAGGATAAACCAGAAAAAGCAGATGGGGAAAGGTGAAGAAGGAGTAAGATCAGAGGCTGCTTTTAAGAAGCCCAATGAGCACCGATTCCTGAAATTGGTCCCTGAAAGTTGGGCCCTGGGCACAGGAATCAAACAGATCCTGTATTTAAGGCACTGTATTTAAGAAGGTGATTAAAATTATGCTGCTTTATCAGAAGACAGGTTGCGTCTCTCTACACTGTACTGTAGTCAGAGTCTAGGCACCCTTTAATGAGACTTTGTGTATCCACTGCACATCAAATGCCTGTCATAACATCACTACTTTGTAAGAAAATGAGTGGCTTAATGTGGTATGCTTCTGAAGACTTAAATTCAGCTGCAGCTCAGAGTAAATACGTCTTGCTCCCACTTCCATCTGACATTTTTCCCCTTCAACCAAACATGCATAGAAAGTGACACAACGTATTTCCTTAAAAGTAGGATTTCGAAGGGATGAAAGGTTAATCCACAGACATAAGGAAAGAGAGTTTGAAAACCACAAAAGCTATTAGGGACATCCAAAGGAATGGACAGGAAAGGAGGTGGCAGGAAAAAGGAAATTTTTCAGGAATTGCCATGTTCCTCTAAACGGTTTTGCATGTCTAATTAACCTTCAGTTGCATTAAATGGTGCCTACCAGCTCCGCACCGCCCCCCCCCCCCCCCATCAAATCAACTAGTACACCACACCCTCTTGGGGTGTGCTCTGGGATTTACAGTTTGCCTGGGGCCAGGTTTACCCACCTCCCCGCAGTGCAGAACTGGGCTGAAGTGGCTTATTGCAAGGGCTGGAACAAAGGGTAAAAGCTTCTTCACAGGGAAAATATTTTTTTTCTTTTTTTTTTATAGTAGGCATCCGTCCTCAGAATCTTTTTTTTTTTTTTCCCATTTAACTTTATGCAGTTCTTCCCCAGTCGTTTTTCTCTGTGTGTGTATATACCTTTTCTTCACATCCCCGAGGACTTGCTTCTTCAAAAATCATGCAAGTTTCTAGTAATTACATATGATCACCAGACTACAGAAAACAACGCCATCACATTATGGCTTCTTACCTTGCAATGTATTCCCTAATGTCATGCTAAAATGTGTATCTGGGGACACGGGTCATGTTATCACCAGCTCGAGCACTCCATTGACTGCCTTCCACCCTAACTAAGGACATGACAGCTCCATGACAGCTCTTCCCTTCTGGTTGTCTGTTTACAAAGTCACCAACTACGGCAACAGCTCTAGACACAGCATGACAACTGGAAAAAATAAGGACAGGACAAGGATGGCTGCTAGTGCAGCGTTATCAAAGCACCCCTACTCCTGCTTGTGACCTCTGTGTTGTAGCTAGGGTCCTTCACAGGAATTTGGGAATTCCTCCATAGACTGTGTTTTACCAGGGCCTGATCACTCCTCAGTTCCAGTCATGCATAAGTATATGGCCATTAATTCAGAAAAACCACTCCCACTATTCCTCTAATTCCTACCTGGAATTTATGTGATAACATCCTATAATAATTCCATTTATTAACTTATGGCAGAAATCTTTGCTGTTGCCACTCTTTGGATAACCAAAGTGGGAACAAGCCAAGTGTTGTTTCCTTTTTTAAAAATGAAATTACCTTTTTAAGCAAAAATCATTAAACCCTCTCTCAAAATTACTTGAAAAATATTACACTGCAAAATTAAAGACTTAAGAATTGGGCCATGTTCAGACTATCCATTGTCTGTAGATGTTCTCCACAAACATTGCAATACATATTCAGTGCACAGGATGAAGCTGCTCCAAGGAGGATTCAGATCCGTTGAACCGAAGAAGTTATTCTCCACTGTCTCATTTTGTGTAGAGACTGTAAAATGATTCCAGGTGTTCCCTATCTCCCTTTTGTCAGGAATGTTTCCATTTACAGAGGCAATGCAGACTGATAGCTTTTGTACAAAATGCGGTCAGAAGCCCACCACCTCACTTGCGCACAGGAGAGCACCGTCCACTTACCTTTAAGCTTTGCTTTTAGGAACAAGAGGAGTATGGCATGTCCCCTTTCTCTTGATACACAACAGCACCCATGGACACAGCACTGTCACACACCACTGACAAACCTGAACAGACATGCCTGTTATGGTTGATTAAATCAATCCAATCTCACACTGCCACTTAACATGACTTCAAGGAGAAATTTTGTCACCCAACTCCAAGACTTTCATGCTTTTTGACAATGGTTAACAGAGAGATTTGGAGCTTGATTATCAAAAGGGATTTCCTCACATGAATTGATGAGCACGTGGTCCATACTCTCTCTTTGAGCACTCAAGTTCTGGAAATAAGTCTAACTCTTCCCAGGTGAATCAGACATGCCCAAGACAAGGCATTATTTTAGCAATGAGTGTCTTGTGCAAAGCCTCAAGGATATGCTTCAGTCTTTCTCTACTGTAACACACAATTTTACTACCCAAACTAGTACATTACTGCTTCCTATCCCCAGCTGTTGAAACACTACCCCTGAAGTCCTACCCTAGCTCTAAGTGTTGTACAACACATGCATGAGCTTATTTCCCTTTTGCACTGTTTTTGGTACAAAGGTTTTCCTATTTTAATTCTGTTGCCTAATTATTCCCTTTCTCCATGATGTGGTTCCAACAGCATTTATTGTAACTAAAAAAAGACTTCCAAAAACCCAACGTACAATTTTCTTTGTGAAGAATTTAAGTGGACTGTCCACCCTACGAGCAGCACAAAGGCATGGGAGTTCCTAAGACACCTTCCTGTCCATGGACACATCTCAGTGCTTCCAGATTTTACAGATTCACAGAGTGTTAGGGGTTGGAAGGGACCTCTAGAGATCATCTAGTCCAACCCCCCTGCCAGAGCAGGATCACCAACAGTAGAACACACAGGAACAAGTCCAGGCAGCTTTGGAAAGTCTCCAGAGAAGGAGACTCCCCCACCTCTCTGGGCAGCCTGTCCCAGTGCTCTGTCACCCTCACCGGGAAGAAGGGTTTCCTTATGTTCAGGCTGAACCTTCTGTTTTCCAGTTTATGGCCATTGCCCCTTGTCCTGTCACTGGACACCACTGAGAAGAGCCTGGCCCCATTCTCCTGACACCCACCCTTTAGATATTGATCAGCATTGGTAACATCCCCCCTCAGCCTCCTCTTCTCCAAGCTGAACAGACCCTGCTCCCTCAGCCTTTCCTCATATGGAAGGTGCTCCAGGCCCTTCATCATCTCAGTGGCTGCCCTGTGCTGGACCCTCTGCAGTAGCTCCTTGTCCTTCTGGAGCTGAGGAGCCCAGAACTGGACACAGCACTCCAGGGAAGGCCTCACCAGCACAGAGTGGAGGGGGAAGAGAACTTCCCTCGACCTGCTGGCCACGCTCTTCTTAACACACCCCAGGATGCCACTGGCCTTCTTGGCCACGAGGGCACACTGTTGGCTCATGGTCATCCTGTTGTCCACCAGGACTCCAAGGTCCTTTTCCCCAGGGCTGCCCTCCAAGAGAACAGCCCACAGCCTGTACTGGAACATGGGGTTGTTCCTCCCCAGATGCAGCACTTTACACTTGCCCTTATTGAACTGCATTTGATGTCTCCCCACCCAGCTCTCCAGCATGTCCAGGTCACGCTGGACGGCAGCACGGCCTTCTGGTGTGGCAGCCAGTCCTCCCAGTTTGGCATTGTCAGCAAACTTGCTGAGAGGGCATTCCATCCCTTAGTCCAGATCATTGATGAATATATTGAATAAGGTTGGACCCAGCACTGGGTTATAGCTGGTTACAGCTCCCCAAAATTCTATTTCAGAGACTCGAAACAGAATTCTTCCTCTAGTCTAATCTCTGGCAATCAACAGATCACACAGTATCTGCAAGTACAGCCATCAACTGCTTTCTGAAAAGCCTGTTTTATCACTATTTCATTTGACAGCAAAAGGCAAACACTCAACTCTGTCAAGCTTCTCTGGGCCTGCAGAATGCCTAGCCAAGTGAAAATGCAGACAAGCCAAACAAAAACCTTGCCATGCCCCGTATGGACTGGAGAACATAAAAAAGAGAAATGGTAGGTATATAAAAAGGGAAGGTGCTTGTTTACAGGATATGCAGTCATTTATATTTAGCAGCTAAATGTTCCATGCTGCTGGTGAAAGACAATGAGGGAAGTGTCTGTCAGATAGGTTAACCACCAACTTTAATCTACAGTTTCACTACTGCTGGACAGCTGTTTCTGGGAAACTGCGCTAGTTTCCCAGATCATTTGTTACCTCATCCCAAAGATTAAGAAACAAGCTTTGCTGTCTTTCATGTGAATAATATCTACTGACAGGTAATATTTATCTCTTCATGTCTTGGAGCTCACTTTGTGCCTTGGTAAATGCACAGGTAAATGTCTTTTTTTGAACAAACCAAATAGATGAAGAAAGATACTCTATTGATTTCACATCTGGATTGAAAATAACAGAACACAATTCTTTCAGAATAAAATAACACTTTTAGCCTAATCATTTGACATAAGCTCTTTTTCATTAACAGCCAAAATGATGGAAATCTGGTGTCCTGTATGAGAAGCAAGAGATGGCCTTCTCCTTTCCTAAACCACTGAAAAAATATCCTTACATTTCTATCACCATACTCCAAGGTACTCAGTTACATTTCATAGAATCACAGAATGGTTTGGGTTGGAAGGGACCTTAAAGCCCATCAAGTCCCACCCCCTTGCCATGGGCAGGGACACCCTCCACTAGACCAGGTTGCTCCAAGCCTCATCCAGCCTGGCCTTGAACACTTCCAGGGATGGGGCATCCACAGCTTCTCTGGGCAACCTGTGCCAGTGCCTCATCACCCTCTCCAGGAAGTTCTTCCTGAAATCCAGTCTAAATCCACTCCCCTCCAGTTTAAAGCCATTACCCCTTGTCCTGTCACTACAGGCCCTTGTAAAAAGTCCCCCACCCCAACTTTCTTGTAGGCCCCCTTCAGGTACTGGAAGGCTGCAATAAGGTCTCCCCGAAGCCTTCTCTTCTCCAGGCTGAACAACCCCAACTCTCTCAGCCTTTCCTCATAGGAGAGGTGCTCCAACCCTCTGATTATCTACTTGGTTTCTTCTGGACCTGCTCCAACACTGACTGAGCCATTCATCTAATTGATTTCCTGGAAGGACAACTGTAGTGGCAAAACTCTGTAGACGTAAGAAACCTTTCTTTATATTTCATGGGGCTCTCAGAGACAAATAAGCCAAATACACCTCTGGGTTCAGGAAAAATGTGTTTGTATAAAGGTTGGTCTGAACTAACATTTTATTTTCAAAAACTATGCAAGTTAAGCTAAAAAAGCATGCAATGATCAGAGAAAGTGTTTGGAAGTGTCTACTATATTAGTCTGTTCTATAGGAATACAACAGCTAAAACACGATACAATATCCCCTCTCATGCACATGCAATTTTTTTGTGGGAGTAAGTACACATCTGATACATCTATAAAATACTACAGACAGAAATGACAGTACAAAAATAAAGGTTAAAACTAAGAAGCTAGCTCTATATTATCAAATGCCCGTAAATTCTATTTGAATTGTTTCCTATCCTAGTCCCAACACTGCACAGGTTTTTACACACACTTTGCATTGTTCTATAGACAGAGATAGTGGATAGTGGAGATATTCCACTAAGGTGAGGTTATGCATCTGTTTTGGTAGGATCTTTTGCTTTCCAATACTAAAGACTTATCACCATCTCCCTCATGCCACTGACCAGTATTGTGAGTTTCTCAGCTGCAACGCTTCATTCAATGGGTCATTTAACTAAAATATTCTGGTTTCATCAACAGAAAACAAATGAGGATGACTACAGCTTCGTATAACCAGCACCTTGGCTCTGACAGTAATCAAACCCATGTGCCCAGGGAAGAGAGAAGGCATTGACTGATGCTTTCCCCAGAGGACTCCTAGGCTTCATCAGTTTGCCAGCCAGGGACTAGCTGATGTTTAGAATGCAGATTTTGGAAGCTAAGGGACCTTTGCTTGGCTGATAGGCTTATCAATGTTAGCATGCTTGTTTATCATCATGTGAACTAGACTGCCATCATCCTAGGCCTTCTTTTGTGTTCCTAAAGTAACAAAAGAAAAAAAAAGAAGGCAGATTATTTCCTTGATTTGGCAGGATACATGATTAACCAGAATTCAAGGAAATCTGAAGCGATTATTCCCTGTATTCTTAAAAGATGTGCATTCAGATGCTTTGAAAGATTCATCTTTCAGGATCATGTTCTCAACCTTTGTTTCACTGAATTCATTTACGTAAACAACACACCTGTGTCTCACAAACAGGAAAGAATAATCCAAAGCCTGACTAACACCTCAAGAAGGGTGAGAGAGAGTTCACTGCAGTATGAAGCAACTCCAGTTGTAGTCAATAGAGGCCACTGCTTCACAATGAGCTAAATCTGGCTTCGAAAGAAGATAATACTACCTGTTGGAGAAGTACCACTGATATGGATAAGAGGCGTATCGCTGACTGTGACTGAGGGAATGAGATCCCAACCTGTAACACCATTAGCAGTTTCATTTTAGGCTCTAGGCTGAGCATTTTCATGCATTATTTAACAAAATCAGAGCTCTGGGGTCTGAAATGGACCTGTATTAGCTTGCCAGACAAGGTTAATGTGCTGGCTTTAAATGATAAAACTCTTGATTTATTTGGGGCTTAGTCATAAAGCAGAGATTCCCTGGCCAGGTTCCTTGCCATATTCCCTGAAAGTGCAAAGGTGTGGTGGGAACAAAGGTGTGCTGGGAACAAAGTTGCTGCATGAGAACTGTGACACAAATACCCATGGGAATGGGTTATCACTCCAGGTACACTACAAATACTTTTTATAATTTAATTTTTTTTTAAAGAAGGCAAACTGAAGAATATGAAATTTTTAGATGTCTATTTTGATGTATTTATAAAAAAAAAGAAGAAAATTGAGAAAAACTGCAAATAAAACATGTGCTAAATAGTTTTCTTGGTTAATAGAAAATGAAAGATGTATTAAGATGCATTAATTTTGTTTTGCTTTACCATTCTTCCTTACAATTTCTCTTAATAACAAAGAAAAAGAACCAAGCAATTGGAGCAATAAAGGAAAAACTTTAGAAAGAAAGTCAATACAAAGCCAGAAATGTTACAAAATGAGTACATTTTCAAGGCAAGCATTCTCTGTCATACATTTTCTGGGAAGCTTGGGGGAAAAAATAAAACACACTGAAAAGAATTCCTTTTCATGAACTATACAACAAAAATTACTCTGTAAGGAACCTTTTTCATGCTAACTGGTTGGAGAGGGAGGCTAGGGAGGAGAGGGAAGATGCAAGCCTCATGAAATTTTACAACTAGCTAATTAAATACATGGCTTCTAATTTTTAGCATCATGGAGTTCTGGTTTATGATTCATTATAACAATGTTAAAACCAAAAAACAACACCCCCCCTAACCCTGAACAAGGAGTAAAACAAATCCCTTTCTGTAGGCAAGAAAAATACTCACTGATGCAGATCACTAATTCAACAATCCTGACAAACACTGGCTGTACAGAGCAGCCCTTTCTTTCTACTAATACCAGAAAATGCAGAAGGCTGAAGAGGAAACAAAAGTTAAACCAAACAATTTAAAAATACAGTACTGTGACAGATTTTATTTCATTTTTATCAGTACTACATGCTTACTACCACTAGGAACAGACATGCCTTTTTTTTCTTTTTTTTTCTTTTCTTTAAACCTACATTAAATGTTGACCTAGAGCTTGCTGTGCCTTGGAGATCTGGCTCAGGAGTTAACTGCATGAATTTTTATTTAAATAGATAAGCACTTAAGTCTGAAAATAAGACAAATACAGGTGAACAGGAAAATTAAATTACAAATTCAGTTCATACAAATTTCTCTTATTCTATGCACTAAGCCCTGTTATTAGCTATTTTAAAAATTCTTATAATATTTATGAAACATTATTTACAAATTATATAAATAAATCCTAGGTCACTTTTAAATTAACCAATACAACAAAAAAGTCACCTTTTTGTACTGTGTGTACTAAACATTCTTGTTTATTGATCATCACCCAGTTTGCAGTATAAAATGTTTGTTCACTTACATCAAAATGGGTTCAAATAGAAGGAAGGTAGGCATTGGTTTCAAAAGAAAACAAAACAATATTATAAATGCTTAAAATCAATGAGGCTTCTTAATGTTTTTTTCTGCACAGTTTGCAGTCATTTTTAGAAGTCCCTTCTACAGTATTTGTCTTGTGAACAGGTCATCTCAAAATAGCAGAGACATAGTTTTAGCAAAGGGAAAATATTCAGTACATCGCACTCACTTCACAACGACCTTTTATCAGGAGGGAAAGGACAGAAAATGGAATGTCAGTGGCCAGCACAAGCCTTTACAACACTTAACTTAAAAGGCAGCAGTTATAGAACTAATCACAGACTATACACAACCTGCACTGAACAGCAAACAAAAGGACTGGAAAATATACATTGAGAAAAACAAGACTGATGGTTTTCCATTACCTTTGTTAAAATTAATGCTTTTCTCCTTGTCTTTTATTTTAATACCAGCATCAACACAACCAACAACTACAACTACCTTTTCCTTCAACATAATATATGCCAGGTAACTATTGCATGTGAGAAATGTACAATAAAAGGAGAGAAACCACTGAATTTCCTATGCAGACACATGAAAATATAAAGCCATAGAGATTCCAAAGTGCCATGAATACTAAATTCAAGTGATGGTTTATAGCATGTAGGAAAAAACTAAATGGAACTTGTTCTATGGGTTGCCGAGCCCTTCAGCTGTATCTTCAGCTTCCCCTTTGGCGGCTTTGGTGAGAATTTCCATCCACTTCATCTGCAGCTCTTCATCTTCCGCACTGAAATACAGAGTTTGCTGGGACTGGCAAAGCTTAAAAACATGCTTCACTTCAAACTTCTCACCAGAACCTGGTAAATTGACTTCGTATCCAGGCAGAGGAATAGGACGTGGGCTCCGTCCATCCTAAAGAACAACAAATCAATGTGAAAGCGCAGCCATAAGTAGTATTTGAAATGGCAGCAAGGGGGGTATGATACACAGGGAGGAAAGACATCCTCTGAATAGGAGTAAAGAAACAGCTATTTCAAACAGTTGAAAACTCACTTTGAAGTAGGAAGATGGAATTGGAGATGCATTACCATACACCTGAGACATGGTCACCAGGCACACACTCAGGCTAGGCAGCTACACCACAACTTTCACCAAACCAGAGTGTCTTGGTGTGTGCTGTTGGCTGACAACCCCTCCGTGCTAGAAGGGTAGGCTGCCATCCCTGCCACAGAGCGAACATGCATGCACACGCACCAATAAGCACAAGAACACAGTTCCAGTGTACGTGTGCATTCAGCTCCTCGATCAGCACTGTAGCTTAAGAAACAGATAAGGGGTGTTATCGGTTGCTTAACTTAAAATTATAAAAGGCAGTAACTTACTGAGGCTTTATTCTTGTTTAATGGATTCCCTTTCACAGCAAGAATATGGATCCAACAGTGGCATAGCTGGGGATTTTCATGTAATTTCACATAAATTATGCATGTTGTCTTTCACAAAAAACCCTTTGCATCAGGTACAGGCAACCAGATCCAGCTGAGTTCAGTGTGGTCCCCTTTGAACCTCATGGGACATTTGTGAGATTGGTTTGAAGGAGACAGATAAGCAGAGCTGGACACTGAGAGACACAAAGACACCTACCAGGGAAAGGACTTTGAAATAAAAGAGAATTTCAGACTTTAAATCAATTAGTGAATCTTCTCAGGAGGTCTTGGGTTATTTATGATGCCTTACAGAGTTCTCAAGGAAGTCGAAGCTCAGAGTCTTGATCATCCTTTAAAGGCCAGACTAACTCACAGATATACGGAGCAATACAGCTCCCTAGCATTCACGTCTTGAGCATCAACCATCTCCTCTACTAAGCTCTCAGGAAAGGTGTACTTTGGCAAGGCAGGGTGTATCATGACCAAGGAACTCATTTTACTGGCATCAGTTGAAACATTTTCAAAGGTGGGTCCCCAAACTGAAGTCTAAACCACTAAGGCATCAAGTACCTGTAAGAAGCCATCGTCTCTTGTAGCAGCTACTTATGCAGCAGCCTACTCAAGTTCAATGCCTCATACCAAAATTAACAAGGCAACCCACAAAGAGGTGGCAAAGTCAGTCTTTTGTCACCCCATACTGAATGCAGATGACTTAGTAAATCTGGAAGGGGACAACAGTTCTAAAAACGATGGCAAAAAAAAAAAAAATCTACTTTTCTAATGCTTAAAGTAATTCAAGTTTCAGAACTGCTCACATCAATGCAAACACATACATTAACTAAAGGGGAAAAAAATACACAGTCAAAACTGTGTCTACACATTTCATTTAATCAATACAGGTTTCCCAATTTATTAACCTACTACTTGTTAGTGTTATGCAAAAATGCCAGTCTCCATCTGCTTGAAGATCAAGCACTATTCAAGGAGATTTACGCCAACTTTGGGTCAAACACTAAAGAATTCAGTTCCTATTTGAGTGCAAGTTGTGTTAAATGCAGCATACAATTTCTAGATCCGCAGCCCCATCTGCATAACAGGGAGGTCTTGCAGATGCAGTTTGAACTGGCATGTACGGAGCAGCTCTAGACCTGGATACATGGCAGTGCTAAAGCAAGCAAATATGGGACTGATGAACACAAAATGCACAAGAGCACATGCAAGCAGAATCATGCCTGCTTCACTGATCTTGTTTCAGAAAAATAGACTCTGAGACTTGTCACATGTAAAATTGGAGGTTGCCTATGACAATGAAAAATGGTATCATTTGTAGCCAAGAAGTGCAGTGTAAAGGGAAATTGGTGTTTGAATTGTACATGTTACACCTACCCAACATGTGCAGACACAGGCAAATTAAGCAGACTGCTTCCTCCCTTTTCTTAATATGATGCTTTTGCCACTTTCTCTGTACCTGCCTGATCCAAAAGGAAGGGATTTAAATGATCTCTGAAAAGCTGTACTACTGACAGATAAAAGGTGAAGCACTCAGCCTTGAGTCACGCCACACACCCAAACCAGATCTCTCTGTAGGACCATGAGCAACTCCGTATGTCCTCTGCCACGGATCTCTTCCCCACCTACCTGGAGTCCAACAAATCCAGAGCTGTTCCGCATCAATCAGGAATTCACAACCTACACCAAGCAAGGAAGTAGGATTTACAGGCCTTACAGAGAGATAAGTGCCGTATTCCATTTTTTGACTTTGGCTGGTTGAACTGGTTTTGGGTTTGGTTTGTTCTTTTTTAATATTTCTGTATGCAACATACTAGGCTTGCATGATATCAGTAGTTCATCAAACCAAACTACACAGCGCTGAGAAGAACTTCACTTTAGGATTTATTTCAATCATTTTCTTGAGATAGTGAAGGATACACAAAAATCTAATGGATGTGTAATACTGTCAGTAGTCACAAGCACTGTGCACTCATCCTGACTTTAAGCAGCATAGTACTAATGTGTTTTTTATCTAGGTAATTACAGCACAATTTATTACAGCCATTACAACACCGAGGCTTTAAGATTTGGGAACGGATAGCTCAATTCCACCATACAGGCAGTTCCATTTCATGCACCCTCCACACAGATCTCCCTCTTGCACTGCACATCTCCTTGCAGCATATAATCTCTCTCACACAAATACACAGAGCAACAGTTATCCACTGATGGACCACTATCATTTTCTCCTACTACTTTTTAGGTAGGCTTAGAAAATCCTGGTTTTCCACCTAAACTCCACTCTCTACCCACTTTTGATATAATCCCAAGCTTGCACAAATTGTTGAGAGACTTGTGTGACACAATGGCATGCCAAGATGCAAAGCTCTGCAGGACCATAAAAAACGACAGGCAGCTTCATGAAGAGCCAGTTAAAGCTTCCTCTAAACAGGATCAACAGACAAGCCACAAAAATACTTCTCTAAAACCCTGAGCTTAACTTCAAACTCAGCCACTCCTTTCTTTTCTAGGAGTAAATGACATTTACATGATGAATAAAAGATTTTTCTTCAGAATTTATAAAACAAAATTTTCCCTGGGATCAAACTTGATAATTATTATGGGCACTAGTTCTCACTACTATGGAGGGATTTACCTCCCATATTTCTACAAAATTCATTACTTCTCTAGCTAGCTGGGCCTCCTTAATTTTCCATTTCTCCATCAGGTGTAAGTTAATGTCTGAGCTCTGGGTAGTTGTGCATGTTACAGAGGGCAGAAGCTCCAGGCAGAGTCCTTTAAAAGACCTACTAATTTCTATAAAACCGCTGATCCTTAAGCTTGAGGTGGTCTTTGCTTATAAGCAAACCCTTACAATTCCACTCAGGCAAATATGACAAACAGCTGCACAAATTCTGTCTCAGTTTGAGGACAGATAAAATTGGTATGATTTACATACCTAAATAAGCTGTGAATTTTATCCTCATGTATAAAGTCTCATGCAAGATGTAAACCGTGAACACTCAGGGGATTAATTCATTCTCCTGGAAGAAGGATCTAAAGCAAAAGAGCCGTTTTCTTACTATTTTAAAGGCTGCGAGTTTCATTTCCGTTTGCACTGACATACATCCCTTCATTGGTGTGAGGGCTAGGGCTGCAGGGGACGAAAGCTGTCAAGGGCTTCTACTGCATCAGAAGCTCCAGATTCAGCTTGGTTTACTACTTCCCAAGAGGCAGCTAGTCTTTCTGTTGTTTTAAAAAAAAAAAACACCCAACTTTCAAACTCCTACAGTCAGGCTTCAGTTCAGTTCATTCTGTGTTTCACGACCTTTAATACCATTGTTGGCAATATTATTCCCTAAAAGGCACCTCTTTTTTAGGCACTGAAATGCTTCTCTGCAGGTCTAAAAAGGTTTGTGAGATGCATCAAGGTGTACAAAACAAAACACCCGGGAAAATAACATTCAAGCACATGAGTGGTTCCCAACTGATTCCAGATGGTCAGCCACCAGGAAAGAAGGTCTGGAAGAGATATTTTTTTAGAAGTCTAGTGAAAACTATGTAAACCAGAACTAACAAGAACATCTAGTTAATATCAAGGAATAGGATTTGCTTTGTAATTTTTTCTTCAGTAGGATGCAAATCGAAAAAAGTATACGAGTGGGAATGATAGGCCCTTGAAGAAGGGACTCATTTTTGTTTTCTACAGTCTCAGCCTGCAATTGGTGATTCCTGATAGTAAATCCTGGGTTGATTATTGAATGTAAGATAGATCAGCCTTGTCCTGTATGCTTTCTTGCCGCTTTATTGAGAGATTTATCACACACCTGAAATATCTGAGGACAATAACCACTAAACTGAACTGTCATGAAATCGACAATCAATGTCAAAGACATCCTCTTCTCTTCAAAAATAGGATCTTGCTAGTAATAACAACAGAAGCTCAAGATCAAATTTGGCAGGACATGGAGCAAAAAACCTACCATCTGAAGTAGAGACTCCTCCACCTTCCAACCCTGACTTTGTAATACTGTCAGGAGGGGGCCTGAAGAACTGACTATTACTCTGCCATGTACTAAATACAGCTGACTTAGGTACCATGGGTTATTACTTGTGCTGTACTGAGACAATCTGTTGGGCACTAGGAGAAATTATCTTTCTACGTCATACCATTTAAGAGGCATTTGCTTCCTCTCAACTCCTTGTTCCGGTTATCTCTTAGGATGACTTACATTGCTCCTGGGTGAGGAAAGCCAAAGAATTTAGACATCTCTCCCTCTGTTCTCACTTTCCTTCCTAAGCTTGCGTGCATGACACACTCTGGCTTGGTTTGCATGGACTTGCACTGTTCCTTTGCTGAGGCACAATTTTCACATCAGTTGAAAAGTTTTGCAGCAAAGCCGTTCTCTCTGCTTTGCTTTTTAAAGCTTTTTTCCTTTCCCCAGACTCCAGAGACATCTAACAACTACATTTGTTGCATTTGTTTTAGTGCTTTGTTTGAGGCAGTTCCCTTTTTCAACCTGTAATTTCAGCCATGCATCCCGTGTTGACTAGGAGGGAAGCCAGGACTCACTGCCTGTGGGAAGAGTTGGAAGCTTACCCAGTGTGGGGTTTGAATTCCAGATGAAGCCAAGTGGTGTTTGAAGCTCCAAATTCAAGCTTTCACTGTCAAGCACTATGCTTGAAACTCACACTAGTTTAAAACCAGAGGTGTCCTTGCTGACAAGCAGCAAAACGAACACACTTCTAAGGACGTGTACTTTTGTGCTATATGGTAAACTTTACTTTGAAGAGCTTTATAAAATCATGGGTAATGTCTAGTTCCCAGACTGTTCATAGCTACAACCATACAGACAGATGCCAATAAAAAGCAAACATTTCATATTACTATAGCAGGGTAATGCTAGGCTGAATTCGGACCCATTTCTTCTGCCAACCCACCCAGGAGATAAAACTAAGCTGTATATAAATGTTTCAAACACCAAATACAGAACTTAGATATTGAAGAATCTCACTTCAAAACTGTCATTCTTTATCTTCAGTACTAAGGAAGCATGACTGACATTTCTACTTGGGATACTTTATCTTGGATATGAATACTTCTATCGCTTGACTTTCATCACACACAAATACTAGTTAGCTTCAACAGCAGACTTAAAAAGAAAAAAAGCTTACCACAGTAATTATTTCAAGGATAAAAATCACATGATGCTACAACAAGGAGCTTTACCAATCACAGTCCACTTTTCAGGCTGAAGAACATCTACATTTCCACAAATTCCTCCACCCTCTCAACCCAGAACTAGGTTTAAAAAAAACAAAAGAAAACCTTGAACCAGAAATTGTAACATTCAGACTGCTTCACAGCTCTATACATTTTACAGGAAAGTGCTTTTCCTAATGACAGGGTAATAAAACCTTTGAATATACCTGTCTGAAACTTCTAAAAACCCCAAAACATAACCCAATTATCAGTGGTCTGTTCGTTTTTGTTAGGAAATGGAAAAGAAAAATTTGGATAAACATTTGCTCACAACCATAGCAGCAGTAACTACAGATAAAAAGGAAATCTGAAATCTCCGAGGCTTTGTGCTATATTCAGAATACCAAGTTCATTTTTGTTGTTGAAATCAAGCCAAATCCTTTGACCTATTTCTCATATTTCTCAGCCTGACATATTTAAACTTATGCTTTCTTTTTTTTTTTTTCTTTCCTGTGTGTTAACCCTCATGAATATCATTTTACCTGGCTACTTCCTTGCAGATACAGAACAAGAGGTTCTGTCTTGGGGATTGTCACCCATGTTTTGTACCAAGTCTTCCCTTTTTCAAGGAACTGTAGGTAGCTGCTGAAGAGGCTGTTCTCAGCTGCTATGACACTTTGCTTCTGGAAGATAGGAGAAACAAAAGAAAAAAAAAAAAAGCTGTTTCCATTGATGATTACATGGGCAAAATACTTAGAATTACTTATAAAATATACTTTTGTCTAGAGTCAAATAATACTGTAGGGCAAACTCTGGATAGCCTATAACTGAGCAAATTTTTCATCATCATTATATACCATCAAGTAATAGCACAACCTCATGTAATAGAGACCGATGCTAAACTACTGTTCCCAGTGGTCGTGAAGTTTCCAACTCCACCAATTAAATTGAGAATGGTGATTATGATTATGCAGCTAGTTTCTTGCTTAGCAAAGTAGGCTGGGAGATGAATTCAAATTAATGAAAAAGGTGTATTAACAGACCCTCTTGTGCATGGATACAGAGAGATGTGAGACAAATCAGAGAGCACTAGGGCAAAAAAAGAAAATAAATTTTTGTCTTTTGATAGAAAGCAGAGAAAAACAAAATTCCTATTGATATTAGACTTTGCACAGAAGTCTCCTGTGGATTTCTGGCATCTGCCAATAACATCTGTAAAGAGGCAATCTCCCCAGCTGCTATTAAGATTGTTAAAATGGTTTAATGTAAATAGGAGGGGAAGAAGACTGTCTCTGCTCTTTCTTTTTCTTATACACCTACTTTCTTGCATTTTACCTGACGTTTTGAAGATTTAGCACAAGGCTAGAAGCCTGAGCATATGAGGGGAAAAATGACTCTTTTCCTCTCTTTTCCTTGGGTTTTTATAGTTTTCTGCTTTAATCTGCTTTCTGAAGTAAAGCTGTAGGTCACACTTCACTGGTTTGCTTTTTGGTTTTTCAGATTAACAGAGCTGTCAGCTGGGTAGGTGTAGGTTTTCACTTTACTGTCAAACAGCTCTGCTGAAACAGTGCTAGAAAGTTTATCATGAGATACCACAGTCTATACTGTTGCATATTACGTGTTCATCAACTACAGGCATAGCTGTAGTGTACATCTGAAGTTTTTGATGGTATCAGGCTCTGGACCCTGAATATTCTCTGCCCTCTGCAGATGTGGCAGGTCAGGGAAGGACAGTGTGCATTCATAGCTGCATCCCACTTTGTATTTCTGAGATTCTAGACATGTCTGGGTACAAAGCTGACAAATCACCTGAGCAGTGGAGTTCACTCTGGCACACCATGCTGGTGTAATTTTACCTAAATAGGTACATTTTGTAGGTGGAAAGAAAAATGACATGCTGGGAAGCAGAGCAGGGCAGGGTCTCAGAAGACCATTTGAGAAGGCATTTATTACAGGAGCTGTGGATATGCACTGGCAGGTTTACATTTCTTACTCAGTCTAGCTCTTTTCCATGTAGTTTGGTTCTGATGAGGAGTATTACAAGGCTGGAAGGCAGCCTGGATGCTCAGAGGGTGGCTTCCAGAAAGATGTTTTTCACAAGGTAAGATGTTTTTCAGAATAGGCTGCAACTGTTCCCCAATTTTTCATGTGGTGCTCAAAGCAGGATGGTGTATGTGAGCGTATCAGGGGCAAAGGATGATTTGTGATGAAGTTCTCAGTGTTTCAGTGGCTCTTTCAAGAGTCTGATGTACCCTCAAAAGACATGTTCCTATAGGTCCACTTTCAATTCAGATGAAATTGAATGTCCTTTTTTTACTCATGAAGTGACTTCTGGCTGTATTTCACAGGTCAAATAAATAAAAACCTTTTCTTCAAGTTGGCCCATGAAAATCGTGGCACATAACAGTACTCACAGCTCTGGCAGTGGTCTAAAAAAGGCATTGGTAAGAGAAGGTTCAGTTGTTGTAGGTGAGGATAATGCAAATCAGTTTCTTGTTCTTGAAAAAAAATCAGGGTAGGATGTGCTGCTAACATGGTATAAAACTTGGTGACATCTGTGACAATTGTGAAGCAGTAGTTTACACAGTATAATTTGTGAAAGTCATATCTTGGAGAAAAGTCTGCATTATAGCAGGTTTGAGAAAGTTTCAGTGAATCCTGATAGTCTTTCAGAAGGATGTCATGCCTTTGCACAACCAACTATAAAAAAATTCCTTTCAATGATATTTTGACAGGCTGTGAAATGAGGAGTGCAAAAACATCTTCTGTATAGAGTTAAAAGTGAAAAAACAAAACTTACTTTGCTAAGTTTTGCCAATAGTTATTGTGAACAAGTCAGGACTGAAAATGCACCATGATAAAAAGAAGACAGAGGTTCTTCTATTTTTTGTCACTTTGAAAGCTGAAGCTTAACTGCAAAACCTGCGTGTACCCAATACAATCAACGGCCTGCAATGAACACTTGCCATTTACAAACAACATTCAGGCTGCATGCACACTGAATACAAGTTATAGGCCAGAGATCAAATATCATGGTGGGGTAAAAAAAGATAACAAAACAATTATATTTGTTTTAAATAAATACATTAAAACAAAAAAACCAAAAAAACAAAAGAAAAAAAAGAAAGAGAGAGAGACACACACAAAGGCAGCTAGCACACCAGAAGTTTCTTAGCTAAATATTGTACCTCTGCAGTTAGTCTTTTCTTCTGTTCTCCGACTGCTTCCACTACAGGGCTGCATGGGCTTGCTGGTAACTGCAGAAAACACTCTTTACACACTCGATTATGACGGCTATTATCTGTAAGTGGTTTAAACTCAGAGCATTTTGCACAAATCACCTGTATCAAAAAGATGGTGCTTTATTAGCCATCATTAAAACATAAGCCTGCTCCAAAGAAAGTGACTTGCAGAATTGTTGTTATTAAAGCAAAATCTGGAAAGCTAATGTAAGCGTAAGATAGAGCAACCAATATAACAGCCGGATTCAACATCCATTCTGAAACTCCTGTACAATAATACACCCCAAATGCCCTTCAGCTACAAGCATATGTCACTGTATGCTTCACTGCAAGACATGAATTACTGTACAAAGGTAACTAACTGCCTTAATTCAGCAAGTGCTAAATGAAACGCCATTCTGCCAACTTATATAAACAAAAGCAAGCTAGCAGTTTTAGAAATATGATAGTCTTTCCTTGAGACAAATTAACTTCTTTAATTTGAATGTTTTTGCCACATCACAAAACACTGCATAACCAACTGTTTAACAATAACAAGAATTAATTATTAATAATTTATCTCTTTTTCATGGTAGAAAGCTATTATTTAATTTCTTTAATAATACTGAGCTTTGCAATGGAACATCGTAAAACTCCAGAAATGTATTCCATTATTTTAGTAATTATTAATATAAACAAATCCAGAACGTTGACAAACCCAACTCTGATGCAAAAGTGTCTCCTCCACAGTAATTTTATTTCAATTCCTGAGATTAAGGTTTCTTTAAACATCTTACCTATACGTTTAGGTCTATCTTTGGCTGAAAATTTATCTCCGCTTCAAATGAATAATGGTATTTAAATAACATTATTCAGTTCTAGTTACATTAGGAACACTGAACTGTGAAACTCAAGTCACAGAAGGCAGGTTTCAAGTCAAATTACAGAAATTAATCTCATCTCGATTGTGATTTTTAGAAAAAAAAACCAAAACCTGAGAACTAAGCAGTCAGTGAATGGCACTGGGGAACGGTAGCTAAGTGCCTTCAGTAACCTGGCCTTGAATCTCTAGGACTAATCTTTTTGTTTGACTTTTCAAGCAGGAGGAAACTGCTTTGGCACAAACAATTCCTGAAAACTCTGCTTTAGGGGAAAAAAGAACCAATCCATCTTTAATGTTGTATGTTCAGCTGTTCATCCTAGAGAGAGTGTAAAGTAAGGCTGTCAGAAGGCCATTCTGTTTCTGCAAACAAAATCTACTGGACAACCTCCTCCCCAGATAGACGCACATCCCCAGGGATGGTCTCACTTTTCCTTTTATCCACTGAGGTGCTGTGTTTGCCTTTAAAGCACCACAGACCAGGCCCCTTACACCAGAGTTTTGCTCTTTTTATCCCTGATTCCCAGAGGGTAAAGCAAGTGGAAAGATCTGCTCTGTCAATGACCTGCCATTAACCAGAACATCTTTTAGATTCTGCACTGACAAAATAAAAAATTATCTTCAACGGTCTCTGCAGAACAAACTAAAAAACTCTGTGCATTCTGACACTTACTGCCCCACACTGCTTGCAGTGGTGCCGCCTTTTAGTGATGGAGTTAAAGCTTTCGCTGCAGCTCTTGCATGCCTGTTTCTCTTTGTCTCGCTTGGATTTGGAAGATTTCCTACAGGAATCACTCTGAAACAAAAAGTACAATTATGTGATTAAAAAAAAAAATCACAAAACAATTCATGCAGTTTTCCTACTGACAAACCCTCTTTGGATTTCACACAATTTCAGAAAAGAATTCATGTCAGCTCTGACAATGGGCTACAGCTGGATGGCTGGCTCAGCCATCGAGCGGCCCTGTTGTGGCATGACGTGATCTCAGATTGCTAGAGTCAATTCTTCAAGTCCCTCTCTACCCACTTGCACACTTACAGCCACTGAGCAACCTCACCTCACAGTCCGTTTGGAGGGAGGAAGAGGAATGGCAATGTAGGCTTGTTAAGAAGAGCTTTCCTCTCAGCACACACCTCCTCCTCCCTGCTGACATGTGACTTGGCTGAGGTAATGGCTGACTTCGTGAATGCACTGTAAACGCTTCTGTTCGTGGGGAGAAGATGTGAAGATTTTGGGAAAAATGGCTTGACTGAAGAAGTGAATGGTGCTGGCAGTGAATTTTTGCACCACCCAATTTCAAATGCTTAATCTAGAAGTTTCCTTAGGCTCCCTCCCAGCTCATGATGAAACATAAAGCTCCTCAGGAGGACAGGGACACCTACACCAGAGACCTGCTATCAACTGCTCTTAGCAGAAGACACTCTCAGCTGTCTAGATAGCCAAGCAAGTTTAGCCTCTTAAGCTAAGCACCTAAGCTGGTACACAAAGTCACTCTGTATACTTAAACCCAATTGTAGAACCTTCTGGTAAACTGAAGAGCATTAACATGACAATGTGCAGTTAATAAAAATACAGCTTCACATGGAACTTCAAGTAGACCCTCTGTTTTCTCTTTTAAATAAATGAATACTGTTCTTCCTTCCTAGTCATGATGGCTATGTGCAAGGGACCAGCAGCTTCCTGGGGCTCCCCCTGCCAGGCAGCATGTGCAAGGAGATCTCAGCCCAAAGGAGGTGTCTGTATCATATTCCTTTAGCACAGCTCTTCCATGAGAAGAGGTTAAATAACTCTCTTCATTTTTGCTTGCTTGACACAAACATTTAATCTACACAATCATTTAATTTTACTGGGAGAATAAACATTTCCTCTAAATCAAAAGAGCAGAGGTATTTTGCATTCTTTCTGAAAAACAACCAGGTGAAGATCAAAGCCCATTGTTGGTTACACAGATTCTGGATTCCTTGACACCTCCCTTTCCCTTTAAATCACACCTGCATACTAAGTCACAGCTTAAGTCCACTTGAGAGAGAACAACTGAGTCAACAAATTTCACCTCCTTCAAAGCCTTTATTTACCACAAGTACAAGGGCATGTGGGGGGAGGAATGGAAGCAGCAACTACGATTAGGACAGGCTGCCCACTGATCACCAGGCAGGTGTCATCAGTGCTAGGGAAATTCTGTCTTTTGCCCTAAGATCTCACCTTAGTGATTGCAACTAGCCTGCACAAGTCACCGATACAGTTTTTGAGGCCAATTAAAAAACCAATAAATTAAATTTTATAAGCTGACACTACTCTCCCATCTTTCAGGCTCTTTGAGTCTCTGCCCTCCCATTCCCTGATTATTGAGGAAAGCACACTGTCTTTCAGCAGAGCTATTGAAACCACCCTGGCTTGTAAAAGCATTACACAACAAACCCTCAGCTAATTACTTCTAACTGGATTGGATCTTTACATTTTTATTATCTTTTCTAGAGCTGCAATAGCAATGTTTCAAACATGTATACAAGTACATAGGATGTCTCGCATTTCAGCTTTGTGAAGTACAGTCATAGGGATTTGTTAGTTCAGGAAAATCACATACGTACACTCAGCAAAACAGAGTGGCAGCAACTCCAAGTCCTCCCGCTCACATAAGTGGAGCTCAATATTTCACTTTTTCGGGGAAGAACCAGATGTAATCAGTACAACATTGAATTGCAACAACCGAACAATGCCTCGGATGAATCACTGGCAAAAATGTTCCTTTCAGATTCTCTTAGACCCCTCCAAGGCGTATAATCAAGGTGATTTAAAAAGATTTTACTGATCAGCAGCAATCTACAGAGTAACTTTTTAATTTGTATCACATATATTGGCTAAAGTCAGCCACTTCGTACTCTGATTTTGATGCTAATGCTATTTAATTTTTCAGAAGACCGATTTTAATTCCACTGGCTAGGGATGGATTCCCCTTGGGCTGTTAGATCACAGCATTTCCTCACTGGTCAACCTTATTTTTTCTCTTCTTAATAGATAAAATTTGCACATAGCATAACAAGCCTTTTGATTCTTATGTTAACAATTTCACTAGTGTTGCTGGAACGGCAAAAGCATAAATGAAGGCACCATTTAGCCTTGTGAGCTGTGACTGGAAGATAATCTTGATGAATGCTAAACAAAACCAGTTTTTGCCTTTCAATCAATACCTACATGTGCCTGCATAGGAAAAATGCTGAAATTCCTCTAACATGAATTGAATGAACTGCTTCATGTGGAAATTGGTTAATTCGATTTGTACTTCAATAAGAATATCCATCATCACCCACATACATGTTTCTGTTACACAGATAAGATTCAAGTTGAATACTTCCTCTAATGGATCTTGTATTTGAATTCCTCCTGAATCTGAAACAGTCTGGACAGTGTATACTTTCAGAAATACATGACCCATATACTTGACAAAGGAAAGAAAGCAGAAAGGGTATTGTATTAGGCAAGATTTGTTAAATGCATGGGCATTTATTGTAGACCATTATATTTATTTTAGACCATTATATTTTAATTTGTGCTGTAGCATACAAAAGGCATTTAATACTAACTTCACTAATCACAAAAGGCCCTGTATAAAGAGGTCTTTAAATGTTGGATGAATACCATTGAATTCATAATATTTCTTAACATTATGAGAATACAGTGAGAACACAAGAGGGTGAAACATTGCTATTGCAGCTGTAAAAAAGAGAATAAAAATGAAAATGTATTTTCTTTACAATTTGGCAAATTCCAATGAGCAATTATAGAACAGAGACTTATTCAGTATTATGTTACTTAACTGCTGACACTGGGAAAGAATTAAGAAGCCCTTTGCTTTCCGTCCCTGTGAAAACTATGAGACTTTGCTGCATGGGCAGTCCCCTCATCCCACCCAGTGATGGCTCAGGAAGTTGACCTTGCCACATACTCTTAACTGTACACCAACTGAACAGAGAGGTTTTTGTAGAAAACAAGGACCTTATTCATCAAAGACAAATCTAACTACCACTTTGCAACTTTATTACACAATCTGTTGGCGTACGTTAAGAGGGAAACTAATACAAAGCTGCTCTAGCTTCAACTGGAATATTGTTATATTAATGCACTTGAATAATTGTCGTATTTCTCATCTTTCTGGTATACCCAGCTCTGCTTTTAAGCTGGTGAGTCTGACAGGAAAAAACACATACATAAAACCAGTTCCAAGCCAGGATATACAATAACTTCTTTCAGACTGGGCTGTTTTGACCACTAATTTGCTTTTACTCTACAGCTGCATTTAACTCTCTAAATCTTGATGGTTTACTCCAACTTCAAAATTTTGGTGGAAAAAGAACATATACCCCAGCAAGAGGTATAACTCATGCCTAGAGCTAAGTGACTGCAAAGTGAAGGCCTGTCGCTGGCTGGCTTAGAAAACAGACATCACACCATTAGTGAACCACTGGTGCCTCCACTTGCTTCTGAAAAGCAGGGAAAAAACACCAAAGAGATGGTGGGAACAGGAGACTGTTGTTTTGTTATTTATTACTTGCTACATATTTCATTCTGTCTTGGACCAGTAGGTAGAAATTAAGCCTCAGTGCTGTACACACAATAAACACACAGTCTGATGAGACTTCTATGGGTAGACACATGAGCAACATGAGCATAAGCAAGTGGTTTCAAATCTTTTTCTTCTCATTATGCTTATACAGCTGCCTATTTTTCAATTACAAATTGCATATTTGGAGACCCTTGCAATGTGGCAGAACATCAGCAAGTGCTTCTGGAAATGCTGAATATATGTGAGGAATTAATTGAATTTATAGAGTATATTTTGGACTTTGTAATGCAGTAAAATTGTTTAGTTTGTGTCTCTACATGCCAATGTCATACATACAGGATCATATGCAAGACAATCTTCCATGGGCTTGTACTTTCCTCATGCATGCAGAATGCTGATCATAAACTGTATGAACCGTGCTAGCAGTGCAGTGCAGCAGTTACCACAATGCTGTACAGCAAGTGGATTATACTTCCTGCAGTAGGTTTTCACTGTCTGGTTTTGCAATGCGCAACACTGAAGAAAACCTGAGCCTGCTCTTCAGGAGACTCAGCAGAACCACATTAAGGAGATATTAGCTTGCTGACCACCTCTACCACCAAGTGGTTTGTGTGTGGAAGCTGTTACGCACAGCATGCTCTTGCTCATGCACTTACTGAGATGTTTCTAAAAGGGTATCTTCATTAAAAAGCAGTATTTACTAAAGCTGCATCTAACATCTGAACTCGCTGCTTGCACTGATGTTATTCATTTGCTATGATACAGCAGAATGAGATTCCAGAATCAATACTACACAGTTTCGGATATTTTTAGCTTTGCATTTTTGATCAACTCCATTTTTATTTCTATCTTAGGAATTAACTTTTTCTTCAAATACACAACTTAAGGAAAATTACTTAATGTGTCAGGATATACTATGCAAATCACTGACACAAGTATTTATAATCAACTAAAAAGATCTAAATATTTTTTTATTTGATTACAACTGAAATTTACATTTCCCTAAGAAACTTAGGACCAACAGCTAGCTCACTATAGCATCTGTAAACCTACGTATAGGGGCACTAATCACAAATGGCTGCAAATAAATAAAATACTGCTTAGGGAAAATATTGAGTGTGAACAAACAATAAACATCAACGAGTACACTAATTACAAACACTTATTTTAATAATCCCTTGCTAGTATAGGTGAGGTTGTTGGTTTTGCTTTTCATTGATACTCTGTAAACTCTACCAGTA
This sequence comes from Rhynochetos jubatus, assembly GCA_027574665.1. Classification (NCBI taxonomy): domain Eukaryota; kingdom Metazoa; phylum Chordata; class Aves; order Eurypygiformes; family Rhynochetidae; genus Rhynochetos; species Rhynochetos jubatus. Next base: position 24,782,130 of record CM050658.1, read on the forward strand.
GGTTACAAGCTCGGCCAAAGGTCTGGAAGAACCTGCTAAGTGGCTCCTTTGTTATTAAAAAGAATACATAATATTCCATAGTATGTCTCAGTGGGTAGGGGTTATTTTGGGTTGTTGCTGTTTCTTCTTTCTGGGGCTTTTTTCAGTAAACGCAGCTGATCTTAAGACATTTCCTGAAAATCTGTTATTCCCAGAAGACATTTTAGAAGGGACAGGCAAGAATGCTAAGAAATAGACCTTATTTAGGACTCAAAGCCTCCAGTTTGACACTGCAGCAGTCACAGGCTTTGTACTGACCAAGACGAAACTTTTAAAAGTCTATTTTGCAGTAACCAATCACTTAAAGTAACCAATCACTTACAGGCCAGAGCTGTATGAAAGTACTACTCTCTCCTCCTCTCTACTGGCAGAAACATGAAAAGCACACTATGAAAGAAGTGCTAATCAACATTTGGTTCTAGAAATGAAAATCCTGAGTTACACAACATGACAGTATGAAGCAGCCAGGTTTCCTTGTCTCTCTTAGCCCTCCTCTGCCCCCCAGGCATTCAGTGTAGCTATCAGAATTTAAAACAAAAAAACCCACAACCCCCAAGCCAACACTACAAATGTAACAACCAACTTCCCTCCAGACAGTTGCCATTACTAGGTTCACACACACACGCAGCACTGATCTGCAACAAGAGGAGGTACATTCACTGATGGTGTCAACTCTGCCAGTAGCTGCGGGTGTAACTTAGCGGAGAAGTTAAGGACAGGAGAGCTGCAGCAACCGACAGCAGAATATAAATGCATATACTCAAGTGTATCCGATTTTTTTTCCGGCTACAAAAGAAACATAATATCCCACCCTGCTCCCACCCCACTGCAGTGCTAGCTACAAATTACTTACCCCTCCAAACGCACCACCATCAGCCCCTGGCACCAATTCCACTGAGCTGGTGCTTGCTATCTGAGGAAAACAGAGTACACAGAACAATTTCAACACAGACACTCTTCCTAAATTGTATTAAACCCTAAAAAAGAAAACATGGCATCATTTGCTTTTAGTCCCTCAAGCATTTGCTTGTGAATACACTTCAATTACATATGTATTCAGCCACTCTCAAATACTGGGCAGGGGGGCTGGAACTAGATGATCTTTAAGGTCCCTTCCAACCCAAACTATTGATTCTATGATTCTGTGGCACCAAATTGCCAAGCCTGCTTTTAGCTGCAGTGCCTGCCTACCCCCCCACCAGCACTGCAGAAAGCAAACGGGCAGGTTTTGAATTACACCATTTGAGCTCTGCAAGCCAAGTCAGTGGATTCTGAGAAGGAAGAATATTTACTCAATTCAGTACTCAGTTAAGTTCTTCTTAAATGCAATACATCTCTTAATAAATGCAAACTGGCATCTATTAGCATTTAATACATATAGAGGGCAAACAGGAAGCTTATTTACACCAAAATCATAGGCTACATCCTAAAAGGAAAACCATCTCATCTGTCATTAATTTACAGGGAGTTTGCTAGTTTGCAGGGGCTTCCCAAAATATTCCACTCTTTAACTTCTCCTGTTATTCCCAAAGATCATTCTTCATTTGCCAATTAGACATCTCATATTTCAAGATTATCCAAATCTCCAGTGCATTTTTGCACTCTAGTTTCATTCCATTTGAAAACAAAAAGGCTGAACATTTGTTAATAGAAACAACCTGAAATGTAGCCTCAGTGGTAAGTGGCCAAATTGAAAAGCTATTAATTCTGATACCTAGTTGTATCTATTTATATATTAATATGAGCAATCCACTCTTGAGAACAAGCAAATGAGCAATAGCAATCCCCTGGGGCTAGGGCTATGCCACCCCTGGAGCACTTCCTTAGGGAATGCAACCTAATTAAAGGGAAGCATCCTGTACTCAACTCCAGCAACAATCTCTGCCTCCACAAAAAACTAGCAATCCTAGGGTCTTCATGTCATCTATTCCCCAGTCCCATGGAAAAGGGTGTCTTTCCACTGGAATCCTAATCAACCCAGGTATTAGAACCCTCTGCCTAGTAAAAGGATATTTGTGTGTTGCGACATGGTGCTTGGAAAAGGAAAAGAAAAATGGGGAGAGAAAACGGGGTCTAAAAAGCGAGAACCACCTCACCCCCCCCACCGCCCCCCCAGCAAGTTTAGAGTAAATTTCTCTAGTTGCCTGTTCAGATCCTCACGTCCTTTTAATACTTATTTGGAATAATGTGCTAAAAATAAATAACCCTCTACTCATAACCTGGAAAGGATTTCAAAATGGCTTCTTACCCTTATTTTATTATTACCACTCAAAGAGTGTAAGATGTGATATGGAGGAAGAAAGCAATTCATTCACGTATTTGTCAGACCTACCTCAGAGCTCTTTCCAGAGGAAGAGAAACAGGGATGGGAATAACAATGATTTAACAGGATCAAAAAATCATGCTTTAACTAACAGAAGCACTCCCAACTCTCTAATTCTCTCACTTCCACAGAGCTCAGCTCTCTCTGGCACTTTTCCTTGCCAGACTTCTAAAAATGCACAAACTGTGTCCTTCCCCCATGCCACAAGCCTCCAACTCTTCTAAGATCAATCAGAGGTAAATTAGGTCCTTTTTCTTGGGAACATTTTTAGAAGGCTTTAAAAAAACCCTTCTCATAGCCTTGAAATGCTGCAGGTGAAAATGAAAATCAGGGAAATGAGTGTCCTCTTTCTGAAGGAACTAAGACACAAAGCTTTCTGAAAAAGCTTCTTCAAAAGACCACAGCTACAGTCACCCTGCCAAGAGGACTGACTGGCAATGACTCTGAATATTCACCTCCTGGCAGGTGGCAGTTTATTAATTGCTATAGATTATTGCACAGGCATAATCTGAAGAATCAGGTCAAATGTCAGACGTCTGCACCTACAAGAAACTTAAGTCTTCTGTAGGCATATTACAGGCTGAATGAAGATCAACACTTAATGCTTGTATGAGCTTATGTAAGTCATCAGGGAAAACAAAGGCATGCTAAGAATTGCGTGCAAAGGCATGCAGTGGTCATGCAACTGAAATCAATCATAAGCACTGTATCAAAGGTATGGGCAAGGATGGGAGAAAAGCAATTCAGCTGGTTTTCTATAGGCTCATTAGAACCAATTTCTAGTAGCTGTTACAGATCCAGCCTGGAATCCATGAGTGCATAGCTATTTCTTGACTCACGAGAACAAAAAAGGAAGATTATTGCAATTTTTTCCTCTAAAGCATGCTGCCCAATATTCCATAAAGATGACATATATGGTGGATGCTGCCTACAGCCGTGGATTGCTACTAAGAATGCTCTCAGTATTTGTCCAGTCTCTCTTACAGAACACCTTCAGCTCTTTTCACCTGACAACAACTCCTGCCGCATTTACCTGTGACATCAGTTTTCAAAGTTTATTATTGAGATAAGCTAATCTCCTAAAAATGCTGGTCAGTACTCTGGCATAAAAGAAATTAAGGTGCATACTGCATTAATATCATAGCTAGGAGATAAACCAGACTTCGGCAGACTTCAGCTCTGCTTGATTTTTATGAACCAGTAGAGTATAAACATGTGGCTACACCAGTAACACAGATGCAAAATAAAATGGAATTTACAAAGCAAGATAGTAATAATGAAGTTGTACAGACACTGTTCTTTACAAGTAGACAAATAATTGAGCTTTTTAGTTTGCTTATTAGCAAAAGATGGTTTTCTATCACAGCATCTTGGTTCTGAAAGCAGTCATGAGATTACTTAGAAACACAGGCATGAATTGATTGTTTTCCAATATTTTCTGAGTATTTTTAGCTGATGAATAGTTCATGATCAGTAAGCTATGCCATATTCTGAAAATGGCTCACTGCTGGCTGCTATCAGCAATGGGATCCTAGACTCTGTGGAGGCTTGTGAAGATCTCCACTGTCAGTCTGTGATTAATACTGGGATGAAAGCAATATGTAACATCTCTCCTGAGCACCCTGAGAAATCAGTCATATAAAAATCCAGCATTACTGAGTCACCAAACCAGATCTGGAAAAGAGGAGGTTTCAAAAATGGTTAGGTACCAAAAAATACCCCACACAAAACACCCCCAAAAACAGTTTAGGAGAGGAGGGAACAGGGAAGATAAAGAGATCCCCAAATTTGATCTCTTCAGATGGACCTTTTCTCCCTGTGCTCCAAGATCTAGCACATTTGACCACCAACATCACCAACACACAGGCAACTCCGCATGAAATTCCTGAAGATCTCCCTCTCTGAGGCTCTCTCCTCTTTAGCTCCTAGCAAATGATTGTAGCTAAGGTTATTGTAAAGGAATCTGTCATAGTCTCTAGTGCAGGTTTAGATCTGAGGTTTGGGGTCTTCTAAGAAGGGCAGAAATACTGCTCAACAGGCCCAGAATATTTGTTCTCAACCTGCTCCTTGTACAGACCCACCCAAGGCTGGTTTCAAACCCAGTCAAGCTAATCATGTAGAGACAGTTTGAACAAAGAGTGATTAATTAATTAAGCACAGGTGCTTTGCTAGACAAAAGGTAAACCCTTAATAGTACATCCCAAAGTCTATCTCTGAATTGTGCAAGACAGAAATGGCAGAAGAGTGATTATGGAGACGGTGACCCGAAGAGACCCTGAAACTGAACCAAGGATTGGAACCAGAACAGGAGAATGCAGCTGAGACAGGGGATTGGGATGGTCTTTGATAAACAATGAACTTTGGGGACTGAAAGGCCAAGTGGAAATACACAAAGACTTCAGACCTTCTGTAATGGGTATTGATTGAATTGTATATGAACTGTGCGAGATCTTGGACTACTTGCCACTCACTGAGGTGGTGGCCCAACTCTGAGTTGTGATTAAATAAATAGCATACCTAGAGCAACCTGCTTTGTCTGGTGAAAAATCTTTAACAGAAATTGGCGACCCAGATGGGACTCTAGGACACAAGAGAGAGAAAACTCAGAGATCCTTCCGGATAACCCGTTACCAACGCTCAAATTGCCGGCAACAAACAGGACCAGGTGAATCCAGAGTACTTGGGCATGGGTAAATTCAGAACAGATTTACTGAGAACCTCTTGTGTTTAAAATTGCTGAAAAAGCTATAGCTGGTTAACAGAATGGGAACGACGCCCAGCATTGAAAGGGGGATGGCCCTTGCTGAGGTTTTAGAGAATTGGAAAAAGGTAATCCTGGCACAGAGTTTACAGAAGAGGAGACTGATTACATTTTGTCAGGAGGAATGACCATTCCTAACAAGGACTAGAGGAGGAGGACAGATGGCCTCCTAAGGGATCCTTTAAGTCTCGTAAGTTGAAGTTCCTGAGAATTATCCTCAAGGATACAGGAAGTCAGGACACTGATTATTGATATATTTGGTATAACTGGGCCATACCTTGGTATAACTTGGTATAACAAAGGAGAGAGTCTTTAACTAGAAATGATAGTGGAGAACGATTAGTTCCAACAGCTCCAAAAGCTGAAGAGGAACTTGAATCGTCTTCAGGAAGGGTTGGCATGTACCCAATGCGTTTGGATTACATCCCAAACCCTAGGGCAGGACCCGAAGCTCTGCCAGAGGTTTCCACTGCCACTGCCATGGTAAGACATGAACCTTGGAAACAAGGAGATTTGGTAACTTGGCAGACTAAAATGCCAAGACTACGGGATGACGCAGAAAAATGCGCTCAATTATTATCTGGCATTATAACTGATTATTCACCCAACTGGAATGACATAAGAACCCTTCTCTGAGAACTGTTTCATCTGGAGGATTGAGAAAAAATCTTTCAAAAAGATAGAGAGACTGCCCAAAGGGGGCAAGCCCAGGGACTACTCCCCTAGCCAGAAAATAACCCTGAATGGGATATGTCCACTACTGGTGGAATGACACCTTATCCAAACGCTACCCAACAATGAGTCAAAGCGGTCCGACAAGCTGGAGAATGGGTCACTAATTGGACAAAAGTGCTGGAATGCAGACAAAAACCTGATGAACATCGAGCGATTATTTGGGACGTCTAGAAGTTACCTTACTGAAATATGGAGGTATGACCTGAGACAATTTTCAAGAACCATTAGCTATAACTGTAGATCAATCTGCCCCAGATATCAGTAAATATTTCAAAAACACATATGGCTGGATGTCAAGGAGAAACTTTGGCTAAAATCTTGAGTATTGCTACATTTGTGTACGATGGACGGAGTGAGGAAGAGAAAGGAAGGAGAGAGAAATCACTCTGTTAGCTGCAGCAATTACTCAAGGTTATAGCCAACGAGGAGGTCGGGGTTTTCCCTGGCAAGGGGGCAGGGGGAGAAGACAGAGAGGAAGGGGTTTTTCCTCTTCAATTTCATCTTATCCTAATGCCCTTGAGTGTTTTTATTGTGGTAATTTAGGACACGTACAACGCGACTGTCCTCTTAGACCCATCAGCTCCAGCAGAAGGACCCTGTGGAGAGACCACCCAGACCTCACTCTCAATAAAGAAGAAAACACTGGAGTTATCAATTTATGGAATTGACGGGAATTAAGGTAGATCATAACGGTCACGTCACAGCAAAGGTAAATGGTATTTCAGTAATTTTTTTAATAGACACTGGAACAACGTTATCTTTACTTAATTTTCAAATACCACAGGTCTCTACTGATACCATGTTTATTGATGGGGTCGTAGCTGGTAAAGAATTCTTTCTTTCTTTTCCCCTCCCAGTGATATTAGGAGGTAAAATGGCTTGGGGAAGATCTGTCATTTCCCCAGAAACACCAGTATCTTTGCTGGGATGAGGCTTGTTACAAGAATTTGGAACATGTATATCTCTAACACCAAAAGGAATCCAATTGGTAATGATAGGAGTCTCAATCCTGCAATTAAAACCTGAGAAGCAGAAGAATAAAGGAATCCCTGAGGAACTGACTGAGATTCATTCTAAGCTGTGGAGTACCTCCAGAGATGAGGTAGGATTGTTAAAATCTGCAGAACCAGTGGTGATTCAAACAGAAGGAGGGGCTCCACCATCAATTAGATGATAACACGTAATTTCTGAAGCAATGCCTAGCATTGGAAAACAGATTGAAAATTTCTTGAAAAATGGAATATTGAAAGAATGTGGAAGTCCTTATAATACTCAAATTTTACCTGTTAGTAAACACAGATTGGATAAGGATGGTGATCCTGAGTATTGATTTGTACAAGATTTACGTTCTGTAAATGAACATGTTATTTCTCACCTAGTGTTTTTCCATGTGCATCGGAACTGGTACAATAAGTGGATGATTTATTAATGGTAAGTCAGTCAAAAGCTGATTGTGTTTGTGACACCAAATATTTATGTACACAACTTGCAAAGAAGGGTCACCGTGCATCTCTATCCAAACTACGGCTCTGTCAACAACAGGTGAAGTACCTTGGGTTTATTTTTAAGCCGGGAGAAAGTGAGACAGACCCTAAACACATAAAGGCAGTACAGGAGATACCCAGACCTGGGACTAAGAAGTAGTTAAGGGGATTCCTAGGTCAAGTGGGATTTTGCAGACTGTGGATCCCCAGGTTTAGTGAAATAGCTAAACCATTACATGAGGTAACAAAAAATTATGAACTGGAACCGATAACGTGGGGCCCAGAAAGGGAAAAGTCTTTTTGAGCATTGAAGGGAGCATTGTTAAAAGCCCCAACTCTAGGAATCCCGGATTATACCAAACCATTTAAACTTTACTGGACTGAAAACAAGGGAACAGCGAATGGAGTTTTGACTCAAACTTTAGGTCCCTATGAAAGACCTGTAGCATATTATTCCTGCTCTTTAGATCCAGTAGTTAAAGGAACTCCTTTTTGTATTTCAGCTAGAGCAGCTGCCGCTGAGTTAGCAGAAAGAACTAGAAATACAGTTTTGGGACATCCTCTCACGGTGTGTGTGCCTCATGAAGTGGAAATCCTTTTAAAACAATAGGCAAAGAAGGCACTTTCTCCACAAAGGGCACTTTGTGGATATGAACTAATACTTCTTCTTGCTGATAATCTGAAGCTGGAAAGGTGTAATACTCTGAATTCTGCCACCCTGATGCTGCTGCCTACAGATGGTGAGAAGGATGACCACGGCAGTACCCAGGTGGTAAATACCACCAGCAAGCCACAAGATGACTTGGCAGATCAACCATTAAGGATTCATACTTACTGAGGAATCAGGAAGATGATCCTCTTCTTGAGAAAAAGAGCTATTGAAAGCTCTAAATGTCTCACTGTTCTGTTTGTGCTTTTCAATTGTTGCTTGAATGACCTGAGACAAAAATTCCAGCAAAGATGAGAAGCATCAGAAAAGGAGCCTTGGAAAACTTATCTCACAGGAAAATGGGTAGTGCTATCATTTTAGTGAAAACCTTTGCATAAATGAAACGTAAACTTAAAACCCTTAATAACCTTGACTGGTGGTGTTAACTCACTACTCATTACCGTTTAAGTTAAAAACTAAGACTGCTATCAGACCTTGTCTCTACCAGATTGCAAGAATATACAAGACTCATCTCTGACTCCTCAGTCTCTTTTCTTGCAGGGCTGGAGAACTGCAGGAAACAGGAGCCCACTCAAAGCTCCCATGCACTGCCTGGAGACTGTGGGTCAGCAGTATGACCCTCACTGTGGCTCCACGTTTCTCCATAAGCAGCTTTGCCAGCCCGGACTACTTAGCTTCCTAGCACAGTCACATTCATTCAGAACCCCCAAAGGTCATTTTACAAACAGAAGATGCTGACTGCATGGTAACTTCCATCCATATCATAATGGTTTTGTATTAACCTGAATCCATTCCCACTTCTCCTCTTCTGTTCTGTTAAAACAAACAAACAAAAAAACCAGAAAACATTGTAATTCTACTTCCAATATTTTCCATAAATTCAATTCACATTTTTACAGCTTTATATACATCAAGATTTTAGTTTTGCTATCCACTACGACCTCAATTATTATCAAACAAATGCAAAAATGTGAGAATTATTAATACAGTGGAACCTACAAGCACTACTGTAAACACCATGAGCATTCAATAAAGCAAATCAACACATCACACTCTGGCTTAGGACCAACATATTCTCTTGCATATACAAGTTATGCACCTCTGACGCTCATCTCCTGGTTTAAAACTATATCATATGAGCACAGCCTTATATCCCTTAGATCACAAATTTCTACATCTGTATTCCCAAACCTGAAAAGACAGAACAAGCACCATACCTGGCTTGTAGTTCCAGTGATCTCTTTTTTCCTGTTATTGAAAATGTATGAGCCACATTTTGCTTGGCAATTTCTTGGACCTGTAAAAAGAACATGTCAGCTTCTTACTAGTCTGCATTGTCTTTCAATCATTTTTAATGACTTACAAATACATTCGATTTGAAATACTTAGTTGAAAGGATCGCTCCAAATACAGTACAGAGGTAGAAAAAACAAAGGATGGTTTCCATAATTACTTGTTTTGCTACAAAACTTCTGAATCTGTATCACCGATCCCCTACAGCATCAGGGGGAAAAGGTGGTGCCTGTGTCAGCCAGGTAACAAGGGAAGGCTTTCAACCAAAGCATGTTCAGAGTCATCATTTTCACACCCACCTTTGGATGATTAACTCACAATAAAACAAAAAAAAAAGAGATTAAAAAAAAGAGCTGGATTTTGGAATTTTCTTCTATTTCTACATACATATATTGCTATATTTTTCAATCCAGAAGGGATCCAATGCTATTGAGTGGGGAAGCATTAAAACAGGTGAAATGAAGAAATACAAACCTGCAGTCCTGCAATGTCCATCTTCTCTCGAACACTGAACTTCTGGCCTATCAGCCTCAGTTTTGGCACACAGTATAGCACCATGCTGTTAAACTGTAGGAGGGGAAGATTTTAAGTTGAGCAGAGCCCACATTTTGACAAGTTTAGAACTCTGGTGTGTTTTACTCTAAGATGCAGTTCTCAAGAAGAGCTTTGAGGTGCAAGCTAGGCTTACGTATCATTACTTGAAAGAAGTGGACAGTCAGAAACATATCAGCCAGTGACTTCCTACATCTCCTCCTCTCTCTGGCACCTTGAAAGCAAACGGTAGCTATTCTCTTAGTGTCGGCAAGAGCTGGCCATCTTACGCAGCAAGGCAGTACAGCTGGAAACACACCTCCTCAGGCACTTTGCAAAAATGCAGATCTGAGGAGGGAGATGGGAAAGAAACCTTTGGGCCTGACAAGCCATCAGCAAAGGCACTAGCATGGAAGAAGGATAGGAATTCTCAAGGAAAAAGCATCAAGAGAAAACTGTTGCTCAGAGGAAGGAGTAGCTGGGCTCAGTTGGAGAAAGCTTTTTGTATTTGAGATTAGGAAGACGGAATTGTACCATTTCACAGCACAACTCTGAAAATAAGAGAGAAACAAAAAAACTCACCAGGAATAAATACCTATCCTGCGCTGTGCCGTTCTTTGCTGAAAGTTTCTGAATGTGTCCTTCTTTAATGAGCTCATTGGCTGGGTTAACAATATCCTCTTCACCACCAAGTCGCTCATAGACTTCCAAAAGTTTGTGCATCTTTTCCTGCAAGTACACAAAACCCAGAAATTAAAAACAAGAACAACAAAAAAATCCACTTCATCTACTACCCACCGTATCATTTTTGTGTTAAGTGTAAGTAAGTAGGAAAGAAAATAGCCTTTCACTTATGCTATAGCTCTACATTTTCAAAAAATAATGAATACCTGTTCCGTACTTTTCAGTACTCTTCCCCACTCTGCATTAGTCACACAGGAGTCATACTAGAATTGTACCATTTTAATGACATTTTGAGATCAATCTATTTGATATTCTTAGATATTCCTATTCAACAATAAATACATACCTTTATAAGCAATGGCATTGGCTCCAGTAAAATCAATTGCCATGTTAGAGACTAGTACATTACCATATTGGTTCCAAGCTTGAATATATTAAGTTCCACCCCCCCATCTCAGACTAGTATTTCTACTACCGTATGATCGTTTCTCAGCTTCTGAGAAGTTTCACCTCTTGTATTGTTGCTGATAAAATGGCAGATAGGTCTCCATCAGGAAGCATGGTCATATTCTGCATTTCTAAGCTAAGTCTAAAACCTCAGCTGTATGGGGAATGCTACAGTCCTACACAGAGGCCTCCATGGCACCAAGTACCTATGAAACAGGTCAGGACAAAATGCTTAAAATATAGCTTTACTGTCATTCAGGCATCCTCATGTCTAGTGATAATTCTTTATGAAGGCATCACTTTTTCCTTTTCAGCAAAGCACTGTTTCTACTTTATATTGTCAACCCAATACTAAAGTCCCTCTACACAGTATTCAAATGGGTAAAGGCAACTAGTTCACCCACTTGCAGGTGCTATATTAAGCACTGCAGCAGCTTTAATAGTCAAATAGAAAGGTGTGTAAACCCTGCTACTGAGTTATAGCATTTTGAGAGGTTTGGCTTTCAACCACAAGCTGGACTGATGTGCTCCAAATGGCACTGACAGCAAATGGTCAGAAAGTGAGGACAGAGACCTATGCAATTACACCCAAAAATATGACCAAACACAACTCTAAACCATAACGCAACCTATCTATAGATAAAGCTGGAATTCTAGGTTTATTTATAGATTAGTCTGGAATTTACACTTTGTTTACCCTCATTTGACTTAAAAAGTTTCACTACAAATATACAACACACCAGTTCCTGTCCTAATCAATTCTTCTGACCAACGATTAAACAAATGAAAAACAAACAAACAAACAAAAAAAACCAACGAAACCCCCCAAATTGTTAAAATAAATACTGCAAAACAAAATGGGGCAGGGGGTAGAGTGGACTAAAAACAAAAAAGCAAATCACCAAAGGCAGTAGAGTTTTTCCAGCAAAGGGGAAGGTAAGTAATAGATCCCACTAATTTAAAACAAACAAACAAGCAAACCCCAGTGACTTATCAAGCTG